>CM034353.1:106859505-108077572 GCA_019925275.1 Mytilus edulis | reverse complement strand
TAACCATATGTGGTTTCTAAAGAAATTCGACAGAAATCTCGGTCTGGGCACCTGAGATCACACCCAGGGTTTGTTGGGGATCATGTTGCTATTGTACCCCTATTTATAACATTATTTTATATTGTGCTTGCTTGTTTTGTTTACTCATCATTGTCAATAGAATGGTATTTGAAGCGACTGTCATACAAGTGAGAGGTTTAGCGCTTTAAAACCAGGTTTAATCCACCATTGTCTACATTTGAAAATGCCTGTACCGAGTCAGGATTATGACAGTTGTTGTCCATTCGTTTGATGTCTTTTACCATATGATTAGTGTCTTTCCGTTTTGAATTTCCCTCTGAGTTCAGTATTTTTGTGATTTTACTTTTTATGTGAATTGCTTTCAAATAACATCGCTTACAGTAATTTTCCATATAAATAAAACAAAATTGGATATTTTTTTTAGATTAATAAAAACCACATTGAAAATAAGGTGCATCGAAGCCGCTTCTTTGTCTTTACCTTATTCAGAAAGCTCAAATAATATATATTTAAGAGTCAATGGTGTATAATTACTAGACTATATGAAGAGTTTTATTATCAAAGGGACACAAAAAATCCCAAGCCAAATCAACCTATGCTCAACTTAGACATAGGGTGTCGGATAATTGAATTAATGATAAACAGGCGATTCTACGTCAGAGTAAATGCTAATCGAACCATGTATCTGTCAGGATAAGGATTCGGTCCCATTTCTGAAAGTATTTAAATTCTTTATGGGTGGATTTGACATAGATAAATAAAATCGTTTACAGTGACTTGACTGTTAGTGTTGCTCTCCACCAATTGCAATTCATTCAAAATTTTGACCAAATTGCAATTTGTTTTATAAAATTAAATTGTTCAACTGGTCAGAAATTTGAACCAACTGCTGTAGAAAACCACAGCCAAGTCATGAAAGTGCAAGGTGATAAAATAAAACATACTTACAATCCTATAAGACTTTAACTCCCTTTTAATGATGTTGTGACAAAATTAGTTTATCAGTTTGTATAGTTATATTATAGTCATTTCCATGCTGAAGGGGAACTGTTTATTTTGAATTGCTATTAAATTGTCCAAACTAAGCTTTCATATAGTTTTTCTTTCTAAAAGTATTCTATATTTATAAGAATCAGACATTATGTGAATTAAAACATTTCATATTCAGTAAAATATGTGTAAAATTGCAATATATGTTTGTAGTAAGCTTCCATGGGGGAGATAATAACTTTTCTTTCAAAAAGTCTTTATTCAAAACAATAATATTTTAGGTTATTTCCCCTGAAAACTTATCAATAGCATATGGTTATTTCACACATATTTTACTGAATATGTGATGGAATATGACAGCTGTTATCTAATCGTTTGATGTGTTTTAGCTTTTGATTAAGCCATTCCTTTTTGAATTTTCCTCGGAGCTCATTTTTTTTATGATTTTTCTTTATAATCAGTCCAGAAGCAGCATCGTCCAGATGCCAGTACATAGCAATGGATAATTAGATTTTGAATATCAGACGCTTGTGTCTGGATTTACATTTAGCAGGAACTCTCACACCAAAACCACTGCATTTAACGATAAAGTACATTTGAACTATGAACTATGATATTTATTGTCTATTTTTATAAGTAGAAGTGATGAAAGGTATATATCAATAGAAATTAAAATAACAAAACTAACAAACTCCAAGGAGAATTCAAACGGAATCAAATGACAAAATCAAATGCTCAAACATATCAAACGAATGGATAATGATTGCCATATACCTAACTTGGTACGGATATTTTCTTTTGTAGAAAATGATGGATGAGCTCATCTATTGTACTGTCCAATATTTTGACAATTCACTTAGAATCTCAACTTATACCCTCACGACAATTACCAAAGATTTAATCCTGGATAATAAAAGGTATGTTCCGTTGAAATTTCCACCAAAGATGAAGAACTGGATCTTTCATCATGGTATTGGATGCATAAACTACATCAGTATACTTACAAACAACAGTATACTGCTTGGTCTTCCATGTGCTCCACAAAGCCTCTTTCAAAATTATTAACATCTATGTTATCAGCAGTCAAAGCCGGGCTTCAAAGTTATCGTGAAACTGCATAATATAGAGGTGGCGTGAATCAGATGTGGATATTAAAAAAATCTAAAGAGTACATACGATCTCAGACTCTTTCATTTTGCAATAGTATTAAAATATTTGACTTTTCTACACTTTACACAAGTATTTCCCATTTCAAACTAAAAGACAACTTGAAGCATCTTGTCTTAAGGAGTTGTAACCAATTGTTTCCCTCTTCTTGCAGACTTGTTTATTTATTATCATGAGGCTGGATTCTTCAAGAACTTTTTTTTAAGAAAGATAAGAAATAAGCAATATCCTTTAACTTTACTTTCTCACTTAATAATTGAAAACTTGGTGAACGTATCTATCCCATCGAACTAGAGACCAATGATACAACAGACGCGCATGTAGAAATTACAGATGAAGGTCGGTTGAAAACAGAACTTTTCGACAAAAGAAATGATTTCAGTACCCAATTGTGAACTTTCCATTTCAATGTAGCAACTTTTCAGTCTGTATACTGAGTAGATATCTTCAAATTGATACGATATACCCGGGCTTGTATTTCCTGTCATGATTTCCTTGATAGAGGGTTGCTGCTCATAAGGAAGCTACTAAACCAAATGGTGCAGTTTAAATCATCCCTTCGTAAAATTTACGGACGCCATCACGAGTTGGTTGACCATTATGGAATAACCGTTTTCTTAGATAATATCGGATATGTTCCTTACGTCGTTACAATAATCCCCTTCACTTTTCATGAATGTGACCAACCGAATTAGACTATTTACCGGGTGTGTGAACACATGAACAACTTGACGGGTGCCACATGTGAAACAGATTCTGCTTTCGGAGCACATGAGATTACCCCCAGTTTTTGGTTAGGTTTGTGTTGCTCAGTCTTGTCTTGAGTTTTCTATGTTGTGTCTTGAGTATTTTTATTTGTCTGTGTGTCTTTTTCATTTTTTGCCATGGTGTTGTCAGTTTATTTTTGATCTATGACTTTGATTACAGAAAAGAAAATTTGAAATGCAACAAGCACAAACCTTTTCCTAAACTAAGCCATATTTGCAAGACTGCGAGGATTTTACAAATTCAAAAATAGTTCATACCTCTATTTGAATAAGAACTAACACAAAACCATACTCCAAGATGAATGTTAAGTTGTCATTGAATAAAACTTGACAAAGCAAAATGCTCGATATCAACACACAGAAAGAATGGAAATGGTACTTTTAAAATCCTGACACGGTATGGTATTTTACAAAGAACGTGTTGAGTTAAACCTTGTTTAATAACTAACAAAGTCTCCAAACTTGTAGTATTACAGTTATTTATAGTTCATCATATTAACATAATTGGTTAACGTGAAAATAAAAAATCTATGTAAACATAGTTCATTGATATACAGTACGACTGATTTAAACAATCCAAATAAACACACATTATAACAAAGTAATATGAAAAAGACGTCATAAAAAATATCCTTGAAGATGATAGTACAATATGATTAAAAAAATTAATTCCAACAAAGTACAAGTAAAGTATAATAAAAATACAAGGGTATACATTATCAAAAAAACAATATCAAACATCTTTTGACCAAATTGAACATGTAGATCAAACCTCCCTTGGAACGCCACAATTCAAAATGTTGATTAAAAATTACAAATAAAGTGAAACTGTCAAGAGTCATGATTGATACACAACTTCACCACCTAAAATATAAACCTCATGACAATATAATTACTCGTGAAGTTGATAACTAATCTTTTAGGTCTAAGTACTTTCTGATGAACTTATTTAGAAAAAGGACAATACGTTCTACGACAAGTCCATACATCAATCACGCCCGATGACATCTAACAAAATCTGATAACTAAGTATGAGTTGAGAATTGTATGTATCAAACGTGAGGAAAGTTGGTATATTTCTCTTACGTAAAGGGAAATTGATTATTTCAAAATTAAAATTGTCCCGTTTGTCATAAACTGTACAGAAACAACCGCTTGGGGTCAAAGGCGATGTCAAGAGAGACTTAGGTTGCTGTGTCAGGGTTTCTCTCATAAACGATTAAGGAGAACATATTACTGGCACACAATCAGAAAATTTGGATCCATAAGGGAGAAAACAAGTGTATGTGAAATTAAATGATCTAGATTTTGTTCGTTTTGTTTTACAAGTGTATAAAGCAATTCCAATTCACATGAAAATAAGAACAGGGCAGACAGAAGAGACAAACAGGTGGTTAACATAGAAATGTCAACAACCTGCTGGATAGTCCGACCTCTAAACTCAACAAATATGTTGTTCAGTGGAACTGTAGATCATTTGTTATTTGGTATAGCATGTTTTATAATGTGGTCCCCCCTTTTTTAAAACAAAATATATCGATTAAAACACTATAAATTTGTAACGTTAAGTACATGTTAAACGAAGAAAAGCATTGTGGATCATTTCGTTAGGACGTATATTAAACATTCCGTTTTTTTTATGGTGGTGTAAATGATGGAAAAATCGAAAGTTTGGATATAATTCATTTTAGAAAGGCTGAGATCTTTATAATGTCATGTCATTAAAGCTTCACTAGTAAGGGAACGCGTGTTTTCTGTGATCCTTCTTTTACAGCGGATTTTTTGGATATATCTAACAATCAATTTCTTGGTGAACAAACTGTACCATTTATTGTACGGAGTGTCGTGAAAGTTGTGTATACAATGCAAACAGGGTAATTACTCAAATTTGTCGCTCAATGTAATGTTCAACGATGCCATGGAGGACTTATGAGTTGCCCAGATATCTTTGCTACAGTTAGGTAAATATGTTGACGCCGCTATACCAACGAACTTGAGACAAACGATACAACATCTACAAGTAAGTATGCTTCTTATATCAACATACGTAAATATAGAAATTTGTTATGAGAGTCGGTTGAAAACACACCTTTACCACAAGAGATTGCAGCATCATAACTGTGAACTTTCCATTTCTATGTAGAAACATTTCAGCAGCGCTATCATATGGTGAATATATCTCCTATTTGATATGATAATCTAGGGTTTTATAACTAATTATGAGTTGAGAATTGTATGTATCAAACGTGAGGAAAGTTGGTATTTTTCCTATAAATTTCTTTTTGATCGAGGAATTCAGATCACATGGTAGCAATTAAACCAAGAATTCTTAGTGGTGAAGATGAAATCATACCGCCGTAAATTTAACGAACACCATAACGCGTAAGTTGATAGCAACGGAATGTTTTTTTTTCAGATAATGATGGATATCTTCCCACTGTCGTCCCCTTATCCCCGAATATGACCGAGTTATAACCGATTATACTAACAATAGGTACACGACGCGTACCACATGTGGAGCAGGATCTATTTACTCTTTCTTTTTTTAATGGTATTTTAGTTTTCTATGTTGTGTTATTTATACAGTTGTTTGTTCATTTTTTTTAAAAATATTTTACCCTGGCGATATTGTTGAGTTTTTACCAACAAGTTTGAGTGTCCCTTTTGGTATAACTAGCGTCTATTTCTTTAACAAAAGTAAAAGATATATAATTTTTTAATGATAAATAGCAACTTTTTTTACTGTCGTTAAACCGGTAGTAAGACCTTTGTTGTTGTTATTTCTATGACTTTTAAGGTTTAAAAATTATAAATTTAGCGTTTTTCTTATTTGAATCATTTCAAGGTTTCTCAGATTGAAATTATGCGTTGAAAGGACACATTTTACTTATTGGAAACTTCCAGGATAACATAAAAATTCAAAACTTTAAAATCAACATCAAATCAAATGAACAAATTGATAATTTGAAAGAATATCCTCCAACTAGTGTATATATTTTCTTCATTTTGAAATCTCATGCTGCATTTTCTCACACTCCTCAACTTATATTAAATATTACATATACAGATCAAGCAATGTTCTGATAATATTATTTCATTGCGGAGATGAAATCGTTCAATCATTTATCCCTCTTCTTTTTGCATGTTTAATTATTTATCACAACGGAATTAGTGGATTAAAATGGATTATTACCCGATACTACAAATATTACAATTTAATGAAAATTAGCGCGATAGGCTTTGTACCAGCTGAGAACTATATAAAAATATTATTTTTGCCCATTAAAATAATACTAATAACATTTCTGATATCATTGCGGCATTAGTAGTGGGCTGATTCTTAAAGCTTAAATTTTCTTGTAAAAAGTGAGACATTCTCATCATTTTCACATTACTTCTTTGTATATATCTTTGGTAAACGTATATGTCATCATTTTAATGGGAAAATATTATTCGCTGCTTGTTCAATGGTTTAGTAGGAGGATCCAGAGATGTATAAAAGGTTATATGTAGCCAATACTCTTTACACCTGTACTTGCTCAAGATGAACAACTGGGGAACAGATGTTTTGTTTAAATCTGGTATTGTAATAGGTAAGAACTATATTTGCTTTAGTTTTCCTCATTAACCTGACCTTTTCATTATGCTGACTATGAATGTTAATCCTATAGAGGCTAAACTTATTATTACTGAATGAGTTAGCATGTATTCATCCTTACAGTTTGAATATTTGATAGTGCGGAGGTCTTAAACTGTTTTTTTATTTCTTTTTTTGTGTTTGATGTGTAAATTGAAAGGATCAAAACTTTATGAAAAAAGGTAGTTTATTTGAACAATCTTTATCATATGGCATATACAGTGTTAAGTATTCATCTTTTAGTAATATTAAATCGTATAAAAATACGTTTGATCAGATATAAAGGAAAGCAGCTTTATTTGTTTTGTTTAGTAAACCAATTTTACTTGAGTTCAGGAAATCCTAATTTTTTATTTTAAGCATAAGGCAACAATTCAATTTAATTTTAAGGGTTAAATTTTAGAAAACCTCAATCGATGTCATTTGGGTGAGCACAACACGAAGTCTTATATATTCGATAAGTAATGAATTTTGTGAGTTTGTTTAATACGCATTTTAGGTTCAATCCACTATATTCTACATTTGAAAATGCCTGTACCAAGTCAGGAATATGACAGTTGTTGTCCATTCGTTTGATGTGTTTTATCATTTGATTTTGCCGTTTGATTAGGGACTTTCCGTTTTGAATGTTCATTGGAGTTCAGTATTTCTGTGATTTTACTTTTTTGCATCTCGAAAAAATACAAAAGAACATGGCATTTAGGATACTAACAAACTAATAATGTCTGCTTCACATATGAAAGTTTTCTTTGAAATGACATAGATGGATGAAGTTAAATTTAGATCTATGACAAACGTGAATAAAGCAGTTTTAAATCGTCCAAGTATTTGGTACACATCCTTTGTCTCATTTATGACATTTACATTTCGTTATTTTACACATGTGAATAATGTAGTACAGATTTCATTCAAAGATTTTTTTCAAAGGCAAAAACCTAAACTAAAATAAAGAGTAAAGAATACTCATTAGATTTTACGGACACCAATACGATATGTCTGTGTATCCACTATGTTTTCGCGTCTTTAAATCTCATGATATCATATTAGTTTTCTGACCTTGTGCTCATAAAACTTTCTAGCATTATTGCCGTACCCGGAATTAACCAATCAAATTGTTGGATTTGGTTTTATGACCCAGGACCCTGATGTGTAAAATAAATCAAATATGCGACTTTCGAACATTTTTACGACTTGTTCGTTTCTATATTTAAAAATAATATTTACGATAATTGAACATCGATATTACGATATTGCCTCTTATCTAATCTTGATATTTTATTCCTGAAGAAAGTATTTGTATGAGACTTTGTATACGGAAAGTTAAAATGTACAAACACTTAAATCATAAAAATATTGAACTCCGAGGAAAATTCAAAAAAGAAAGTCCAAACTACGTAGCAAATCCTTTTGAGATTATTCAAAGTTTGTTTTGTTTTCGTACACGTTTATCTCAACTTTATGATTTATTCTTTCTTCAAGCAACTTTAGGTTCTAAGTAAAATCAGATGAAAAAATATCGGGAAAACATTATTTAATACAAATTTTTGTCCACAATGATGAGTGCATGGATTGTAATACAAATTGTGCACATGATTCAAATTTTACGCGAATACAGAAAAGACAATTAAATTCAAAGGAGTAGGTCCGGTAAGGACTCATTTTGGCCTCAAATTTCAGTTTCATCTGACGAAAGATTTTGACCACTTTTTAAACACTTAAGTGTCTATTTCACTTGATTCAATTAGTTTATGTGAAAGATTTTTAACTGATTAAGTCATTAAAAACGATCCGATTCAAGCTCAAATATGAAAAATCTCTCAAATATGCCAAAAACGTCACTTTTCAGATTGGTTTTGTCAAAAAAGAAAGTGGCCGCATCCGTGTTCATCCACAACCGGGATAATGTTATGTATTATCATAAAATACAACTTACATTGCAATATTAAGGATGAACACGAATGCGGCCACTTTCGTTTTACACGGAAACCGTCTAAAATTTAACTAAAATGATAGAATTTTGAAGATTTCAGTAATTTAGCATGACTTAATGGTGCTACAACCCGATATATGTGCATTGTATTGTCAAAAACAGCCCATATTTATGTAGCAGAAACATTCATCTGTCCAATAAATAACTACAAGTTTACATTTTAACAATTTTGTAAAACTGTTATATTTTTGGGCCAAAAAGGGGCCTTACCGGACCTACTCCTTTCAGAAACATTGAAATTGAAAATATTTAAAAGAAAACATTTTATCCTCCGACGTTCACGAAGGATTTGTTTGTACCAATTTTATTATAAATTTCTTGACAGTTATGTTTCGGATGAATTTAAATGGTTTAATTTCAATTGTATTAGAATGTGCTCATCACTGCAAAATATTTAACAGACACTCACATACAATAGTTTAAGTACCTTAAAATTCAAAAATTTGCATCGGCATGTAACCTTACAATATTTTTCCAAACAGTATATTTTGAAATATATCGGCAAATAAACCTTGTAATATTTAAACATCAGCATACAAACTTACAACATTTCTATATCTTTATTTGATCATTTTCATTTTCATTGTAAACTTATTTATGTTTAAAATCATATGAATTCAGATCCAAACGTTAAATGATGTCACTTACTTTGACCGTTTTTACCTTTAATTTTATGATATGAAAAACAATCAAAAAATCAAACCATGCAGGAATCTTTTCCGGGGAGTTTTTGTTGAATTGTAAAATGTAAATTGAATAAGTTAAACAGATTTTAGGTTTCGAACTCCGACTTACTGTGGATTAATTATTATTCGTGGGATATTAATTTTTGTCGATTTCGTGGATAAAGGTGAACCACGAAATCCCAATGATCATCGAAACACAATTGTGCAATAGGCTGTATGCAGACTTCGGCAAAACCACGATATTAATGTCCAGGAAAAAGCAATGTTTACTGAATCCACGAAAAGGGATACCAACGAAAATAAATAAATCCACAGTAATTATGATTTTTGTTTACAAATTATTGTACATGTGATTTAAATGAAACTTTGCTTAGACATAAAAAAATGCCAAGGATCGTATCAATTCGAATAGGATAATCGATAGCTGCATTTATGTCTACCTATGTCACCTTTATAAAATTGCGTTATGATTGGTAATGAGACAACTATCAACAAGAAATCAAATGACGAAGATAAGAGCATTCGCACGACACTACACGGCCTTCAACAATGAGAATAAATTAACAGCAAAAAGAGGCTCAGATATGAAAAAGTGTAATTCAAATTAAAAACGTTCGCTCTAACATTTGACATTTCAATTCACGAAAAACAAAAATGAACCAACGACAACCATTGAAATACAGGCACCTAAATATGGCAGGCTAAATAGATTTAGGAAAATGTGTAATGAGTGCCAATGAGACAACTGTCTATCCACAAGTCACAATTATAAAAGTAAAACATTATAGTTCAAGGTACGGTCTTCAACACGGGGCCTAGGCTCACACAAAACAGCAAGCTATAAAGAGCCCCAAAAAGTACTGGTGTAAAACCAGTCAAACGGGAAAACCAACTTTCTAAAAACATGTGTGCGAGCCTTCCACCTTCCCGTGTGGTAGAGTCTGGTGAAAGAGCAACCGAAAAGAACCAACTACAATGATCACTTGCAAATTGATTAACACAATAAATCGGTACAATGTACAACACCACAACTAACATTTAACAAACAGAAACAATGAACCAATATAAGAGTACACACAACCACAGAAAGCCTGTCAATAGCTTGTTAAAGCTTACAAATTAATCATGTTCTCCAAGACTAGCCTGTCATGCAAATCAATCCCTTTTGAACATGTAAGGAGTACGGATAGTTCAAAATTTGTTAATTTTTAGATTGCATGAGAAGGCTGTTATCTTGAATAATTGACAGCGTAACGTCTCAAATGAATTGAAATACAGACACACCGATTTGTTAAACCATTTTTTTAGCCTCTAAATGTCGATTACAGACGTAAACTATCATTTGTTTGGTTTAAAACGCTTATTTGTTTTAATTGACTGATTGGTAAATAATTATAGAAATAAGTGTCTGATCAAACCACCTGGGTTTTGTGGTAGTTTCATCTTACTCAGTCACTAGTTTTATTTAGTTTTGTTTTGTAGACTGTTGTTTGTCTTTTTTCCATGATTATTTTAGTTTCTCTTCAACTTGTAAACTTTGATTCTCGGAGTTCAGTATTTTGTTTGTGATTTTAATTTTATCAAATTTGGACTAAACAGTAAAGGTAATTTACAAAGACGAATAATACATAAAACAAAATTAAGAAAAGTTTTGCGTTTCCGACTAAAAACCACGAATTTTCTTCTCTGACGGTTATTGACGTCTTAACACTAAATTCAATAAATATGGATGTGTAAGGATTGATATATAAGTATGAGCAAATTTGTGTCTTTTTTGTTTTTAATAGAGCTATTGTATGTTTTGTATCGATCTGATAAATTAAGCCCTTTTCAACTGATTTTTATCGTTTGTTCTCATGTTTAGTTGTTACACCACCTGCCTTCGTTAGAGTAGGGTTGGTCGCCAGCAAACATGTTTAATCCTGAATGTATGTGAATGTCCTAAATTAGGAGCCTTTAATTAAGTGGTTGTCGTTTGTTGCAGTTAATCATATTTGTTTTTCGTTTATTGTTTAGAACTTAAATCAGGCCGTTAGCTTCCTCTTTCGATTCATTTTACATTTGTCATTCTTGTGACTTTTAAAGCTAAATATACGACAGGTGTTTGTATCGTTGTTGAAAGCCGTACGGTGACATATAGCTTGTTATTTCTATGTCATTGAGTCTCTAGTGGAATGGAGAGTTGTCTCATTGGCAATCATACTATATCTTGTTATCTATATATTTAGGATTGTTTTAAAACATATCGACAAACAACTTCATTTTTTCTAATCGCCATGCAACCTTTTACTTTTTTAACAGACATTTCGATACAGTCTTTCAATAAATTCAACCGATATTTGATTGCACACTTGCACGATTTTGATAGTTATTTGCAAATCACCATGCCGTATCGGAGTAAAAACCGACACAGACCCTAATTTTTTTTTTTCAGCAATCGTCTTACAACATTATTTTATTCTAACAAACATTTGCACACAGCCTTCCAGTATTTTATCAGACACCATAAAATAGCTTTTCAATGTAAAATAGAGCTTTAAAAGACCTTCATAATTTGTCAACGATTTGTTTTATCCTATAAAGCATCAGTGTAAATAAAGCATGTACTGTTGGAGCTTCATAAGAATATTATTTCAGACAATTTATTAGGAATAATAAGAGAAAATATTTATCATTACACAGGTTGATACTAGCGTGTCAAATTGCACAATACAATTATTTATACTTATAAAATAACAGGGTAAAGATCTTTCTAACACATACATACTAATTCTGATTACTTAGCGTCAACTATGTACATCATAGTCAAATTACATCATATTAAGAAAGGTTGGTGGAATGTAAAGGTATAAACTTTTGAACTCAGTTATATAAGTGAAATATCGGTCATGTGAGTATTAAAATGGTGAAGCTCCAACCTTTCTTTACATTAGCAAATAGATTATAAGTTTAATCATGTTAAATTGATAATATTTTTTTTTTATATAAACCAAAGGATTGTTCCTCAAGTCCATACATTTGATTGCTACATAACATTCTACATTTCTTCAGTAATTGTCGTTTGTTGCTGTATAGTAAACTTATTTTCCGTTTTTCTTATAAAATAAGGCCTTTAGTTTTCCCGTTAAAATTGTTTTATTTTTTCATTTCGTTGCCTTTTATTGCTTGTCAAGCGATATGGCCTTTGCGAATGGCTGAACACCTATACTTTGATAACTTCTAGATCTCTTGGTCCCTGGTGGAGAGTTGTCTCACTGACAATAATAACATATCTTTGTAAGCAAATTGGATAAACATAATATTTCATTTTTCTGGAGTCCAAACACTACCGTTCAAACGATAAACGATATTATAGTTATTTACTTGGTATCTAGATTACACATACATTTGGCAATTCTGTAAAATCATTCAATGTTTCAATGTTTAATTGCTGATAATATCTAATAGATTGAGTTCGAATATGCAAAAAATGTAAGCAAAGTATTACTAGAAAACTTTGATATTTTTTTTTAGAGCAAAACACATTTGAAAATAGTAAAGATACACCATAGCATTATTTTTTTCTTCAAGCTTCCGGTTATAAACCAGACGAATGAGCTACATTATAATTTTAATGGAAGTTATAAAGATGAAAACCCTTGTAAAATGTAGAAACCTCGTTAAATTTATATAGGAGGAAGACAGCCAAATGCACATTTCAATATCAAGCTATCTCATTTTTCTATTCAAGTTTGGACAAATCACACTATAACACATACACGACGATGAGTTCAAAAGGAAATTTGAATGTGTTTCATTTTAGCTCACCTGGCCCAAAGGCGTTTCGGCCGTCGTCGTCCGTCTTCTCCTCTGAAACTAATGGGCCAAATTTTACCAAACTTGAACACAATCATCATTGGGGTATCTAGTTTAAAAAATGTGTCGGGTGACCCGGCCAACCAACCAAAATGACTGCAATGGTTAAAAATAGAACATTGGGGCAAGCTGTAGATTTTGGCTTATAACTCTGAAACCAAAGCATTTAGAGCAAATCTGACAAGAGGGACAATTGTTTAAGAAGTGAAGATCTATCTGCTCTAAAAAAATTTCAGATGAATTGGACAACCGGTTGTATGGTTGCCGCCCCTCAATTGGTAATTTTAAGGAAATTTTGCCGTTTTTGGTTATTATCTTGAATACTATTATAGATAGAGATAAAATGTAAACAGCAATACTGTTCAGCAAAGTAAGATCTACAAACACCTCACCATCATCAAAACACAATTTTGTCATGAATCCATCTGTGTCCTGTTTTAATACATGTATGCACATAGACCAAGGTGAGAGACAGAGGCTCTTAAGAGCCTCTAGTTTTCTTTTGGAAATTATCTATTTATTATATATATATAAAGAGACAATATTGTCTTAAATCACTGTTTGTGTCTTTGTTTGTACAATTTACATCAAGAGTTTTAAAATAATGAGAGAATGATTATGTTATAAAAACATAGTGAGCAACAAGTTTAAAAAGACAAAATAAAAAAAGTTATTCGTCTGAGAGAAATAAGACTTAATTTAGGTTAGTTAAACAAAGCATACGTTTCATCTCATCAGAGTTATTGCGAGGAAAGTCCTTTACAATATATCCAACTTTAAGCTCAGAGGAATTCAAATTACATCTCATCAATATGATCAATTAGATAATTAAAAAAATCAGATTTTTATTTATTTTTAACTTCAATTCATCTCAGACAAATTATTGTGATGTTGGGAATATTTTGTGCTTTTATTTTTGTCACGGTAGGCGTGAAATACAGACAGACGAGGGTTTCTTGAGTTGACTTCTTGACGTCAAAAGAAACGGAATCAAATACATATATTCTACAATAAACTGGTTATATCCCTTTTTTTCTGAAGATGAATTGAAGTTAGAAATATATTTTCTTAAAAGATAGATTTAACCGCTGTAAGGAATAACGGATTATATGTAAATCATAATTATTCGAAGTTAATTACCTCTTAGTGAACTAATTGGGACTGTAAATATTTCAATGCATCATTTTAACAACTAGAAAAAATTGTCTTATAATACAAATATTTCACAAGATTAAAACCTCAGCATTTGACACAAAATAGATTGTGGGTGCCGATTACAATTGGCATAACTTGTATCTATGAAGTCAACAGATAATTATAAAAGACATTTCAGTATAATGAACTCGAAAGGAGCAACCCTTGCTTATATTGTTCTGTTGTTTATGATAATTGTCATTTGATTTCTGTTTTTTTCTCATTTTTTTTTTCATTTTGTTTGCTTTTCGAATATTGTTCGATTCTGTATGACAATGATTGCTGGATTTCTATTCAATTCTCATTAAGTTTGAATTTTGCATAGTGCTATGGTCTTCAAAAAAAGGATGAGTTACTTTCTGATTAAATCTCATTTAGTTTGTATTGCCTCTATTATTGTTTAATGGTTAGTTGCCTACTGTTTAATTCTAGTTCAGATTGTGATGCTAATATTTTTTGGACATACCACACTATAAAACAAACACAACGATGAGTTTATAAGAAAATTTAAAGTGTTTTTATTTTTATGGAGTGAATTTATTAACTAATTGTATATTAGCAGAAGAATTATTAATCACTATTTATGAACTTGTTTGTGCAATTCGCACCAGAGCTGTTGGAACACAGTAGGTGTATAGTAGCGTTGTGAGCAACAAGTTAAGAAATACAAAATACAAATTGCAAAAAATGTATTCGTGTAAAGGAATTAAGACTTAGTTTAGGTAAAATTAATCAAAGCTTTCGATGTATCTCGTCAGTGGTATTGCGAGGGGAGTAAATAACAAAATATCCAACACAAAACTCAGAAAAGTTCCAATTACATCTTATCAATATGATGAATGAGATACTTAAAAAAATCCGATTTTTCTGTTCAATTCTTATTTACTTTTAACCTGTGCTGATTGCTATTGTCATTACTTGTATCTATGAAAACAACAGGTAATTATAAAAAAAATGTTTGCAAAATAGTGCTTAGGTAAATAATCATTCGAAAAAAAACCTTGATATTTTCGATAATCAAAGTTTTGTAGACAGTTTATTATTAGTAAAGTCGGAATTAAGTAATAAATTTCTAAGGTTATGATGGTAACATGGCAATAAAGATTTCTTTTCTGATCAATATCAAATTAAAACAACCAATTGCTTTTAAAATTCCCATATTTTTTTTAAGAAAAAACACGTTTAGGAAGAAAAGCCATTTTAACAATAAAATCGTGTCTTTATACTACATTTGTTTTTGCGTATTTGCGTTACATATGATATTGAATAATACAATTATTTCATATAATGCGTAGAAAAAATTATTTTTGGCCTGGTTTTATATAACTGTTTTGATCCGAGTGCCACAGTTATGACTTGTGTAGACGAAATACGCGTCTGATGTACAAAATTGTTAGCCTGTTATCTAAAGAAGTTTGCATCTGTTGCATCGATGATATAATAAGAGCTATATTTAGCCTCTGAAATTTCAGCAATCGGACAATTATTCAGGACTTTCAAATGTATGTCTATGTTTCTGATGACAAGTTGATAGTCAAACTATTAAGTTGAAACAAATAACAAATGCCATGGCATAAAAAGGGAAAAAAAACACGAGCAGCAGCATAAAAAACACAACATTAAAACTTTCCACTAGCAAAACGTACCGCAACAAAAACTTGGGTTGGTATTAGGTTCTCTTGAAGGTTAATCAGTTTCATTCACACAGGTGGCACCCGGATGTTGTTCAAGTTTTAAACCGGATATTAAGTATAATTTGGTAGATCGCAGTCGATAAAAAGGGACGGGATTGTGGTTAAGTCAACTGGAACATATCTGTCCTTATCTGTTATACAGATATTCAATAAGGGTAAACCAACTCGACATAGCGTAGGTAAAATTTACTTTAAATGAACCGTTTGGTATAACCTCGGTATTTTGGTGAAGGAATGTCACTATGACGTCTTACAAAGTTGAAACTGATATTTTCGACAAAATTGTCTATCTTGCACATAGCTTTTAAACATAATAGATAAAAGTCTTTGTCATGCAAAAACACATTTAAATTGATATATTGATTGTAAGATGCGAAACGTCCAGTGTCAAATTGTTTATGCATCTTAACATCACGATTAACACATTAAATTAAGTTAATGTAACAAAATATCTTTGTGAGTAAAGCCTCTCTTTGTTTTCTTAAATGAATGACAATTGTAATATCCAAAAATGAGGATATTTCGAAAGCTTTGAAGTTTAAAATTTTTAAGACATGATGCAAATGCATTTTTTTTCAAAAATATAAATAACAAAATCTGTCTGACTAAACTCTGATTGAAGGTACCAGTTGTGTACAATTGTGCTATTTAAATTCAGATTTTTATGTGACAAAAACAGATCAATAAAATTAAAGATAACACAACATTGATTGATTGATTGTTGGTTGCTTAACGTCAGTGGCAAATATTCATGCATATTCAGGACGAGAACAAGTTCACAATAAATACAATAGGTAGGTTGTTGTAATAGAGGCCATCTAGGATGATGGTCGGGGAAATTTGGACTGCCACTGGAAAATGAGGGTATATTGGATAGGGACAGAAATTTTGCCTTGCAACAGGCCACCTACGGGCCCCTCAAAGAGTTGTTGCAAGGGTTCTTAACGTGCAAAGAGCGTGGCACTCTCTTTACACGAGACATCGGATTTATCGTCCCTTCTGACGGACGTGACTGCGAACTTGATACATCCCGCACAGCCAAACGGACGCCCCACTTCGAACACAACAAAACATTTGAAATTATAATATTGAAATATATGTTCTTTTTGTGTTTTTCAGTTGTCCTAATGTTATGTCAAGCTAATAAGAGTCTCCAGTGTTCTTGTCCTGCAGAGTCCTGTATGGCTATAGCGGCATCAAAAGCACGATGCCAGTGTTGTGTTTTTGTAATGCTTGGTAAACGCTCAGGTCCGGAGTTGTCCGATAAATATTCTTCACATTCAACGAGTGCAGCTGGTTCGATTCCAGAAAAAAGAACGGATTTCAGATCCAAAGATAATTACATCGTTAACAGTATAAGGTCATTAAGACAACTCTCAAACTTTTTTCCGATAAAACGTACTGGTGATTTATTACAAATACTAGCCAATCAAGGTCAAACGCAACAAGACATTTCCTATTTGTATGATTTGATGGATTCAAATGAGGATGTATGGTTATAGCTCAACTGAGATATTATTAGCTCTGTAGCTAAATGAATAAAATACATACTTGCATTATGATCTATTTACTCAATATTGAGTAATACATGCCAAGAAGAAAACAAAACAATGGAAAAAAAGCTTGCTCAAATTAAATTCCCGTTGGTTCTAATAAATAGGATATCTGGATTTTGCATTAACATTTTACATCAAGATTGGGAACAAGCTGCAAAATATATGCTCAGTATACAAAAATGAATAAAAACGCATATGCCAAAAAAGACAGAAAAATTATTGATACAAAAGAAATTAAAGAATAAAAACTTCAGGAATATAAACAGAAATATGTGTTATGATTTACAACGAAACAAGTATCCATTAAAGTAACAAAACGACTTTCAACAAAGCCTTCTTTGGACTAAATTAGCACAAAAACCTCAAATTGAAAAAGTTAAAATAAATATTTGGTAAACTAAAAAAAAGACAAACACTCAACAAAACACCAACAAACAAACATTCATCTTTATATCAACATGCAGGCGGTCCTAGACGACAAATAGGCCTAGATACAACTCATACATAATTTTCTTATCTCATAAAAAAAGATGTACCAAATGTGAAATCAACATAAAGAGGTATCGCAAAAGTTGGAATTTATTCTGAATTACAGTTATGATATAAACTACAAATCCGGACAATTTAGAACTTTAATATAACAAGAAGGAGATGTGATGGATTGACATAAAAAAACTGTCCGCTAGAAAAAGAAAATAGAAGTTAATAACTAAAATACACTGATCGGCCTACAATCATCAGCGAAACCCATAAAACATAGCAAAGTTTAAAAGGCACAGACATGACTAATATCAAACAGTTCAAACAAAAACACTTCTGGTTTATGTACGAAATAAGGCAACGAATAACACAAATGATGTACAGCATATCATATAGATACCCATATATTGTTATACTTTTATGTTGGTGCTAGATTTATATTTGTTTTCTGTTGTTGTTGGAATGCTCTCTCATTGAAGTATTCCCCACCTGTAATATTATTCATAAACATAGGTTTCTTTAAATTGGTTAACTATAACCAAATGACTTCGTTCGTTAAAAATGTCTTGTATATTAGTCGTATGTTTATATAGCTGATGAGAAATATGTAATTGAAATAGGTCGAAGCTATAATCACTGTAATGCATCAAACCCAAAATAGTCGGTTCAAGTCCTCTGAAGATAAGATTAATGTGGCACCTGTCGTGATGCTTATGTTAGTACAACCCTGGTGATAGGTCTAATTCGGTAGGTCACATTTGTGAAAAGGGAGGTGATTTTAGTTACGACATTAGAAACATATTTGCACCCAATTGTGAAACGGATATTCCATTACGGTAAAAAAAACTCTTGATTGCGTCCGTTAAATTTAAGAAGGGAGGATTTCAACTTCATCAATTGGAACCCTTGGTTTGAGAGCGTCTTTATGAGTAGAAGCCCTACATCAAGGAAATCGTGTTAGAAAATACTTGCCCTGGAATATCGTATCAGTTGGGAGACATACTCTGTATGCAGGCGCTGGTTGAGTGTTTGTACATAGAACAAGAAAGTTCGCGATTAATAAGCTGAAATCATTCTTCTGTCTTAGAGTTTTGTTTCAACCGACCATCATAGTCAATTTCTAGATGTAAGCCAAGATATGAGGCCGACTTAACAGTATTTAGTAATATTTTGTAGAGAAAATTATCTTTATAGCGGAAATCAAAGTTAAAGGATACTGCTAACTTCTTTTTTCAGATAAAATATAAAAAAAAAAAAAAAAAACAAACTTGTTTTACCTAAAAAAATCATGTATGAAGGCAGCCTCATATAAAAAAAACCCAGGTCGACAGGAAGAGAACGTACTTGGTTCCCATGGGAATGCCAATGGTTTGTAAAAAACACGGCCTCCAAACGTAGCAATGTGGTGTTTATCAAGAAAACAAGCATCTTGATAAGTTTCAAAGATTGAATCAGAGTGAATTTTTACAATGTTGGATTTATCCCTCCGTACGCCAAGATACTTGAAACAAGCAAAATCAACTCTCTTTGTTTTTCTTTCTTTATGAATAAATAACTATTGTGTAAAGTATAGAAAAGTCAAATGTGTTCTTACTTTTATAAGATGAAAGGCTTTACGAATGTATGTACTCTGAATATTTGATAGTATCTATCTAAATATTTAGAAAGAGGTTTATTAGAGCACTTGGACACCCAACAATATAACATTGTTTGTGTGGACAATAATGTTCAAAAAGAAGATGACGTATGATGTAGTTAGGTATCCAAAGCAGTGACGGAAAAGCCAGTTCGCCAATTCCAAAGAAACATATAACAGAACTATGATTATTCAGAATTTTCTCTTTAATACGTGGCTTGATGGTATATATTGAGGGGGTATATGTTGTGTGTCCAAGTGAATTGTCAAAATCTAATTCATTTATCACGCTGTTCATGCAATGTTATACACACACAACAATGATTTTGTTTGGCTTCATCTGCGGGGCAGATATCATACTATTAATTTCAGTAAAGATTAGAAGACATTTATTACTCTGTGTTGGAAATAAATAACTCTTAAATTTGTCAGCTCAAATATCATGAATTTCGAATTCTTTCATCAACACTAGTGCAAAAATGTACCACAATAAATCACATTAAAACATTTAAAATGACAAAAAGAAAGCATGGCTGTCTTATTTTGAAAATGTACTAATTTTACTGATACTGAGTGCACGTGCAACATATTTGTATTGATAAAATTTCTTTATATGACGTAACAATATATGTCCATGTCATTTTCAACCAGATTTTAAGATGTCCAACAGGCCAATTTCTTTTCATCTTCAAAGATAGCTCCACTTGTATTATTTAGATCTTTATATTTGAAAAAAAAATCCAATAATGAGTATGTTCTATCAGATGTTTACAAAATCCTTTTTCTTTACATATATGTAATAAATAACTATATTTTAATATTGAAATCAAAATCTTTTATCGAACTGTTGTCTTTGACTGAGACTTTTTATCTTGGAACAATAGACTCGATGTTTGATGCCATTAACGGGTTGAAAAGAGATAATTAAAAATGTCCTGTGCCAAGTTAGAAATATGGCTGTATTTTTCAAATAGTTTTATGTATATGTTAGCGTTTGTTTTTTTATTACACTTCAGTGTTCCTGTTGTTCCTTTTTACCCTCTTTTCCCTTGGATTTTTTTTTTTCAATCAATTTATAAATTTTGAACACCAGTATACTACTGTTACATTTTTTCAACGCCAAAACCTTGGTGATAAATATTCCGGATCAATATCCCAATTAATAGTACTTAAACAACCCATTATTGTATTATTTGGCAATGGAGAATGTTTGTACTCTTGTCTTTTGTAATTGCTAATGGTCTTTATGTGAATGTTTTTTTTCTTTGTTGACATATTTGTTTGTTTTATAAAGATTTATTGTGTGAAGATTATAACGCATTGTTGACTACAGTATCCAAAGGTTTGACATTTTTACCTATTATGTCTGTAAGTTTTGTTCACACATCGTTGTCAATATAATTGAATTGTATACGACTGTCACACAACTGAGAGATTAAGCACGCTATAAAAACAATTCTCTCAAAAGAAAATACCTGTACCAAATCAGGAATATGACATTCGTTGTCCATTCGTTTGATAATTTTGACCTTTTAAATATAAATCCATGTGCAATTATAAAAGTTCGTTTTATTTACCATACAAACTATACAGCTTTAGCTTCAGAGTTGCAAAAACTATACTCACCGACAATCCATTTTACACAATATTTAGTAATTATACACTCTAAGCCGTTTTATTTTTTTGGGCGGCAATACACTTCATTTGAAAATCACTATTCTGAACAGTAATTCAATGCATTCCAAATGTCTATCTTTATCAAAACTAATTTAGAAATTGATAAAAACAACAAAAATGAGGTATAAACTCTCACAGTTTAGAATCTAAACTCAAATAATTATTTCAAAGAAAACATAGATTTTTATACTATATACAGACAAAAACAACCCTTTCCATTGTTTTGATGTTCTTTTTGGTATTTTTCCCATATCTTTTTCGGTAGTTGACATTCTTTGTAAAATGATGGAATAACAATTCAACAGTTTGAATGCAAATTAATCACACTATAAGTCAAAATGGACTTTTAAAATATCGCTAATTAAACTACCTGTAAATCTTGAGTTTTGTAAGACAATGTTGAGGTTTTACGTAATTTAATCGACATAAAAAACTAGTGGAGCAGTTATTTTTTTTGGGGGGAGGGGGAGGGGTTTGTGTGTGTTGTCGTTTCACATAGGTAGCAATATATAGAGTTTGTAAATTAAAAAAAAATGTTCCCTTCAAACTTTTTACCATCCCCTTTCCCGTGCTGTCTTACAAATTAGGCTTACTGTTTGTGTCATATATGTGCATATTTATGTAAACAGTATTTTCAATAGATTTGACTTCCAGTAGTTAAAATGATTAAATATGATTTCTCATTTATGTATTCATTGTAACAATCTACATTTATTTGATATACAATAGTGAAAAAGGGGCGTTAAATGTAGAATTTAAATCCCTTGGAGTGATATCTTTACTGAAATTGATTACACATGACCATCAAGAGATCAAATTAAAATAATTGCGTATTTCGTAAAATTGCATAAAAAGTTGGTGTAAAGGTGACAATAAGTTCTGGACCTATGGCCGGTCGATATATGGAAATACGGACATGCTTATAGAAAAAAGCACATAAACATCAGTCATAGAGGTGTATTGCTACCATGTGACGTATTTTGTTAATTGATTGTATTTTCGTTGACGTAAGGATGAACTTATGTGTGGTCGAGACCATGTTTTATTTTACAATGAAACATCAATTCAATTAGTACTTGCTTTTATTTCTAATTATATTTTCCATTTTTAGAGTTTTCATAAGAGAAACACTGTTAAAAATCCCACCTGGTAGACAGGCTTTGCTTTCAACAGTAAACAAAGTAATAAATGTATAGTATGTAAATCAGGTTAGGTTGATTATCCGCCTTTGCTCTTATACAAATGCATATAATGGGTTTATAAATTCTCCTGATGATAATCTAAAAATATGATAATCTGAAATAAGACATCAAAATCATGATAGTTTACAAAAGCGTTCACATTATTCACTATTAAGTCATTAAAAACTTGATGAATACAACTTAAAATAAAAAAACAAAATGTTTGACGCTGAAATTTATATATAAATATAGATAAATAAATTTGATACATTCTAGCACATTTTTTGATAATTTTCATAAAGTGAGATATCCATGCGACCAATATCTCTTGTTCTGGAAATTAGAAAGAAGTTATTTTATTAACTTCCCGTTTCGTTATATACAAATGGAACTTTCAATTGGACAAATTTTACCTTAGTATACAAGTCAACATAAAGAAAAGGTAACCGATAATAAAGCATGTACAATAAGTTCTACTTTATATCTGTACTTGAAGCCATTCCTTGAAGAAGATAGATAAGGGATAGAATTTCACAACAACAAGTGTTATTATCTTTCTTCAAAATGTAGCAATATTTCAACAGAACTGCCATAACGGAACATATTTCAGGGTTGATACAATATCAAAGGGCTGGTATGTTTTCTAAGCTTTATCTTTAGAGGAATGCATATGGATTGTGCTTTCAAGAACCTTTTATATTAAGGGTTATTGCCATACAAGTGGGATGTTTGGCTAGCTATAAAACCAGGTTCAACCCACCATTTTGTTTTATTGAAATGACATGATCAAGTCAGGAATATGGCAGTTGTTATCGACTAGTTCGTTTCTATGTATGTTGACGTTTGCGTTTGTTGCAATTCAGTGTATCAATATCTGTCGTTCCTTTGTTTTCCTCTTATGGTTGATGTGTTCCCTCGGTTTTGGTTTGTAACCTGGATTTGCAATCTCTCAATCGATCTATGACGACTGAACAGCGGTATTATACTGTTGCTTTGTTTGTAAATGGTTAAATGCGAAGTTATATCATAGGTTTTCGGATGACATTATGAATAGGTATTCCCTTATGGAAAACACACAGATAAATATTTTTTAATCAGCAAAACTCCTTTGATATGAAAGCATGACCTTTAAAGGTGTAAATTGAGTTTAAAGAATAAAGAATAACGAATCAAAACGATACAGAAAAAAATAAGCCATAATTTCAGAACAAAGAATGGGGACACTAGAAAATAAAGAATAGAGACAATGGAACAAAACTGCTGAAATTTAACTACAAAAGAGGGGCGAAAGATACCAAAGGGACAGTCAAACTCATAAATCTAAAACAAACTGACAACGCCATGGCTAAAAATGAAAAGGACAAACAAACAAGAGCACACACGACACAACATAGAAAACTAAAGAATAAACAACACGAACCCCACCAAAAAACTAGGGGTGATCTCAGGTGCTCCGGAAGGATAAGCAGATCCTGCTCCACATGTGGCACCCGTCGTGTTGCTTATGTGATAACAAATCCGGTAAAAAGTCTAATTCGGTAGGTCACATTCATGAAAGGGAAGGGGATTGTAGTTACGACGTAATGAACATATCCGATATCATTTGTGAACTGCATCAGAATCAAACAAGTGAAATCATACCATCAATTAGCAATGGGTTAAACCAATAACTTACTATTTCCGTACCAAAGTACTCCATCAGAAATTTTCAGGCATCATAGAAAACAATGAAACCAACAATTTAACAAAAAAAGAACCAAATAAAAAACAGTAATAAGACAGTTTTTATTTAGCTTATAAAGAAAATATTAAAGATGCGGTATATACCAAAGAGGCATATAAAACTAACAAGTTGAATAAAAACCGACAACGTCATGGCAATAATAATAAAAAATAAAATCTACAATAACTGAGCAACAGAAAAACTCATCACAATCCAATAGTTAACACAGGCAAAAGAGAAATTAAAAAATCATGTGAAATTCCAGTAATTAGTCCTATTCAGTGATATGGCAATCACGAAAAAGCGAAGGGTATTATGGTTATAACCATTGGAATATATTTCTGTTCATCTATGACACATATACCCATAACGGTCAACAATTTTGTAATGACATTTTCATATGTATTTCTAAACAAAATGCAAATTTTAGTGGTTCTATATAACAAATGAATGTTGGACAAAATTTTGTTAACTTATTTGCAAACTTCGCTATGACTTTTTTCTGAAGCATAGGAGGAGTTTTAATCTGTTTCATGTATACTGTGGATTCGTTTATTTTCGTGGTTACCAATTTTCGTGGATTAAGAAAATCTACATGCTCGTGGATATTTGATTTTGTGGTTTTGCAGAATTCTGCATACAAACTCTATGGGAAATTTGTCATTCGTTGAACATTGAATTTCTTGGTTTACGTGTACCCACGAAGTCAACGAAAATTGATATCCAACGAATAATAATGAATCCACAATATAACGCTTTGGTTAAACAGAGGCTATTCTCTTATCGTGTTTAGTGAGAAACTTGGCATTAAAAAAAAAACATAACATAATAACATCATTTTCAATTGAACCATTACCTTTAAAAAACTTGAAATAAATGGGAAAAGAATAATAATTGAAGGGCTATGGGCAAATGGAAGTGTTAGTTAAACTTTGACTCAATTTGATAGATATAAAGTATACAGGGTTTTTTGCCAACTAGAAAGATAAGTAAACCCTTTGTCTTTGTCATTTGGTAAAGGTATTTATGTCACATAGATTCAATGACATTAGACAAAAAAGGTGCATGTGAAGTTTAATTACACATGATTCGTATTGGGAATTACAACTTTATATCTATCACAACAAAAGTTATAAACAAAGGAAGGAAATAGATACTAAAGGGTCATTTAAATCATAAGTCAAAAATAAATGATAACGCTATATCTAAACAAAAAGAAAAACAGACAAAAAAAATCCAACAGTATACAAAACACCACATGGAAAACTAAAAACTGCACAACACGAATTCCACAGAAAATTGGGGTTGATAACAGGTGCTCTGGAAGGGTAAAAAGATCTTGCTTCACATGTGGAACCCATGATATTTTCTGATCGGAGACTTTAATTAACACTAAGTCGGTAATCTTGTTACTTTAATGCGCCTGTCCCAGGTCTAGGATCATCTCTTCATTCTTAGTCTTGTATGGTTTTTTTTAAATTTTGTTGGTTTGTACGCTTAGGATTTATTTTTAAAATGTCATGAATGAGGCAGGCGTCTTTCGAATAAATTATATAGTCAGCAAGAGGAGAAGCAAATTTGGTTCTCATAGGAATGATAATAGTGTGTTGAAAAAAATGTCCTTCAAACGTAACACATATGTTATTAATCCAAAAATCAAAAATCTTCAAAGAAGTTTTTGTTTGAATCAGACGCTAAGTACGATTTATCTTTTCATAAAAAAATAAGTTATTTTTGGTATTGTATTCCGGATTGGTGAATTCTTTGAGTTAAGTGTAGAAAAGTCTTATGCTTAAATACTATTGCGAGAGGAAAGTTAATGATATTGGAAGTACTCCTAAAAGTTTTTATAATTTTTAGAATCAGCTTCACGCCATCCCTAAAAATCCTTTTTTTTTCAAAGATAAAATTGAAACTAATTATTAGGTAAAATATTTCATAGTGCACTTTAAAGACCTAAAAATATCACGTTGTTTGTTAGCACACTTATGCTCTTTATGTATCAAATACCATACTCAGCTATTCATCTTCGATTTAGATTTGACGTGTACATAGAATAGACCTATGCTTATTCAGAATTCCTGTTTTTGTAAGTGTTGTGTGGTATATGTTGTGTTTTAAGTGAATACACAATTTCTTTATCAAGCAGTTTATTAAATGGAATTAACTCACAAAAAATGAAATGTTTTAGAGCTTTTTCTGCGGGTACTAACAAAGGCAACAGTAGTATACCGCTGTTCAAAACTCATAAATCCATGGACAAAAAACAAAATCGGGGTAACAAACTAAAACTGAGGGAAACGCATTAAATATAAGAGGAGAACAACGACACAACATTAAAATGTAATACACACAGAAACGGACAAAGCATTAGACAAAATCCTATGAGAATAACAAATATATTATCAAAACCAAATACATGAATTTGGGATAGATAAGTACCGTGACACGTCTTATAGTAATGTGAATTCACACTCAAAAATAAGAGAAGACAAACGACACAACGGTAACACAACGTTAAAATGTAACACACACAGAAACGAACTATAATATAACGATGGCCATATTCCTGACTTGGTACAGGACATTTTTAAAGGAAAACACGGTGGGTTGCCAAACCTCCCTCTTTTATGGCCATGTGAAACATAACATTAAAATGACAACACAACATTACAAGACTACAATATATAGATAAATAGAAGAACATAATTGACAAAGAAACACACGAATATTAGCTAACAAAGGCAACAAGTTTAAAATTTTAATACGCCAGAAGTGCATTTTGTCCACACAAGACTTACTAGTGACGCTCAGATACAAAAGTTTGAAAGCCGAAACAAGTACAAAGTTGAACAGCATCGAGGACCAAAAGTTCAAAAAAGTTGTGCCAAAAACGGCCAGGGTTTTCTGTTAGGTACCAGAACATCCCTATTATTTAGAATAATTTATTTTTGCAAACAGTAAATTTTATAAAATGACTATACAAAAGATATATGATAAAACTGAAGTATTAGCTAATTACTGGAAACAACCGAAAAACACTACATAACCCAACGAAATGCAGCACATCCGAATAAGTTTAAACCTCAATGCCAAGTGACGTCATATTTGAAATAATAAAAAATGACAAAAAAAACCAACAAATTATTTGTCATGGTTCATGGACAGCTGCTTAGCAATTCAAACATTTGACTTAGGAAGTGATAATTTAATATAAGGAAGAGAATGAGGTGATAACCAAATGATTATAGAGTCCTATTATGCTCACTATATCTTATTGAATGTTTGTTAAATCTAAATTAATGTTTAAAAGAGTTCAAGTCTCACAAATATTGGTTACGTTTGTAATATATATACTTAAAGTATTTTACAATGTTTTGTCTTAGTTGGATAGCAGCTTATAAATATTGATTTGGGGTCCCAATATTACTTTTGTGAAATCGGTCAAAAAAACAGTATTGCTTGTGTCAGTTGGACAGCGGCTTTCTTGTATTGCTCGTTGGATTCACAATATTGCGTTTGTTAATTTTTTTAAATTGCAAGCCATTTGTTTCTCAAGTTACAAAAGATCCAATAGATTAATTCAAATCTATATTTTTTCTACTGATATATGAATAAACACATATAAAAGCGCAAAATATCTGTAACTTAAAAAAAAAATATGTGACATTATACCATATACATGCCATTTTTTTAAGTTCATTCTAAACCATTTAAGACATTAAAATATTAAAGTTGTGAAAGATTAAAGTTTGTTATTCCCATGGCAAATCATATGAAAGTAGAAGTTTTGCCTAACATATTTGTCTCACAGATTGAATGGAAAATATCAAGATTATACATTTAAATGACAGAAAACACC
Source organism: Mytilus edulis (assembly GCA_019925275.1). NCBI lineage: Eukaryota > Metazoa > Mollusca > Bivalvia > Mytilida > Mytilidae > Mytilus > Mytilus edulis. The sequence goes on along the minus strand of CM034353.1, from coordinate 108,049,456 downwards.
AACCCTATGGATCGTATAAGCAGTTTGCTGACTAACATTATTTCAATAAAGCTGTAATATTTTGTTGTTGAGCTGAATACGTTTGTCATTGGTAATTATTTTGTTTTACTACAACATGGCTTAAACGCCTTTATGTCACTTTCAAACTATGCCAGTCATTTGTTTTTAAAATCATAAAATACATCATAATTATATATTATTCCAAAAGGATGAACATTTGACAGTTATCTACGTTTAATTTTGGTCTTTCAAGTTTTATTTGTGTGAAAAAACAAATACTTCATAAGCATGTTTTTTAGTTTGTTAGTTATCACGGGTAGATTGCATGGAAACCAGTTTGACATTGTCTACAAGACACAACTTTCAGATTTTGATCAAAATAAAACATTCATGTATAATACGAATCGAGTCGTATAGATACTTTCTTTTTACTTATGCATGTAATTTTGTAAAACTCTTGACAAAGAGATTGAAATTTTATAACGTATCCCCAAAGCATTATCCACTGACCAGGCAAAAGAAATAACAAAAAAAGATGAAATTAATCAGATGCGAATTATGGCTAATTATAATTATTTCTCCTATTCTAAACATAGTTGCATAAGACTAGGATAAGAGGGTGCGTGCAATTGTTTCATTTGCATTATCAGCCCTATTAAAGAATATCGTATCAAGAAAGTAAAATAACGTTGACAGAAGGCACCAAGCCTTTCGATAGTAAAAACATCGTTTGAATAAATCTATATCATTTTTGGTCGTGTTATTACAGCAAGAACTCATAAGAAGTACATTTTTTTCACTTATAAATTTTATAGAGTGATTGGAAGGATAATATTGTACCAAAAAATAGAAAAAAACTCAGATGTGAAATGCTTCTAATTATAAGTGTTTCTTTTGTTTTAAACATCTTAACCTTAGACCAGGAGAAAAGGGGTGGGCAATGGCCAAATTGCGTTTTTAGTCCTACAGTGGAGATCACTTCTAACCTCTCATTAGAACTGTCAGGAGAACTGTCATAGAACTGTTCTAACCTGTCCTAGAACAGTTCTACCTAGAACAGTTCTACCCTAGAACTGTTCTAAGTAGAACTGTCAGAATCAGTTCTAGGTAGAACTGACTAAATCAGTTCTAGGTAGAACTGTCAGGATCAGTTCTAGGGTAGAACTGTCTAAATCAGTTCTAGGTAGAACTGTCCAAATCAGTTCTAACCGTAGAACTGTCAGCAGAACTGACTAAATCAGTCAGGACTGTAGAACAGTTCTAAACTGACGTCACTGCAGTAAGGGCACTTTAGAATTTAGAAGAAATAAATCACTTCCAATTACTTTGCTCTATAATAGCAGATTTTCTATATTTCTTTCTGATCATACGTTACATGTACAAATATCGAAGTGAATAGGAGGTTATCCAACTCATCGGAGAAATATTTTTATAAGATTGCATAGGAAACATCATTGTTTATGTTTCTTCGTTCCCCGTTTTTAACAGTCTCTTCATACATGTCATAAATATATCTCTGCATTTAATTCATGGAATTTTAATCGTAATTTACCTTGTTTGCCTTGGATTTACATTCATTTAAGATTCTGTTTTGACAAATGTTCATACGAAAATTGTACAGTGGATGAATTATGGGATATTAATGATAAAAGTGTTGTATTATAACGTAAAAAAACTATATACATTTGCACCATCTCGTCAATTTAGCCAGACTTATCCATAACGATTATAAATGATATCTGGGAGTCTGAAACTCAGAAAAACATACTCATCTGAACATGAATGAAGCATTTGCCACTGGACGTTCGGCTACAAACAAAATCATGCATTTTTCTTTGCCTTCTTCCATTTGTCTTCAAATTATATTAACAGTATACTATTCCAAGAAGAGAACTTCCCATACATGTACTTTTTATTTTAAAATAAAGTATATGAATCAGTCATGTGAGTGTTGGATGATGCCGTAAAATAGTTTTGTTTAAAAAAAAACCCATCACAAACTAACTGACTTAAAAAGTCACTTTAGTGACGGTTCATTATTATGGATACAGAGAGAAAATAAGGGTGCGCTAAATTTTTAGATATGGTATAAATACACCTTACCGCTATTTGTCTGCCATTACTGGATATCGCACAGGTTCCCGTAAAAATTTGACATCATAAAACAAAATATCTGACGCCACAATGGAAAAGTGATTGTTGTATGCTTCAAAAGTTCAAGAGGCCGGGTCAGCCAGGATTAGCAATATAGGTGTTCCAAAGTTGGTGTCATTTTTATCATACGATCCGTCCTGACATAGAAATATTATTGGTTTACAATGAGGCCATATATATTTACATGATAAGTGTAAATAAGTTCAGTTTTGGTTGATATGGTCAAATGATTTTGTTAAAACGACTCAGTCTGATACATGTATATCGAAACTACTGAAATTTGTTTACAATTCAATATTTTGAATAAAAAGAGGACTTGCAGAAAATTGCTGGTACTCTAAATTGATGTGAAATTTTTTTTTTAGCCAATGTGTTACAATATTGCTGTCATTTGAATTATACAATCCATCGTGATATGTAACTACATGTATAAGTGATTTACTATGCGGCTATATATATATTTTACTATAGATAATTTAGCTGATCTGTAACAATAACATCTTCATGCCTTATATATCATGTACTGTAGTACGCCGCTAGATTAAAACTGACGTGGAAAGGTAACACATGCCCACCGAAAGCTCTTTTTAGAGAGCCCAGGTGGTCGTGTGGTCTAGCGGGACGGCTGCAGTGCAGGCGATTTGGTGTCACGATATCACAGTAGCATGGGTTCGAATCCCGGCGAGGGAAGAACCAAAAATTTGCGAAAGCAAATTTACAGATCTAACATTGTTGGGTTGATGTTTAGACGAGTTGTATATATATATATATATATATAAGTACGTCTGAGTCAGTGACAACCCTACAACAGATGTATCCATCGGATCGCCATCAATGATGGTGATACATGGCTGTGTACATAATGTATATACAACTCGTCTAAACATCAACCCAACAATGTTAGATCTGTAAATTTGCTTTCGCAAATTTTTGGTTCTTCCCTCGCCGGGATTCGAACCCATGCTACTGTGATATCGTGACACCAAATCGCCTGCACTGCAGCCGTCCCGCTAGACCACACGACCACCTGGGCTCTCATAAAAAGAGCTTTCGCTGGCCATGTGTTACCTTTCCACGTCAGTTTTAATCTAGCGGCGTACTACAGTACATGATATATAAGGCATGAAGATGTTATTGTTACAGATCAGCTAAATTATCTATAGTAAAGGATCCTACAAATTAATGTAGATACAGTCACAGAAAATAATTATATTCATAAGTACGTCTGAGTCAGTGACAACCCTACAACAGATGTATCCATCGGATCGCCATCAATGATGGTGATACATGGCTGTGTACATAATGTATATACAACTCGTCTAAACATCAACCCAACAATGTTAGATCTGTAAATTTGCTTTCGCAAATTTTTGGTTCTTCCCTCGCCGGGATTCGAACCCATGCTACTGTGATATCGTGACACCAAATCGCCTGCACTGCAGCCGTCCCGCTAGACCACACGACCACCTGGGCTCTCATAAAAAGAGCTTTCGCTGGCCATGTGTTACCTTTCCACGTCAGTTTTAATCTAGCGGCGTACTACAGTACATGATATATAAGGCATGAAGATGTTATTGTTACAGATCAGCTAAATTATCTATAGTAAAGGATCCTACAAATTAATGTAAGATACAGTCACAGAAAATAATTATATTCATAAGTACGTCTGAGTCAGTGACAACCCTACAACAGATGTATCCATCGGATCGCCATCAATGATGGTGATACATGGCTGTGTACATAATGTATATACAACTCGTCTAAACATCAACCCAACAATGTTAGATCTGTAAATTTGCTTTCGCAAATTTTTGGTTCTTCCCTCGCCGGGATTCGAACCCATGCTACTGTGATATCGTGACACCAAATCGCCTGCACTGCAGCCGTCCCGCTAGACCACACGACCACCTGGGCTCTCATAAAAAGAGCTTTCGCTGGCCATGTGTTACCTTTCCACGTCAGTTTTAATCTAGCGGCGTACTACAGTACATGATATATAAGGCATGAAGATGTTATTGTTACAGATCAGCTAAATTATCTATAGTAAAGGATCCTACAAATTAATGTAAGATACAGTCACAGAAAATAATTATATTCATAAGTGGCGATCCGATGGATACATCTGTTGTAGGGTTGTCACTGACTCAGACGTACTTATGAATATAATTATTTTCTGTGACTGTATCTTACATTAATTTGTAGGATCCTTTACTATAGATAATTTAGCTGATCTGTAACAATAACATCTTCATGCCTTATATATCATGTACTGTAGTACGCCGCTAGATTAAAACTGACGTGGAAAGGTAACACATGGCCAGCGAAAGCTCTTTTTATGAGAGCCCAGGTGGTCGTGTGGTCTAGCGGGACGGCTGCAGTGCAGGCGATTTGGTGTCACGATATCACAGTAGCATGGGTTCGAATCCCGGCGAGGGAAGAACCAAAAATTTGCGAAAGCAAATTTACAGATCTAACATTGTTGGGTTGATGTTTAGACGAGTTGTATATATATATATATATATATATATTAAGATTTACATAATAAAGTGTAAATATGGTCAGTTTTGGTTGATGCTGTCACATATGGTCAGTTTTGGTTGATGCGGTCAAATATGGTCAGTTTTCATGGTTTTGGTTGATGCAGACAAATAATTTTGTTATATCCATGAGTCAGTCTGAGATATCAATACTACTGAAATTAGTTTACGATTCAAAATTTTGATTAAAAAGAGGACATGCTGGCACTTTAAACTGATGCGAGCATAATTTTGTTTTCCAATGTTGCTTTCCTTTATCATGTTTATATTGAACAATCCATCCTGATATAAAAATATAAGCACGCGCAATATAAAATTCTACTCGGAACAATATTCCCCAATATTCATGCAATAACCCTATAATATAGATCATTTGTATTATAATGATTATACACTCCATCCTTACATAAAAATATTACAGATTTACTATGCGACTATAAGAGTTGTATAAAAAAGAGCAAATATGGTCAGTTTTGGTTGATGTGGTCAAATATGGTCAGTTTTAGTTGATGCTGTCAAATATGGTCAGTTTTGATTGATACAGACAAATAATTTTGTAACATGAGTCAGTCTGAGGTATGAAAACTACTGATATTTGTTTCTGATGCGATATTTTGAATAAAAATAGGAAATGCTGGCACCCTCAATTAATGCGAGAAAAAAAGTTTGTGGTCATTGATTTCCAATATTGCAGTTATTTATATACTACAGTCCCTCTCGAACTAAAATTATAACTGAATTGCTGGGCAGCTATATAGATTTACATAATAAAAAGCAAATATGGTAAGTTTTGGTTGATGCAGTCAAAAGATTTTATTACACGACTCAGTCTGAAGTATAAAAACTACTGATATTTGTTTATGATTCAATATTTTGAATAAAACAAGGACATGCTCATTGGAGGATCAAGGGGAGGGGGTCCAGGGGGTTGGGACCCCACTTTTTTTTTTAACATCAATGCATATGAATGGGAGCATATAGTTGGACCCCAGCCTGGATCTAGCTGCCCCTGCATGCTGGCACTATAAATTGATGTGAACAATTACATTTTTTTCTTCCAAAATTGCTGTTACTTGTATATTACAGTCCCTCTAGACCTAAAATTAAAACTGAAGTACTGTGCAGCTATATAGATTTGCAGAAAGAAAAAGCAAATAAAGGCAGTTTAGATTGATGCGGTCAAAAGATTTTTGTTAAACAGGTCGTCCGAGGTATGAAAACTACTCGTAAACAGATATTATATTGGTTATTGAGGTCCGATAATTTTGTTATGTGATAATGAGCCATCTTGACTTCCGGAATAACAAATGTAAAACAATTCAAATAATAATGCACCCTTCCCCCTGATACTAACGGCCTAATTTATGTACAAAAATTGAGAGAAAAACAAAAAATTATGTAACACATCAACAAAAGAAAATCACTGAATTACATGCTCCTGACTTGGAACAGGCACATACGTGCAGAATATGGCGGGGTTAACAGGTTAAACATGTTCTCTAAGGCAGCAACCATTTGCTATGGGTTTTTTTCTGTACAAACTTTTTTTTCGACTTCGGCGAAGAACAATCTATTTTTTTAGCGACAAACCGAAAACAATCTTTTTCTTTCAATTTTAGCATTACATATAGTGGCAGCTGAGGATGAAACAAACATTTTTTTTTTCTCAGGGTCCAAAACAAATTATTTTTTTCACCAAAAACTGGAAACAACCTTTTTTTTTCCAAATAAAAACATAGCCCCCCCCCCCGCCCCTCCCCCCCGAAAATCAAATGGTTGCTGCCTAAGTCTTGCCGATTATAAATCTGAAATAAAACCGGCAAAATAGCAAAACTCTATATAATTTAAATAGCTTTTTTACCCAACCCTGTATATTAAGGCAAAGTGTTCTTATAACTTACAAATCAACTCTAGCCGTAGAATTTATAAATCAATTTTAGCCGTAGAATTTATAAATCAATTCTGGCCGTAAAATTTATAAAAATCAATTTAAGCCGTAGAATTTATAAATCAATTTTAGCCGTAGAATTTATAAATCAATTTTAGCCGTAGAATTTATAAATCTATTCTGGCCGTAGAATTTATAAAAAATCAATTCTAGCCGTAGAATTAGAAATCAATTCTAACCGTAGAACTGTTCTAGAAGTAGAACTGACCAAATATCTGGTCAGTTCTAGCTAGAACTGTCAGGATCAGTTCTAGGGTAGAACTGTCAGGATCAGTTCTAGGTAGAACTGTCCAAATCAGTTCTAGGTAGAACTGACCAAATCAGTTCTAGCTAGAACAGTTCTAACCTAGAACTGACTAAAAGGTGTCAGGCTGACAGTTCTACGTACTGTTATAGAACAGTTCTCCTGACAGATTTAATGAGAGGTTAGAAGTGATCTCCACTGTATGTATTCTGCTAATCAATTGTATGTAACCAAAGTACTATATCATAGAGAATGACCATGTCAAGTCAGGTAAAAACTAATGAAACGACAAAAGTTTTAGCTTTCTTAAAAGCTGTGGACTGCTTCGCTCTTTCCTAATTTAATTTAATATGTGTGCATGTGGTATTTGTAGATAGATGATTGATATAAAATGGATTTACTTTAAGAGTGTGCGTTATGAGTGTGCCTCTCTGGAGGTGTGCCTATATTAGAAGAATTTATAAAATACAGATAATGCTTTTTTGAAAGCGTTGTATAGGAACATTGTTTAGCAAAACAAATCGTGCATATTGCAGATTGACAAAGCAAATAAACGTGTATTGATAATTGATATTTCAATATTGAGTTACAGTGTGCAATATGTGTATAATAAAACGAGCATGAATTAATGATAGCTGATCGGAACTGATATACACATAGTTAATTTCCCGGCTTTTAATTACTTATCCCGAACGAGAAAATTCTTTAATTCTTTATCTCATTTAAACAAATTGCTGTTGCTGATTTTTTTAGCCGCATCATAAAGAATTCAATCAGTAATCAGTAAATATTTCAAGATGGCGTGTATGTCTACTGAAACGAATAGCTCCGCACCGTGATGCGAAGCAATAAGTTGAGCGCATATACAGAGATTTTGTATATGTGTTTGGCCTGTTGTGACTTTGACTAGTTTTGTCGCTAAACGTTATAGAGATATTCTTCCTTGTTTAACCAAACATTGTTATAAGAATATTACAAGCTAAAACGAATTCCGGAAAGTATTAGTTGTATCTTTATATTTTAAGCTAAATCGAAAATAAAACCAACAAAAGTTTAATTATGTTATTGTTGTACTTTATTAAGTGTGTTGTGTACTCCGTAGAAACTGTCAATATATATAATCTGCATCAAGAATTAAAGTTAATGCAGAGACATTCATATACATGTACATTCCCAAGAATAGAAAATCTTGGTCTAAAATCGTAAAAGCATCAAGGATTATTAGTACTTTAAAAGAGAGAAGGTCATACATAAGTCGTATATAAGATATCTAGGCACGTATTAGTACTTTAAATCCAAGTATTATCTAGTCAAAATACATTAAATATAAATCGTTTGAGAGAAGGTCATACATAAGTCGTACAATGTATATAAGACTTCTAGGCACGTAAGCGATATGTGACGTTTTAAAAATCGTGTACAATGTTTATATTGCTGAAACAAAGTTAGCAGACATCTGTAATCTATGTACTGTACTATTTTCTCTGCATTGTATAAAAGCCTATAGAAATTTGTAATTCGTGGTGCATCTGTACCCACAAAACCCACGAAACTTTGTATCAACAAATAATAATGAATACACAGTATACAGATTATAATAATGAAATGCTTTTGTACTGAAATGTACGGAAGCCGATAAGGGCCATTCAAAAAAAATATATGTAGCATGTCGTAATAACGACATCGCTATGTCGTAATTTTGACATAACATGTCGTTATTACAACATCGCTATGTCGTAATTTTGACATAACATGTCGTTATAATGACATTCCTATGTCGTAATTTCGACATAACTGTTGAAATAACGACATCGCTATATCATTTTAGCAACCTTAATTTAGCCTTGTTACTTTGTGAGCATTGAAACAATATGGGAAACAAAATTTTCATTTTTATTTTAAGAACTACTCATCAGAATTGAATCTAACTTGATATACGTGTGCACTATAAGGTTCTTTTCAAGTTGATTAAAACACATGACCGCCAAGAGACTTCAAAAATGTTCAAAATATTCTTCTCAAGAACACAAAAAGGACTGAGTTTAAACTTAGTATAAATATACATTGTGTACCTAGTATCCGATGTCTTTAAAAAGAGCTGATGCGTTTAACAAGATCCGAAGTTAAATAAGTGTATAAAAAAGTTTGTATCAAAACCCTATTGTAAACATATTGTTATGCGTTTACTTTTCTACATTGGCTATGTATAGGGGGAGGGTTGAAATCTTATAAACATGTTAAACCCCGCCGCAGTTTTGCACCTGTCCCAAGTCAGGAGCCTCAAGCCTTTGTTGGTCTTGTATGATTTTTAATTTTAGTTTCTTGTGTATAATTCGGAGTTTAGTATGACGTCCATTATCACTGTACTAGTATACATATTTTTAGGGGCCAGCTGAAGGACACCTACGGGTGCGCGAATTCTCGCTACATTGAAGACCCATTGGTGGACTTTGGCTGTTGTCTGCTCTATGGTCGGGTTGTTGTCGCTTTAACACATTCCCCATTTCCTTTCTCAATTTTATTGTGCACCAAAGCAGATAATAGCTTCAATATCAAAGAATAGACGAATAGACGTATAAATATATTAAACCGCATAGCAAATTGGTGGTATAAATAGTAGCTTTGACTATCTTATACAACTGCCATAGCTTTGTGTCTGATTGTCTACTTTTTTATTTCTGCTCCTACTCAATCGTTTTTTTCTAGGTTATGTTTTGTTAACTTTTCTTCGCCAGTGTTTTTTTTTAGCTATGGCGTTGTCAGTTTATTTTCGACTTATAAGTATGAAAGTCCCTTTTGGTATATATCGGTTATCTTTAACTAATTACAAAAAGGAGTTTGTGATATAACATACTTTCGTTTATAGTTTCAATATTTTGACTCGTAAGATGCTCTTTGCCGAAAAGAAGGTATTAAAAGTTGATTAGAAATTATTGATCGAAGGACTTATAACATGGGGTTAAAAAGAAAAAGAAAGAAAGATGAGAAAACCAACCAAAAAAGGTACAACAAAACATCAACACTCATTCTAAATGATTTTCCATAAAGTAAAATCACAAACATATTGAACTTCGACGAAAATTTAGAACGGAAAGTCCCTAACTTTACGGAAAAATCAAAAGCTCAACACATCAAATGAATGGATAACAACTGTCTGTCTCCTAGTGATTTTTGCTGACATTTTCTATTGTGTTGGCAGTATACACTATAAAATTGAAAATGTAAATTGGGAATATGCCAAAGAGACAACAATCCAACTAAAGTGAACATAACAGCAGAAGGACACACCAATTGGTCTTCATCGCAGCGGTAAAATTCCGTACTAGGTGCTGAAAACGTTTACCTATATCTTCAAATTGATATTTGAGATCTCAACCCTCCCCCTATACCTCTAGCAAATGTAGAAAAGTAAACGCATAACAGAACGCACATTAAAATTCTGTTCAATAGAAAACTTAAACATTCAATTAATTTATAATGGCTCTACAAACAAATAAAGATTTTTTTGGGGAAATATTTGTAAACGTAATTAAAAGATAATGAACAAAGTAATAAAGAGGTCTTCGATTGAGAAATATATGTTTTCACACAACGAATAAACAAGTTTCATTCCCATTGATTTCCAAAAAATATATTCCTTTGACCACATTTTAACATTTTTGAGAAAGTTCGATTTTACAGTTTCCGTGACTCACATTTTATTTAAAACTATCATATATTTTTAAATTTCTACTTCATTGGGTCTCTGATGGAAAGTTTGAATCTCTGAATGTATTTGATATTCAAATCCAAAGCCTTTAATAATCAAATGAATGGCTTTAAGGGAATTTTAAAGTTTCAAATCGTGCTGTTTTATTTATTTAGTTAAATTATTGAACGTCTATGTGGTGTTTCTAATATGAATTAAAATAAGTTATCATGAACACAATAGTTTATTTTAAATTTCATGTCATATACATTGTTTTGTTGTCATTTAAGATTCAACAGATGACCTGTAATAATAGAGATGGTTTTTAACTCTGTCAGCTACTTTATATTACTACATCTACTAACGAAAATATTCTACTCAAACTATTGTTATATTTGTTATATTAAGGAAATGTTTGAATGAAAAGATGCTTCCTTCTCGGTCTCCACACACGAGAGAGATTTTAAACTCGAGGATTAGTGTGAAAAAAAGTAATAAACAAGATTATTTAGGTGGTGATAATAAATTATCTAACTTTCCGAAGGTTAAACTATATTATAAAAAACAATTTTTTGTTATCAAGGTGTGTATCTAATGTATTTGATAGGAAAAGATAAAGCCTTTAGTAACGCAATACGTGACACTATTTCCTTTATGTAAATTTCTCAAGTCGCACGTATCACTTGTTCAACGTAAAAAAAAAAAACGCCTATGGAGACAATTCTTATATGGAAGTCTGATATCAATTATGTAAACAATGACAGAGTATTTTTCATATTACATAACATTGCTTTGTTTTATATATATTGCTCTTGATTATTTATAAAACGGATACTGTTGTTTGTCTTTTGGGTTTTCTATTTTTTTGCCGCGGCGATGTCTGTTTGTTTTAGACTTATTTATAATGGCCTTTTGGTATCATTAGCCTCTGTTGATATATCCTTTAAGTCTGCAAATTGTAATCCCTGTTTTTAAAAATAAAGGATTTTTTTTTGGAAAATTACGTATTAAATGAGGAAAATTTTCGAATCGATTAGTTAATAAAAAGAACACTGGCGATGAAACAAAGTAAAATGAATACATAATATTTATAACTTATAATGCAAAAACCTAAATATACATATATATATCTATAATACTAAAATAACGCGGTCAAATTTGTCAGCCGTCATTGGGTAAAAACGACAAATCAAAGATATTAAACTTATATATAGCTAATATAGGACAATGGTGTTGATTTAAAATTCCACCACTACAGACCCTTTTGTTTTCCACATAATTAATATTGCCAATAATCAACAAGTTCCAGGTCGAATCCGATACCAATACCAATAGTATATTCACCTGTTACCTATTACCTTATATGTACGCGCACCACCAAACAGTGTATTTAGGATTTTGCTGTATACACGGGTCATAATTACAGGGTTGACACTACTAAATTCAATCATTGTCACATTGTTCCCTATTGTAGTATTTTAATCAATATGACTTTCTAAGATGACAATACAGATACTAAAAATCTGGACTTGATATAAGGCGTATAGGTACAGTTTTCAATTTGTAAGCCGGCATGACGTAAAACAGCGAATCAAAGAATTCACCTTTATTTTTAACTAATCTAGAACAATGCTGTTGATTTAAAAATACTCCATTTCAGACCCTTTTTTTCCAAATAATTAATATTACCAATAATTGAGAGGTTCGACGGGTTCAAACAGAAAGATTTTGAAAGCAGAAAAAACTGTGCATCTTATAATCGGCATGACTTTATCAGATGACAATACCAATACTAAAATAAGGCATACGCATAGTTATATACGTTAATTCAGTCACGTACCCGCGATATCACTGGTGTGTTCTGGTATATATACAATATCATGTGTTTGTGGACTTTTTATAAAATTGTGTTATGCCATTTCCAGGGAGGCAAACAACCCAATAGCTAATACATCGCAAAGAGCTAGTAAGGGACCCTATGATAGCATAGGTGTGAAAAATATATTTCCTACACGCAAAAACGGACTGGACGGAGAGACTCGCTGTTTACACAAACCTCTGCAAAAACAATATAATTACATGTACGTCAAAGATAACATCTTCCTATTGTAGGGTTTATAAATCAGTTGACAGATACAATGTACATGTAAGTGTGTCTCAACACAAAATATGTACATATTTTCGAGGTTCTTGATTTTCAGATTTCAGAATAGGCGTCTGATCTGTAAATGTACCGATTGTTATGAAAGAATACGTGAACCTTTTAATCCAATCTTTTACTCTTTAAAAAATTAAATAAAGGGAAAACCACTTATTAGATAAGTTTTTGGATCTTTGACGTTTGCCTATATACATAAGAAGATGGAGTATGAGTGCTGATGAGACAAACCGATTAAAATTGCTATTGGTTATTCTTGACTCGTTTCTTTTCCAATAAAACACTAACACATATTTTGTTCTTTTACTCTGTAATCTACAATTTAGATTGTATATCTAAAAATGCAAGCCACTAATTTCTAAGTGCTACAATTATAAGTTTCTGAGTTAAGTATGGCGTCCATGTTCACTGATGTATAATGTACACAGTTTGGTTTAAGTGAAGCACCCTATTACTTACTGAGTTACCTTTTAATTATAAATATTTCAAAATTTGCAAGATCTTCATTAAAGGAAAGAATACTTGAATTTCTTTAAAAAAATATTTTTTTGTCTGCTACCAAAGCTGAACAAACCTATTAAACTAGGATTTATTTGATATAAATGGATACGATATTAGGACAAATGACCTTTCAATGATTCCATGTAAGATATCGTTCTTAACAAAGGTTACAACATAAAAAAAGAATACGAATTTTCATTTTGCATTGAAAGTTCAATCCTCGCTCAATGCAAATTGCTTATCTAAATATATTTGAAATTTCTTTTATATAACTCATATAAATGGCGTTACATAATGTTCAGGATTTTAACAAGAATCAAATTTCCCCAACAACGTTAACATAACAAAGAATACCGCATGTGAAGAAAGGTTACAGCACAAAAAATGAAGAATTCTCAGTGTTCCTTTAAAGTTTAATCCCCGCTCAATGCACATTCCTTATCAAAACATATTCTAAGGTTCTCTTAAAAAACGCATATAGATGGCGTAACATAAAACGAGGATTTTAACCTGCATATGATTATCATAAAAAGTCTAACATTACAAAGATTAATGCTAGTAAGGGAAGGTGAAAGTTATTCCGATGATTTCAATAGTGAAAATTTGAAACAAATCCATGATATAATTTCCAGTAAAAATGCAAATTATATTGATAAGTTAAGGTGATTTGACTGAATAATGCAACGGATCGCTCTCCACACCAAGGCAACAAAAGTATAAAGACAAAAAGAAAGATCAGAGGAACATCAACATAATGTCAAAATCCCGGCAAATAAATGTTTTGCTTCTCTACATCTTCATTTATCTAATAAATTTAATGCAATGCTTGGATCATAAAAACAATATAACATCGGTATTCTTCTTGTTTTGAATATGTTGAATTACTTATAAAGCAAATGCTATTCTAATTGTCTATGCGCTTTCTATCTTAGACTGAAAAGTATTTTATGTACTTTTCCTTTCTATGATTAAATGTTTGTTAATCGTTTTACGATGATCTTGTTTCGGTAAACGGGATTGATAGGGAAGTTATTGAATATACTAATCTAGCCCGTCTTCGCGTGATTGTACGTTTATTTATTCAGAATCGTTTTGGTTGTTTTTTGTTTATCATATCACAAACGGAATTTGATGTTAATTTCATATACTTCGTAGTCACTGTTAAGTACTGGTGCCACATGTGGAGCAGTATCTGCTTACCCCTTCCGGAGCAGCTTAAATCACCCAAAGTTTTTGGTGGGGTGCTCGTTGCTCAGACTTATGTTTTCTATGTTGTGTCGTGTGTAATATAATTTGTCTGTTTCTTTGGTTATTTCTAGCCATGGCGTTGTCAGTTTATTCTTGATCTATGGGTTTGACTGTCCCTTTGGTATTGTTTGCCCCTCTTTTAGGAATATCTACGACTCGTGTAGACTCGGATGGATCGAAAGCCAGCCATATCGCATATCACCGTGTCTACTGTTAAAAACCTTTGGTTGTTTTGGGTTGTTTCCCCTCGGACGTATGCTTTACCTCTTTTATCATATCTGTTATATAATATTGAATTACATTAAGAAAGAAGCATATATTATTACTTTTGTTTCATTGGAACTTGCATTTCTAAGTCTGAATACAGTTGTGAACGAGAGACAAAAGACACCAGAGGGACAGTCAAACTAATAGATCGAAAATAAACTGACAATGCCATGTCTAAAAAGAAAAAGACAAACAGACAAATGATAGTACACAAGACAAAACATAGGGAACGATGATAGTCCTTGGGAAAGGGGACAATAAATGTCTGACCCTAGTTAAGAGAGAACCATATGTCTTGCACGTTAAAGACACCCTTGTAGATTTCGAAAAAGAGCAGGCTAATGCCACTAAAAGGCAGCACTCGCACCCGCAAAATGGAAAGGGATTAATATAAGTTGCAAAACTTGTGTCCCGATCCACTATAAATAAATATGTTTAAATTTAAACAACACGGAAAACTAAAGACGATACCTACCACAAACTGGATGTAAATGGTCTTTGTCATGACACGAATTATCCTGTTCATCTCTATATACGAGTCGCTGTTGTTTTATCTTCGAGTAAGTGAAATTTAGATAAATAAAATAAACAAATAATCTTTATTTAAAGATGATGATCCCATCAGTTTAAATTAATATTCCTGAGAAACCTCAAAATAATAATAACATAATGTATAAAGTACAATTTTATAATGGTTATAAAAAAGAAGATGTGGTATGATTGCCAATGAGACAAGTGTCCACAAGAGACCAAAATGACACAGACATTAACAACTATAGGTCACCGTATGGCCTTCAACAATGAGCAAAGCCCATACCGCATAGTAACTATAAAAGGCCCCGATATGACAATGTAAAACAATTCAAACGAGAAAACTAACGGCCTTATTCTTACCCTTCCGGAGCACCTGAGATCACCCCTAGTTTTTGGTGGGGTTCGTGTTGTTTATTCTTTAGTTTTCTATGTTGTGTCGTGTGTACTATTGTTTTTCTGTTTGTCTTTTTTATTTTTAGCCATAGCGTTGTCAGTTTGTTTTAGATTTATGAGTTTGACTGTCCCTTTGGTATCTTTTGTCCCTCTTTTATATAAAAAATGAACGATAAACAAATATGTAACACATACACAAACGGCAACCACTGAATTTCAGATATATATAATATACAATTTAAAATAGATATTAATGAACAAGCATATTGATTTACTCAGTTTATGAAAAATGTGAAACATTTTGTTTTAAAAGAAACAAGAGTATTACTCGTCTTTATTTCTTGTGCTAAACCGTTTTACATTTTTTAACCTGAATATGTAAATGTTTTCTTCAAAAATGTAATTCCTCCTATCAAATTAATGGTAAGTTCTTTTATCCATTTGTTCGTCTTACGGTAGTTACACTCATACAGAATCCTTTAGTTTTTGACAAAAATGGCACTTTTCCTATTTGAATAATTAAAACAAATATATTAATTAATCATAAATCAGCTTGAAAACGCCATCGTATTTTACAAGTTTTCCTTTTATACAATCATATAAGTTATATAGTTTAAAAAAAAAACGGTCGTGTTGAATTAAATTCATGCAACTCATTTGATAGAAATTAACAAATTAATAATAGTACGATAACTTTCATCATTTTAAAAATCTACCCACATATTACTCGATTTATTTCACTTGACTGGGCGGGGTTTAACCGGTTCGCTCATAATAAACTAGTCCATATATAGATAGGTGCTTTAGGATAAACTCATCAATGAAGTGTCCAGTCATTCTTTTAAAAATTCCTTTGATGACACTGATAGGTGATTAGAAATCAGTAATAATTATAACAGCAATCATCATTATCACACACATCTTCAAATAGACTGTCCTTATGCAAATTAAAACGTAAGCTCCATCCGATCAGTTGAAATAACATTGGTTATACCTAATCAGGCAATTGCGTGTTATTTCAAACAAGCTTATCTGGCTTATACACAGTCTTTTCAAATTTGTCTAGATTTGATATTGACTTTATGGAATACGGCTAATATGCGTGGTCTACCACATTTGTTTATCTTTGAAATCTAGCAAATGAGCAGTATGAGGTACAAGTACCAACATATCAGTCAGGGACAGCCATTTGTTTGTTGTTTGTCGCACTGTCTATCAAAATTTTTCTTTCGTTTATAATTTTGTTCAATATTGTTTGAACCGTTACGTTTTATGTTATTTCCGTGCCTTTTAAAACTTCCTTGGTACGAGACCACAGTGTTTCTCCTTTTATTTCCGTTGTCAGTGGATATAGTCCCAAATGTGGACAGTGTGTTACTTGCCAATTTCTTTTATACCCCTTCCAAATTTATTCTCCATGTTTTATGCCTCAAATAGCAAGTAGGAGGTGAAATTACACTGCAAAAATATTTGGGTCATAAATTCTGAAGTTAAGTAGTGATTTGGTCCATATGAAAAAGGATAAAAATTGGCACTTCGGAAGCTGTCAAAGGATTTCAAGACCCCCTTAACATAAATGTGTCCATATTTTGAGTAAGAGCTGATGAAGTTTTCTATAATTTTGCCATAATTTGTCCCAAAAGTAGTACAACACACAATTAAAATATTATTGAGAAAGCGCAGATATGATCTTTTGTAATTTTCATTTATTATCTAAAAGAATTGCACTACGAAAAAACTGTGGTCTCGGACACCTATACGGTTTATTATTCATTTTGAAGGGCTAAGCAGTGGCTTATAGTTGCATGATAAACGTCATTTGATAAGAAGTTGTCTTGAGCGCAATCATGCCACATCTTTTAAAGAAGGACACATGATTTACCTTAACACTAATTACGACATACTTTTTACCGTAATATCTGGCGTAAATACAAAATTTGATCCTGGTATCTATGATGAATTTACTTACAACCACTAGGTTGATGCCACTGCTGGTGGAGATTTAATTCTCCGAGGGTATCACCAGCCCAGTAGTCAGCACTTCTGTGCTAACATGATTAACTGTTTACAAAACTTTTGAATTTTTGAAATACTAAGGCTTTTCTACCTCAGGAATAGATTACCTCAGTTGTATTTGGCAAAACTTTTTGGAATTTCGGTCTTCAATACTTTTCAACTTCGTACTGTATTTAACTTTTATATTTTTTTGTTGAATTCGAGCGTCACAGATGAGTCTTTTGTAGACAAAACGCGCGTCTGGAGTAAATACAAAATTTAATCCTTGTATCTATAATAAGAAAATTAATGATGGCAAACGAACACTTACAATGAAATGTCTTTAATGATGAAAACAGCAGTTTATGTTCCTTTTATATTGCAATTGTCGTATTAACTGTTCTATCATATAATAAATTCGTGTTGCTTTCATTTAGTTTCAAGACTATTTTTAATCTTCAACGAACAATATGCAGACTCATTGAGCAGCAGTTAAATTTAACGATCGTCTATAACACTAAATGGAGACAAAAATACAACTTTGATATTTGACTACATAATAGAATAACAATCGTACAAAGAAAGTAGAAAAACCGAATCGATGCATAAAACAGAAAACATTAGTGGTCTCTCTTTAAAATTACTTTAAAACAGCACATAATTGCAGATCCCTTTAGATTTGACTAACCAGCTAGCCATATAATCCATTTTGTGATCTGAAAAATGTGTTTTGATCACAAACAGGGAGAATCAAGGATTTGACTATAACATTTCAATCCCAAAAAGAACAAATCAAACAACATCTTCTATTTTATAAATACATACATTAAAATAAAGCTAATAATAATGAATAACTGACAAGAATTCTTATTTCTTTTCGCGGAAACATAGACAAAATAAAGGCATTTCCCCCCCCCCCCCCCCAAAAAAAAAAAAAAAAACAGGCGAGGGCAGTTAACATTTTCTGAGCTACCTGTCTAGGAAAGCTACTTGGCAAATTCTCCTCCGCAACATGAAATATCTTTTTAATTACACGGAATATAAAAAGGAATGGTTCAGTTAAATATTCAATAATACTCCATTAATATTTTGATAACAAGAAGTTAGCAAAAGAGCTGCATTTGATAAAGCGTACAAAATGTTCACGCGTTACCTTAAATATTAAAAAAGTAATATATACGTTTTTGAAAATACCACGACAGAGCGGGAAAATGTCATAGTATTGTGTGCATTACCCAGCGGTGATGAAATAAAAGTGATATTCGTTAGATTAGGGTAAACAAATTTAAAGAAAATACACCTGCTTTCAACCAATCAAAATCAACCATATTTTTATAAGGTATATTTATGTAAAATATTGGAAAAATCCATCGTCACATTTGAAATTCGTTACTGAAATAACAAATGGGAAATGTTAAACCGCTAACGCAAATTATTTTAGAGAAAAGCATCACCAATTTCAAGATATTTCCTTGTTCAATCGCCTGAAGTAAATGTGTAAAGATTTCATATAGTATTTCAACTAGAACAATTTTCGAAAAGGAAAAGGATAGTAAGGGGACATCTAAAACACATAAGTCGAAAGCAAATTAAATGGACAACGCTATGATAAAAGACCAACAATTTTAGAGGATGACGAAAAGACAAACTTGTCAACTAAACACAATTGCATCATAAATGGAGATAGGAGGAAATAAACAATGAGATAGAAATGTAGGAAAACAAACGCTTACTAAAAAGCAAGCAAAGCTAAACTCGCTGACCTCTTTTGTTTCGTGGCGAGTATAAAATGTTTTATGCTTGTCCTACAATATACATGTGACCTTTGTTTGCACTTTCCACTCTTGCGTTTATCTTTCTGATCATCGATTATTGCTTTAGCAGAAAAAAAGAGACATATTTATTCAGGCATATTTCATTGAGCATTTGTAATTCTGATAATGATTAATATGATGTGTTGTATTTGATATATATAAGATAATGAATTAAAGGTTATAACGAGCAGCACATCTTCATTGGACCTTTGTCCTTTTGAAGCCCATAGATTATTTTTTTTTATATTCGAACGAACATAGTGAGGGAATAAATAAATGCATAATATACGTTTAAAGCTTCGGTTTATCGGTACAGTTGAGGTCCAGTATTGGTAAAGTAAAATGGTAGATTGTAGGAAAATGGAAAAACCACATGTACACAACCATGTAAAGTCTTTATTATTATCAAATAATCTCTTACTCAAAGGTTGAAAAATGATAAAAAATAAATAAAAAAAAAAACATCCTGTGCATAATGAATAAAAAAAACATTTGTCTAAAAGAGTAACAAGTACTTTTTATTCATTTCTTTTCTGTCGATGAAAATTAAAGAAGGACTGAAAATATACTCATTGCAGTGATTCTTTTCAAATAAAACGGCATGGATTAATAAAACTTACGCGATGTATGTTAAAAATTGTGTGTTTGCATCAAAGCATGGCAATTGAAATCAGTACTGTCATTAGACAAACTAAATCAACTATAATTCGGTTAGAACTACCAGTTGGATCACCACTTAATCGTTCATAATAGTAAATTGGTTGATTAAGTCCTTCACTTAAAGTGTAAAACCCAGCACCGTCTGGTTTCCAACAAACTGCCTCACCTGAGGTTCGTCTTTGTATTTTAATTTAATTGGGTCTAAGGCAAGTGCAGAAAGATAATCTCCTTTCGTGACGTTCCAGTAGTAAAGATTGTCTACGGATATTATAACCACTTCCGTTCCATTCGGTGATATGTCCCCTCCAGTTGGGTCAGGGTATTCTGTATGGAAAGACATGGTAACAAGATCTGTTAAATTGGTTATCTCTGGATTGTTCCAGGCGGAGCTTTGAACATGTACTGCTTTAGCTGGAACACCAGTGTTTTTAGACACAAGATAAATTTCCCCTTGGGGGTCTATCATTATAGTCTCACAGTCATGTTCTGTCCATCTACAAAACATTAAAAATGAAATAAAAATTAAATGAATTGCTAGTGCTGTGCGAAATATAATCTCACTTTCTGAAATTCAAACATTTGGATTACTAGATATGTATTTTGTTTAACACATGTTTATGCAAAGCAGTTGTTGGAAAACAAAAGAAAAGCTATTTTTCTATTAAATTGCGATACAAAATAATCACACACAGACATGAATAAAAACCCAAAGAATCAGCGCTTGCATTGCTTATTTTGATATCACAGTCACATTGACACTTTCAATATAGATCATTTACTGTTCTCAATCTGAAGGTTACAATGATCCTTTCGATAAAAAAGCATATTTTGATTGATTGCAGTTACCTCAAATAACTTCAAATAACTCAAGTGTATTATTGGTACAAGATAGATAGAATTCAAGCTAACATCATCTATAACTAATTATAGACTAACAACTCAAGGTGTTTCTACTTTATAATAAAATTTGAATAAATAATAGTACTGTAAGTCTGGTGTCAAAACACAGCTTAGCCCGCAATTATTCCAACAATACTTTTTTTTCTTTTTAACGTTTTCCATAATTTATTGCAGAGAATAAAAGCCATTACCGGTTGATAAAAGTAAATTCCAATATTAAATAAAGGTTAACTCTACGCTGATTTTAATATTATACAGTTTTTATATACGTTTTTTTTAAATAAGGGATACAAGTTACTACTTTGCCGGTGAATAAAAAATCTCAATTTAGAAATACTTACGAGAAATGTATAGTTGCATCAACGTCTACTGTTAATGTTTGGTTGATTACAGCTGGCTCCCTTACTCTGTAGATAATGTCCCTAGAACCATTCCAGGTATTTCCTCCAAAATCACCTCAAAAACATAAATCAGTAAACAGTTGAGTATACAACTTACGACAAAAAAAAAGATATGATAGACATAAATCTCTGACAGCCAATGAAATGCAGGCTTCCCGACAATAATGTTAATATTCTACAAAATTGAATTAAGGGAACATATAATACGATCCAGAAAGTGTTTGTTCCTATGGATTCAAAATCGTGACTGGTTACAAAACATTGTTGGTCCTAGGCTGCGGCCCATACCCAACTATATCAGTCCTATTCAGGACCGATAACTCTGTCGATAGATATTATCGGGTATACAATATTGTTAAAACCAGACCAATCGTATTATACGTCTCTGTTGGAATGCATACAATAACTATATTTTTTTTAAACAAATTTAAACTTTAAATCGATTCATTGCCTGGATTTAGCTTTGAATATTGAATTAAAAAATTAATAACAATAAAATCATATTCAATGATCGAAAGTCATTTAAATTCATATTTGAATCAGAATATTTCTTTAAAATAATTATAGAAACATATTTAAATATTTGAATGCCATTTAAGCAAAAAGTATTTTTTTTAAGAAATTTTCATAATATTAATATTTTCCTAAAGTTTATTATGAAACATACTTCTTCTGATTTGACACGGGAAGGAGAAGATGTTTATTTGTACATTTATGAAAACTTTTGTATATCACAAAATTTAAACTCTGGTAATACATGTATACACACTGACAGGATGTTGAATGTCACCTGGTTGCTTTTGGTTTGCACGTCTACCTGACAATATATTATGATGTAACATTATAACCCAAGTTAGATTTCACCTGTTCGGTCAAGGAATGAAATTTTAAAGGTAAAGAATATGTATCTATTATAATTGAACATTGGTTTTTTTCTCTTAGGATGAAAACATTTTTTTTTTAAAAGAAATGTATAAATATATTTCTAAAGAAAGATAAAATATACAGAAAACTTGAAAAACACCTTTAAAAAAAGAAGAGAATTTTTTTTGTTATTGATATTGTAAACTTTTTTTCTGGTAACAGTATCTCCTGGATGAATATCGCCGTGTCACACTTAAAATATTTTTTTTTTTATTAAGACATTTTGAAATCAATGATATCGAAATATCACTAAAGGAAAATAACAGAAACATCAGAGATTCTTTATCAAAAATTAAATATAATCTAGGAAAGTCTTACTAAAGAAATCTTTGATTTGATGCAACATTTCCATATGATACATCAGCCGCCATTTTGAAAAATCTCGGAAAATTCCCTTTTTTAAATTGATGTTTGACCGAATTTACCCTGAAATTAAACTGTTTTAAGTAGTATTCATCGCAAGCTATATGTTTGAATATACTGAATCGATTTGCAAAGTTTGTGTTTTATTTACAGAATTTCTTTATTTGTCGTAAAAGTAGACATGGGTATCGGTAATTTAGCATTGAGTCAACGGAGAAATGACGAGAAAAAGTGCATGTTTTACGATTCCGATTTGACCGAATTTAATCAAAAATTAAACTGTTAGGACCAACATTTTTTGTTAGAAATATGTTTGAATATCAAGGATTGATTTGCAAAAGTAAGAAAACGGATCAGGTTTATGAGAAAATTAAACTTTATTGAAGCATATATGCATTTTCTATGGGGAAATATAATACAAAATGGAGGCTATTATACGTCACAAAAGTCACGTGATGTCTAACTTAGTTGGATATGAAAGGGATCCATTTGACGTACAAAAAATATATCAATTCATAATTTTTTGACAAATTATCCAAAATGTGCTGATTCTCTTTTGAAAAGACTTATTTTAACAAAGAAGTAAAGCATTTGAAATAGATCGACCAAAGAACCAAAAAATAGCAGTTTTAAAATGTTATAATGAAATAGAGTTGAAGGCCATATTTTACCTATTTAAAAGTGATCTTTGTCCTTTTGAAATTAGTTTATTCAATCGTATTTACTTTTAGTCGGTTAAATTTATTTTCAGAAAAAATCTGCAATTGAATCAAATGTCATAATGTTGCTTTACATTTCGGTCAACTGACATCCGTGTTTTGTTGAATATGTAAACAAATAAACAGGATGTTAGTCCATAAAACTCTACTCAAATATTGTTTCGATAGCAGATCGTTAATTGATTGTGTCCATCAACATCCGTGTACTTTAAATTGTACTTTGATATTTAAAATCAAAAATCAAAACGCAAAACTGAAACTGATTTGATCTAGACTTGGTATTGTTTTTTCAAAATAGTATATTGCAATCAACAGAACTATATTAAATGTGATCTATATTAAAACTTCAGTTACTGAGCAGAATTGAATATTAAAAACTCAGAGATTTAGAAATTATGCATCATTAGGTTTTTTTGGGGCTTCTGCTATCCGGGATCATTGACTCTCTATGTTTACAGTCATATTCATAATTGTTCTATCATTATCTTTGTCTACCTTCTTTGCAGGATCTATTGATTTAAAAAAAAAATATATATATATTTCCAGAGTCAACATGACATAATTGTAAATGCACGTTTAGCATGAGGAAAGACAATATACAACAAATTAAAAAAGACACTGTTTTAACAGATTTTTTTCGAATTCTAAAAATTCAGAAGGTGATGCAATTTATGATATTTTCTTCAAAAGATATTGTTTATTGACATTGTACTACAGTGTAATTATGGGCAATTTATGTAGAAACATTATATATTTATGTTCTGTAGTACGAATATTTTCATCATTACCAATAAACAGACAGTATTCCTGACCATGACAGACACCATATGCAATATCTTCCCAGTCATTGTGAATGGCCATATTAATTGTGATTTTGGATTTAACTTCACCAGTCAAAGCGTGGATAGCGTAGATATAAGGTCCGTCTCCACTATCATTGTGAACATATAAAATATCTGTATGAGCCCGACTTGCTGCAATTCCTGATACTTCCGTGATAAATGGGTCTGTCACTACAGACAGCTGTTTAACCTTGAAGTATGGACGCGTGGTATCTAAATATTAAGAAAATAAAACCATTACTAAAACTTGATTTGACTTTTATCAATTTCAAGAGGAAACACATCAAAATTTATTGTTCAAATTCATTATACACGTTTTAACTATATATGTATAGAATTTCGGATCCTTCTTTTCATTGTTTTAATGTTTATAAATTTCATTATTTTTAGGTTTCTAAAATTGTTTAAATTTTTTTCGAAACATTGATCTCTTACTTTACGAAATCTTTACAATTTGAACAATTCGGTTACACCTTCTCTTCAAAGTTGATATATGAGGTTTTGAATTTTCAAATATTTGGGCTCGATTATCCTATACGACCTTCGGATTCCCTAAAATTTCCTCTGTGACAATGCTTATGTAATACGTCACAATAATGATTCTATAACTGATTTTTTATTGGCGAGAATTACTCCGATTGATCTCGGGTCAAACATATAACTCATTTAATGAAAAAAATAAATTAAAAATGGAGGTATAGGAAAATATTAATCAGCATCTGATAGAGGAAAATTGATAGCGTATAATGTTATTTTAATTTTTTATATTTTTACAGAAACCGGTATCATAGCCGGTAAGAATCAGATATTTTTTTATCATTAAGTCCAAATAAAGTTATAACTTCAAGATTGTTCGTGTGGTGTTCTGTTACACCACTATTCGAGGTTAGGGAAATGATTGAGCGATCGCAATCAATTTTGATAATTACGCTATTAGACCGTTGGTTTTCCCGTTTGAATGGTTTTACACTAGTAATTTTGGGGCCCTTTATAGCTTTTTGTTCGGTCTGAGCCAAGGCTCCGGATTGAAGGCCGTACATTAACCGATAATGGTTTACTTTTATAAATTGTTATTTGGATGGAGAGTTGTCTCATTGGCACTCACACCACATCTTCCTATATCTATATTCTGTATGTGCCAGTCCAACGCCAAAAGACTTCAATTCAGTGATTGCTGTTGATTGGTGTCTATCATTTTGTTATAGCTTAATATGTGGTATTGGTATTTGCTCATTGTTGCAGGCCGTACGAGAACATACATTTGCTTAAATCTGCATGAGTTGGTCATTGGTTGATAGTTGTCTCAATAGCAATAATTCCACAACTTGTTGTATTCAAACAAGTCTAGATCTAGTATTTATCATTACTTGGCATTTCTGTGTTTCTTTTTGAAAACTAATTGTAAACTAATGATAATCTAACTGCTCAAACATTCGGGGCACTATGTACAATTTCTTTATGGTAATTTTAGGAGGGATATGGGTAGCTCTTTCTTTAGTAAACGGTATAAAAAAAAGGATGTGCAAGATACATTTGTACGCGATCGAAACAGCTACATAAGAACACTACACATTGAAACGATATATGCATGTCAACAAACCGAACTCAACGCTAAACAGTATACTAGTTCCTTTTAGTTTAGGTGGTCGCGTTATCTAGAGCGATGGACATAGTTCAGGCGGTGTTGTCTCGATATCCAAACACTATGAGGTCGACTCCCGGTTTGCGGAGAACAAAAATTTGCTGCCGCAGATTTGCAGATTTAACATTGCTTTGCTTAGAGTAGTCATTAATATGAAATTTGTTTTCAGCCGTGTATCACCTTCACTGGTCATCCAATGGATAGATCTGTCGTAGAATTATCATTTGTTTTGATGTTCATAACACATTTATTCAAATTAGCACACTAAAGTTTGCTAATATTTTTAAAATGCATGTTTCAACTCTTTGTAGTCTTGATATCAATCTCAATAAACATATATCCAAATTATTTCTCCAGATCGTTATTTGTTTGGATTCAAAACTTTTTTCTTTTATTTAAAGCGATATAATTGTGATAATTATAATAGATATATTTATTAAAGGTATTAAGTCACATGACGTTGTAACGGTCAAGTGATTGTTTACTATAAACACGTGTGTGTGTTTATATCAAGCACATGGTGTGTGTTTACGTTCTATTTGATTGGATGGCATATACCCGTACTGCCGGTTTTACGGGTATATGCCCTCATGATTTTCGTGAAAAGCATGATTAAGTATTACTTAAGGGGGTAGCTTGAGAAAATTAAGTTATTCGAAGTTTGCCTATAGTACGACGTAGCAGCATTCGTTATTATGTTTACCCACCCACCCACCCCTTTTATGAGATGGTTATCGTTAATAGGAGTATATGCATTAGTACATTATATTAATATGAATTTTTCCTCTTTTGTAGATAGTTTTTGATTGTGTTACTGTTACTGTATATAACTGTGCTATTGTATGATTGGACTGATGGTAGTGTGCCTGAATTTAAAGTGAAGGACTTTAGTTTGAGAATGAAATTGAATGTAATGTAATATTAAAGGCTGCTACAGCTGTAGGCACACTTATCCTATTTATGTGTTGTTTTATTTATTAAATAATTTATATTCGTTTGAGTTGGCGAATTAGAATATAATTAAGCTTTTCATCTCTTTATTCCTTTCAATTTGTTGACGTCAATGAATTTTTTAGTTTATCACTAAAACCTTCAACTGTCATATTTCCACTCATTAATATAAAAAAAAATCAACTACAAAACACCCAATTGTTTATATACAATGATAAATATTAAGTTATCAACGAGCTCAGGCTTATTGCTTTATTTGAATATAATAGAATGTATGTCGTATGATTGCCAATGACATAGCTATCCACCAATGTCCAAAATGACGTAGATTTGAGCAATTATATATAATAATCTATGTACAGACTTCAACCATGAGCAAAACCTATACCGTAGAGTAAACCACATCAGAAAATGTGAAAAGGTTTAAACGATAAAAACAACGGTTTTATCAATGATAAAAATAAAGTTATCGAAATAATATAACAGACAACTAACGACATCTCTGAATTATAGGTTCCTGAATACCAACAGGCACCCATTGACATGTTTTGATAAAAATAAATTATACAATTATATAGTATTCCACCTATAACGATCAATTTTGATATAGATTTATGAAAATTCAGTTTGAAATATCATATCCAGCGTCAAATGAAAGCCTATTGTACACTGATTTAGAAAATATATGGTTTCAATACAAATCTTTTTTCTAAATAAGGGAGATAAAGTGTTACTTCCGATTTTTTTTATAGAATATATGGTTCTATATTCTTTTACATCAATTAAGTACAAAAAAAAAAGCTACTTCCGGTTTACAAAAAGTCATTTCCGGTTGGATTTCCAAGGTCATGTTAATTGCAACCTAATGAAAAAAGTCCCATGGCTTTATTGTGTTTAGATATGAAGTTAAAGCAAAGGTCAAAATCTAGAACATCAAATTTAATTATGACCTTGCGTTCAATTTCAAGGTCATACACCAATGATATTTGAATCAACTTATCCTACGTCTTTATTATATTTAATAAATGAGTTATGCCACCATACAAGTAATTTTAAATATAAAAAGGGAGAATACTGCCTTTTATGGTCAACGTACCCTTTCAACCAAAATTTATGTGTTACGACATGTCGCAACTTACAATTTAGGAAACATATGTTGTCGATATCTTATACGGGTTTTGGAAGTAAGTGAAAATAAACCAATATCTTAAGTTAGAATATGACTTTGACCTCTGACCTTGACTTATTTTTAATTATTTTTTGGACTAAGGACCTCAAATCAAAAGACCCTAGGTCTGTATCACTTATGATTTACTAGTTAGAAATGCATACTACTTATATCACATGCATAAGGGAAATAACTCTCATATGGAGTGTTCAAATCGCTTTGGTCAAAATAGGACAAAACATGCGAAGGATATAACAAGCAATTTTACAATATAAATCTGTCGCTTTCTTCTGCAGTTCTGGAGGAGATGTAGTCACAAGGAAAACAGTGTTCGGGTAGACAACTCTTACAAAGAAAATTGTTCGTCAGGGTGAAATTTAAAGGCGCATGAACTATACGATACCATATGAGAGCTATCTCAGCGACATATTTCGAAACAAATATTTATCACAACAACAAAATTAGGTGGAAGAAAAAAAATATAAAAATATATAAATAATCAGAACAAATAAAATAGGTCTTCCAACAGAAAAGATTTTTAGAAATTGGTTCCAAAAATAACCTTCCATCATAACTTTTTTTTCAAAATAAACGAAATAAAGGATAATAAATAGAAGTATGAAATATCAATCTTACAAACAACACTGTCATTTTTAACATTTTCAGCATTAATACTTTCAACATTAACACTTTTAACATAAACACTTTCAAATTTAACATTTTCAACGTTAACACTCCAACATTTACAATTTCAACATTAATCCTTTCAACATTAACTCTTTTGCTATTACATATCAAAAAATAAATTTGCATCATCTAGATGTAATTGTAGTTAGTTTAACCAGTACCTTGTAGACAATAAACTTATCATCATAGATTGCAGGACTAATTTTTTTATTTACGCCAGACTCGCGTCTCGTCTACAAAAGACTCACCAGTGACGCTCGAATCCAAAAACGTTTAAAAGGCCAAATAAAGTACGAAGTTGAAGAGCATTGAGGACCAAAATTCCTAAACATTTTCCCTATTAGAGCTAAGGTAATCTATTTCTGATGTAGAAAAGCACTTAGTATTTCAAAATTTCAAAGGTTTGTAAACAGTTATTCTAATGCAACAACGTTTGTAATGTTCATTTTGATTGGATAACGTCACTTTCTTACATGGCATCAATTGACAATTGATGCTATGGGACGTACGCGCAAGCGCAGACAGCATATGACAGATTTTAAATACATGTTTTAACGTTGTTTTCTGTCAGTTTCATTAGAATGGAGATAACAATATTGTATTTTAAGCTCCGACGGCATCAATTTGGGATTTGATGGTCGCAAATACCCGTTTACTGTCTCCGCTAACGCGTCGCCAGTAAACTTAATTTGCGACCATCAAATCCCAATTGATGCCGTCGGAGCTTAAAATACAATACAGTTATCTCCTAAATTTATAAATACGACCGTACCAATGATAATTCATGTCAGCATAGAAGTGCTGACTACTGGGCTGATGATACCCTAGGTAAAATGTCTGTTCATGCTGTTCTATACATGTTATATATAACTGCGCAGAAACACTAGTAGAAAATGTCTGTTCATGCTGTTCTATACATGTTATATATACTTGCGCAGAAACACTAGTAGAAAATGTCTGTTCATGCTGTTCTATACATGTTATATATAACTGCGCAGAAACAATTTCAGTTATTTTGATACACAATTGCCTTCTTTAATTTTTCTAATTTTTCTATTCTTTTTGTTCCAAAAGATCACTATAATATCTAATTTGTAAAATACTTACCTGCAATCACAACAATTACACACATATAAATAATGTACAGCAACATAGTTTCTGGAGAGAATAAAAACACTGTGTGTGTAAATTTACACATAAAACGCACCTGTGGTATTTTAGTAATGATGAACAGCGTAACGGACATACTGTAAAACATGGTATTATATATGAATATGATTTGGTGGTACAAGTAAAAAGCTTTGTTTTCTCATAGCTTTTTCAGTATCTAAATCAATTGTTCACCATACATTAACATATAACTTCATACCTCTTTGTTTAGAAAAGTGTTGTCACTTTTTTAAGTGTCTGTTTCATTCGTTTTAATATGTTTAGGTATGTAAGAAATGACACCAAAGAGAATTGTTCGTCTTGAATTGCATGTCAAGTTACTTACCTTGGTATGGCAAAGTAAATATATCGGTCATTGGTAAGTTTGAATGTGACATTATGTTTTGTTTTTTTCCTGAACTTAAATATTGATATGAATAGATCTTTTCAAAGCTCTGATAGGAGCAATATTTAACCACGTGTCTATCACCAGAAAAGTAAAAAAAATACATTCAGTGGTACAATAAATTCCACAACGGCTTGCCATACGAAATAGTTATGTTTGCTAGATATCGGTCATTGTCAATTTGTGTTGTCCCTTAAACGCTTCTGTAGGATTAAGTCCATTCACAGGGATCAAATTATTTTGGCAAACTCAGGAACTATTAAAATTTTTTAATATTAAATGGTTTATATTCATTAAATACTTCAAACTTTCCTTAAGTACTTGTCTGGGTCGATATAAGTTACTCCGAGTTGACTTAACATTATCGGTCCAAAATTTCTTGTGACCGACTTGTCCAATAATCATCATTAAAGCGTTTGACATATAATGATTGTCTTGCATAATATTAAACGCTAAGTTAACATTGACGTTGATTTTTTAATATTAATAAATGATTTTTCAATATTAAAAAATCGGCGTATTATTTAATATTCAAAAATGATTTATTAATATTAAAAAATTATTTATTAATATTAAAAATTGATTTATTAATATTCAAAAATGTTTTTTTAATATTAAATATTCATTTATTAATATTTAAAAATCGGCGTATTATTTAATAATATGAGGCAGGCATTACCTGTAAATGGGGACGAAGCTTGTAATTTTTTATTTTTTTTTAATTCAAACATGTTGATAAAAGAAACGGAAATACCGTAACGTTTCCGATGTTGATTCTGTTGTTAGGGGTTTAGTTGTGACGTTGTTTAAATTATGACGTCATATTCAATGTAAACAAAAGAAACGCTTCCATCAGGTAACGTTTTTTTCAAATCAAACAATTATTAAAAATGAAATTGTATTGAGTTCCAATCTTATATTTTACTAGATTGATACATATAATTTTCTTTTCAAAGTCTCATGCAAACAAGACAGATTTCTGCGCAAATGCGGGGAAAACCGGAACAGGAACTAGATCTGAAAAAAAAGTTAACGATTTTGAGTTCATTAGTAGAATGAAAAATTCGGGAAATTTTCCCGATTTTTTTTTTTTTTTTTATTAATTTTTCTACCGTAATTGGGGACTTCGTTTCTATATTTTTTTTTAATATTAATAAATGATTTTTTTAATATTAGTAAAATAGGGATTAATTCTACAACGGCTTGCCATACCTTGGTTGATAAAATCTAACCTTATGCTGGTTTTTTGTTGTAAAAGTTAATAACGACGGACGACGTTGACAGACCAACATGATTTTTTTGTATTCAAAAAGTTACAGTGTGTGTTTCCTTGGAGTATTAATAGTAACTGAAGATGAAAGAGGGACGAAAGATACCAAAGGGACAGTCAAACTCATAAATCTAAAACAAACTGACAACGCCATGGCCAAAAATGAAAAAGACAAACAGAAAAACAATAGTAAACATGACACAACATAGAAAACTAGAGAATAAACAACACGAATCCCCCCAAAAAAACTAGGGGTGATCTCAGGTGCTCCGGAAGGGTAGGCAGATCCTGCTCCACATGTGGCACCCGTCGTGTTGCTTATGTGATTACAAATCCGGTAAATAGTCTAATTCGGTAGGTCATATTCATGAAAGGGAAGGGGATTGTAGTTACGACGTAAGGAACATATCCGATATCATTTGTGAAACGGTTATTCCATAACGGTCAACCAACTCGTGATGGCGTCCGTAAAATTTACGAAGGGATGATTTCAACTTCACCATTTGGAACTCTTGGTTTAATAGCTTCCTTGTGAGCAAAACCCTCTATCAAGAAATCATGATAGGAAATGCAAGCACGGGAATATCGTATCAATTGGGAGATATATACCCCGTATGCAGGTGCTGCTGGAATGTTGCTACTTAGAAATGGGAAGTTCACAATTGGAAAGCTGAAATCATCTCTTTTGTCGTAAAGTTTTGTTTTCAACCGACCCTCATTGTCAATTTCTAGATGTAAGTCAAGATATGAAGCCGACTTAACCGTATCTGTAGTATCATTTATCTCCAATTCGATGAAGCGTATTACCACATATCATTACATGCATCTGTTTACATACACAATTTGTAAAATCAAACAATCTATTGAAGGGAGACTACAAGTATTAGCAATCCAAATTATATATTTAGAAAGAAGATATATCGAGACAGGTCACAACAACGTTGTTTATGTGAATAATTTGCTATCTTGCTGGTATTTCCCACTCCTTTATATAGCGAATACATAAAAAAAAACATCCATGGTAAAAATCGATCAAAGGTATCTAATGCAAATAAACAAAAGTCGTTTGAAACATTGGCCTATTTATATTCTTGAACATTCATGTGAACTGAAAGTAAGAGAAAATAAAGAAGGGCTATTTGTATTTGTATCCTTGAAGAATCAAGTCAGTATGAAGATAGTTTAAATGAAGGAATTGTAGCAAAATTCAACATTTCTATTGTAAAAATTTAAGTCAGATGCAGCTAACCAAGAGGTTTATTCTGTTGCAGTCTTTCATATTTGTTATAATCCTTTTTAGGTTCTTCAATAATTGTTTTTGATTTATTGTTTTTGGACTTCACTAAACTTGTTGTCTTCAAAGCAATCAAACCACAGCCCCTTAATAGGATTTTTCTTTTGAGAACATTTCGATACATCAGCCATATTTGTTTAAGCACCTTTTCACTTTATAAATCAGGATATTTGTATCTGCATGAACTTTGTGTTGATTAAAGGAGGGATATAATATAGGTATACGAGATTTTGGTCTGTCATAATGGTAAAGCAACTGCTTGAAATATTAGGTTTAAAAAAAAAAAGTGAAATACTCTCTTATTATGTGTTATATGATAAATATATTTTGTATCTAGGTTCCTAACAAAGTCTCAGTCAGGATGAGTTCACCTCTGACCTCGACCTTATTTCATGGATCAGTCTACAAGGTTGAAGTTAACGTGGTCATGTCCAGATCTCTGATACTATAAGCAGTAAGTCAGCTCTATTTGGTGTATGGAATTATTGTAAAGTGTATTTAGTTGTTGTTGTTTGGTTTATTTCTGAAATACATTTGTACTTTAATTGAGAAAAAAAAATGGAAAATGTGTCTAAAAGGCAACAACCAGACCAAAGGGCAGAAAACAGCCGAAAGCCATAAATGGGACATCAACTCAGCGAAAACGAAACAATCCCGCGACCAGAGTCGGGCGTAACTGCCCCTACACACAATGTGCAAAATTTCAGTAAAAATGAACGTCCCAACAAACTCCAAAACTTATGAATAAACTCATCATAGATGAACTAAAAAAAACAAAAACACAAACACAAACAACTAACAAGGCTAGAAGTTCCTGGCATAGGACAGATGCAAACATCCGTTTACTTTTAGAAACAACCTTTATAAACAGACGTTCACCATGAATGCATTGATGAGTAAATGAGGGGTATCATTTCAGCCTGTATATACTCTTGTTTGTTTAAGGATTATACAGGTAGAATGCGACCCTTAATAGATCATTTCTATCCCGCTCATAGCAGAGTTAAAAAAGATAATATTTCGCGACAATGAATCGTTGCTCCCTTTGTAATGCAACTGTTACAATTGTCCCAAATGAAATATATGGTTGAAAACAATATGAAGACGACAGTAGTTTACCGATGTTCAAATCTCGACAATCGATAAGGACAAGACAAACCAAAGCAACACACATATATTATGGTCTCACATAAACTCCAAGAGAAGCGATCAGGAGCGTCGACAGGGGTTTTGTCTCTAGCTATTCATACATCACCGGCCATAAATTTCGATATTGAAAGCATACGAAGACAAAATACAGGGACCCTGTATTGTTTGTTGACGTCAAAAATAAAACTCAACGGAAACACAGTAACACAAGTCGGTTTGAAAAACCTTACGACAAAGATTGATCGTAAGTATACTGAGTTCTCCATGACCTACGACCAATCTTAGTTGTAAGTTATTTTGTGAAACCGAATCCAGGTCACAAACAAGGCAATAAACAGCCAGTGACTGTGTATCACAATTAAATATAAGGTCAGTTTAATTTGAATAGCCTGGTACCTTTGATAACTATTAAAGGTATAGTCGCAGTGTTAAAATATTTACTTTTAGAAATTGAAATTAATTAAAAAAAATATAAAAGTAAGTTTAGTAAAATATATTCTGTACTGTTGGATTTATATCATGAGGTTAAATGTTCGCCTATTTTAGGTTAATATAAATTAGCGTTTTTAAATACTTATATTGATTAGATTGTCAAGGAGCAAATGCATCAAGGTCGAGTTATATGAAAAATAAAAATAACCACCAAATAGTAATCAAATAGTTAAAGAGTCATTTTGTTATAAAGATATATCTGGGCTTGATTATGTACTAACAAAACCTTGGTTGGAGCCTGTATCAATGAAATAACTCTTGAATAAATATGTCTATGTAAAATTAAAACACATAGAGACAAAAGTTTGAGAAACACACGAACAAATCATGTTATGTAATTTGTTTTATCAACTGACATAAATGACCAAAGAAAATGAACGACAGATGATTCTCCCAGAGCTTCTAAGATCCTTACGGTTTTATAAAGACAGCTTTCGTGTGACTCAATTTAAAGAATTGTATGTTATTTTTCAAGAATGGGTTTTCATTTATTTTTTGCCATAATTTGATCAGTTCTTGTCGACTTGTGCGTATTGATCCTTCCTTAGGTATCTTTCGCATCTTTTTTTTTTATTTGTACTCACATTCTGTGATGTCAAAATAGCGAAAAGAAGAATGTCAAAAGACATTACACGAAAAGATTAATGTCAAAACAGTAAAAGTTTTGAATATGGGTTTAAATTTTATGTTCATCTAACAAGACAATGTTAGTGATAATGTAGATACGTGTGTTGATATTTCGAATTGTCTTCTATAATTAAGAAATAATCATAATAACAGAACATCAAGAATAAACTCAAAGTTAATTCAATCTCTTTTATTTTCTAATGCAATAACCTCAATAGTGTGGACACTTTGCATAGCCGCAGTGAACAGGTTCAGGACGATTGCATTGGTCTATGTTGAAATATCTGTAGTTACTTGGTTTTGATGTATACCCTGAAATATAAATAATATAAAAGACATTTGCATATAATTATAGAGTTAAGTATACTTTAAACACAAAATGATATGGTTAACTCGTATGTTTGAGGGGAACACATATTTCCATGCATTATTTGCTTGTAACATCTTAGTTAGTATAATTAACGTTCACTGTTAGATAATTAATGTTCATTACATCAATGCATGCTGCTATCAATGTATACTTAATGTTTAAATTCAAACATTTAACAATCGCGGTACAGGATTGGTCTATCCATATATGTTGCGTTACGAACATGTTTCGCACTGTTTTTTTTTATTTTGAGTCATTTGTTGTATAATATATTAAAATCATATAAAATAACACTTTAAAACTTGACATTTGAAGCCTTTAACTGGATTTACTTTATTTAGAACTCTGATGCCGAACTATTTTAAAGACAATGAAAAGATGTCGACATTATAATGGTCGGAATTTTTGGGTCTATTTGATACATAAGTTTCTTATCGAATTCAAGGATTGGCGCTAACAATCTGAAATGATCTTATTATATTTATCATGTGAAGATCTGATGAAAACAAAAGTTTAAATGTTTAACTGTTTCAGAGAAAAATATATTTTACCAGTTGCGTGCTCAGTCATGTAATTGTTACGTCACAAATAAAGTTGATTTTTGTTATAATTACACCTTATGTAAGAATCCGGGGTTTTGATTGGTTAATAGCCAGTGTATTTTTCACCAATTTACTGTTATCAAATGAATATCGTTCATTTTTAACGCCGCCGGGGTATTTGCTAAAAGGATATGTCTTTTTTACCCTCTCTGCCGTGGTATTTGCCAAAAAATACTCTATCCGACTGGACGCTTGTAACGTCACGATCATCAATGAGTTTTAGTACATTAACATTCGGTGTAATTAAACAGATATATCATGTTATTGAGGGGTATTTGCGAAAAATACCAGTCTTGAGAATGAATTTCCCTCGCCTTAAGGCTCGTGAAATTTAACATTCTCTCGACTGGTATTTTTCGCAAATACCCCTCCTTAACATGATATATCTGTTCAAAACCTAAGTTTATGGATAATTTGGCTAATTTTATGAAATTTAAGACAAATCAAAAAAGTTAGAAGGGTATGTTATCAATCATGTCACGTGTATCAAAGCACTGATAACTAAGATAATGCTGATCTCTGTGACAAGCAGGGAAATATTAATAACACTGTTAATATGTTTGGGCGCCCAAAAGATTTCATCTGGATTTAAGTGCAGCAGGAACTATGTTATGTACCGACCAAGAACATAACATAACATCTAAGACTTAATCGTACATGTATATTACAGATAATAGAATCTGATTGTATCTAAATATACATAAAACGACGCAGTTGTTGGACTTCTAGTGATCAAAAAAATTAAATCAGACTTCATATGAGAAGCAACAATTTCGATCCGATTGGTCATTTCTGTTTATTAGTGCTTAGTGATGCATGCGAAGTGGGAAAGTAACACATGTCAAATTGATACATTTACTCCATCCTAAATCGGGAACACAAATAGTAAGTGTTGCGAATAGTTCACATTAATAAGAATCTAGAATGTGCAAAAATGGTTAATATATCAAAAAACATAGCTGTAAATTTGATTGGCCGAACATTCCCCTATTTGATGATAAATCATTGTAAAACTGATATTTACCTCTGACGATATAACATCTTCCTTCTTGCATGCCATCAAAAGGTCCACAACCAGCATCAGCATTTATAAGTGTTTCAAGTCTAGCCATTGGTTGTCTTCTACCTCTACCACTGTTCGGCTTCTTTTTCTTGTCATTCTAAACACATACAATAGAAGAAATAAACACATTTTGTAATAACTGATTCATTTAAATACTTTTGTTTATACCGCCGAATGATACTTTTGGTTTTATGTTCTGCAAAAAAACACTTCTCGCTTGATTTAGAGATGTTACTTCATAAAAAGTCCTTATGAAACTGTATATGCACATCATGTAAAGGAAATTGCACAAAAAAGTATTGCCTGAAACAGTAGTTTACTATTGCATAATATGTTATTTTAAAGAAGATCATATCATTATTTTTAAACTGGCTATAACATTTTGCTTCATATATTTCATGAATAACTATTGACTTCATTTTAAAAGTTAAAACTTCAAAAAGGGGCGATAATATCATAGGCAGAAACAAACCATTAATGCGAAGAAAAACAAACACTGCATTGATTGACTGAAATTCAACTACCTGCGGCATGAATAATATATAAAAATTCAGGAAAATAATATATTATTTGAAAAGTTAAATCACAAAAAAAATTAACTCCGAGGAAAATTCAAAACGAAAAAACCCTAAACAAATGGCAAAATTAAAAGATCATACACATCAAACAATTGGATAGCAACTGTCATATTCCTGACTTAGAACATGCATTTTATTCTGACGATTCTCTATACTTTGATATCTACATTAAAAATGGGCTTATTCGGATATCAATAAATGGCTCGTAAAATATCAATTCAAAGGTTGAATTGTCATCGTTCTCGGAAAGGGTTATACAAATCAGCAGTTATGATAACAGCGATGATGTCCAAACTCAAAAATACATTTTTGAAATTAAAGGCAAATTGATAAACTATAATTCAAATGAAACAAGACTGCATATGGCAATAGGTTAAGCTTTTGCCGTTATCCTTGCACCATCCATCATATGCAATATGAAGGAACGTGTGCCATACAACTTATAATAAAAGTTGCCATGAGTGAAGACATGTGTTTGTATACAAATACGTTCTTTGTCTTTAATGAAGCTGTTACGTTTATTTTTGTTAGTCTTGTACGATTTTTAATCTTAGTTCATTTATGTATATATTTATATATATACGGAGTTTAGTATAATAAAGGTTTATATGTATACGGAGTTTAGTATAAATAAAGGCAACAGTAGTATACCGATGTTCAAACTCATAAATCCATGGACAAAAAACAAAATCGGGATAACAAACTAAAACTGAGGGAAACGCATTAAATATAAGAGGAGAACAACGACACAACACTACAATGTAACACACACAGAAACGGACCAAGCAACAGACAAAATCCCACGAGAATAACAAATATAACATCAAAACCAAATACATGAATTTGGGATAGACAAGTACCGTGACACGTCTTATCGCAATGTCACGTCCATTATCACGGAACTAGTACTAGTACACATTTTTGTTCAGGGGCCAACTGTAGTACGCCTACGTGTGTAGGGGTTCACGCTGCATTCCCAATGATCGAATTCGGCGTTTTTCTTCTCTTGGGTCGGGTTGTTGTCTCTTTATCACATTCCCCATTTTCATTCTCAATTATATAACTAATCACTTACCTGACAAACCTGTAAAACGTCAGTATGTATAGATCTATAATTACGACGTCTGTGACCTGGTGGTTTGTAATTTTTCTTCACCAATTTGATAACGAACACTACAAATTGAGGTTTGAATATATCAATAAATCACATCCCTAATCAGTAATCAAATTGGGCTCAAACATATCATAATATCAATTGTTTCATTTTTCTCCCCACAAAATAGCAAGCATGAATTAAATATGTTTTAGTACCATAATATAGCTAAAGATAACTTGTTTTTGTGAAAGTACGATTTTGTTTTCAAATACCAATATACACAGAAATTCTAGGAAGTTTGCGCAGATAAATTCAAATTATTTCCAGCTCTTTCATGTATAAGTTGAAGGTTTTTCCAAGATCTCCTAATTTGCGAGCTAAAAGTGTCATCATATGTTTTACATACCAATAAGTTTACTTCCAACAATTACAGAATGTACTGAAATGGTGTTATACACCATAATATTATATCATAAATGTGAATAGTTTAAAAGACGTCTAGAATAAAAAAACAAACTTTGTACGAAATCTCTGATTCAGTTCAAAGTAAAGAAATATGTTTCTCAACCTATGTAGAATGTGTACAATTTTTAAAACCATCTCAAATGAAATTGAATAGTAATTTAGTAGAATTACTGTAGATCTAATAACTTACCAAAGTCTACTTTCTTATGAGGTTTTTTACAAGGGCAACGTTTTGGATAATAATGACTTCCTCCTGTTCTTCCGCCTGCTGCTCCATAATAATATGGTTTTCCTAAATAATCTTTCAAGCCATAGCCATAATCTGGTTTTCCTCCCCCAGGTTGTTGCCCTCCGTTATAGTCAGTTCCATCAGGACTGTCATCACATTCATCAGAAGCCTGGTAATCACTCGGTAATTTGTATGCAGTCACCGCAGCAGAAATCACAAGGAAAATGAAGATTATGCTTCTCGACATAACTATTCTGACTACAAAATATTCAACTCATATTTAATCTTAGATGGTACACAGTTATTTGAGAAATAATGTATTGAAACATAGTTCATTAAGGTTGTAAAAACGTACAGCGAAGCATATGAAGCACAGATAATCTCGTTTAAATGTACACCCAGTGTATGCACGCCAGTGTATAAATCTAGCTTTATCCTATTTGGATGAATCATTCATCTCAACCGAAAATTTGTTTGTCTTTCAATTGCGAAAAAATAATAATACAAATGCCAAGCATTTCTTTATTTAACCTGTTTCGCTTCTCTATCTTCCCATAGAACTATTCAGCTACTTTGATTTATTTTGACATATAAAAATCTAGTGCTTACTCTCTTGTATTGATTTATAAACATATTTCTTCTGTTCACATATATCTGTATGTGATATGCTTTTATATAGAAAAACGAATTATTAAGAATAAATAATCAAACAAATGCTTGTTTTCTATGATTTTATATCCAAATAAGGTATTGTAATTACATTACAAAGTATATTTTACTTCTTTGTTTTTAGGTATAATTGACTCATTGTCAAACTAATTATAAGAATGAACAATAAAAAAGACGTTTAAATTGTTTTTCTCCTATCTAAAAAAAAGAAGAAAAAAACCCAGACCATTGCTTTCTACTAAAAATCGATTGCGATTAAAGTGTTTTTGTTGTTATAATATATGTTATAGTTTCCATTTGAAGATTAGAAATAATAAGCTCTTAAAATGAGTTTATATTTAGTGTTCCTACAATTTCCAAAGCTCTTTGTCTTCTGTTCATTCCTATTAATGAATCCATTTCATTGCATAATTATGAATAACGCGTCATTTGATTTGACAAAAATGAAGTTTGAATATCACGATTTTTTAATATATTTTTTTCCCAGTGAAAATCCCTGTGATGAATCTAAAAAAGTATACAGATTGGACAAGTCAAGTTTGCTGTTAGTATGAAGACTAATGTTGAACAAAATTTTATTTATTTCTAACTAGTTATTAAGTAAGAATGACATATAACAATAATGATAGTAGCGAATAAATGACAAATACATTACAAAACAAACACAGGTGAATATCAATTACTCAAAATGAGGGAAAAAATTTAAGCAGTTTGATGTCAAAATAGTTATCAAAATGAGGTGGAAATTAGGTTGGTTGTTGTTAAAAGGTAATTAAAATGTTTTCTCAATTATATATTAAAAACACTGGATAAACAATACATTATTGGAAAGTTTCCTAAAAAATTTATAAAACCGTTAAAGGAAAATGCAATCATACTTTACCTTTAAGACGTACAGAATATTACAATTGTCACGTCTGTATCAATATGAACAACCAGCTACTTTAATATGCCAGTACCTATTTTTTGTTTATTGTGTACATAATAACAGATGGGAATAGAAAGGTATTCGCGAGGTTCGTGAACCGGTGAATATCTAAAAACAATG
This sequence comes from Mytilus edulis, assembly GCA_019925275.1. Classification (NCBI taxonomy): domain Eukaryota; kingdom Metazoa; phylum Mollusca; class Bivalvia; order Mytilida; family Mytilidae; genus Mytilus; species Mytilus edulis. Next base: position 108,008,211 of record CM034353.1, on the reverse strand, counting down.
TATATATCAATTTTTTCCATGATGATTTGTTCTATTGACCTTTCCATACAAGTTGTACAAGTAGTTTTTATTCTTTTTTATATTTGAAACTTTCCGAATTTACACGCAGTCATCTTTACAACTTACCGATGATTCAAACGACTATAATTGAAGACATGGTCAAACTCTAAACAGTGTTTGTCGATTCATGACTCTTCTTTCTCCATATGTATATCGAATTGTTGGGGGTTAATTAAAAGTTATGTCAATCATAAAAAAATATAAGTGAGTTAGAATGTATACTTTAAAAAACGAATGTATTGATGTTTAATGAACACTAGAACACACCCGCAAAATCGCGGGCATATACAGCTTGTGAACTGTTGTAGGATGATTTTTTGTAAAAGGTATTATGTATGGAGAATTTCATAAAAGGTATCAAAAGCCCTCTCCCTTTTTCCAAAGTCCGATATTTGTTTCCTTTCTGTTACATTCAATTATTTTCGTGTTTCTGGCCTCAGACCACAATTATTCTTCTCCTTTGCTGCAATGCTTCTTTTGGTAAAAGTCAAATCAAATTAAAAATTTGCACCGTTTCAAACATGAAATAAATGTAACTGCTTATATATAGACCATAATTAGTCTAATACAATATGCTTCTAGGACAATCCATCAGTGCCTTTTCTTTTGAGAGCCTTATTAACATACCAATGGTAGGATATGAATCATGTATAAATGACCAAGACCGACTTATGGTAATTTGAGGGGTGGTCAGAGGGGTCCTGATTCCGAAATCCCGGGCTTAAATTCATGAAATCCCGAGATGCAGAATTACAGAAATTCATATCCCAAAATCCCGAAATCGAAAAATATATTCTCGGATTGCGTAAGGATCAATCCCCAAATCCCGAGCTTAAAAATACCCGATTCCGACGCCCCGAAAAAGGTCCTGCCTCCCTCTAATCTCTACCGTACTTTCATTTTTGCCATATAACTATTTTCCCTTTCAACCATAAATTGTTATGCCCCATTTATGGGCATTATGTTTTCTAGTCTGTGCATCCGTTCTATCGTTCGTTCGTCCGTCTGTCCGTCTGTTCCGCTTCAGGTTAAAGTTTTTGATCGAGGTAGTTTAAGATGAAGTTGAGCATGTTATACTTATTAATATATATGCAATATATGCAAGTGGTATGACCCCTTAAATAGTAAACATTTCAAAGAAAACAGTAGACAGAATCAGGGACTTTCTATAGTAACATAGAAAGTCCCTGACAGAATACAGAGAGTCTCTATATATTAAAGTAGTATAATCGTAGTTTACATGTAGATAAACGCCGAAAATAATTCTCCTTTCTTAGGAGGTATAATAAATGTGGTTCTTGCGATATAAACACCATGATATGAAACGCGAAAAATAATTGTCCTCTCTAAGGAGGTATAATAGTTGTTATTCTTGCAATCTAAACACCATGATATGGAGAACGCTCTGAATGGCTTATTCATTTTTCATTTTTGTTATCTATCATACGATTTGTTGTACTTGTGTCACATGTTTTACTTATTTTAATATATATGCAACTGGCATGACCCCTTAGATAGTAAACATTTCAAAGAAAACATTAGACAGAATACAGAGAGTATCTATATATTGTAGTAGTATAATCGTAGTTTACATGTAGATAAACGCGAAAAATAATTGTCCTCTATAAGGAGGTAAAATATTTGTGGTTCTGGCGATCTAAACACCATCATATTGAGAACGCTCTGATTGGCTAATTTATTTTTCATTTTTGTTATCTATCATACGATTGGTTGTATTTGTGCATGTTTCAAACCGGAAGTCTTATCTATGAATAAAATTCAGTCTGATGAAAGAATCATATCCGGACTCCTTTTTTGTCGATTTTCTCCCGAAATAACTCAATCTGAATAATCATAATAATGGATAACAAATGCGACTATGCATGTTACCTATAGGACACAGAGGCATGATGATTGATTTATTATGGAAGGAATAGAAGCGACACACAAAATGAGGTCTTCTCGTTTAATAGTATAGATGTCGGTAGTATTTAATGAGAAAATTTGACAACCAAAAGTAATTTATCAATATATGACTTTTTAAAACCATAAGACATAAAAAAAAACAAAAAAAAAAAACAAAAAAAAAAACAACCCATTGACCGATAAGAGAAATGACAGAAAAAGGACAGCCTACAAATTCGTCATAGGATAAATAAGAGACAAAAAACTAACTTAACTTCGAAGGTATATTGAGATGACCAGAAGGACTTAACCCGCTAAAACATAAAGTCATATCTGTCGAAATAGCACAGAAACGGGAGATTTAGAAAAATCACTAAATACCACAAAGATAAGAAAAAAAAAACCGACCAAAAGTTCCAAGAAAGATATGCAAACCCAACAAAATAAGCAAGCTTTCAAAAGATTTTTGTTTTTGTTTTTTTGTTTTTTTGTAATGTGTTTATTGCCAAAAAAATACATATATAATAACAATAGTAAGTAAGTCCATATAGTACATCAGAAAAGTCGAGACAAGTAGATAAAGTTGATATTTTGAATGCTTCTATAAACGTATATTATAAATAATAATAATTTAAAAAAAGAACAGAAAATCTTAATCTGAGGTAGCATGGATTGGGTAGATATTTTTATTACGCGAATTATAAAATCATTCTATTAGTTGGAGCCAGGGGTTCCAGGAGGCAATGGTTTATTTTTATAAAATATTATTTTTTTAATTAACCAATTTTCTTTAGGATAATTTTTTAAAGCTACAATATTTACTTGTCCACATTGCATTTTTGTTTTGTATATATAACATTTAGTTAATAGTATTATGAGATTTCTTATGCAGTTTTTTTACTGTTTTGTCTAATATCCCAAATAAAACAATATCTAAATTAAGTGGTAGTTCAATTTGGACTTGTGAACATATCCATTTATTAAGTTCTTCCCAAACGTCAAAAACTGTTAGACATGTCCAGAATATGTGTTCTATAGTTTCTATTGAGTCTGTACAGAAAGTGCATTCATTGTTTTGTGAGACTTTAATTTTGTAGAGCATTTTATTAGTTCCCAAAATTCTGTGATTAATCCTGTATTGGAGCCACAGTAATTTTGATTTTTTAGTAATGTAAAATGGCAGTCTGTATATTTTATTCCAAATAATATAATGTCTATTTAGGATTAAGGACCACTTTTCCTGTGATGTGATATTTGTCATTTTTTTCATTTAGAACATTGTACATGTCTTTTGATACTTTTGTAGATTTCATAAATATTGAAATAGTGTTTGGTATGATTGGCCCATAAGGATTTATATATAAGCTGATTACATTTAATATTAAGACTTTTCATATAGGAATAAACAGCTGACATTACTCCTTGAAACATAAGAAATTTGGTATCAATATCATATTTTTTTTTTTAATTTCCTGCCAATTCATTAAATGTCCATCATTATCAATTAAATCATTTATTAGCCAGACTCCCTTTACAGTCCATTTTTATACAGAGGAGTTTGATTACCAATTTTTTTTTATTATTCCAAAGATTAGATGTGATAACATCATATTCATTCTTAATAGCTACTTTGGTTTGGAGTTCAGTCAAAGCATTAAAAACCTCCTTCCAAAAAGGATTTCTTACTTGTGTTATTGGACCTACCAAGAATAATTCATTTAATTTAATGTTTTCAGAACAAGTTAGTTACTTACAGTAGTTATTACTTTCTTTAACTACTCTTCTTATCAAGTTAGTTTTAATCCTTTGATGTATTGTTTTAGATTTAAACATGTTAAGTCCACCCAGTTCATATATTTGAGCAACTGTTTCTCTTTTAATTTTGTCTGGTTTACTATCCCAAATAAAATCAAATAATTTTTTTATGAATTGATTTAGTAATCCATTATTAAGATTTGGTAAAGTTAGAAATAGGTGATTGAGCTTTGAAATTATAAGACTTTTAATTATAGTAATTTTTAAATTTCCATTTCTTGTAAGTCTACTTAATATTTAATACCCAAGAGCGTAAATCTGTTGGAACCCCACTCCAATCCCCACTTTACACACATTGTATCTTGGCTATATTTTTTCCCAATCCAGACTACCTTTTTTTCTCTAAATTCATCTTGAGACCGACCATTCAGCATATAGTTCTAAAACACAAAAAGATGCATCTAAGGATTCTGGTGAACCTTCTAAAATATTAAGTGTGGTGTCATCAGCATATTGTGATATCAAATATTCTTCAATAGTAATACCTTTTATATTTTCGTAATAATATTCCTATTTCTGCACATAACAAGAAAATGTAAGGGGATAAAGGATCCCCTTGTCTACAACCTCTATCAATAGTAAAAAAAATCTGATAGAAAATTATTCTGCGTTACTGCTGATTTGGTATTTGTAAAAAAAGTTTTAACCCAGTGTTTTATGGAATTTCCAAAGTTAAAAAAATCAAGAACTTGTTCTATGAAAATCCAGGATATAGTATCAAAAGCTTTTTCAAAGTCAATGAGGAGGAGAATGCCGGGATATCATTTTCTTCAGTGTAGTGTAGTAAATCGTATATCAGTCTGGTGTTTTCAACAATAAATCCTGTATGAATCCTGTCTGATCATTATTAATTAAGATTGTTAAAACTGACTTAATCCTTTCTGCAATGCAACTTGATGCTAACTTTATAAATATTATTTAAAAGACTGATTGGCCGCTAATTCTTCATGTATTGCTTTGGTTTTCACCATTTGGTATGCAAGTTATAATACTTTGTTTTTGGGTAAAAGACATTTCCCCTTGATTATAACCATATTTAATTGATCAATGTAGCTTTCAAAAGATGACATAACAACAATTAACAACACATGTAATGGTATAAGTAATCAAAAATGCTTTTACTCTCGAGAAAGGGGAACTTTTTATCTGTTTTACCTTTTGTCTGTTTGATTCGTTCAAAAATCGTTGACAATAAACAGGAATTTGATGCGACTGTCATACAAGTGATAGATTAGCTAGCTTTAAAAAATTTAAACCACCATTTTCTACATTAGAAAATGCCTGAAACAAGTTTGAAATATGACAGTTGTTATCCATTCGTTTGATGCGTTTGAGTTTTGATTTTCCATTTGATTAGGGACTTGCTGTTTTGAATTTCATTGGAGTTCGGTATTTTTGTAATTTTACTTTTTTTAACAGGTGAATGTAAGAAATACATCCAAACAAATATATTTAACGTAAAAACAAGACAAAGAGCTTTGAATATTAATGTTATTTTATTAACTGTTGATGTAGTAATAGAAACCAAAATTTATTAAATGATACAAATTACATTATCCAATGAAAGCAGATAACAGAGGACATCTCTGAGAAAAAGATATCTCAAACATTTCAGGTTGTAACATTAAATTATTTACAAAGTATTTCTATATAAGAAATACTTTTTTAATCCACTGTTTAAGTATCAATAATGATACAACATTTTTACAGAAATGAACAATAAAATTGATAAGCCTTATAAGTATATATTTACGGAGAGAGATTTAGTATAATTTACATCACTTATAAATGTTCTATCTTTGGATAGATCTTGAAAATAACCTAAAATCAGTTTTGGATAGTTATATTCCTACACATTTTTGTCATAATTACCGTAAACAGGTTTTTGCAAGTTACTCTCTAGATAAGATTCTTGTAGTTATAATCTTGAACAGTTATATAAATGATTTGTCTTACATTTCTAAGAGAAGGTTTAAACTGATATCATCTTCAAACCAAAAATGTACTTAATAAAACAAAAGCATATGCATTTCCTATTTTGAACAATTAGCTTTGTTTAATGAGACTTTTTTCTTTTAATGTGTACTCAAATGAAGCGGAGTTTAAAAAGAAGGCATTTTTCCAAACTATTTATTTCACTTTCAAACATATTGATGATATCTTGTCGCTAAATAGCTCACATGTCAGTATTGGCATTCATTTATTAGTCAAAGAGAACTTTAGAATGACGATATTTCAGAAACTAACAGGTTTTCTTCACATCTCTGCATTTAACTCGTTTTATTCTTTTTCTGATTATTATCATTTACTTTTTAAAATTTAGATACCGAGTGTTAAAATGCAGATACATAGTAATGAATGCATTGCGAGAGGTGGCACCTGGTTTTGAATAAACATATTTACATCTTTGGTATTAAGCTGAACTTTTTCTCCTAATGACCTTAAATCTGCTCCGATATAACCGTCTGCAAACAAATGATTATTTAAATGTAAACACGTCTATTTCTGAAGTTAATGCGAATACTTAAAGTTTTTTTTATTCTCAAAGACGAATGTTGATTAGAAGCTGTCATGACAAAAATGCTTTTGTCCACAAAAACAAATCCTTAAACAATATCTTTTTCATGACAAATCAAATTATAAATTTGGGGAAATGGGTAAAGAAATTCATATAAATCGCAACGAAATCAACCTGTGTAACAATAAAAAACCACAACTCAAATATATTCAACATTTTAGGGAAGCCCATACAAACTGATAAAATCAAACGCTATTTACAAACAGATAAGTGGAAACAACTGTCATATTCCTTGCTTGGAACATGCATTTTTGTTAGAAAACAATGAGTTGACCCTGTCATCTCAGTACCAGAATCTATGACAAACGAGACGATTTAAATTTTGAAATTATCAATTTCCCCCACCTTAGTAGTAATATACCAACTTCACCTGCATATGGAATATACATTTCCCAACTTATTCGGTATTCAAGAGCTTGCAGCTCCTATTCAAACTTTGTAAAACGTCACCAGTGTCTGAGCAGAAAGTTGATGAACCAGGGGTATGTCAAAGAACGTCTCGTACTTTTTCTAAAAAAAAGTTCATCGGAAGGTACGAAGAACTTGTCGATAAATATTCCGTATCAACTTCACAAATAATACAAGATGGTCTTGAAGTATAGATTTTGCGTACTGACGTTGGTTATCATCTTAATAACGTGTTATAGTATTCTTTTATTTGTCTTTATTAATATTACTTTTACTGTTAAGTCAGTTTTTTGAGATATTCATTTGACGTGACTCTGTGCTTATGTATACCATCATACTTTGAACGACAAAATTATTTTATTTATTAATATTACTGTTACTTATGTATCTTGTCATACTTGTGTTATATTGTATTATGTTTAGGGAAGGTTAACTTTCTGGTAATAAGACCCGTCACGGCCTGGCTGTGGAATTGGGTAGGCAAATGCTCACATTAATCTGTACCGATACAGGCTCAAAATGCCTCCTTTATACGCCATAACTCATGGTGGTGATCCTTATAAAGGATGCTTATACGGAGACAAGAAGAAGAAGAAGAAGAATGACAAAACTATTTTATTTATTAATACTACTTTTTCTGTTAAGTCTGTTTTTTATGATATACATTTGACGTGACTCTGTACTTATTTATCCCGTCATACTTTGAACCACATAATTATTTTATTTATTATTATTACTTTTACTGTTAGGTCTGTGTTTTATTATATCTACTCTTCGTGACTCTGCATTTATGTATGCCGTCATACTTTGAACGACAAAAATATGTTACGTCTACCTGTGCGAATTTCAAACGCGCAATTTTACACCAGTACTGAAGACCTTCCATCCTTTATGGGTAGATTTCGCATAGATAAATAAAGTCGTATAAGATAAGCAAAATGAGGATGTTAAATTTGATGTATGCCTTTTTGTGCTTCTTCGTTACATTTGTTGTTTTTATAGTGATTAAGATGATAACACAATGTTGACTGCTGAACCCCTATTTTGACATTTTTACTTATTGAGTCTGTTTGTTTTGTTGACACATCGTTGACAATTAATGTAATGGAATTTGATGCGACTGTCATACAAGTGGGAGGTTAAGCTAGCTATAAAACCAGGTTTAATCCACCAATTTCTACATAAGAAAATGCCTGCAGCAAGTCAGGAATATGACAGTTGTTATCCATTCGTTTGATGTGTTTGAGCTTTTGATTTTGCTATTTGATTATTACTTATATCTAAAAATTGACTATGAGGGTCGGTTGTAAACAAAACTTTACGACAAAAGAGATGATTTCAGCTTTCCAATTGAGAATTTCAATTTTTAACCAAGAGTTCCAAATGATGAAGTTGAAATCATCACTTTGTAAATTTTACGGACGCCATCACGAGTTGGTTGACCGTTATGGAATATCCGTTTCACAGATGATATCGGATATGTTCCTTATGTCGTAACTACAATCCCGTTCCCTTTTCACGAATGTGACCTACCGAATTAGACTATTTACCACTATTTGTGACATTTTTAACTATTGTTTTTGTTTGTTTTGTTAACACATCGTTGTCAATATAATGGAATTATATGCGACTGTCATACAAGTGAGAGGTTTAGCTAGCTTTAAACTAGGTTCAATCCACCATTTTCTACACAAGAGAATGTCTGTTCCAAGTCAGGAATATGACAGTTGTTATCCATTCGTTTGATGTGTTTGGACGTTTGATTTTGCCATTTGATTTTGGACTTTCCTTTTTGAATTTTCGTCGGAGTTAAGTATTTTTGTGCCTTTACTTTTTTTTATAGCTCACAAACCTCCCACTTGCATACCAAAATGTTTATAGTTCCGTTGTATAGCAATAGTGGGTGAGAAACTCAAACAGATATTTGTTTATTTTTTGTTGTTATTTTTCTTATGTGAATGTACTGATGTTGTGTCTTGATAGACAGACATTATCCTTTTTTCTATCATAATACATTAATGTGACAATTATTGGGACAAGCAGTCAAAACGTTGTACAAACAAAGCAAACATACATTACAACTTATTGAAAAATTTAAACAAATAAATCTAGCGAAGAAACCAACAGAAACGTTGTATTTTTTTAACCTTGCAATCAAAAAACGATGAACAGACCCTTCTGAACTCACGTGAATTCGTGATTAAATAAAGTATTATAACAGCAACATAATATTGATTTGTTTGTCACATGCTCAACGAAAATTCTATCTCTATAAGAAAGAAAGAGGTTGTTACCATACTATTGCTAATAATTATATTGTTCATGCAAAAACTGTGTAGATTTATAAAAAATATAAACGTGAGAGTCACTCCTCTGGATAGTTTGTAATTTAATGTTTATGTTTGTATTGTTCACATGTGCTTTAATAGTTAATATAATTGTTTATACATATATATTCTCTGTAACTATGTTATTTGTAGTTTATAAGAAATAAAATTTATTTATTCATTCATTCATTTATTCATGAGCAAAACAAATGACTATTCGGAAGTATTTTCAATTCCTAAAAAATCCCATAAACACACAGTAGAGTAAACACATATAAGAACACACATCTTAATTTTTGAATAACTTTACAAATCGAACACTCAACTCAAGTACAGCTGTAAAAGAATTACCAAGACTGAAAACACAATTCAACTCGTCGTATTAATCCTATAAAACATAATGACAAGTTATATATAATGTTCCGAAATAACGCAATACCGGATTGGTAATTAACTCTCATCTAGCATTAAGACATTATCAAATTCGTAAATCATTGGTCATATTATTTTTATAGCCATAAAACTTTACAAAATGAGAATTTGACAAAAGATACACAAAAATGATACCAACTGAAAAACACACATATTCAAGAAATATAAAAGTGCATTTGAATAAGGTAACCACAAAATTTGCAGAGTAAAAATAATAAAGCGTCCATTTGTTCTTTGTTTTTGTTGGCAAATGATGCGTCTTTTTTAATTCTCTATATATCAAAGTGAGGATATCGGACTGATGTGTTGCAGAATCAGTGATAGATTCTGAAAAGTTTTTTTGTGATTTTTCTGGTTTTTACTCTTTCAGTTACATTTACAGATCAGAAAAAAAATGATTCTAGATTCGAGTTCGTCATTTGCAATTCCTCGGCGTGAATTGTTAATTTCGATATTGTGGAATAGAAAATGAAAAACCGTTCCTCAAATGATAATAAATAAATTTGGTGTATTTACTGTCTTCTGATTGGTTAAAAGAATTAGCTTTATTTTCAATGTTATCAATTTTTATGGCGACACGCCCACTCTAACGTTGTGTATTCATACGCAAACATCTGCGTACGTTGTAATTCGTATTAATTCACATCTTTGAGCCTTATTTTTGATAGAAATTTATTTATAATGAATGGTTATAATTTATTTTGAATTTATTGAACCATAAAATTAATTTTTGACTCTTCACATTTAACATAATCCGCTTCGCGGATTATTCAATGTGAAGAGTCAAAAATTAATTTTATGGTTCAATAAATTCAAAATAAATAATAGCCATTCATTAATTGTGGAAATGCGTTCAGCCTTAAACGATACCATTGATTATATAGATGTCACTGTGTTCCTTTCAATGCATATATTTGTATAACTAACGATCAGTTATTTACGCAAACTGTTTGTAAAAACTGCCATATGAGGCTCACATGATAACATAAACGGTATTAACAGATACACATTTTGACAATCAATGTATCTTTTGTGATGCTCAGGACAAAAATAGCAGCAAAAACAAAGATTATAAAAAAAACTATAATCTATAAAAGGTGAGTCTACGTAAATAAATGTTCAACAAAAAACAGAATGTTTTCCCTGAAAAACGTACTCTAGTTCAGGATGGTTTAAAAACGAAAGATTTTTTAAATTCATTACATATTTCGGTTTTGAACTGACCGTCGCTGATGAGTCTTATGTAGACGAAACACGCGTCTGGCGTATTGCATTTTAAGCCTGATACCTTTTATAACTATTAACACCACTGGGTATATGCCACTGCTGGTTGACGTTTCGTCCGCGATCGCATCAACATTCCAGTAGTCAGCACTTCGATGTTGACATGAAAATCAATTATATAGTCATTTTTATTAACTTACTGATTGCAAACGTATGAATTATTTGAAATACCAAGGATTTTCTTAACCCAGGCAAAGATAACCTTAGCGGCGTTTGCCACAACGTTTTGAAATTTTGGGTCACCAATGCCCTTCATCTCTGCACTTGTTTCGATTCCAACTATTTAGATCTGAGCGTCACTGATGAGTAATATGTAGGTGAAACGTGCGTTTGACGTTTTAAATTATAAGCCTTGTACCTTTTAATAACTATTTACACCACTGGGTTGATATCACTGCTTGTAGAAGTTTCGTCCCAGAGGGTATCATCAGCCCGCTAGTAAGGACTTCGATATTGACAGGAAAATCAATTATATGGTCATTTTTGTTAACTTACTGTTTGCAAACGTATGAAATATTCGAAATACTAAGGATTTTCTTATCCCAGTCATAAAAAACCCTAGCCGTATTTGGCCCAACTTTTTGAAATTTTGATTCATCAATGCTATTCAACTTTGTACTTGTTTGTCTTTCCAACTGTTTTGATCTGAGCATCACTGATGAGTCCTATGTAGACGAAACGTGCATCTGGCGTTTTAAATTATAAGCCTTGTACCTTTGATAACTATTTACACCACTAGGTCGATGCCACTGCTCGAGGATATCACTAGCCCAGTAATCAGCTCTTTGGTGTTGACTTGAATATTAATTAAGTGGTCATTTCTATAAATCTACCATTTGCAAAAGTATGAATTTTTCGAGATGCTAAGGATTTTTTTTTATCCCAGGCATAAATAACCATAGCCGTATTTGGCAACATTTTGAAATTTTAGGTCATCAATGATCTTAAACTTAACTTTGTACTTGTTTGTCTTTCGAACTATTTTGATCTGAGCGTCACTGATGAGTCTTATGAAGACGAAACGCGTGTCTGGCGTATTAGATTATACGTCTGGTACCTTTGATAACTATTTAGTGAATTTACCTTGCTTTGCGTCTGTTGTTTTCTCGCAATCGATTTATGAATTTAAAACAGCGGTATACTACTGTTGCCTTTATGTGAGCTGATTGTGGTCAAATGTAAAAGTTTATTGGCTCTAATATAAGTTTTAAAGGGGGAGGGTTGGGATCCCGCTAACACGTTTAACCCCGCCACTTTATTTAAGTATGTGCCTGTCCCAAGTCAGGAGCCTGTAATTCAGTGGTTGTCGTTTGTTTTATGTGTTACATATTTGTTTTTTCATTTTTTTTTATATATAAATAAGACCGTTAGTTTTCTCGTTTGAATTGTTTTACATTGTCTTATCGGGGCCTTTTATAGCTGACTATGCGGCATGGGCTTTGCTCATTGTGAAAGGCCGTACGGTGACCTATAGTTGTTAATGTCTGTGTCTTGTCACCAGTTTTGTTTGGGATTCGTGTTGTTCCATTATGTGTTTTGATTTCTGTTTTGTTTTACTACTTCCTCTTTTGCAATGGTTTTGTCAGTTACAATTGGTTTTAATGTTCATTTGGTACATTTCGCTTCTCTTTTATTTATTCGTTCTCTCTTTTCCAAAGTTTTTCTGTGATCCGTAGATCATAACCAGATTTTGGTGTGGTTTGTGTTCCTCAGTCTTAGGGTTTTCAACGTAGTGTTTTTGTACAAATCGTAATTTTTTATTTCTTTGTCTTGACGTGAGTTCCGTCCGACCTATGGGTTTTGAATGTTTCACTAAGTACCTTAAGTCCTGTGTAACATTACTAGAAATACTTTTTGTTGATATGACCGATTAACATGAGTAGAATGTTCTGCTCTTTGGTGTGTGCATTATCCATTTACAATTCAAACCCAAATTACCGTAAAAAAGATTGCCAACTACTGTTGGGTTTCATGACCATGTACATACAGGGACATACAATTATCAGAATACTCATGAACAAAAAGAATAATTCCATTAGAAGGGACACACAGTAAGTTACTTTTTAAATAATATAGGATAAAAAAAGAAATAATTATGACAACAATCATGTTCAATGAATGGTATTAATCCAAATTGTATATTTTGTTTATTTATTAAAGATAGTGCATGATGAATAGAAATGAACATGTAAAATGCACACATGGAGATTTGGACTTTAATGAAAATTGTAAGATCTTAAAGACTTTTAAACAAATAAAACATTTATTCTAGACATTATGTGTTAGTCAGTAGTGTCGTATTTATTTAAAAAAAGTTTGATGAGTAATTTTCAACGAACTGTCAATCTGTATGACGATTCAATGACCAGTTCACGTACTGTCCTATCTGTAAAACTCCTGCCTCTTTTTTTTCTAATATGTTTTTATAACATTTTAAAAGTCATTTTCATATTTTTAAGAGTTCATATGCAATGAACTTTTTACAGGTTGGACCATCAGTAGGTAAAAATAGACAATATTGAACCGTCCTTGAGTTGAAAGTTCAATTTTATTGTAATTACTTATTAAACTCTTTTTTTTCACACAAAATACCACACTTTGAACTTTATCATATACACGTTTTGTTTTGTTATACAAAGACAATGCAAAGAATACAGTTCAAGCCTTTTTACATTAAAATAAAAACCCGAAATATTTGTGTAAATATAAAAAAGAAGATGTTGTATGATTATAAATGAGACGACCCGCCACAAGAGACCTAAATGACACAAAAATTAACAACTATAGGTCACAGTACGGCCTTCAACATTGAGCAAAGCTTATTCCACATAGTCAGCTACAAAAGGCCCCGAACTGACAATGTAAAACAATTCAAACGAGAAAACTAACGGCCTAATGTATGTACAAAAAATGAATGAAAAACAAATATGTAACACATAAACAAACGAAAACCACTGAATTACAGGCTCCTTTTTGTTTTATATGTCTTGCTTTTTTCTGTATGTCCTGCTTTAAATAGCATTTTGTATTAGAATGAAATTCAAAACAGTGTGGCTGTGGCCATTGATTGACACATTAAATTCATCCATTGACTGGGACAATTTACGTGAACGTTTGTCTGTAACGACCACTGTTCACGACATACCTACGATAGACATTTAAACTGTGGGGTCACTTAAGGTTTCTTAACGCCTTTAATTATAAAATAATTCGAAAATTAATCAGGAATAACCTTTATGTTTTGATTTATATAATTGATTTAAATCAAACATCGTGTTATTTCTGATTAATTTTTCGAATTACTTTATTAAGGTGTTGAGAACCTTTGGTGACCCCATAGATTAAATGTCTTTAAAAAGTACATAGTGAGCAGTGGTCGTTACATACAAACGTTCACATAAATTGTCTCAGTCAAGGATGAATTTAATGTGTCAATCAATGGCTACAGCCACACTGTTTTGAATTTCATTCTAACTATGTTTGTCGTTCGTCAACTAGTCAGTTTTAATTCTTTTTTTGTAACTTCCTTTTTTTTTATTGGCCAAAACATATGACTCGGTACAATTCCTAACAATGTCATGAACTGTGTCCTACAATTAAAATATTGTCACAAAGTGCGTACATCAAATAAAAAAACCCAATAAACTTAATCGATTTTATTTTCTTTTGCAACAATCTCATCAGTAGTGTGGACACTTTGCATAACCGCAGTGAACACGTTTTGGAGGATGACATTGATCTATGTTGAAATACCTGTAGCGACTTCGCTTTGTTGTGTACCCTAAAAATAAATAGTATTAATGACATTTCTATCACAGACAGGTTATTTTCTATAGTCTTTTGAAATCGGCATGAAAACCTAATAGCGGCTTAATAACAAAATAGGCGATATATTGTCAAAACGAGATGATGTTATTTACGAGTTCATTTATTTGACAGCAATTCGGCATGACACATCAAGATATAACAAAATGCTTTCTGCACTACCAGTGACAGATGTGGCAATATAAATCTTCTCATATCTTCTAACGTTGCATATTATTTTATTTTAAAGAAGAGCAAATATATTGCTGTTTATATGCGGATACCTTTACATCATAATTAGTTTAATGTTTTGATCAAGGGTTTTGTGTTTACTGCATTTAATGATATATGCCACTCGATAAGATATAAAAAAAACTGTTTTCAACACAATTAAAAGATGGCAGTACAATTAAAATAACACTTGAAAAACTTTATGTTTGAAGCACACTTATTCATTTCCTTTCGTCATGAACACTAACAAAAATTAGGCAAGTGTTCATATGTATTTCAATGTCGTAAGTTAAAAAAGACCCTTATGAAAATTGAGGTAAACTCAGTCAGATTTGTCTGAGGAATATCTTTCGTACGTTTCTCAATAATTTCAAAATTTATCAAGGTCGATTTAAGAAATGTGTTTTATGGAATCACGCGTTCAAAAGCCGAGTTGATGATGTAATCGGAGACAAGCAGCGATATTGACTCAATGCATGTAAATCAAAATACACTTGGTGCATTTAAATACAATATCAGGACTTGGGTTTAACATAAACTACAATATATAGATAAAAAATATGAGCAAACAAATGTACCACTTACTGGTGCTCCTCATCATTGATTGAAAAAAATTATGTCCAGCAGTTCATTATCTAGAGCTGTATATTTAAGATAATAAACTACGCATATGATATAATAACACAGTACTGTATGATAGGCCGACACACTCAAATGGACCAAATACCTTAGATAACACTTTACAGGCGAACTCATAATTTTGAGTTCAAATCGACTAGTATTTTTTCTTTGAACCTTGCATATTGCAAGCTTAAGGGGGAAATCGAGACAAGCCAACTTGTAGGTCTTAGATTCAACTGAAATCCAGTCTACATATAGTAAGTATAACAAATACTACACATGAATCAAAATCTAGAATATACAACAAGGTTTAGAAGATCAAAAGCATAGCCAGATATTTGGATCGTGTTGGGAAATTCTTAGATATGATATTGAAACAAATTAAAAATTGCTATTAACCTCTGACGATATAACATTCTCCTTCTTTCATTCGATCAAAAGGTCCACAACCGGCACCTACATTTTTAAGTGTTTCAAGTCTAGCCATTGGTTGGCTGCTGCCTCTCCCACTGTACGGCTCCTTTTTCTTGTCATTCTAAACACATGCAATATAAGAGATAAATAAAATTGTAATGACAGATTAATTAAATTCCTTTTTTGTAGATATCGCTGAATAATACTTTAGGTTGTATTTTCTGCAAGGTTTGTAATGCTTATTTAAATGAGTATATCTAATTATTAAATAATTTAACGGAAATTTCCATTGCATTAGTAAAACTCGTTATAAGATTCATTCAAAAACAATGAAACTCGACTTGATATTTAATATCTTACTGCTTCAAATGGATACATAAAAATTGCAAAACGTCAGGGTTGCAAGATATGAAATCCCAGCTTAAGTCAATGTGTGACAGTGCTTATATAAAATATATAATTATATGCTAAACTTTATAACTTTTTTAGATGGTATTATCAAATAAATGTTACATGATGTTTGTGTCAGATGCTTTGTTTGCATAAATATCACTAACCTGACAAACTGTCAAAACATCAGTATGAATAGAAACAAATCCATTTCGTCTGTGATCCTCGTGGTTTATAGTTTTTAGTAACCAATTTGATAACGAACACTGCAAATTGACAAGTATTGAATATATCATTATGTATCTATTAAATTACAGTGATCGTGTATTTGAAATCACATTGGCGGGGAAAAAACATGTTTTTCTTCATTGATCTTATTACTATAATCACTATACACCAAATATTTGGTCAAAACTAAGGCCCCAACCACGGTAAAACTAGGTAAACTTCATTATGTTTTTTTCTTTTTCACTTTACAATATACCAGAAATAACTCGCACATAAAGTCTTGTCTATTTTGTTATCCTAATTTACCCTTAATAGAAATGATTTTAACGCTTTCACCCTAACAAAACAGTTTACTGGGATGCGTTTTCAATAACATTGGAAGTCAATACTATTTCAAAAACGTTTAACATTACAAAACTGATTGATGAAATTTATGTTCCCATTAGGGTTTTGCATTAAAAGTGTATCTTATATAACTTAATTTCAAATAAATTTTAAATTTGAGATGACTCTGAATAATTGTACATGCTACAAAACCTTTCATATGCTATTCTTAGTAATAGAATATATGCAGATCTAATAACTTACCAAAGTCAATTTTCTTATGAGGTTTGCTACACGGGCAATGCTTTTGGTAGTAATCATAGCCATACTGTGCAGGTTGACCCTGTCCTGCATAATAGGGATCAACACTTCCTCCATATTGTGGGGCACCACCTCCTCCGTATTGGGGAGCACCACCTCCTCCATATTGTGGGGCACCACCTCCCCCATATTGAGCACCACCTCCAACGTAATGAGGATCACCATCATTAGCTGTATGATGGGGATCACCTCCTGTTACTGTATGATGGGGATCACCACCTGTTACTGTATGATGGGAGTCACCACCTGTTACTGTATGATGGGGGTCGCCACCTGTTCCTCCATCATGCGGGTGACCACCTCCTCCAGGATAGTAGTTATATACAGGATCATATGCAGTCACCACAGCAAAAATTACAAAGAAAAGGACTGCAACATATCTTGACATATTTGTTTTCTGTTCTGTCTACAAAATATGTCATTCACATTTAATGTAACGAGAGAGGGTCACGTTGAAGAGGGTATATCGGGGTTATGAGTGACAACTATTTAAAACGTATTGGAAGTCATTTGTGTGTTTTAACCCAGCAATAATTAAAACAGTGATCAGTCACTTATATTGTTTATATTTGCATGATACTATGAATAACACAGGAGCATCTCAGAAAATTTTACAATCTTCAGTCCACCAAGTATTAAAGAAAGGAACTATATTATGATTTCAAGAAAAAAAATAAAAAATTGTAAAGGCATAAAATAAACATTCGTACATAAAATGCTTTGAAAAATGTACTGGTGAGATTTTGGAGGAATATTATTTAGAGAAAAATGGAATAATCTTAATCTGATAGGCAGCATGGTTGTCAAAGGGAGAGAGAGTTGTTGCGTCGACAAGTTTGATGTCTCATGTTATTCATGCATTACACGCCATGAAAATACAAACTTAGTCTCACTGTTTAGCTATATATGCAATATGACAAAAACATAACATTTCTAGAGCAGACTAGTATTATTGTATGAATTTATTTAAGGCCACAAAAACTACCCTATTATTACTTAGTTAAAGACACGTCGTATTGGTCAATCAGTTCCAAGAGATGATTGTAAAGCTCATGTCAATTCTTAGATTTTTTTTACCAGGTACTTAAATAGTAATTTGTTATGTGAATAAAAAGATAAGTATCTACTATATTGTACGGTAAAACATGATAAATAATCCAATACATCAAAGATAAGTTTTTCAGCGATAAACAACTTGTTAAATGGAATAAGTTATGTATACAACAATGCCTTACCTCAATGAAGTACAAGATACCAACAAAGTCAGCTTTGAATAAAAAGTGATGATAACCAGCTACTTATATACGTTTTTACCTGGTATGTTTGGTTCTCTACATTGTAACAGATGAGAATGAAAAGGTCAATAAACAGTTCGTTCCTCGGTGACCATTAATAAAAAAAAATAGGTATACTCGTGTATTTATTTTTTATGATGTTTAAACCGTTTGACCTTTTCAATATTTTTTCTAAAAGTATTTTTTTTCGGCTTTTTAACACACGATTTGGAATAGGTGAATACTCAATTAATATTTGCTGATTGACAGCTATGATTGAAAGCTATGCCCCAATCCATGATACCCAATATGAAGTTGAGATTTCATAAACATTCAGCAAATATCTAGAGACATAACCCTCTCTAATAAAAATGACAAGCTAAAATATCTGTTCTATGTTATACTAGGGTGTCAAGCAAAAACTTTATTGATAACGTTTTAACAAAGTAAAATTGAGAAAGGAAATGGGGAATGTGTCAAAGCGTAAGCGTGTTTACAAGTAATATTATATTGATTTGTTTGTCATATGCTATACAAACCTTCTTTTCCTATCAGCTGTATTCGCGTTCATGTCTTATCTATCTGAAATACGTGTAGAGACTTTATGAATCAGATGTTGAGAGTAGCATTTTCCCGATTTCTGATGCATGAATTAGGCAGATGTTTTTGTCATCATACAACATTTTAAAAGGGAAAAACCAAAGGTTTAATCTATATTAAAAAACGATAAACGAGAAACACGTATAAATTACATAAACAAACGACAATACTATACATAAGATTCCTGACTTAGGACAGGTGCTTACATTGACAGCGGTATTAAACGTTTGAATGATACCAAACCTTCTACCTTTTTCTGAAACAATAGTAGACATAGAAAAACAGACGATAAGATATCAAGTGGAATGCTTAACTCATCAAAAAAACATAAATTAACACACTATGAACGAATTAATTTGATCTGCGATACTTATATATATACTAGAACACACCCGTGATATCGCGGGTCCGTGACTGAATTAAAGTATATAACTATGCGCGAGCCTTATTTTAGTATTAGTATTTTCATCTGATAAAGTCATGCCGATTATAAGATACACAGTTTTCTCTGCTTTCAAATCTTTCTGTTTGAACCCGTCGAACTGGAACTTGTTAATTATTGGTAATATTAATTATTTGGAAAACCGTGCAAAAGGTCCTGGAATGGAGTATTTTTTAATCAACAGCATTGTCTTATATAAGTTATAAATAAAGTTGAATTCTTTGATTCGCTGTTTTACGTCATGCCCGCTAACAAATTGAAAACTGTACCTGTACGCCTTATTTTTAGTCCAGATTTTTAGTATTCGTATTATTATCTTAAAAAGTCTTACTGATTAAAATACTACAATAGGTAACAATTTGACAATTTAGTAGTGTCAACCCTGTGATTATGACCAGTGTATATAGCATATTATCCTGAATACACCGTTGGTTGGTGCGCCTGTCAGATGCGGAACGTACAGATAAGGTAAAAGGTAACAGGTGAATATACTATTGGTATCGGTATCGGACTCGACACGGAACTTCTTAATTATTGGCAATATTAATTACGTGGACAACAAAAGGGCCTGGAGTGGTGTAATTTTTAATCTACACATTTGTACTATATTAGTTATATATAAAGTTGAATTCTTTGATTCGTCGTTTTTACGTGATGACGGCTGACAAATTGGACATCGTAATTTTAGTATTATAGATATCTTCGTATTTCCGCACTCAGTCACAACTTTGACTATAACGTGCCGTTTCACGCGTGGCTTATTTACAATTTAAAAGAAATAAAATGTTCAGTAATATTACGTTACATTAAATTGGTGCATGGAAAAACAAAATATATATTTATAACAGTGATTTAATTAAAAACTTTTGTGAATTGTTATTATCCTATGTAAATTTCTCGGTAAAACTATGTACGTGTTATGCAGTTTTTTTTAGAATATATGTGAAAGAGAAGATATAAAAATCTGCTCTTTGAAGCCGTCGACCTTTGTACAAATGATTGCTGATGTAGGTCGTAGGTTCCATTGTACTATTGTATGTGGATATACACATCTTCCTATATCTATATAAAATAAATAATTTGAAATCCACTAACCCAAAAGAATATTGGAAAATTTTGAATAGTTGAAAAAAACAGAAAAGCCCTAATATACCTATGAACATATTGTTAGATTATTTTAAAACATTAAATGCTGGTAGCGCAAATGAAGATGGTGAAAATGTAAACAACCAAAACGATATAGATAAATTAAACATGTCATTAAATGTACCCATAACTGTAGATGAAATTGAAAAAGCAGTTAAAACTTTGAAAAATAATAAAGCCTCTGGTGACGATATTATTATAAATGAGTATTTAAAGCATTCATTTCATATTTTATCTAGTATATTAGTAAAGCTGTTTAATATTATATTTGACAGTGGCATTGTTCCCGAGATTTGGTTATTGGGAAATATTATACCAGTATATAAAAACAAGGGTGACAAATTGGATCCCAAAAACTTTAGGCCTATCACTATTATTAGCTGCTTTGGCAAATTATTTACCTCTGTTTTGAACACAAGATTAAACAAATTTTCTGATGATTATCAGATTATTTGTGAAAATCAGTCAGGGTTTAGGAATGGATACAGTACTACAGATAACTTATTTGTTATTTACATGTTATTTAGTTTAATGAAAAGTAAAAAGAAAAAAATGTATTGTGCCTTTATAGACTTTGCTAAAGCATTTGATAGTGTATGGAGAAATGGATTGTTTCAGAAATTGCTTGGAAACGAAATTAACGGTAAAATTTATAACGTTATATTCAATATGTATAGTAGTATTAAATCAAGAATTGTATATAATGGACAATCATCAGATTATTTCCCTTGTAATATTGGTGTAAGACAAGGAGAAAATCTCTCGCCTTTTTTATTCTCCTTATATTTGAATGATTTGGAATCTTTTTTACAAATACATGATGTTATGGGACTTAGTAGTATATCTGAAGAAATTGAGAATGAGATGAATATTTATATTAAACTGTTTGCTTTATTATATGCAGATGATACAGTTCTATTTGCTGAATCAGCTGAATCTCTTCAATCTCAACTTAATACATTTAGTGAATATTGTAAACTTTGGAAACTTAGTGTAAATCCTAGTAAAACGAAAATTATTATCTTTTCTGGTGGACGTTTATCTCACAATCCTCTTTTTTATTTTGATAATATTGAATTAGATGTTGTCAAAGAAATACCATATTTGGGATTGACTTTTTCAAGGACAGGTAGCTTTGCAAATACTAAAAAGATATTAGTTACTAAGGCATACCGTGCCATGTACGATGTACTTAAGAAGGGAAGAGTTCATAACCTTTCGGTGAGATATCAGTATGATTTGTTCGATAAGATAGTGAAGCCGATCTTACTTTATGGGTGTGAAAATTTGGGGGTTCAGTAATATGGATATTATAGAGAGAGTACATTTGAAATTTTGCAAGATACTACTAAACTTGAAAAAGTCAACTCCAAACTTGATGGTATATGGTGAACTTGGTGTGTATCCCATGGTAGTCTATGTTAAACTACGTATGGTAAATTATTGGTGTAGAATTGTCCACGGCAAAGAAAATAAGTTGTCACACATTTTGTATAACTTTATGTTTTTAAAATATTCACAGAATAATTGTAAGTCTGAATGGGTTATGTTTATAAAAAATATTCTCGATACATGTGGTTATAGTAATATCTGGTTAGCACAAACTGGCTTTAGCACAAAATGGCTAAGTAATAGTTTAAAACAGAAACTATTTGATCAATTTCAACAGAACTGGCGTTCAAATATATGTAATTCGTCAAAAGGTTTATCATATCGATTATATAAGGATAAGTTTGAATTCGAAAAATATTTAGATATATTACCAGATAGAGATAGGGTCACATTTTGTAGATTTAGAACTGGTAATCATAGATTACCAATTGAAACTGGAAGATGGATAGGTTTAGATAGAGAAATGAGATATTGTAATGTATGTCAATGTCAAGAATTAGGTGATGAATTTCACTTTCTTTTGAATTGTAGATCCTTAGACGACTCAAGAAAACTATTTTTGGATAACTGTTATTGTAACAGAGTAAATATAATTAAATTTTGTAAATTATTCCAAACAACACATAGAAATAAGTTAAAAAATATATGCAAATTTATAAAGGTTATAAATTCAGTAGCAGGTCTTCCTGGTTAGCCTTTGTCTATTTGTTTTTCTATCATAATAACTTCTTGTATATATATATATATATTTATATAAATAGTAATTGTAACATTCCTATCTTGTCATGTGCACAATTTATTTTGTATACTATGTATTATTATTTCATTCTTTGTACCAATGTGTATACAGTGGTTTTAAAAAATAAAATTGTCTTGTCTTGTCTTGTCTTGTCTAGAAAGACAACTTGTAAGAGTCTTTATTTGTTTGAATTTGTTTAAAGTGGTTGGTATGTTTATGTCTTGTTCTATTGTCTGATTTAACTAGACGGTCTTTAGGGTAGATTGCTATGTGTTGGTATATGATTTATAGAACATCCCTAGTCTTGTTTGTATTTGTCTCAATTGTAATATAGGCCACTGTATACTTGCAGACTATTTAAAGAATCAAACATAAATGGCTCAATCGAAAAATAAACCGTAAGGCTTTTATGGGCAGACAAAATGACATACCAACACTTGTTTACTTGTCTGTTATTTGTCGTATTGTTGTATATGAAATGTGTATATTTCTTGACCTGGTTAAACTCTACATATATGTAGACAGTCAGTCTTAACCGATATTATTGACAATATAGAAAAAAGTAAAACAACAAAAAAATCAAAACGGAAAGTTTCTAATCAAACGGCTAAATCAAATGATAAAACACGTGAAACGAATAAACAACAACTGTCATATTTCTGACTTGGTGTAGGTTTGACTGTGTTCCTACCAATGCTCATTGGTATTGCTAACGACAAGGAGTAAAACAGTTCCTGAGGCTGATATAATATCATACACGGTACCAAATATCTTCCAAGTGCTCCACGAAACCTCTTTTTAAATTATTAACATCTATTTTATCAGCAATCAAAGACGGGCTTCAAAGTTATTGTGAAACTGCCTATTCTAGAGGTGGCGTGAATCAGATGTGGATACTTAAAAATTCCAAAGATCTTCTAGAGTACATACAATCTAACACTCTTTCATCTTGTAACAGTATTAAAACATTTGACTTTCTATTCTTTACACAAGTATTCCACATTCCAAACTAAAAGACAAATTGAAAGAGTTAGTATTACTTTGCTTCATAAAAAAGAATGACCAACGTAGATACAAGTATCTTGTCTTAGGGAGGGATAAATCATACTTTGTAAAGAAACACTCTGATTCAAACAAAAAATTCTCTGAAACCGATATTATCAAGATGCTTGATTTCTTGATTGACAACATATTTGTAACGTTCGGAGGACGTGTTTTTCAACAGACTGTCGGCATCCCAATGGGAACAAACTGTGCCCCTCTACCTGCCGACTTTTTTCTTTATTATTATGAGGCTGACTTCATGCAGGAACTTCTTAGGAAGAAAGATAAGAAGTTAGCTATATCCTTTAACTCTACTTTCCGCTATATAGATGACGTTCTTTCACTAAATAATTCAAAAGTTGGTGACTATGTGGAACGCATCTATCCCATCGAATTGGAAATAAAGGATACTACAGATACAGTTAAGTCGGCTTCATATCTTGACTTACATCTAGAAATTGACAATGAGGGTCGGTTGAAAACAAAACTTTACGACAAAAGAGATGATTTCAGCTTTCCAATTGTGAACTTTCCATTTCTAAGTAGCAACATTCCAGCAGCACCTGCATACGGGGTATATATCTCCCAATTGATACGATATTCCCGTGCTTGCATTTCCTATCATGATTTTCTTGATAAGGGTTACTGCTCACAAGGAAGCTATTAAACCAAGAGTTCCAAATGGTGAAGTTGAAATCATCCCTTCGTAAATTTTACGGACGTCATCACGAGTTGGTTGACCGTTATGGAATAACCGTTTCAAAAAGATATCGGATATGTTCCTTACGTCGTAACTACAATCCCCTTCCCTTTCATGAATGTGACCTACCGAATTAGACTATTTACCGGATTTGTAATCACATAAGCAACACGACGGGTGCCACATGTGGAGCAGGATCTGCTTACCCTTCCGGAGCATCTGAGTTCACCCCTAGTTTTTGGTGGGGTTCGTGTTGTTTATTCTTTAGTTTTCTATGCTGTGTCATGTGTACTATTGTTTTTCTGTATGTCTTTTTCATTTTAAACCATGGCGTTGTCAGTTTGTTTTAGATTTATGAGTGTGACTGTCCCTTTGGTATCTTTCGTCCCTCTTTTAGACAAGCAATGCATATTCAGTGATGCTCGACGCCAAAATTGTTGCAAATCAAAAGCTTATTAGGTTCAGAAGATAAAAAAGCAATCAAAATATCAAGATTCATTTTCCGTTGTAGAAGATTTTTCCTTGCTTTGTCTCGCGATCGGTTTAAGCTTATGTTGGTCAAACGTGAACGTTTTAGTATTTCCTATACAAGTTTTAAGATACACCGGAGAACTAAATTTTCGAAATGCACGAATTTTGTATCAATTATATTTGGTAAAAAGTTATTTTATTTGGTCATCGAACTTATTGACAACTCCTTTTTCAATATATATTCTTACTACCGGGAATATGTAATTTACTGATGTCAAAAGATATGTTCCATTGTAGTAACAAAAATCCCATCATCCTTTTTCCCAAATGTGATCTTCCGAATAACAATTATTAAGGAATTTCTCCTTTCATGAGCAACACGAAATATGCCCCATGTATATCATGGTTTGCTAACATTTCCTGAGCACCTGCGATCACCCCGGTTTTGTATGGGGTTCATGATTTTAAATTTCATTTTATTTTAAGTTTCCTTTTTATGACATGCCTTTGTCAGTTTATTTCTGATTTAGGAGTTTAAATATTTTTTTTGTACCTTTCCTTAATCTTTGATCAATTCTCCTTTTTTTGCTAACTTTTCAAAGACAACACCTTGTTGAGTTTGGTGAATCATCCACAGTTTTAGGTTGGTTCGTGTTGTTCAATCTTTAGTTTTCAATGTAATTTTTGTGTTCTTATTTGTCCTTTCGGTAATTTTTTTTAATTTTTCCTTACAGTTTTGAATGTCTCCTTTAATTTGGTTTCTAAATTAACTTCTGTTTAACCTTTTAAAAAAACTTGTTGTTAATATGAACAATCATTATGATATGATTCAGCGAGAATAAGTTTGTACAACTACTTTGCCTTTCGGTGTGTCTATTATTTAAACTATTATTGCAAAAGAGGGACGAAAGATACCATAGGGACAGCCAAACTCATAAATCGAAAATAAACTGACAACGACTGGCTAAAAATGAAAGAAGACAAACAGACAAACAATAGAACACATGACACAACATAGAAAACTAAAGAATAAGCAACACGAACCCCTGCAAAAACTAGGGGTGATCTAAGGTACTTCAGAGGGGTAGGCAGATCCTGCTCCACATGTGGCACCCGTCGTGTCTTATGTTAAAACACATCCGGTAAATAGTCTTATTCGGTAGGTCACATTCATGAAAGGGAAGGGGGCTGTAGTTACAACGTAAGGAACATATCCGATATCATTTGTAAAACTGTTGTTCCATAACGGTCAACCATTGTGAATACGTCGTCGTATTGCAATTTATAATGGGTGAGTGACAATATCGGAACAGAATTAGAGAGTCAAATGGGTATTTACTCAATCTATCAAACTATAAACTGTCCTCAGTCTAGGTACATGTTTATTGATAATAATTCACCAAAAGCTATCTCAGATGTACCATTTAAATCCAAAAAACAAAAACACAATCAACATTTCGAGATACCTACTTTGAACATGCACTTATCGGAATACTCAGGAAAAAAACGAAACCAAATCCAGTATCAGGTTAACTCTGTTTTATATGGAATATCTCTATCATTGATGACGACAGATATGTATGAAAGGCCGTTCATGTCAAAAACCCGATAAAGTAACGCGTTAACATTTAACGCGATCAAATCACATTTAACACGATAAATACAGTTTTAACGCGTTTAAATATTTTTTAACGCGTTATTTAATTATTTAACGCGTTAAGCACAAAACTACAAAAAATTACCGAAAATACTTTCATCTTTCGCCATAACAAGGATTTAAGACGTCAGATTTTACTCGAAACTTACTAAATGAAATGGCCACATGTGTCATAACTTTGTCAATTAACGCGATAAAGTTTTTTGATTTTCAGCACATTTTTAATATCATTGTCATAAATTACTTATCGCGTAAAAATGAGAATTAACGCGTTAATTGAAGGTTTAACGCGTTAAATGAAGGTTTAACGTGTTAAAAGAGGGTTTAACGCGTTAAAAGAAGGTTACCGCGTTCAAAGATAAGAAAAATGCAACTTGAACGCGTTCAATGCAACTTTAACGCGTTAAATGCAAATTTAACGCGTTAAAAGCAACTTTCACGCGTGAAATGCAATTTTAACGCGTTAAAAGCAACTTTAACGAGTTAAATGCAACTTTAAAGCGTTAAATGCAACTTTAACGCGTTAAAAGCAACTTTAACGCGTTAAATGCAACTTTAACGCGTTAAATGCAACTTTAACGCGTTAAATGCAACTTTAACGCGTTAAATGCTACTTTAACGCGTTAAATGCAACATTAACGCGTTAAATGCAACTTGAACGCGTTAAATGCAACTTTAACGCGTTAAATGCAACTTTAACTCGTTACCTGCAATTTTACAGCTTTAATAGCTAGTGTTACGTGTTTAAAGTAACGTTTAATTTAATTTAAGCTTACTTTTCATATGTATATATATGGACTGATCATGTTTATTAAAAGGCCATCTAGATTTAACATTTATCAACCTGTCTTTTCGCTTCGTCTTGAATAAATTTTGTTTATATGTCAGGTTTTTCAGATACTTTACTTGGTCTTTTTTTTGCATCTTTTGATGTATATATCTAACATTAGGGTTACCATAAACTATGGTAGTTTGACGTATACTTGCATAAGTCTCTACAAGTGAAGTTCTTTTTCTGCAGATGGTGAAAACATGACATATCTTTACTATATCTATCAACCATACATCAGTTAAACATTACAATCGGATATTGTTACACGGCTGCCTGTCAGATTACCGAGGCTTTTTTTTTTCATTCGGGCGTCATTGATGAGCGTCATTGATGAGTCTTATGTAGACGAAACGTTCGTCTGGCGCAAATACAAAATTTCAATCCTGGTATTTATATGAATTTATCAGCTAGCAATCGTGTGTGAATTGTGAACATGTTTAAAATAAGAGGCTCTTAAGAGCATGCATCGATCATCTAGTAAACCATGCCCAATAAGGTAATGAAAATGTGCCAAAAGTAAGAGGATGACCATTTGATATGCATTGGGGAAGGAGGATGTTATTCTTTATTTTTACTACTTACTAAGTCGGTTTTTTTTCCCGCAACGCAATCATTCATTTTCGACATTTTTACCTCTAAATACTGCGTTGTTCTGTAATATGGCATGTTCGTAAAACAGATTATTTATCCCCCCTAAAGTGGGCGCTATTATTAATGCCCTTCCTGTAAAGCTGAAAAAGACTGTCTCTCTCTCCGTCCGTTTTTCTGTCCGTTATCAGTCCTGAATTTTGGTCAAGGTCATGAGTGTCTTTCTGATATTGTTCGACTCTAAACCCATTGTTTTATTTTGTATTTACATTGAGTCATAGAACAAATTTATTCGTTCAGTGTATCTTCATTAGTTTTTTTTTAATATGTCATTTGATTGAGTAAAGCCATTTCAGTTGATATTTTAAAGTGTGTCTTCCTACGTTGTGATATTACACTATTGTTTCAAGTTTGATAAAGGTTGGTGCTTTAATATTAAAACGTTTAAACACACTGCATTTGTTTGCACCTTTCCTAAGTCAGGTACCTGGTACCGTGGTTGTCGTTTTTCGATGTGCTTCATAGGTGTTTTTTCTTTTTTCTTTATAGATTAGATCGTTGGTTTTCCTGTTTGAATGGTTATACACTGGTATTTTTAAGACCCTTTTTACCTTGCTGTTCGTAGTAAGCCAAGCCAACACGTTGAATGCTGTAATTCATTCCCGAGTGTGCTAAAATGTAATCGTCTTCATTGGTGTCATCTTCTTGTGTTTGTGGTGGTATGTTTTCATTTGAAGCACTTGATTTTGGTAGTATGTTGTTCAAGATACCTGTTACAAATAGGACATTAGAACTTGTATGGTTTTCAGTTAACAAACCGTGTTTGCTATTTTGAAATCTGGTTTGTTTAAGAGAATGGTTTAATCGTGAAAGGAAGACGAAATGTAATATCTTCATTATCACAGTGTATATTCAGAACGCTTGCTTTCCAATGATATCGAGAGTAACGCTTAATTTAAGATTCCGGAATTATACACAAGAAACTAAAATTAAAAATCATACAAGTCTAACAAAGGCCAGAGGCTCCTGACTTTGGACAGGCGCAAAATCGAGGCGGGGTTAAACATGTTTATGAGATCACAACCTCCTCCTATACCGCTAGCCAATGTACAAAAGTAAACGCATAACAATACGCACATTAAAGTTCAGTTCAAGAGAAGTCCGAGTCCGATGTCAGAAAATGTAATATAAGAAAATAAATAAAATGACAATAATACATAAAAAAAACAGACTACTAGCAGTTTACTAATATGCCAGCTCCAGACCTGAATTAAACTGATTGAAAGATTATGTCTTCATCATATGAATATTACTTTTTGATAAATATTCCTAAAGTAATGAACATGCATGTTGAAGGCAATAATTGACACCGAACATTAATAAATATTTTCGAATAGTTAAAACAAATACTACCAGGTATATTTAGGAGGTGCTTTACTCTCAGCGGACTGTATATGTAAGGATAAAAAGCATTACACGTACAGAAAAATTGTATTAACGCCTTCTTCAGAATATCTCAAAAAAGTTATGCGTAAAAATATGAATGCCTACTCGAATTATTAAAAGTATTTCCACCATGCACTTGCACTGCACTAATATTAGAATAGTAGAATAGAATGATATACAAATGGATGCAAATTGTTATTATTATATATTACATGAAACTGTATTACCGAAATATCTAATATTTGTTCGAAAAACTGTAGAATATCAATGAAAGAAAAATAAATATAGGATTTGAAACCCGGGTTTATTTTCAATGTACTAAACAGTCTCAGACGAAAGAAATATATTCTTTTGTTCCATCCTACAAAGTGTTGCATTTGTGGGACCGTTTATGACATGATTTGTAATTTGTATGATGACATGCGTTACATCTTTATCAAGAAAAATATTTCTAGTGTTCCGTGAGATACAAGAGGGAACGCTATTTACCATCTGATTAAGTATTGTCCATCACAAAGTCGTGTCACCTGCTACTTCGTCAATATAAATCTGAAAGCAAGCGTTATGTGTATCGGAAAGCAAGCGTTCCGAATATACACTGTGAATATCCTCCTCGTCTGTAATGTCCAGGACACCACGATAATCCAAAAGATGCGAACAGATCATAGTATTCGTTAGCAACATTATTTCATGACTACATCCAACGATGTTTTAACGCGTTAAACGATATTTTAACGCGTTAAATGATATTTTGACGCATTAAACGATGTTTAACGCCATCGTTTAACGCGATAAAACATCGTTTAACGCGATAAAATATCATTAAACGCGTTAAAACATCATAAAACATCGTTTAACGCGATAAACGATGTTTTACGATGTTTTAACGCGTTTAATGATGTTTTAACGCGTTGAATGATGTTTTAACACGTTACATGATGTTTAATCGCGTTAATAGATGTTTTATCGTGTTAAACGATGTTTTATCGCGTTAAACGATGTTTTAACGCGTTAAATGATATTTTAACGCGTTAAATGATGTTGAAACGCGTTAAAGGATGTTTTATCGCGTTAAACGATGTTTTATCGCGTTAAATGATGTTTTAACGCGTTAAATGAAGTTTTAACGCGGTAAAGGATGTTTCAATCCTAAGGATGTTTTATCGCGTTAAACGATGTTTTATCGCGTTAAACGATGTTTTATCGCGTTAAATGTTGTTTTAAATAACGCGTTAAATGATGTTTTAACGCGTTAAAGGATGTTTAATCGCGTTAAACGATGCTTAATCGCGTTAAACGATGTTTTATCGCGTTAAACGATGTTTTATCGCGTTAAACGATGTTTTAATGCGTTAAATAAATTTTAACGCGTTAAATGATGTTTTAACGCGTTAAAGGATGTTTTATCGCGTTAATCGATGTTTTAATGTAATAAATGATGTTAGAACGCGTTAAAGGATGTTTTATCGCGTTAAACGATGTTTTATCGCGATAAATGATATTTTAACGCGCTAAATGATGTTTTAACGCGTTAAAGTAATGTATCGTAGCAACGTAATTGTGTTGAATTTAACGCGTTAATGTGATTGATTTTGACACATGTGGCCAGTGCGACGGGTATTTTATCGCGATTAACGTCTTTTTTCACCTATGGGTTAAATCCTAAACTTGATAATTGCAAAGTTTAACGCGTTAAATATATTGATTTGTTTGCGCGTTAAAATCTTGTTTTAACGCGTTAAAACTGTATTTATCGCGTTAAATGTGATTTTATCGCGTTAAATATTAACGCGTTACTTTATCGGGTTTTTGACATGATCGGCCTTTCATAGATATGTTCCGTCGTCGTATTCACAACCATATCCTTCTTTTCTCTAAATGCATAAGAAACACTACAGACGCCACATATGCATCATAGTCTGATTACCCTTCTGATCACTTGTGATCATTCCGGTTTGTAAGGGGTTAATGTTGTTCAGTTTATTTATGGTGTGTTTTTCATACACTTGTTTATCTGTCAATCACTTTCTTTTTCTTTGCCGTGGCTTTGTCAGTTTATTTTCGAATGTTGCTTTGATTTCATTTGTTGTTTCGTCTAATTTTTATACATTCTTTTTTTTTATGTTTTCCGAGACAACACCTCCTTGCGTTCCGTAGATCATCCTCAGGATTGGTCGGGTTAGTGTTGTTCAGTCTTTAGTTTTCTCTGAAGTGTTTTGTACTCATTTGTCCTTTTATCGTCTCTCATGTTTTGTCTTGATGTGAGGTCTCTCCGACTCATTGGTTTTTAATATCTTCCTTGGTATCGCAATCAACATCTGGTTAACTTACTAAAAGTATTTGTTTTGTTGATGTGACCTATAATCATTATTTGACCAAAATTGTGCACAATTACTATGCCTTTTGGTGCCTCGTTTATTTAAACTAACATGTATATTGTATGGCATTGTATTGTATAGTAGAAAGAAAATTAACAAAAAAAAAAATTCCGAAGAAAATTCAAAACGAAAAGTCTTTAATCAAATGACAAAAACAAAAGTTCAAACACATCAAATTATTGGATTTTCATGAAATGGTATAGACTTTTTCTTATTCAGGAATTAGATTTCGGTATCCTGGTTATTCATAAATAAAAAAGAAACCTTTAATTGACGTTTTACGCAATAATCATAAAGACAAGAGTTAACAGTCAGAACAGTACCTTTAAATCGTCATCGAGGTGAATGATCTATTCACAAGTAATCACCTACCAAACTCTTAACACTTTAGACATAATATAATATACTTGTTTTGTATCTTGGAAACAGATAAAAAGTCTAAAACTTCTGACTATTTGCATCTAAATACGAAATATTCGTGATGGCATTTTTTTTTATGTCTTGCTTTTTTCTCCCTCGATATTTTAAATTACGTTTGTGTATTAACTTTGTTGGATTCTTTTAAACCTTTTAGTTTAAAATTTTCTTTTTGTATCTCCCTCCATTTTTTATGATTTATTGATGTTAGTGTTTGAACGCTACTTTTAAGAGCCACTTTTGGGCTATTTAGTGGCAGTCAGTTTTTATGGTTAGAGGAAGCCGGAGTACCAGGAGAAAACCAACGGCCTTCGTTATGGTTAGAGGAAGCCGGAGTACCAGGAGAAAACCAACGGCCTTCGTTATGGTAAGAGGAAGCCGGAGTACCAGGAGAAAACCAACGGCCTTCGTTATGGTTAGAGGAAGCCGGAGTACCAGGAGAAAACCAACGGCCTTCGTTATGGTTAGAGGAAGCCGGAGTACCAGGAGAAAACCAACGGACTTCGTTATGGTTAGAGGAAGCCGGAGTACCAGGAGAAAACCAACGGCCTTCGTTATGGTTAGAGGAAGCCGGAGTACCAGGAGAAAACCAACGGCCTTCGTTATGGTTAGAGGAAGCCGGAGTGCCAGGAGAAAACCAACGGCCTTCGTTATGGTAAGAGGAAGGCGGAGTACCAGGAGAAAACCAACGGCCTTCGTTATGGTTAGAGGAAGCCGGAGTACCAGGAGAAAACCAACGGCCTTCGTTATGGTTAGAGGAAGGCGGAGTACCAGGAGAAAACCAACGGCCTTCGTTATGGTTAGAGGAAGGCGGAGTACCAGGAGAAAACCAACGGCCTGCGTTATGGTTAGAGGAAGCCGGAGTACCAGGAGAAAACCAACGGCCTTCGTTATGGTTAGAGGAAGGCGGAGTACCAGGAGAAAACCAACGGCCTTCGATAGGATAACTGAAAATCCTAGTCAATTAAGATTGCAGTTCTATTGTATGACTAAAACACATAACTTGTACTATTCATATCAAACAATATTTTGAACTGTGTCCTAAAATTAAAAAAAACCACGTAGATGGCCATGTTACACCATATAAAAATACAACAATTAATTTAGTCTCTTTTATTTTCTTTTGCAACAGCCTCATCAATAGTAAGGACACTTTGGATAGCCGCAGTGAACACGTTCTGGAGGATGACATTGGTCTATGTTGAAATACCTGTAGCGACTTGGCTTTGTTGTGTACCCTTAAATATAAATAGTATTGTTTTAATAAACCAAATTGCATAATAAATGCCGTTTTTTCCCGAATCTTCAAAAATATGATGTGTCAGTATTTTCTCCCCTAAAGCAATGATGTGTGTTTAAATGCATAGAAACGCATATTTCAGTTATTGCTCATGGTTTAATATCAATATGAAATCATAGATTTTTAAGTTAATTAATAAAAGTAAGTATAATTGAACATGAATCTAAATAATAACATCATTTATTTAATAACTCTACTGTTTCGTTTTCTGATGATCAATGGTTGCTACAATATATGCGTTTACCTTTGGTACCATAGTTAATCTAATGTTTTGAGAAATGTTAAGTGTTAACAGCATAGCATAATATATGTTGCGCGATGAGGTCTAAATTCCAATAAAACTGTAGTCAGCACTACAATTTTAAACTAGTCATTCAGAATAAATCGATCATTATGTGCTATGCTATTTTAATTATATCAGCTTTTCGTACTGTTTAGCTTGTTTTGTATATCTTAATAATTTGTTTTATCACATGACAGTTCAATTAAAGTACAATTTACAACTTGTTAATTGAAGCACACTTATTCATTTACTTTCGTCAGAAACACATTAAAAAAATAAAAGCAAATGTTCATATGTAATTCAATCGTGTGAATATATACACCTTGAAAAAAGTATTACAACACTTCCATTGAAAACAATGTAAAATGACAGTGTTGTAGGATGTGTATAATTTGGGTTTTCATTTTACATTGTTTTCAATGGAAGTGTATATATGTTAAAAAAAACCAAAGGGACTGTAAAGAATAGTGAAGTATGTCTAAATGAGAGTTAATTTTTACGCTTCTTTATGATTTCTATAGATTTCTATCATAGGAGGTAATTAATAAAACATGTGAAATTTACCAAAGCACTAGTAAGCGGACAGATGACGAGATCAGAGACAAGCAGCACTATCAACCAGATACCTGTAAATCAAAATACATTTGGTGCATTCGAAAAGTCTATCTACATTTAAGTTTACCGAAAATGAAAGTATTAAAAAGTTGTTATTTACCTCTGACGATATAACATTTTCCTTCACGCATGCCATCAAAAGGTCCACAACCGGCACCTACATTTTTAAGTGTTTCAAGTCTAGCCATTGGTTGGCTGCTGCCTCTCCCACTGTACGGCTTCTTTTTCTTGTCATTCTAAACACATACAATATAAGAAATAAACACATGGTGAAATAGCAGATTCATATAACTTCTACTTTTTTATATCGCCGAATGATACTTTATATGACAGTTTTTACCATTCGTTTGATGTGTTTGAGCTTTTAATTTTGACATCTAATAAAGGAGACTTCCGTTTTGAATTTTCTTCGGAGTAAGGTATTTTTGTTGATTTTTTTTCTTCTGCTTTATTTTAAAACAGCATACCTAATAAGAAAAAAGTCTTTAAGGAAATTTCATATCTATTTGTTAAACTCGGTCTAATCTAATTTAAACGTATTTTGGAAAAGGTAAAATAAAAAAAATGTACAAATATAGACATTCACTTATGACTTACCTGACAAACTGCTAAAACGTCAGTATGAATAGAGAAATAATTCCGACGTCTGTTGCTTCGTGGTTTATAGTTTTTAGTTACCAATTTGATAACAAACACTAAAAAGTATTGAATATAATTATTATTATGTATCTCAGTCTTTTACTGAAAGTGTGCACTTGAAATTGCATTGTATCCTATTATTTATATAATGGAATACCTAGGTAATTTCATTCTATGTTTTGTTTTCTGTTTTGGATTCGAAATAATCCAGGAAATAATCGCATTTAAAGTCATGTGGATTTTTAAGCCTAATTTTTGCCTTTATAGTAATTACTGAAAACGCTCTTAAAATCTTATTTAGAGATAATACTTTAGTAAAATGAAAAACATTACAAAACTGCAACTTTTACAATGAGTTGCTTCCTATATTTAACATCTATATTATACAAAACTACAATGTTGTATTCATTATTTAGTTAAAAATAAACCAACTTTTAAATCATAATGCAACAATACAAATTAAAGAAGTAAAAGAGACGGCTAGAAATAGTACACACTTTTGACTCAAGGTTTGAACACATGTAGAGGAAAGAAATACTTTTCAAAGCTTTTGCAGCTTACACAAATATCTAAAGTTATCTCAACGTTAAAATTTAGTCAAAATTTAGAAGTATACCCTTATTTAATAACTTACCAAAGTCTATGTTCTTATGAGGTTTGCTACAAGGGCAATGCTTTTTGTAGTAGTCATAACCATACTGTACAGGTTGATCCTGTCCTCCATAATAGTGGTCAACACCTCCTCCATATTGGGGAGCACCACTTCCTCCATATTGGGACGCACCATCTCCTTTATATTGTGGGGCACCGCCTCCTCCATACTGAGGGGCACCACCACCTCCATATTGTGGGGCACCGCCTCCTCCATATTGTGGGGCGACATCGCCTCCATAAACGGGGTCATAAACATGATCATATGCACTCACCACAGCAAAAATAACAACGAAAAGGATTGCAACATATCTTAACATAATTGATTTCTGTTCTTTCTACAAAATATTTTAATCACATTTCAATTAACATAGAGGGTCAATGCTTAAGGCTGAAGACTTTGGGTATGAGAGACAACTCATATAAAAACCTATTGGTAGTTATTTGTGCGTTTTAACCTTGTAGTAGTTGAAACAGTGTTCAAGCATGTATATTGTTTCCATTTGCATGGTTATGTGGATGATGCAGAAGCATCTTAGAAATTATACAATGGTCGCTCCACCAAGAATTGCGTTAAGGAATTATAGTATTATTTTTAAACTAAAAGCGGAAAGGTACTAGATAAAATTTCATAAAAAAAAGACATGTCGTATAAGTAAATCAGTTCCCAGAGATGACTGTAAAGCTTATGCTGATTTTTAGTGTCGTTAAGCAGTTATATAGTTATATAGATTTTTATGATTTTTTTGCGTTGAGGCCTATGTCGGGTGTGTCTATTTTTCTGTGTTGGTCTTTGCATTACGTATTCGGGTTTTGTTTTCTGTAATAAGTTAATAGTATAGTAAATACTTCAGTTTCATTATGTATATCTTTTATTTTCATTTGATAAAATTTACTGTTTGCAATAGCATTAATTGTTCTAAATAATAAGGATGTTCTTATCCCAAGCATAAAACATAGCCGTATTTGACACAAGCTTTTTCAACTTTTGATCTTCAGTGCTGTACAAATTTGTACTTTTTTTCACTTTCGATCTTTTATATCTGGGCTTCACTGGTGAGTCTTTTGTGGACGAGGCGCGTTTTTGGCGTATTGAATTTTAAACCTGATGCCTTTTGTTATCTATTAATCATGTGTTTCTTTGTCTAATGCGTTCTCCTATTTATTTGTATTGTAGTCCTGTAATATTATGTTGTCATTTCAATGTTATATTTAACATTGCCATTAAAGTGCGAGGTTTGGCATGCCACAAAACCAGGTTCAACCCACCATTTTTATCTTTAAAAATGTCCTGTACCAAATCAGGGAAATGGCCATTGTTATATTATAGTTCGTTTCTGTGTGTGTAACATTTTAACGTTGTGTTTCCGTTGTGTTGTTTGTTTTCTCTTATATTTGAGTGTGAATTCACATTACTATATGACGTGTCACGGTACTTTTCTATCCCAAATTCATGTATTTTGTTTTGATGTTATATTTGTTATTCTCATCGGATTTTGTCTAATGCTTAGTCCGTTTCTGTGTATGTTACATTTTAATGTTGTGTCGTTGTTCTCCTATATTTAATGCGTTTCCCTCAATTTTAGTTTGTTACCCGAATTTTGTTTGTTGTCCATAGATTTACGAGTTTTGAACAACGGTATACTATTGTTGCCTTTATTTAGTGTCGTTAAGCCAGATGGAGGACGCCTCCAGGTTCGGGATTTTCTCGCTACATTAAAGACCCATTGGTGGCCTTCGGCTATAGTCTGCTCTATGATCGGGTTGTTGCCGCTTTGATACATTCCCCAATTCCTTTCCCAATTTTATATAAATAGTAATGTGTTTTATAAATTTAAACGATAGATTTCTACTTTTTTCCTGGCTCAATTAAACGATAAAACTTAATTGAAACCCAAATTATTAAAGAGAAGTTTTTAAACGATATACCACTTTTTTAATGGAATAAGTTATACAACAATGCCTTACCTCAATGAAGTACAAGATACCACTAATGTCAGGTTTGAAATAACAATGGCACTCAGCTATTTATATACGCTTGTACCTATTCTCTACATTGTAACAGATGAGAATGAAAAGGTCAACAGATGTTCGTTCGTCGGTGAATATTACAAAAAAAATATGTCTACTCGTTTATTTATTTTTTCCATGATGATTTGTCTTTTTGACCTTTTCATTGTAAAAGTATTTTTTTCGTCTTTTTTAACAAATAATAGAACACTTACTAGGTTAATGTTAATATATATATTAATATATATGTTTTCCTCCCTTATATTCGAAATCTTGCAAAGATCAGGCATTGTGAGGACCTCTTGCAAGTTTCGACAGTTTTAGCTTTGAAAAGTTTCTGGCAATTTAATTGTAAACGTTTAGTTCTACCCTTGAACGAATTGTTGTCTCTTTGACATATTCCCAATTTCCATACAATTTCAACTTAATAGATGTTTCATAGAATCGGGACTGAACGTGAAATGAGAAAAGAATCTGCAACAACCATATGGATATATCTGTTCTATGTTCTACTGTGGTTGCAATCAAAGAAGATTTTTAAACTGTATTGGTTACGTTTTAACATAAGTGTATATTTTGGTTTGTCATATGCTCGTTTAACTTCTATTTCTACAAGTTATATACACAGGTATTCGAGCTTATGTTTATCCTTCCTGTATTACGTGTAGAGGTTACATGAATCTGATGTTGGCATTGTCAATTAACAAAGTTCTGTTTTCTTTTTTGTTGTATTATTTTGGCATACTAATACATTTGAATTAAGCTGAAAATCTTAAATAAAAAAAATAACACATTACTAAAACACTCAAATTGTAAATTATTATGGATTGTGGTCTGAAGTATATATTAAGTATTTATAAATATTAGAATTTTCGAAATACTATGAATTTTCAACCCCATGAATTGATTACATCAGCTATTTTTGGCCAAACCTAACGGACTATATAGGTCCTTAATGTTTTCAATCACGTTACTTATTTGGCCTTTTAAATATTTTAATTCGAGCGTCAATAATCAGTCTTTTGAAGACAAAGCGCGCGTCTGGCATACACAATAATTATAATACTGGTATACACGATGAGTTCATTGCAATAAAAGAGGATATGGATATAAAAACTAGTTATACACGTGAGGCCTGTTAGTTGTTATCTTGTGTCAATGTAATTCCTTTATGTTACTCATGCTGGCATTATCAAAACGTATATTCCAATATGTTTTGAAAATCGTGATTTCTTACAGTTATATTTTTATACTTTTACGAGCATTTCATAGCTTGCTGTTCGGTGTGACCCAAGGCTCCGTGTTGAAGACTATACTTTGAACTATGATAGTTTACTTGAACTTGGATGAAGAGTAATCTTATTGGCACTATAACCACAGCTTCTTATATCTATTAAGCTTATATTCTTGCATTTGAAATGTTTATGCTGATATGTTATAAAATGAATCTATTTGTTAAACTTATAATAGTAAAAGACATTAAAAAATGTTTTGCATTTATGTTTAATTGAAAGATCAATTCTCTAATGGCCGAACAGTATAACGTAATATTTCAAGGTCACATATGGTATTAAACCGAAATATTTCAGTTCAACAATATTATGAAAATCAGGGTATGCTGTATGATAACCAATAAGAAAACTATCTACCAGAGTTCAAATGAATAGGCCGAAAGCAACTTGAGTCGAGTATAAAAGGCTCATACATGCAAAATGTTGATAAATAAAAATGAGAAAACAAAACGCCTATAATTGATAACAAAACACCTTATGAAAAAGAAAAATGATATATATAATCTTACGACAACCACTTAGCTACAAGCTTTAAGCTCGATAAAGGCACTTAACGCTTCTGGCGGTTTAAAAATGTTTGTGAGCGCTCAACCACCATACTCCCCAAGTATAACCTTGGGTAGTGGTGTGACAGCATATCAGAAGCACGAGCTGTAAAAATCAGTAGCAATTGGTTTTATAGCTCCAGGTATCGGTACGAGGCACAAATAACGCAGTTTCAATTCTCTCTAAACTTGAAAATCTCAGAATTGAAAACAAATATTTTAGTTTGGATCAGTCAATAGTTTTAATCATAAATGATAAAAAATCAATTCGATCTGAATTAGAAAACACTAGTTATAGGATGAAAAATGTGTGTACCAGGATAGGAATATGATAGCTTTTTTTTCACGCGGTCTGTTGTTGGCCTTGCTTTTTGACTTAATCTTTTTGAATTACCTAGACTTTGGATGGCTTTTGTCTACGTTCCTTACCTTTGCCCAACACCCCTAAGTTTTTTATGCAGATCATTTTGTTGAGTCTTTTTTGCTGTATTTTTTTGTCTTTTCATTATTTTTGGGGGTGGGGGGTGTTGGATTTTGCACAGACATCGGTTTAAATTTTATATATGAGTATCGTTACCGGAATTTGCATATTTTTAAAATGGTTATAAATATTTTTTGAACAATTATCATGATTCGCCAAGAATCGACAGGAATGATTCAAAACGATTACCCTGTTTGTCATCTATGGAAAAAAAACAAGAGAAAGAGGTAGGAAATATAAAACAATTACATCACGAGGAATTCGCTTTTTGCTGTAACTGGTAAAACATTTGAGACTTTTTCTCTGTAAAAAGAAAACAACCCATGTATTTAACTGTCCCTCTGGTATCTTTCGTCCCTCTTTTTTAATGTTGTCTGTACATCGTTTT
This sequence comes from Mytilus edulis, assembly GCA_019925275.1. Lineage (NCBI taxonomy): Eukaryota > Metazoa > Mollusca > Bivalvia > Mytilida > Mytilidae > Mytilus > Mytilus edulis. The sequence continues at coordinate 107,967,739 of CM034353.1, read as the reverse complement.
TCTAAGTTTTTTTACCTTTACATGTAGTTTGATACGTGATTACATGGATTTTGAACTTTTAAATCTTTCACCATTCAATGACCAGTTCACATTTCATGTAACCTGTAAAATTTTAACCGTATGATTCTTTTCATCATTTTACAAATGTTAGAGGTCAGTTGGATGTGTTTTTTTTTTAATTTATAAATGAATAAATTGGTTACAGATAGTAGCCTTAGAAAAAGTTTATTGAAAAATATTTTCAAAAGGAAAAGGTTATTAAGTCCTTTGCTGGCATAACATAATACTTAGCAGGTAATAGGGAATAATAACTATTGACAGAAAGAGGACAGGCTCTATGATTTCCCTTGTATGATTTTTTTATTTTAAAAGCAAATGTTATGTTTCGAAGTTTTTCGTGTTGACTTATTATTTGATTTGGATGAAGATGCAAGTAAAACGCCTATAATACTTATCTTAAATATTGTGTACCTTGTGAGTTAGAAGAATTGTCCCGTACGGACACACATTTGTTACTTATGCGAACCATAGTTTTTTTTTTCCCCGTATTTCAGGGATACTAATCAAAAGTCTGTACAATTTTCAATGTTAAAAGGAGATCAACAGGACTAAATAACATACAATTATAATTTGCTTATTTTAACATATTTCCTTTAATAACGAACAAATCCATGTACATATTTCTAGTTTAGAGACAGATAATAAACAAATGCAACGTAAATAACCAGTTCTTACATGTATGCATATAAATACATCATCAATGTTCTATTTTTGCTGAATGGGTTTGGGAAATTTCAACAAAGCATCTTCATGGGGATGAAATTTACTGTTACAGTCCTGCCTGTAACAACTGTTTGCAGTGTCATGGAATCAACAATTATAATATTTAATCAGAGAGCTTGGAAATCTAGTTATACACAAAATATATTTCTGAATTCGAAATCTTAGTTCAGAAGTGCTTATCTCATCAGATAGATAATACATATAACTAAAACAAGCAGGCTATCGTATGGTGACCTATAGTTGTTAATTTCTGTGTTTTTTTGGTCTCTTGTGAAGAGTTTTCTCATTGAATTGGCGATCATAACACATCTTCTTTTTTATATTCATACATCCATAACAAAATAGGACACAAAGTACATATCTGAGAGTACTCTGGCAGCTAATTCAAACAACTAAGCACGTTTCAAAGACCAAGATTATGACAACTTTAAAAATACAGATCACTGTAGAGCTGTTTTTACTTGAGCTTACCACAGAGTTTTAAACAATTCGATAAAGCACATGTCATGCAGATTTAGTACACAATACCGACATGTTGTATGATTGCCATGAAACAACCATACATTATAGTTCAAATAACGGGTGTAGTCAATGATAGGCAACTGTATGACTTTCAACAGTGAGGGAAACAAACATATAGAATTGTTCACCTATAAAAAGCACCGGTAAATTGTTGGTGTTTTCTCTCAATTTGGTATCTCGGATCCATTTTTAGAACAGGAAAAATAATAGATTTGGATGTCTTCATTAAAGGGCATTGGGTTGAATGTATTTTTTTATTTTTATATTTTGTCATCAAATACCTACAGCGTTCCTGCATTTTCATAATATTTCTCAAATGAGAAACCTAGTCTATTCTTATAACTACTGCATTATCGTTCAAAGGTTCTCTGACATCCTTCCGTGAATTTATTTCAAATTTGCACTTAGCTGTTCGAGTCGTATCCTCAGATCAGTTATGGCCTTTTTAATAGTAAAATCTAAAATTCGAGATTTGATGGTTTTAAGACAAATTTAAATTTTGTTCACCTATTTTATGTCCTTTTACAAATGTTAACCAATTTTGAAAGACTTCAATCTGTAATATTTGAGATTATAAAAGGGATAAATGCATAATGTTTACATTTTACAAAGAAACTACATGTAAGGTCGACAACGTTCATTCGAGGGTACCAATCTGCCCTCTCAGCTATGTGTTAATACGCCAGTTCCGGGGTAGGTATTTTTGTTGAATCTATCATGTGGATTACATCACCACGTGTGTAGGCATCGTCATTTCATACTTTGTAAAACGTCACCATTGTCTGAGCAGAAATTTGATGAAAAAAGTAAAATCACAAAATACTGAACTGAGGGGAAAATCAAATTGGAAACTCCTTAATCACAAGGCAAAATCAAATGACAAAACACATCAAAAACGAATAAACAACAACTGTCATATTCCTGACTTAGTACAGGCATTTTTAAATGTAGAAATGAACTAGGGGTATGGCAAAGAACGTCACGGGCTTTTTATAAAATAACTTATTGGAAGGTACATAAATCTTGATGAGAAATATTCTGCAACAACTTCACACAAAAAAATACACGATGGTCTTGCAGTATAGAGTTTGGGTACTGACGTTGTTTATTGTCTTAAAGTAGTGTTAAGGTATTCTTTTGTTCGTCTTTATGAATATAATCTTTACCGTTTTATTGGTCTTTGGTGATATCCATTTGACGTAGGCTGTACTTATAAATCCCTTCATTAAAGAATTAGAAAGAAATGAATGAGGTTGTGAAGTTTGATATATGCATTTTTGTGCTTCTTTACTAAATATTTGTTTGTTTTTTATTGTTATTAGGAAACTTTTTGTACTTGTACGTCCTGTCATTATTTTTTATGATATTCTCGTATTCTTGTCTATCATGTTTGCGAATGTGCATTGTCTATTTTCGTTTTGGTGTTGCTTCGAAAACTTGTTTGTTGCTTGTCTTTTAATTGTCGTTGTGTTATTGTACTATGGTAAATTTAGCCCTGTCTTTTAATTTCACCTTTCGGTATATTGATGATGTGCTGTCTCTAAATAATAATATATTCAGTGATCACTTACATTTAACATTTAAAGTGAACTTGAAACTAAAGATACTACCGACACAGATATATCTGCTTCACATTTAGACCTTTTTCTCGAAATGACTACTGATGGTAGGTCAAATACCAAAATTTATGACAAACGCGAAGATTTTAATTTTCCTATAGTCAACTTTCCATTTCTGTGTAGCTACATCCCAGCAGCACCAGCATATGGAGTATATGTGTCTCAATTGATACGATACTCTAGAGCTATCTCAAAGTACGTTGATTTTGTTAAAGGAGGAATAATGCTTTCTCAAAAGTGGCTATCTCAAAGTACGTTGATTTTGTTGAAGGAGGAATAATGCTTTCTCAAAAGTTGCTAAGACAGGACTATGAATCAATCAAATAAAGGTCATCACTCAAGAAATTTTACGGTTGCCGTCATGACCTGATGGGCAATTATGACAAAAGTGTGTCAGAAATCATATCTGATATTCTTCCTAATAATAACCTTCCATCATTACCGAACCGAACAAAGAAATAACACGACGGGTGCTGTATACGCTTGGAAATGCTTACTCTTCCGGAGCACCTGATTTCACTCCCGGGTTTTAGTGGAGTTCGTGTTGTTTCTCATTTATTATTTATAACTGTTGATGCAAATGTCCTTTAGTCTTGTGAGTCTTTGTTTACTCCTTGGTTTTGACTGTTATTGTCTTATGTATTCCTGTCTTTAATTTTTACTAATATGCTTGGTCTATATGCCATTTTGTTCTTTTTTGTTACATATTTGTTTGTTCTCTTATAACACAATGTTGACTGTTGTACCCCTATCTTTGATATTTTTACCCATAATGTCTGTATGTTGCATTCACACATCGTTGTCAATATAATGAAATCTTATTCGACTGTCATACACGTGATAGGTTTATCATGCTATAAAAACAGGTTTAATCCTCCGTTTTCCACATAAGAAAATGCCTGTACTAATTCAGAAATATGACAGTTGTTATACATTCGCTCTATGTTTTGAGCTTTAATTTAACCATTTGATTGGGGACTTTCCGTTTTACACTTTTCCTCGGAGTTCAGTATATTTTTGTTATACATTCGTTTGATGTATTTGGGCTTTAATTTTACCACTAAATTAGGGACTTTCCGTTTTACATTTTTTTCTCGAAGTTCGGTATTTTTATGATTTTACTTTTTTCCAACACATGTTTGTATTTTTGTCTATCTGATGAGTTAAGCCTTTTTCAACTGATTTTTATAGTTCGTTCTTATGTTGTACTGTTATACCACTGTCCCAGGTTAGGGGGGGGGGGTTGGGATCCCGCTAACATGTTTAACCCCGCCACATTATTTAAGTATGTGCCTGTCCCAAGTCAGGAGCCTGTAATTCAGTGGTTGTCGTTTGTTTATGTGTTACATATTTGTTTTTCGTCTTCCTTTCTTTTTATATAAATAAGGCCGTTAGTTTTCTCGTTTGAATTGTTTTACATTGTCTTATTGGGACCTTTTATAGCTAACAATGCGGTATGGGCTTTGCTCATTGTTGAAGGCCGTACGGTGACCTATAGTTGTTAATGTCTGTGTCATTTTGGTCTCTTGTGGACAGTTGTCTCATTGGTAATCATACCACATCTTCTTTTTTATAAGCGAACGGGTGAAAAAAATTGATCGTATATTGCACAAAACATTTGTGAAAGTGAAATCTAATAAACTGGCCACCCTCCCATCAGTCGTACAGGAATGAAGATTTCGTACTTACGAAACATAAGTTCTTGATTTGATGAGACTGTCATCAAAGTGATAGGGTTAGCGCTATAAAACCAGGTTTAATTCACCATTCTCTACATTTGAAAATGCCTGTACCAAGTCAGGAATATGACAGTTCTTGTCCATTCGTTTTTGATGCGTTTTGTTATTTGATTTTGCCATGTGATTATGGACTTTCCGAATTGATTTTCCTCTAAGTTCAGTATTTTTGTGATTTACTTTTTTCTTTCTATACTACCCTGTAGAATGACGATTCTGAAAAATCTTGAAACTTTAAAAAGAGCAGGCATAGCTAGGTGCACTCTCTATCTGGTAAATGAAATCATAAAGGCGTGCAAAATAGATATTTTCCAGTGAGAGACATGATTCCTGAAATGACGTATTATAATAGTTATCAAAGGTACCAGGATTATAATTTAGTACGCCAGACGCGCGTTTCGTCTACATAAGACTCATCAGTTACGCTCATATCAAAATATTTATAAAGCCAAACAAGTTCAAAGTTGAAGAGCATTGAGGATCAAAATTCCAAAAAGTTGTGCCAAATACGGCTAAGGTAATCTATGCCTGGGATAAGAAAATCCTTAGATTTTCGTAAAATTCAATGTTTTGTAAACAGGAAATTTATAAAAATGACCACATTATTGATATTCATGTCAACACCGAAATGTTGACTACTGGGCTGGTAATACCCTCGGGGACGAAACGTCCACCAGCAGTGGCATCGACCCAGTGGTGTAAATAGTTATCAAAGGTACCAGGATTATAATTTAGTACGCCAGACGCGCGTTTATTGTCTTATCATTATTGTCTTTTATTGTTGAATTTGAAGTTGGTTAACGTGTTTTTTAATATTTAACTTGTGATGTCACTGTTTGTGGCATTCATACATTCGTGTGACGCATAGTTTATTATTCTTTTGTGCTGTATTTGTGTTCTGTCGTAAATTAAGTGTTCGTTCTGTGGTTTACATGTTGAAATGTACTATTATTTATTATTTGTTTCACTGTCCTGAAAGTTCTTGCATTTATTTGTAGTGAATTTCTTTCAAGTTACATTGTCATTAACATTGCATGCAGAAGAAGAAGAAGAAGAGAAGAAGAGAAAGAAGAAGACATCTTTTCCCCAATTATGGACCCCAATATAGCAAAAAAAACTTAACAACATCAATGAGATAAATAAAAGAAAAATACATAAGCAGGAGATTTGGTTAGTCATTTAACCAGGTTCAATTCACCATTATTTTCTTAAATTGTCCTGTAGCAAGTCAGTAATACGGCAGTTGTTATCACATAGTCGTTTCTATGTATGCTGGTGTTTGTTTTTGCAGCTGTTCAGTGTTTCTATTCCGTTTGGTTCCTCTATAGTTTTAAATGTGTTTCCCTTAATTTTGGTTTGTGACCCGCATTTGTTTTAGATTAATCGATATATGACGATTGATCAGCGGTATACTACTATTGCGATAACGTCATGCACATAAAGACATTACAGGAAGAAATAAAAGTGAAACAAGATGGAGTGTTGATTTTGATAGTCTTCTCTATGAAAAGTTCAGAGCCAAAACATAGAACTTGAACATTGTCTTTAATTGTTTGATGTGAATCCCATTTATTGTTCTTTAAATTATCGATTTTTGATTAGTCTGCGCGACATTAAAACATTTCTATTCGTTACGCCATTGGAAAGAGTAAATTATCTCCATCGTATTAGCCAATTAAAATCTGACATTTTAACGTGAAGCATTATAAAATTAATAAAACATATGACAAGAGTCATTATCAGACATTTTACATTTCAAAGGTTAACTTTAGTAAACAAAGTTCTATTAAGTCCCTGGTATTGAGCGCTAGAAAATTAAGTTCTTTGCATTCACCAGATAGGATATGTAAATTTGAAAATAAGTTTAAATATGTGAAAAAATATAACACTTTGAATGTTCTTATTCTGGATGCTTTTCAATCCAACAAGATTTTGATGAAGGATATTTTCCCACAAGTTTAAGTAAGAGAGCACAAACCATGATGTCCGAGTGCTATGTGGCATAGGAACTTGTTTATCTTCAACATAAAAAGATAAAACAATCTGCAGTTATTTCAAATTTCCAAAAAACTGGGTTGACACTTTGATGGACAAAATGTACACATTATGGAAGCAAACTATCATGCTAATGATTAAATAATTTGCAGACATCGACAACTGAACTCACTCAGGCACCGAGGTCCCTGCTAAAAAAGATAATTGTAGGTAGACTAAAATGTACACCAGCAACAACAAAATGTCTGCCTTAGTTTCGTATTAAAACCACCCAAATACTTGTATGTGAAACGTACATTATTTGTAATTTTAGATTCAATAATGGTTTGACGAGCTTTCGTGATAAAATAAATAATGCCCCAAAACATCCTGTAGCCGTATCGCTATTTCTTTTAATATTATTCTGTTTCAGTCAATGTATCCCCCCAAAATGTAATTCCGCAATATGGGTGAAATTAACAAGGTTGTCGATTGTTTTACCTTTTGAAAAGTTGTTTTATTTGGATTTTTCAGATATTTACTTTCAGTTATACATGTTATATTGATTCTGGTTTAGCCAAATCCGTGGTATACGAAAGACTACTCTTGATATTTATACCATTACAGACTTAAAGTCATAAGAAACGAGTGACCGGTGAAAAATAATGTTCTTCCAATTCTTGAACCAATGCATACAAACATCATAAACTTAGTCTTCTGTGCACGAATTTATCATTTTTTTTTGCATAAATTTCGTGTTATCGTCAATTTTTTTTCTCACTCGGTCAGTGTTGTTGTGAAAATATGGCAGGTAATTAAAGTTCGTGTTTTGAAACCGAAGTTTAACGATTGTCACCTGTTTGTCTACAATCAAAAAATAATCAACAAAAAAGCATGGGAATTGAGCACATGTTCAACATGTAAATTCAGATAATAGTTTATTTTATGGACATCCATGCGTATTGCGATCACCGGATTTTTACGAGATGGGTCACACTGAGTTCACTTTCCATACGGAAAATATGTCGGGGAAATTGCTTCTTGGAAGGAAGCAATTAAAATAAAGTAAACTTCTTCTAAATATGAATATATTAAAGAATTTTCTTCAGAAAAAAAGTATATGTACATAACTTTTATAATGAAAACTATCCATTGAGTTATAAAAAAACATATGCATTATTTTGTTAAATTTGAGGTTTCTTATGACTTTAATAACCAATCCAATTCAAACTGGTGTATTGTTTGTAAATATACAAGAAGATACCGTATAGTATAAATTGTCAATGAGACAACTCTCCACCAACATAGTAGATTACTGCATCCGTATTCAAATTATCATTCTCTTTTTATTTATTATCTCTTCAATTAAAAACAAGAAACTTATAAATCCAAATCGTATTACCAGTAGTCATTATACCTAAGAAGTACAAATGTACAAAAGAAAATAATTATTGGTAAAATCGTCGACGTCCATTTTCACTTAATCTTTGATGTTGTCATATTATCGCTGTTGTTTTTTTACAGTGTTTCTTTATCTTTTAAGAGCACTTATCCATCTATCTACTATAGTTTCCACACCTCACTTGTTATACATTAAAATTACTCTATAAGGAGTCGATTGACTAATTTATAACTTTTATTTATTTTAAGATAATGTCCTTCTTGTCATTTTCCTATTTCAAATTTCAAATTATGTATGGTGTTTACATATCACAATCTATTCTGTGTTAAACTTTAATAGCATTATGTATTCGGGTTTAGTTTTCTGTAATTAGTTAATACTTCAGTTTCATTATGTATATCTCTTTCATATTCATTTGTTAAAATTTACTGTTTGCAATAGCATGAATTGTTCTATATAATAAGGATGTTCTTATCCCGGGCATAAAAACAATGCCGTATTTGGCAAAACCTTTTCAACTTTTGATCTTCAGTGCTGTACAACTTTGTACCTTTTTCACTTTCGATCTTTTATATCTGGGCGTTATGTATTCGGGTTTAGTTTTCTGTAATTAGTTAATACTTCAGTTTCTTTATGTATATCTCTTTCATATTCATTTGATAAAATTTACTGTTTGCAATAGCATGAATTGTTCTATATAATAAGAATGTTCTTATCCCGGGCATAAAAACAATGCCGTATTTGGCGAAACCTTTTCAACTTTTGATCTTCAGTGCTGTACAACTTTGTACCTTTTTCACTTTCGATCTTTTATATCTGGGCGTTATGTATTCGGGTTTAGTTTTCTGTAATTAGTTTTAAATACTTCAGTTTCTTTATGTATATCTCTTTCATATTCATTTGATAAAATTTACTGTTTGTAATATCATGAATTGTTCTATATAATAAGAATGTTCTTATCCCGGGCATAAAAACAATGCCGTATTTGGCGAAACCTTTTCAACTTTTGATCTTCAGTGCTGTACAACTTTGTACTTTTTTCACTTTCGATCTTTTATATCTGGGCGTCACTTGTAAGTCTTGTGTGGACAATGCGCGTTTTTGGCGTATTGAATTTTAAACCTGATGCTTTTTGTTATCTATTAATCATGTTTTTCTTTGTCTAATATGTTCTCCTATTTTTTTGTATTGTAGTCCTGTAATATTATGTTGTCATTTCAATGTTATATTTAACTTTGCCATTAAAGTGCGAGGTTTGGCATGCCACAAAACCAGGTTCAACCCACCACTTTTATTCCCCGTTAAAAGTGTCCTGTACCAAGTCAGGAAGATGGCCATTGTTATATTATTGTTCGTTTTTGTGTGTGTTGCATTTAACGTTAAGTCGTTTGTGTTTTCTCTTATTTTTGAGATATTGAGATAAGACGTGTCACGGTACTTGTCTATCCCAAATTCATGTATTTGGTTTTCATGTTATATTTGTGTTTTGTCTGATGCTTGGTCCGTTTCTGTGTGTGTTACGTTTCGGTGTTATGTCGTTGTTCTCCTCTTATATTTAATGCGTTTCCCTCGGTTTTAGTTTGTTAACCCGATTTTGTTTTTTGTCCATGGATTTATGAGTTTTGAACAGCGGTATACTACTGTTGCCTTTATTGATACGTTATTCTCGTGCTTGTTCACACTATACGGACTTCAGGTACAGGAGTGTGCTCCTTACGCAGAAACTGGTCCAACAAAGTTATGAGGAGGACAGATTAAAATTGCCATCCGTAAATTTTATGGACACCATCACCAATTGGTGGATCCATACGATGTTTCTTTGACCAAACTAGTTAAGGACATTTTTATCACATGGTAAATTGTGGTTTGTCATTACGTCGTCTAATCTTTTAATTACCAAACGTGACTGATTACCGATTGTGACTGTTTTGTTGAGTGTGAATTCGCATTACCATAAGACGTGTTACGGTACTTATCTATCCCAAATTTATGTATTTGAATGTTTCTCATCGGATTTTGTCAAATGTGTTGACGGCTTTTCTATTATATTCATGTGTTATAGTAAAGAAAATTAATCACCGCCTTCATTTATTAGATTTGATTTTGTTCAACGTAATCTGTACGATGTTTAACGTTTGAAGTTAGATAAAAAAAAACAATTAAACCGGACATAGCTGTATGATATAGTTAATTGCTACCTTAGTTTGCTATTAATAAGTATTGAAATGTGTATTGTTATCAAATGTAATATCAGTATTTAGTTCAAATATAATCTTAAATCAATCCTAATTCTATCTTATTCATTCAAATGTGACGTCATTTTTCATTTTTTATTGATCTGTTTTACAAATTCAAATGTGACGTCATTTTGAATTTAGTTTTTTTACAATTTCTAAAATGATGTCACTTGGCGTTGAGGTTTAAAATTATTCGGGTGTGTTGCCTTTTGTCGGGTTATGTAAAGTATTTCGGTTGTTTTCTGTAATTAGTTAATACTTCAGTTTTATCGTGTACATCTTTTGTACAGTCATTTTATAAAATTTACTGTTTGCAAAAGTATTAATTATTCTAAATATTAGGGATGTTCTGGTACCTAACAGAAAGCCCTGGCCGTTTTTGGCACAACTTTTTTTAACTTTTGGTCCTCGACGCTGTTCAATTTTGCACTTGTTTCGGCTTTCAGACTTTTTTTTATCTGGGCGTTACTAGTAAGTCTTGTGTGGACAAAATGCACTTCTGGCGTATTAAAATTTTAAAACTTGTTGCCTTTTGTTAGCTATTATTTGTCTGTTTCTTTGTCAATTGTGTTCTCCTATTGATTGATATTGTAGTCCTGTAATGTTGTGTTGTCATTTTAATGTTATATTTCACATGGCCATAAAAGCGGGAGGTTTGGCATGCCACAAAACCAGGTTCAACCCACCATTTTTTCTTTTTAAAAAATGTCCTGTACCAAGTCAGGAATATGGCCATTGTTATATCATAGTACGTTTCTGTGTGTGTTACATTTTAACGTTGTGTTTCCGTTGTGTCGTTTGTTTTCTCTTATTTTTGGGTGTAAATTCACATTACTATAAGACGTGTCACGGTACTTATCTATCCAAAATTCATGTATTTGGTTTTGATGTTATATTTGTTATTCTTATAGGATTTTGTCTAATGCTTAGTCCGTTTCTGTGTGTGTGTGTGTGTGAGTGTTACATTTTAATGTTGTGTCGTTGTTCTCCTCTTGTATTTAATGCGTTTCCCTCAGCTTTAGTTTGTTACCCCGATGTTTTTTGTCCATGGTATTATGAGTTTTGAATAGCGGTATACTACTGTTGCCTTTATTTCTCTCAATCTACTGAAGTTTTTTTTATTTATTGATAATGAATAGATCAATATATGGAATTTTGTTTTATTGATTGAATAATTTGGTTCAAATACTCCACTTTAGTGAAATGTTATACCACGACGAGTTAAAAAACATTAGTTAAGTGATGTTTGTGTTTTTAAATGATAATAAAACGTCCGTCTTTAAAATCATTGATACGATCAGGTCAACAATCAGATAATGCACTTTGAATCATTATGGTATTTTTCAACGCCATATAAAAACAGAAATATCCATTTTTAGATGGTTACGTTGCCTTGTCACCATCTTATTGTGTTTATATATCTCAACTTGTACGATTCGCTCGTGTATGTAACAATGTATTAGATTTTAGCGAGAGAAATTTATGTATTACCGAAAAATTATTACACCAGGGTTTTCAATATCACAAACTAGTCAAAACATTTACTAAATTTTGATATCGGTATAAGGAAATAATTCGTAAATATAACTCAACATGCAGACATCTTATACGTGAAGGTATTTCACATCCAATCTTTAATCGTAATATTCTTTACAAAGCACAAAAATGTCAGTATTCACATAAAAAGCTCACAAAACCTTTAAACAGACTTATTAAGAAGGGATATAGTTACTGTTGTCAGGTCATTAAAGATTGCATATTTTGGCTTTATTATTGATTGACTTATAGGGTCTTTGCATCGGAACTAAACACATTTATTTAAAAAAACAGTTGTTGGCATGACACGGGTTATGTACTTCTTATATATTTTATGATAGTATGATACTAAACCCCTAACGGGAGGGATTGTGCCTGATATTCATATGATGAGGACATAATCTTTCAATCAGTATAATTGAGGTCTGGAGCTGGCATGTCAGTAAACTGCTAGTAGTCTGTTGTTATTAATGTATTATTGTCATTTTATTTATTTCCTTTTGTTAAATCTTCTGACATCGGATTCGGACTTCTCTTGAACTGAATTTTAATGTGCGTATTGTTATGCGTTTACTTTTCTACATTGGCTAGAGGTATAGGGGTAGGGTTGAGATCTCATAAACATGTTTAACCACGCCGCAATTTTGCGCCTGTCCCAAGTCAGGAGCTTCTGGCCTTTGTTAGTCTTGTATGATTTTTTAGTTTCTTGTGTATAATTCGGAGTTTAGTATGACGTCCATTATCACTGTACTAGTATACATATTTTTTCAGGGACCAGCTGAAGGACACCTACGGGTGCGGGAGTTTCTCGCTACCTTCGGCTGTTGTCTGCTCTATGGTCGGGTTGTTGTCGCTTTGACACATTCCCCATTTCCTTTCTCAATTTTATATATCACGTCAACTATGTGTTTTCGTTATATGTGTTTCTATTTTTGTCCATCTGATGAGTTAAGCCTTTTTCAAAGGATTATTATAGTTTGTTCTTATGTTTTACTGTTACAACACGTTCCTAGTTAAGAGAAAGAATTGGGATCCCGCTAACATGTTTAACCCCGCAGCATGCTGTACGTATGTGCCTGTCCCAAATTAGGAGCCTGTAATTCAGTGGTTGTCGTTTGTTTACATGTTACATATTTGTTTTTCGTTAATTTTTTTTGTACATAACTTAGATCGTTAGTTTTCTGGTTTGAATTGGTTTACATTTGTCATTTCGGGGCCTTTTATAGCTGACTAAGCGGTATGGGCTTTGCTCATTGTTGAAGGCCGTATGGTGGCCTATAGTTGTATATTTCAGTGTCATTTGGTATCTTTTGGAAAGTTGCATCGTTGGCAGATCCTCTTTTTTATAGGTAAATAATAATGTTGCATTATGAATGTTCAAACCAAAGAAGCCGGAAATAATTAATTAATGTTTAAATATGTGTCAATAAATATAATTTAAGCGATGAATGCTGCAATATATATATATTGTTCACATCAAATAGTTTTATTTATACTCAGATTTTTTTAAAATCATGAAATGTCATGCTTTAGATATTAAAAACAATATATTTTACTTTTGCATAATAATTTATTAAACAGACTACTTGAGTATATAAATATTTATTGCGTGTATTTGAAATATTTTTAAAGTGCGTACCGGGAATTGTAACAGTAAAACATTTAAAAAAAACTTTAATTGCTTAAATCTACTTCCTTTGGTCTCTGGCGGATATTTGACTCATTAGCAAGCATACCACATATATCTTTATTGTCTAACTTCATCAATATAAGCAAAGAATTACTCATCATATAACGACGAGTAAAGTGTTAAATTGTTTATTGAAACATCTTTGCTTTATCTCTCGTATCGTTATTATTTCAAAAAATGTATCGAATAAACTTGGGAACAGGATCTCTTTTAAATAGTGTTATTCCATTGCCAATCAGGGTGCACAAAACATGTTTAATTCGAAGGTTTTCAAATGTATTACATCAGAATAAAATAAGTCTTCAATGAAATACATGGAAGTTGTACACTTATTAACCATCTTGTTAGATATTGTTTCAGTGTTGTCCTTTTCGATGGTTGACGTGTGTGACGACGATGACGTTAAATGTAAATATCCACAAATATCAGAACCCGGAGAGATAATTTATGGACGGTGCCACAGGGATGTTACACTTCGACGTTTACAAAGAGCAAGTTTTCTCACTTGTCTAAAAGAATGTATGAGAACAGCAAACTGTACAAACATTGGATACAGACGTAACTGGAAATTGTGTGATATCAATGGTGATCCAAAACCAAAACAGAATCTTGTCCAGGAAGATGGATGTCTGTTTTCAAATGTTTCCTCCTGGTCAAAAGTAAGCTACATGTTTTCAAGTACAAAAAAATATCTCGAGAAAATGATTTGGTCTTTGATTATAGAGAAGTACCATGGTCGGTATAGACGCTATGCGTAGACAGTGCGCAATACTGTACTGACACAGTTAAAACAATCCCGGTTTCATAATATGTCAGATAATTGTTATCGATTCAGCATTTATTTTACAAAATGAACTGGTGTTTTTTTTTGTATTACTTATACATTTTCAAATCGTTGATTTTTAAAACACTTGAAGCTGTTAACTAACTGCTTTTGAATACATAATTGAATCCATGTCAAACTGTTGATTTATTCAAAAGCCGAAACCTGGATGATTAACATAACACAGTTGTTATCGGAATTATCTCAGATTTTCTCTCAAAATAATAAAACTTTTGTACACGAAACTTAGAAATGGAATATGTCTTCGTAAACATAATTATCATAAATTTAATTTGTAAATAATAAGTGCATGCTCTCTTAGTAGGTGCTGGTTTTAGCATCAATTACAAACAACCAAATCATATACAATGTATTTTGCCTCTGGTTTTTTTTTAATTCAAAAGTCAAATAATATACAGTGCTGTTTCTGTGAAACCAAAATCTAATTAGCCATGAACTAATTAACCCACCATTTTGTTCTGAAAATGTCCTGTACCTAGTCCGGAATATGGCAGTTGTTATCAAATAGTTCGTTTCTTTGAATGTTGGGGTTTATTTTTGTGCACTTCTGTGTTCCTGTTCTTTCTTTGTTTTCCTCTATTAGTTGATGTGTTTCCCTCGGTTTTAGTTTGTAACCTAGACTCGTTTTCTCTCAATCGATTTATGACTTAAACAGCGGTATACCACTGCCTTTATTTATTACAGTGGCACAAACATTAGACATACAAGTAACAAACTAATAAAAATAAATTACATAACACTAACAAATAAATAACCGGACATAATAATGAATTGGTTCTCCATGCTCTTCGAATTCGTACTTTATTTTGGCCCTTTTTACTGTTTTTGATTCGAGCATCACTGATGAGTCTTCTTTAGACGAAACACGCGTCTGGCGTAAAATCAAAATTTAATCCTGGTATCAAAGTACGACATAAGTCCCGATGGAGAAGGCCACTTCAAATTATTATGTAGTATAACGAAATTTCGTTTAAGTACGTATAAATAAAGTCATCACTTTAGACGAAACACGCGTCTGGCGTAAAATGAAAATTTAATCCTGGTATCTATGATGACTTTATTTATAAGTACTTAAATAAAATTTCGTTATACTACATAATAATTTGAAGTGGCTTTCTCCATAGGGACTTATGTCGTACTTTTGTTTTTATCCTCGAGTCTTTGAACGAGGTACAGATGGCTTTTGTCTAGATCCCAACATAGAAAGTTAAAAATATTTTTCAAACTACCTGTTTTATTTATCTTGAAAATAATTAAACTTGAAGATCATGAAAGACATGTTCTTAAGTTGAAATACATTGAGAGATGTATAGATTTTTGATTTAATAATTTCGATTATTAGTTTTGATACAGAGAAAAAAGTAAAAGTGACATTAATTTTCACAAAAGACGGAGTTATGATAACTGTTAAAAAAATATAACAAGTAGACATAAAGCATAAAATGTATATCTGTTATAAGTAAACTAATAGTTGTCTGATTGCAGAAGAGGATCGCAACTAGGCTACTTATTAAAAAAGTTTTAATTATTCATGTATATATGTATATTTAAAAACACTAAATGGATTTTATCTTCATTTCGAATGATTTTTTTTCTCTAGAAATTAGCCGGAAAATGTGCGAATATGGATACAAATGTCTTCCAAACCTAACTTCAGTTTCATGTGAGCTAGCATGTAAGTAGAAACACTTTTAATAGTCAACTTAATCAAAGTTAAGATTGGAAATGGGGAATGTGTCAAAGAGACAACAACCCGACCAAAGAGTAAGAAAACAGCCAAAGACAACCAATGAGTCTTCAACACAGCGATAGCGGAACGTCCCGCACCTGGAGGCGTGCTTCAGTATAGTGATAAATTGTATAAAAATAGTAACCCCCCCCCCCCCCCCCCCGGGGCCACAGTTGACTGTCACTGTGTAAACTCTATGTCTTAAACCGATAGTATTTGCATTTAATGAACGTTTTACTTTGAATATTTCAGGTTTATTTTGTATTTATCAGATTTTAAACACCGAAACATTTTCATTGGAAATACTAAGGATTTTCTTATCTTAGGCATAGATTACCTCAGCCGTATTTTGCACAACCGTTTGGAATTTTGGGTCATCAATGCTTTTCAACTTTGTACTTGTTAAACTATCTACTTATTTTAATTTGGGCTTCACTGATGAGTCTTATGTAGACGAAACGCGCGTCGGGCGTATAAAATTATAAGCCTGATACCTCTGATAACTAATTTCATAACTATGAATTTAAATTTTTCGTTTCTTTGTATTTAGATTGTTCTGGAAATCCTGATACTTCGTATGCATTATCAAAGGAACCATTTGTAATATCTAGAGACGTTGGATATGGAATGGTATATGGTTGTAATAAAGGGCGCAACATTCGTGGTAGACCATTCGCTGTCTGTCTGAGAACAGGGACATGGAAAACCTTGTTTATCTGTGGTATTACTTATCATTTTCCATCAATTATCAGACACATCTCATAAAAAGAAGGTTAATACAAGAAACAAAAAAGAAGACTGTGTGACCGTACGACACCTTACTCCACTTTAACTGTCATGCCCAAATGCAATGAGCAGTGAAATTCTGTTCAATATCCTTATTTTGAACTTATGTTAAAACCGTTCACATAAAAATTGACGTGATATTAAACTACATAAAATCAACCGTTTTTCAATCTAATATGGCGCACAGACCCGAAACAGAATAGTAATGCCCCTCTAATATTATGAATATTATGAATGTGGAATACACTAGGAACTCGAGCTTACAATTCTTATAATAACACAAACAAGATTTCATGTTGTGTATTTTTGAAAACTGGGCTATTTCCACCATATTTAATGCTTTAAGCAAATGAAATGTTCAGTTTTGAGTAGATAGGAAAATATGCAAATTATAACTAGTTTAAAACAATAGAAAATGAATCTCAAATCGGCTGTTATTGTATTTTGTCTTTCGTGAAATAAATTGATAAAAAATCGAGATTTAACTGTGTTTTTTTTTATGATGGAATTACTTGTATACCAGTCAAAAATTCTTTGTTGATATATGTTAATTCAAATGCCGTTTCTACATTTAGGTGAAGGAACCATAGTATCACATCGTAAGACAACTGGACAAAGTTCTTCATATCCATGTAGTTCTTCTTTCTACTGTAACTCTGATGCTGGTGTCGATGGAATCATAAGGGAAAATAACATGTTTCACACACTGGCTGAACACAGGCCTAGGTGGTGGGTCGACCTTGGAAGAGTCCATAACATTCATAAAGTAGTACTTACTAATGCAATGTTCATGTTTGGTAAGTTCGTGTAATGTATATAAAAAAAAGTTATGGGCAATCATCCTCTTTATGAATAATTACGTATCACTAGTTTATATTATTTCAAAATGATGTGTATGTTTAAACTAAAGCAGCTAAAACTGGCGGTTAAAGAGATAATCCAAAATTTACAGCAGTACTTGTGTTCCGAAGGTCAGTTCTTTCTTATAAGACTTTAAAGGTAGGTTTAAAAAGGGCATGTAGAAAGGTGATACATGAAAAATTCAGGATAAACCTGGTTTCTATGATGTTAAACTTTAGGTAAAATGTAAAAAAAGAGTAAAAATTGCAAGATTTGGTTGAATAGATAGGGATTTGAATTGATGATCTGACCCCTTAATGCATTCGTAATTTGTTTTAGTTGCCCGATTTTCTTTATCAATTAACTTCTCCCAGCTTATCGTAATTGCTTTCGTCTTTGTTGCATCAAACGTCTTGCATTTTATAATTTCTGAGGATATTTCATTTGTACTGAACTTCTGAATATCAATATCAATATCAAAATGTTAGATTGCATTTTTAAACGTGTTATTAGTGGCCCCTCAATTCTTGTAACTACTCAAGGAAAACACATGAATAACGTACATTAGTGTGTACTAACTCCCTGACATTTTAAGGGTGCTGTTGTTATAACGTGATTGAACCTTAATTGTCCATTAATACATTGCGTATTTAGGAAATCTTTGGTACAATAAGGAACGACGTTTATCAGTCACGTCAACTTCATTTGTTTTAAAAATATAAATAACGCAAGAAACTTGAATCTGGGGTTCTATGATCTGAAGTGTTAAGGCTAAAAGTGATCAAAACTTTAAAAAAAAAACCTACAATCTGAAGAAAAGTGATGAACAGCTTATGTGTCAACAGTTAACAAATAACAACACAGACACCACCGGATTGAACAACATTACACATACAAATACCCAGTGGTCAACTACTATGATCCAAAAAGTACATTGTTCTCGCTTGGCATGTTGGCGTTTTCATCTCCATTCTCAATTTTATTACAACCCGCTTCTTCATT
The DNA here is from genome assembly GCA_019925275.1 of Mytilus edulis. Lineage (NCBI taxonomy): Eukaryota > Metazoa > Mollusca > Bivalvia > Mytilida > Mytilidae > Mytilus > Mytilus edulis. The sequence continues at coordinate 107,949,039 of CM034353.1, read as the reverse complement.
AAATGTTTTCTTTTTTACTTCTGGAACTGCGCAATTTTGAGTTAAAATAGTACACAAATAAATCAAAATTAAAATCAAAACTTCCTTTTATTTATTTTTAATCATAGATATAAAAAGAAGATGTGGTATGATTGTAAATGATACAACTCTCCAAAAGGGACCAAATGACACGAAATTAACGGTTTTAGGAGATTGTTTTTTTGTTCATAACATATGTCTTGGGTATTTCAAAGCACCATTATATTTTTATTTGGGGTTTCTATAGAATAATTTGTAAATCTGAGGTTACGTGGTTGCTAAAGCTTGTACACAGATTAAGTAACGGGAGACATTTGATTGGTAAATATCCAGTGATGGTTATTTTCTCATATGCAATGAAATGTTATGTGAATTGTTTTCTATAGTACTGGACAGGATAACTTAACTCATGCCAAGTATTTCTTTATTTGAAACAAAGATAAATTCTGCACAGTCTTTTGAAAAGTGCAGATTCAACAAAGACTAATAGGGGGAAATCAATGGTGGTATTGCACCTTAAACAAAGATTCAAGATAAGGTGAACGGTGATTTTGCTTAAAACGTGTATCGATAAGACATACACAAGTTAACAGAATCCACAATGTGTATTTTTGTAAAACATAGCAGATTATAGCATTGTCTTCGTGGAATTTCCGAAAATCTATGAAATAAGTATATATATATATATATATATATATATATGGTATATTTAATTTATAATTTAACATCTATTATCATTATACATTACAGCGTATCGACTAAAAAAACTGGAAGTGCATGTCGAAAAGAGTACAAGTGAAATAGAAATTTGTGGTACGTATGCGTTCGTAGCTCATGCCAAAACAGGAGAAGTTATAGAAATTAAATGTCCGACATTACTTGAAGGACAAAAGGTTGTTGTAACAATGGTCGATGAAAGGGTGGATTATTTTCATCTTGCGGAAGTTGAAGTTTATGGTGGATGATGATCTACAGAATTTTATTCAATTAAATAAATACAATGAACGCGAAACACTAGTAACTTTAGATACAAAAGAAGACTTGAAGAATAAAGCTTTTAAAATAACTGACAAAGTTATATATATATATAATTCTATTTCTTACTTTTTATTTTATAAAACTGATTAGAAATGTGACATCTTGTACTTTTCTGGTGTGGCGATTAAAACCTATACATTTCAACATGTTTCGGCTACCAGTATGCTCCTCAAATCCGGACAGAATGCGTTAAATTACCTGTTAAAAGCCCAATAAAATCATTCTTTGAATTTTAAGCCAGTCATAAAACAGATTTTATTGAAGCTACCCTACTCCTGTGACATAGGTTGATTACTAGACAGAGTCGGATTATCCCAAATAAAGATAAAATAAAGAAAAAACTACAAAGACATTTAGTGGATTCAATTCAATTCATGAATCATGATAAAACAAACTCGCCCTGCTCTTGGATGGACATCTATTTGTTTATATGTTTGACTTTGTGGCTAATGGTACACAATGTCTTTTCTGTGTGTAATTGTATCGATTTAGCACTGTGTGGTGATGGAGTGAAATAGAAAACAAAGGGTTTGGGATATCCTTCCATGACATAAAATAAGTACATGGACAGAAATCTGTAGTCATGTGTTCTGTACTTCATCGTAAAAATAATAGTATGTAGGTGAAAGTCAATGAAACTGCATGCTCACAACATATATTTATTTAATATTTTGTTTAGAAGACAGTTGATCAATTATATTTTATGTTACCTATACCAAATTTCACAAGAACCATATCTCTTGTTGCGGTTTGAAAATAACACTATATAAAAATAAATGTAATGTTAATCGTCTGAAGCGTTGTTCTGTGTTTACCTTCAACAGAAACGCTCAAAGCCAATGCAATGTTTTAAAAGTCAAGGATGCACAAGACATGTAACATGGAAAGAGTTATACGAGCAACCAAACGTTCAAATGCGTTTTTCTTCAATATGTAAGTTTGTGTTTTTTTTTAAACATTAATAAATTTAGAACATATTGCAGAATTTAGAAAAGAAAGTCTTTCATTTGAAGTCAAAACTGACAAGAGATGTATGTGTGTTTACCAATTTGTAATGCTTGATTTCTATACCAAAGACCGTAAACTTTGTGTTTCATAGTTAAAATCTACTCTGTTTAATTAAAAAGTTACTAAATTTTCTTGGACTGATTTTAGTGGATATATATGTCTAAAACGACATAAATCAGCTTCTTGATAAAAAGTTTGTTATTAGTAGTGAACTCAAGTAAGCTGGAACACGTAAATTCTTTTCTAATGAGAAAGGTCAATAAATGAGAGAGATATACTTACTTAGGGTGTGGTGAGATGATTACAGCTGTTTATTTTCTTTTTGAAAACACATATATATTGAATACAGTTTATCGACAGGTTGTATGTATTCCTATGGACACCAATTGTGCCCCTTTATTAGCAGACTGGTTCTTGCATTGTTATAAATCACAGTTTATGACCAAAGCAATAAAACCTGTGGCAGTTGAATTTATTAGATGAATTCAACACTACCTACCTTCTGATTTCTAGATATACTGTGGAAATTAACACAAAGGAACTCACTTTGAATAAATTTAATATAAACGAAAATAACTGTCCTGTTCATGGTATAGATATTTCAGTTTATCACCAGAAACTCTACACAAAAATTACTACATAAGGGACGATATTGACGTATAATTATATGTTTATATATTCAGGACGATAATATGTAATACAATGTAGCTTTCGTATAGTTTAAAGAAGTTGAAATCATCCCTTCGTAAATTTTACGGACGCTATCACGAGTTGGTTGACCGTTATGAAATAACCGTTTACAGATGATATCGGATATGTTCCTTATGTCGTAACTACAATACCCTTCCCTTTTCACGAATGTTACCTTCCGAATTAGACTATTTACCGGATTTGTTATAACACGACTGGTCCCACATGTGGAGCAGGATCTGCTTACCCTTCCGGAGCACCTGCGATCATCCCCATTTTTTGGTGGGGTTCGTGTTGCTTAGTCCTTGAGTGTTCTATGTTGTGTCTTCTGTACCTTTATTTGTCTGTTTGTCTTTTTATTTTTACCATGGCATTGTCAATGTATTTTCTATCTATGAGTTTGACTCTCTCTCTGGTATCTTTCGTCCCTCTTTTAAATGCTCACATATATAAAGAAGATGTGGTATGATTGCCCATGAGACAAGAGACCAAATGACACAGAAATTAACAACTATAGGTCACCGTACGGCCTTTAACAATGAGCAAAGCCCATACCGCATATTCTGCTATAAAAAGCCCCGCAATAACAATGTAAAAAAATTCTAATGAGAAAACAAACGGCCTTATTTATGTACAAAAATTTCCGAAAAACAAATATGTAACACATACACAAACGACAACCACTTAATTACATGCTCCTGAATTGGGACAGGTACACACATACAGAATGTGGCGGGGTTTAACATGTTAGCGGGATCCCTACCTTCCCCAAACCTGGGACAGTGGTGTAATAGTAACAAAGTATAAAAATCAGTTGAAAAAGATTAACTCATCAGATGGATACAAATACAAATACTGAGTGGACGTGGCCGGCTACTTGTATATCCCGACAACAAAAAGACACTAAATACAGATTTGAGAGTACTCGAAGATACTGAGAGCTAGTTCAAAGCCACCAACAAATAAAAAAAAAATCATGCATTTAAGACTAAATTATCAATCAGTACACATCAAGCATCCAATTGGGTTAATGTAAAGACTTCACAAACAGGCAGAGAAAAAACATGACCTTGAGCAATGCTAAGAAAATAGCCCTTATGTAATATGAATATCAACCCTGCTTTATACTTGACCAACACACTTAGCCGGATTTTAAACGTGCTACTTGATAACAATCCAACAGATTGCTAAATAATATGGACACAAATAATATCTCTAAACAATAACACATTACACTTAGGTGCGTACTATAGACCACCATAAGAAAAAGGAGAATCGTTAGAGAACATGGGTATCTCTCTTAATACGGTGTGCAAGAAAGCAAATGCAAATATCTGGCTAAGTGGTGACTTCAACCTTGGCCACATAAACTGGGAGAAAAATCTGAAAGTACCTAATTAACCAGACTCAGCATTACACCAACAACTGCTTAATATATATTCTGGACGATAATTATTTAGCACAAGTAAGAAACAAAAAAAACAGAAATTATAGAATATTAGACTTAATGTGCATGATAAATTTGTCAACAGAATTTAGATCCTCCCACCTATAGGAGGAAGTGACCATGACATTGTCTTCTGTGAGATAAATTTAAATTCACCATCACCAAAACAAAACCCACATAAAGTTTCTTATTATACAAAATAGCAAACTGGGAGGACATAATGAAAGATCTCATAATAACACATGATTATTCAAAAATGATCAAGAAAAATATGACTGTCGATGATCTGTGGAACACCTTCAAAACCAAAACGACAGAAACCATCAACAAAAACATACCAAACAAAGAAATTGGGAAAAAATCAAAATTTTAATTTAATTTAAATTTAAATTTGATTGTAATGGGTTAAACAACGACCTCAAAAGACTCATAAGAAAGAAAAACAAACTTAACAAAAAGAAAAATAATGACTCATCCTACAACAGCAAAAACAAAGACATAAAGACCAAACTCCAAAAAGGGATGAGAAAAGCATACTGGGCAGATCTTTGACATTGAAATAAAAGAACCAGGCCAACAACGTTTCAACAAGCAACCCCCCCCCCCCCCCCAAAAAAAAAAAAAAAAAAAAAAAAAAAAAATAAACAAAAACAAAACAAAACTATACTCACACATTAAAAGCCAAAGAAAAGAGAACACCGATATTGCATCCTTACCAAGTGAAGGTATCTTCATACAACCTCCTCTAAAAAACATCCTTAATAAGCAATTCCAATCAGCTTTCACATAAGAAAACAATAAAGAAATACCATCGAAAGAACTTTGTTTACAACCCTAAAATGGAAAAGATAGACATCAGTCGAGAAGGAGTATATAAACTTTTTGATTGAGTTAAGCCTGCCAATTGATATTTTATCGTGTGTTTTTCTATGTTGTGATGTTATGCTATTGTTTCAGAAAAAGGCAGAAGGTTTGGTACCATTAAAACGTTCAATCCCGCTGCAAATGTTTACATCTGTCCTAAGTCAGGAATCTGATGTACAGTAGTTGTCGTTTGTTTATGTAATTTATATGTGTTTCTCGTTTCTCGTTTTTTTATTATATAGATTAGACCGTTGGTTTTCCCGTTTGAATGGTTATACACTATTAATTTTGGGGCCCTTTATAGCTTGTTGTTCGGTGTGAGCCAAGGCCCCGTATTGGAGATCGTACATTGACCTATAATGGTTTACTTTTATAAATTGTTATTTGGATGGAGAGTTGTCTCATTGGCACTCACACTACATCTTCCTAGATCTAATAATAAATATAAACAACAACAAAGCTACAGGACCAGATATTATTGCTGACAAAATAAACAAAGAAAACATTGAAATAACTTCATATATTCTTATTACCATTTTCAGCAAATCTCTTGAAACAGGCAAAGTACCTTCAGACTAGAACCACGCTAACGTTACACTTAATCATAAATTATTTCAATCGAAAATACCTCCTTATTTCAAAGACCAGTCTGTACCAATCATTTCTTATACCTATACCAAACCTATTGCAACTAAAATTTTCAATTACAAACACGTTTTGCAGGTTCTCGATTTTGACGACTTCAAGTCTAAACCTCCTGATTGCACTTGTGCTAGTTCCCAATTCACATATAATCCTGCTGGCCACATTTTTACCGGTGACCTCAACATTGTCAATAACACTTCTCTACGAAATGTGTTATCGAAAGGTCCGAAATATCGTAAGCCTAAATTCATCAATTGGAAAAACAACTTGAAAATTTTGATGGATTCAGTTGAGGATTATGCCAGGCAATGGGCTAAGCGCGAGAAGGAAGACGTAGACACTCTCAGTGAGGTCGTTGACACAAATCAGAATCAAGAAACTGAAGGGGTCTATTAATGCCCATGCTACGTCAATCTTTAAAGACCCAAATGTTGCAAAACACCTATCCTACCTCCATGACAAATATGTTGTTGTCCCCGCAGATAAAGCCCCAAACAACATCGTTTTTGTTTGTAAAACTCATTATATTAACTGCTGGATAAACGAATTAGGTATTGACGATTCACTTGGAAACTCAACATATACCTTCATGACACTTACCAAAAGAATAAATCCTGGATAATCATAGGTCTGTTCTGTGTTCCTTTGGAATTTCAACCAAAGATCAGGAACTGGATCTTCCATCACTGTATTGGATGCTTAATTAGTTAAAAAAAAGTACCAGGATTATAATTTTATACGCCAGACGCGCGTTTCGTCTACATAAGACTCATCAGTGACGCTCAGATCAAAATAGTTAAAAAGCCAAACTAAACTACATAAGTGTCCTTACAAACAACGGTATATTGCTGGGTCTTCCAAGTGCTCCACGAAACCTCTTTCAAAATTATTAACATCTATTTTATCAGCAATCAAAGACGGGCTTCAAAGTTATTGTGAAACTGCCTATTCTAGAGGGGGCTTGAATCAGATGTGGATACTTAAAAATTCCAAAGATCTTTTAGAGTACATACAATCTAACTCTCTTTCATCGTGCAACAGTATTAAAACATTTGACTTTTCTACTCTTTACACGAGTATTCCACATTCCAAACTAAGAGACAAATTGAAAGAGTTGGTATTGCTTTGCTTCATAAAAAAGAATGGCCAACGTAGATATAAGAATCTTGTCTTAGGGAGGGATAAATCCTACTTTGTAAAGGATCACTCTTATTCAAACAAAAAATTCTCTGAAACTGATATTATCAAGATGCTTGATTTCTTTATTGACAACATATTTGTTACGTTCGGAGGACCTGTTTTTCAACAGACTTTCGGCATTCCAATGGGAACAAACTGTGCCCCTCTACTTTCCGACTTGTTTCTTTATTATTATGAGGCTGACTTCATGCAGGAACTTCTTAGGAAGATAGATAAGAAGTTAGCAATATCCTTTAACTCTACTTTCCGCTATATAGATGATGTTCTTTCAATAAAATATTTGGTGACTATGTGGAACGTATCTATCCCATCGAGCTAGAGATAAAGGATACTACAGATACAGTTAAGTCGGCCTCATATCTCGACTTACATCTAGAAATTGACAACGAAGGTCGGTTGAAAACAAAACTTTACGACAAAAGAGATGATTTCAGCTTTCCAATTGTGAAGTTTCAATTTCTAAGTAGCAACATTCTAGCAACACCTGCATACGGGGTATATATTTCCCAATTGATACGATATTCCCGTGCTTGCATTTCCTATCATGATTTTCTTGATAGAGGGTTGCTGCTTACAAGGAAGCTTTTAAACCAAGAGTTCCAAAAGGTGAAGTTGAAATCATCCCCTCGTAAATTTTACGGACGCCATCACGAGTTGGTTGACCCTTCCCTTTTCATGAATGTGACCTAACGAATTATACTATTTACCGGATTTGTTATAACATAAGCAACACAACGGGTGCCAGATGTGGAGCAGGATCTGCTTACCCTTCCGGAGCACCTGAGATCACCCCTAGTTTTTTGGTGGGGTTCGTGTTGTTTATTCTTTAGTTTTCTATGTTGTGGCATGTGTGCTGTTGTTTGTTTTTTTTTTTCATTTTTAGCCATGGCGTTGTCAGTTTGTTTTAGATTTGCGAGTTTGACTGTTATGGTATCTTTCGTCCCTCTTTTACACCAGTATTTAAAAAAGGAGACAAATATAATCCTGGAAATTACAGACCGATATCACTAACCTGCATCTCATATAAATGATTAGAATTATATTAGCTAGCAACATGATGAAACACCTAAAACAAACAAAATATTGTATGAACTGAAACATGGATTCATATCTAAAAGATACTGTGAGTCACAAGAAATTTCTCTTGTACAACTTGTTTAAAATAACCACAAAAACATTCAAACTGACCTAGTAATCATGGATGTTGCCAAAGCATTTGTTAAAGTGCCAAACAAACGCCTACTTTACAAATTAAAACACTATGGCATATCTGATCAGGCAATTCATTGGATCGAATAATTCCTCTCCAATAGAACCCAAACGAAAATACAACTTCCAAAATAATTCCAGTAACATCAGGTGTTCCTCAGTGCACTGTACTAGGACCAAAACTCTTTCTCATATACAGCAACGACCTACCAGACAATTTAAAACACAGTCAAAATAATCTGCCAAAATGATTGCATTAAGCTTCAATAAGACATCGCAGCATCTATAAATTGGGAGAAAGACTGGCTCATGTTATTCCACCCAGACAAATGTAACATCCTGAGAGTTTCAACAAAGAAAAAACAAATTCATTTCTTTTACAACATGCTGGTCATATCCTAGAACAAGCTCAATCTGCAAAATATCTAGGCATTACACTTTCTTCAGAACTTGAATTGAAGAAACACATTCAACAATCAGCCGCAAAAGCAAACAATCATTACCATTCATCAGACGAAATCTAAAAATAAATTCGAAATTAGTTAAGGAAAGAGCGTACCAAACTATAGTTCGACCAAAACTAGAATACTGCTACAGTTTGGGATCGACACACCTAGAAAATCTAAAATAGCAAATCTTACAAGACCGCAGACTAAAAACCAGACTCATCAACAATGAAATTAAAATATAATAGCAAGATATACTTATAAAAAGACGGTCTAAAACAAGATTTACCTTCAAACATATAGAAAACTTCAATGTAACAAAGACAGCTTTAAATTTTCATTCTTCAGCCAGACAATCAAAGATTGAAACAAATTACCACCCGATATCTCAAACCAAACCTCTACATACAACTTTAAAGATGCACTCACTCATGAGGTGCTCCATAAAACATTCTCGCACCTAAACTAAATGTCCTTATTGGGTATATCTGATAGTTATGAAAACAAATATATAAAAAATGTAAAAATCAAAACTTAAAAAATTGTAAATTTCATAAATAAAGAAAAGAAAAAATTGAAAATAACTTAAAACGACCTCATCGGCATGCGCCGGAAATTAATCCTCAAAAGGTTGATGGTATTCCGTAACTAAAGAAGAAGAAGAGTCTACTCGGACACAATAGTCCGACTCCGTGACAATCAGTCTTTGTTCTTAATTAACGCAGCAATTCACAATTTCAATGTCTTTAGGTACGGCCAACCGTTATTGAAGGGAACATGAAACCACCGAGGCGGTTATTTGTTTTTTCAATACACGAAATATAAAAAAGTATGTTTACACTTTATAATATAATAGTGTGTATGCTACGCGGGCAATATAGTATATTTTTTTAAAAAGAACACTTTTTATTTTTGTAATTTTTCACGTTTAAATGAAGCTTTTGAAATTAAAATAAACAAATATGTAGAACATTCGAAGCAAGACAAAACAGTAACGCTACCAGAGTGAACTCTTAACAAACCAAAGTCTGGTGCATCAACAAGGCAAGTATACTTCTAGACTATAAGAACAGGGTCGTAATCTGTCATTCTGCGAAAATGATTAGTTCTGTCCAATGTCAAAATGTAATATCACAATATAGAACGTATTTAAGACAATCAGTTGAAATTAAAGAACCTTTGTGAGCACGCTCGCATACCCCACGCCCCCACATTGTCATTGAACAAACAAATCTCACCAGATTCCAAATAATTGAATCATAATTTCCTGTCGTTAAGCATATCTACATAGTATGTCCTTATTACCTACAAAGTTTCATGAAATTCTGTGGTGTGGTTTCAGAGGAGTTGCGATGACAAACTGTTGCAGTAGTATATTTAGGCAAATATGTTCAAAGGAGCGTAACTCCTAGAAAAAAATGAATCGTATGTTTTGTGTCGATATGCACATCTACATAGTATGTTCTTATTATCTACAAAGTTCCATGAAATTCTGTTGTGTGGTTTCAGAGGAGTTGCGATGACAAACTGTTGCAGTAATATATTGAGGCAAATATGTTCAAAGGGGCGTAGCTCCTAAAAAAAATGAATCGTAATTTTCTGATGATATGCTGCGGAAGAGTAAAAGATCCTGCCTCACATGTAGGACCCGTCATGCTGCTCAATGTAGCATAAGCCCGGTAATACGCTAATTCGGTAGGTCATATTTGGAGAAAATCAGAGTTATATATTCTTTTGTGAATATGTTGAGTAGTTGGAATACAAAACGAGTCTCATCCTTGATAGATACTGACTTACGTATCATACACAAATCTGCAGGAATTCACCGAAAGTGTTTCGTAATCGGAAACTGCAATACAAGAATTCGGTTACCTCTTTCAAAATATTGATTTCTTAGTCAATTACTTATCGTTTATTAGATACTAGTAAACTTTCTTTTCCCGTTTAAATTGTTTTATATTGTTATATCTGGGCAGTATATTTGTGGCCTATAGTTGTTATTTTTAGTGTCATTGGGTCTCTTCAGGAAAGTTGTCTTATAGACAACCATACCACATCTTATTTTTATGGTTACACATAGAACCAACTTTGAAAAAGTCAATTTATAATTATTTTTTTAAATATTTCGTGCATTCAATTACTTTGCTAGCCTGGGATTCTAGGATGTCAGGCTACTTGTTTGTAATTTCTGCAGAATTTTTACTTTGGTTTATCTGGGAAAGTATACAAATTTACATATTATATAATTTTTGCAAAATTCATATACTTTATTGCTTGCTCCAGTTTTATTCCACATTTTATGTCAACCCTTGAGACCGTCTATTAATGCACATTTAACGCAACAATAAAAAAAAACGAATACAGTTTTTTTGATATTATTTAAAGAAATGCTTTTTGTTATGTTCTACTTGATCTATTTATATATAATTTAATTTAGATTGTTATTTCATGTCCCAACTGAATTGATCTGAATTTAATTTAAAAGTTATACCTTTATAAAAATCAATTTTAATTAGTGAAATTTTAATGATGTAATATCATTTGGGTTTATAAAATAATTTTCCATGCATATTCAAGTTACTTATCGTTTATAGATTGTGCCCAAAACGATTTCATAATCTAATACCTTGTCAAGAGATGTCCTGATCATGTCCTAGGATTAGTTTTTACAAAAATATTTCAAATAAATCAACTCCTGGTTTCATGCTAGGAATCTAGTGAAGTTACGTAAATTGAATATTACATTAATTGTTTTTAAATCGAGGTTCTGATTCTAGTTTATTGTGTATTACTCAAATGACTTATAACAGAAACCTTATGTAACAGGAAGTAACTCTGATATAACCAAGAGTAAAAAAAAGTGTGCATTTTTAAAACTTTTTTTGTCTTGTCTTGACGCGACTAAAAAGCGAATTTAAAGTATGCTGTTTCCAGCAGCTCCGTCAACAATTTGTTGAAGTTTGTGATAAGGTCGGTTTAATCAAAATAAACCAATTATTGTTATTGACTTTATACTAGCTGTCAGTAACTGCGAGTACTCTCAAATCTGTACTTAGTGTTTTTGTAGTTGTTGGGATGTACAAGTACGCGGTTACGTCCACTCTGTGTTTTGATTATATGTATTTGTAAGTGTATCCATCTGATGAGTTAAGCCTTTTTTAACTGATTTTTATAGTTCGTTCTTTAGTGTAACACTACTGTCCCAGGTTAGGAGTAGGGTTGGGATCCCGTTAACATGTTTAACCACGCCACATTTTGTACGTATGTACCTGTCCCAAAAAAAAGAAAAAATTACAAAAATACTGAACTCCGAGGAAAAATCAATTGGAAAGTCGTTAATCACATGGCAGGATCAAATGACAAAACACATCAAACGAATGGACAACAACTGTCATATTCCTGACTTGGAATAGGTATTTTCTAACGTCTAATCTAAGTCAGGGGCCTGTAATTCAGTGGTTGTCGTTTGTTGTTGTATCAAATCAATTAATACAATTAGAGCTAAATTCTGCTGAAGAGAACAATAACAAAGATTTCTCTATTTCAAATAGTATTGCACATTTTCGGACGAGTTTAACAGGACGAGTATACAATTCAAGTTAACATGTCAATACGTATGACCATCTCTTGCATTCATGACCACCTGGACTCCTCCGTCGAACTGAATCAATTTGAGGTCTTGAGGGATGTTCTTCCATTCCCGGTAGTCGACACAATCTTCAACCGTGTAGTCTTGTCGATCCTCAATTTTGTTGCCGTTATAATTATCTGCTTCCCCGGCGTTATATCATGACTTTTTACTTATTTTGTTATTTTCATGTTTTATGCAAAGTAAGAATTAAGTAACATAGTATAACAAAATGTCACTCAACTCCGTTGAGGCTACAATAATAATCGCTCATTGGTCCTCTAAAAAATGTTGAGGCTTTCATCATAGTTTTAATATCTCGATTCTTGGATTAGAACCTTCATTATCTGTTACATAGCTAAATAACAAGCTGCATTTAAAGAAGCAATTTTCGTCACCCAATCATTCTTAACCTAGCAGTTTTCTGTTTATTTTCTTAAAACATTCCATGTTCTTAGGAATTATGATAAAAACACAGCCTGCATATCATTACATATAGTTTGTTAATGCCAATACAGCATCACTATTTACGCTCTTTGTGTTCTTTATGTATTCAGCGTACTATCAACCTTGTAGTTAAAATATATTTACATTTTGTCTCAATGCATCATGTCAATTTTGCTGTACTAAAAACCTCCTTATAAACAGGAGGAAATTGAATATTTGGGGCTGATAGAGAAAACTTATACAGAAGCGTTGCATGTTTAGTATTTAACCGCTGTAGTTCTTTCGTTATGTCAAACAGTATATTCATGCTTTCACGTTTTCTTGAATGTGATTTGCAGATTTCAAATTGGAGTGAATTTCGTATTACAACGTGCAGTTTCTTCGCTCCTTCAACATCCATTAGACCATGCAAATCTAAAACAAAAATACATATTTTTATTTGCTTGGAGAATAACAAATGTGTATGCTCGGATTAATTTCAGTTAAAAGTATTTTTTTGTTTCTCTTTGTTAAATTATTTGCGATTAAGCTTAATACCGATCAAGTCCTTTTTAACCGATTGTTATATAGTTCATGCCATGAGTTATTGGTTGGTTTGAGAGCTCAAAGGCATTGTAAACTCCGCTTTTCCCAAGCGAGGAAAAAAGTAAAAATACTGAACTCAGAGGAAAATTCAAAAAGGAAAGTCCCTAAACAAATGGCAAAATCAAAAGTTCAAACACATCAAAGGAATGGATAAAAACTGTCATATTCATAAATATAATTCAAAGTTTGTCGTAGGTTGATTTGTATTACACATGTATTTCGTTCATTTTTGTAATATAAGTTTGACTGTTGATTTTCCATTTTGAATTGTTCATATTTTGAAACATTGGACCTAGTTTTATTGCAAAATATAGGGTTTTGTCAAGTTCGTGATCTTTTCATTTTCACATCTTCTTCTTGCAGTCTTCATGGATAGTTTTATAATTTGTGATCATACCATATCTCATTATAATCATATTTTTGGACTTTCCCTGAACTGATTTTTTAAGCAATGTTTGATATTTTATTGATATGAGTTAAACTGATGATAGTGCATAATGTAAAAACTATCGATAATTTATTTGACTGTCCTAATTTTTGAACATCGTAAATGTATAATAACCAACATTCGTTATCCGTGTTCTGTGTTGAAATAATTGATGGAAAATCTTACCTGGCTGTGTTAATACTAGAGCTAACAATAATGCCATTTCAGTGTCATTCAGACTTTGATATTTCAACCTTTGAACTGTTTCAAACAGTTCATTTAAAAACTCCTGTTCTTCTCTGTCTGCAAGGAAAAAATGGAATAACGATATGCATGTTTAACACAGTGTTAAGGGATAATGATCTACACCAACATTTACATGGAATAAAAGAGACAGTAGGTTAACAAATCTGTGTGAATCCATTGTGAAGAGAAAACTTTAGACACGAATCAAAAGCTGAGGAAATCACCTGATTTTTAGTTTAACATGTTTATTTATAGCGGATTGGAAACAACTGATATGAATCCCTTTCCACTTTGCGGCTGCGATCGCTGCATTGTAGCGGCATTAGTCTGCTCTTTTCCGAAATCTACAAGGCTGTCTTTTGCATGCAAGAAATTTGGATCTCTCTACAAGGACCAGCCATTTATCGTCCCCTTCCGACAGACACTTTCGTCGTTTCTTCAAGACCATACTTTGAAATGGTGTCAAGGGAGGCCGAAAATTCAGTCTCTAGAATTTTCTTCCCAGAACGGGAATCGAACCAGGAACCTTTGTGTTAGTAGTCCGATGCACTAACCACAACACCACGGCTCTCATCGGCTCATGACTTTTAAAAGGATCGAAAATGAGTGCGTCGAAAAGGAAATTTGAAGTATCTCCTGCTTAGCAAGCACCATCCGTCATACTTTTCCACACTCAGTCAAAATATCTCAATCGCTAAAAAAGCAAGATTAGACAAGTTTGCAAAAACATGTGATATGAGACACTGACACATTGTATCGGTCAACCAATTTGAGATAGTGGCCGTACAACACATGTAGTGTCTATTGGAGTCATTCTTCCACATAACTATGTTGAACAGGTATTTTTGTGTGTAAGGAACAAAGCTTTGTTTAATAAATCCAAGTAATGCGAATATGAACGAACATAACATATTTACTGAGATATGTAGAAACTATTGAATAAAAGGTATGTTTCTGCTGAAAAATAGAGTCTGACAATTGGAATGATGAAATCACCACGTGTATCATTGATTCTAACTTGAAATCACCCATCTATGTCAGTATCCAGATTTCTGATAAAAACATGAAGTAGACCTGCTTTGGAAATATCATTAATCTGAAATTCCATATGATGCATGAGATGAAAGCAACCTTCAAATGTGTGAGATTGAGGGATGGATGATAATACCATCTTAAGTATATTTGTTGTCATCTTCGCTAGCCAAGGGTTACGATCCACTTCCGTTCTCTTCAGAACCCTTAGCTTACGAAGATGATTTGTTGTGAGAATATCAGAGTTTTGATGACATGACCTAACCAATAAAAGTGAATTCCCATTTTTGAAACCCACGTCTATTGTACTAAATGGCAAGCTTATATATCTTTGCTGGTCAGCATTTAAACCTTTTTATATTTTCTAAAACTCATGATAGATGTTAAGTTATAACATCATTGTGTCGTATTGAAACGTCGAGAACATAACAAATTGCTCGGACGGAAATACACATACTTAAATTGATAGGTTTTAGCAATATACTGGTGAGTATGCAGATAGTGCAAAACCGGCTTATAGTAGGATGACGTCATAAATTGGACAGTATGAAATAGGTATATACTTTAGGTAAAAGGGTAATTTTCAAATAATTTTTCAATGACAGTACCAATTTTTATTAATTCACTCCCTTCTTTTTAACCAAAATCTTTGAGGTTCTGGAGATAACCACCAGTTACTTATGCTTTATTGCAACGTAACACCAACTTTCTACATTGCACACCAGACTGTGTTACCAAGGAAGTCTGATAAAGTTTTATATCTATTCATGCAGCAATTTTAGATGTACTAGAACACACTCCCGAAATCGCGGGCATTTAGTGCGTGATGAAGTACACAAATTGTTGTAGAATGAAGGAAGTTTATGCAAGGTATCAAAAGTCTTATCCTGTGGGTACCGGGGTGACAGGACAATTGATTTTTAGACCTCCCCTTTTCCCCAAAGTACTAAGAAAGTACTAAGAAAATTTCAAAACAGCTGTAAGCGGAAGTCTTGTTCATGATTTTAAAAGTCCGTCCGATGACGGAAACAATTATTTTAGTTTTCCTCCCAAAAATAACCCAAACTGAATAATCACAAGCAACCATGACCAATGCGACTATGCATGGTACCCATTGGACACAGTTATACTAATCAATTTATTGTGGAAGGAAGAGAGGCGACACACAAAATGAGGTTTTCTCATTTAATAATATTGATACCTCAAACAGTCAAGTATGATCTTTGTTGACACATGTTGGTACACATTGTACATATATTATTAAGACTTACTGATAGATGTGAATGCACGCAGAGACAGTAATTTTCCACCAAAAACTACTTTCTTGCCTGAAGGGTCATATACCTTCGAACAGAGAATTAGTAGCGCTTCAAAAACTCCTGAAATGTATATTTTAATGATAATTTTGAACAGTTCATTCACGCGCTACAAATATTTGACATAAGTCTAGGTTAACAATATCAAAAAAACGGATAAAGTTTCATATGCTTATCAATTTATGATACTAGTATTACTCTCAGTTATTATATAGACATTTACCATTAAAAGCAGCACACTTGTTTTCAATGTACGTTCTCAATCAAGAACTTCCTAGTTGTAAAAATATGAATACTTTCATAAAATTGATCTTAAAATGTCGAATCAAATAAACGTCAGATATATAAAGTATATTTACAGAGTCTGTCAATGTCTGATATTCAATTGTTCACGCCACATCTTCTAATATTTAGTTATAATCATGGCAATTTTCATTTAGGCCAGGGTTTGAAATTTTGGGAGGGGAAACGATTCTTTGTAAATATATCATGAACGGTACGATTTTTCTATTTCCATATTTCTTTGTAAATGTTCACTTTGATAAATAAGCTGAACAAAGATTTTTTAGTATGATTTTCGTCTGTATACGCGACATAGTTTTCTAGTAAATAAATGATGAATAGTACAAGGCTTCATACTCAAATTCCAAAAAAAATCTTTGTACAAATACACAAAGTTGAATTAATGTTTTTACCATGACTTTCAATGCAAGGATCACTTTTGCGAATAAGACACCTAAGTGTCGGGGAGTAATCAAGTCAATTTTCATCTCACAAATCAGATACCAAAATACCAGAATAAAGGTCTTACTTATACCGATTGCATCGTTTATCATTAGATTTCTTACTTATACTCGCATGGCAAACAATGCATCACATGAATCCATTGCTTTTCGTCGCAACCGGTTATGGTATGTCCTCAGAAATTCTTTTTATCTTAGTATATACATGCACTATGAAATTTGAACAAACCAGTAAAACGTAATTCCTACATTAAAGAAAATATTTAATAGTTTGATGATTACCATTTTTAAGAAGGATAATTTGATCAGATTCACCAAAGTCACAGAACCCTGGAATCTGCTTTGCAAAATCTACGACCTTAACTATGGCATTAGTCATATTATCTATTACTTGCTTCCATAGTTCTTCCCTCCTCTGAAAATTAAAAAAAAATAAAATGAATGCTATGCCGTCCTAAATAGGCATAAATTGTTCGAACCATAGATGATCAGGAACATTATTATGCTTGTAAACACATAAATATCATTCTCTTTCTACTTGTAACAATACTTCTCTGTGTTACATAGGAAATGTAAACCTGCTTATCATCTTGTTTCAAAACACTGGCAAGCATGACGAGTGTACAATGAATGTCAGCCCATTTTGTTTTTTTTAAATGGTGGCAGTGTCATGTTCTAATAGTCACAATAGAAACTTTTGAATAGTTCCTTCATACAGATCTTAAGCAGTGTGTTTCTAATTTTTAAATTCTGGTGACATATTGTTGGATCGTACATTGTATGACCGAAAGAACTACTGCGGAATCTGTTTTCAGCTATATCACACTAAAACATTTAACACGTATAACAAGAATAAGGAATTAACTCAAAAATAAATATAAAAACTGACAAAACCGAGCGTGATCAACACTAAAACAATTGGAAAACAAGTCAACATTGCAAATTGTTCGCTAAAAGTTAGTTTTGATAAAGTCATCGCACAATGTTATGGGAGCATATTGCCTCAAGAGTTGATTGAACGTATGAAACATATGTTTTTAAAAGATGACCACCACAAACCCGTCCCCTTTTCTTCAAATGTTGAATAAGACGTATAACCAAACAGGTAACATGTCAGGTGCCACATGTTGAGCAGAACCTGCATACCCTTCCGAAGCACCCGAGGTTTGTGTTGCTCAGTCTTTTGTTTTATGCGTTGTGATTATCATGATTATTATCCTTTTCTTTCGTCGTATTTTGCCATTCTATGGTATCTTCTGTGTCTGATTTTTTCGTCTCTGTCCCTGTCCCTGTCATTACAATATTGGCCTAACATTGCAATGCTTTATGATAAAGACCTTTTAAACGGTAACTGTGTGCATGCTATGGTTCAAACGTTAGTAATCTTCTTTCTAGTTTTACAATTTTACAATTAATGAGTGCCTCTTTTATTTGAAACTCCTAACATAAAATATAATGAGCACAATTACCTAGGATAATCGCATACACTTATGCAAATTTAACGAAAATAGTTCTATTTGTTCGTGTAGAATGTCGCATGCAATCGTCCTGAAAATGTGAGTTGAAAAATACGAATGACTAGCACTATCGTCTTTTCATTCCCCTCAATGAAGATCCATCCTTCTACGAAATAATTTGAGTTTGCTTCTCTTTGCAGGTTTTATTTGTTGCCTTTATCATATCGAACAAACAGTTAATTATGATACTCATAGTGAAGCAAGGTTTGCCTCATGCCTTTCAATATACTTTTCTTAATTTCAAATGCAATTTTACTATTTTGTTCTTTGTTTTTATTATTACTATAATTATTGTAATTATAATAATTATCATTTCAACTATTATTATAATAATTATTATTGAGAAGGACGTACCATAGTTTCATATTTCCTCATATCTGCTAAAGATATGTAACCATACAATAAGACTCCTTCATCAATTTTCTGCTGAGATGAGAATACATTCAAATATGCTTTGGTTACTGCATTGCTGAAATTGTCTAATAAGAAATTTCCATTATAGAGTGATTTAAAGAATGATTCATTCTTATATGGTATGTTCTCAAATACTAGTATCTAAATGTGTTGTCTAGGTAATTCTTCATTGTTAAAGAACATTGTTGAACCCGACCATTTGAATTTTGGTCCATTTGTAATAGTTTTGATATGGCTACCACGAAATCAAATGCCACTATCTCACATCATAATAAGCTGTGTGTGTACTTGTGTCGTTTTTAAAGTAAAGAAATAACTATTGTTAATTGCACTAAAAATCGCCGAGAAAAGTCTATAGAATTGTTAATTATGTTACTCAAACCGTCGCCTTTGAATCCACTCTTTATTGTACATCGATGTACAAACTGAATAATTAAAAGAAGATATAAAAGAAGACCAGTTATATTTGCATGGAACAATTACAGGTTTTAATATGCATGTTTCTTAGATATTAATATAAATTGTAGATACATATACTAACCTTTAATAATGCCGAATATTTTGTTTAGCTTCGCTTCCAATGAAACAGTTCTTACTCCGGTCGTCATGCATTTGTCGCATACAAATGTTTGTGAACAATATTTGCAAATCACAAAATAATCATTCTGTGCAGCCATTTTCATAGTACCACGTAACTTGTCCTTCCCTTGTGTATCTGGAATGTTTTAAGCAGATAAAATTGAAGATTACATGTATAAGCACAAGCATTGTATTTAATAAATTGATCATTTCGATATAAGAAATAAAGAAGCACATGAAAAGAAACTTATACAGCCGCTAAATGAACCTTTGTCAATGTAAATGACAGAGACTTATACAGCCGCTAAATGAACCTTTGTCAATGTAAATGACAGAGACTTATACAGCCGCTAAATGAACCTTTGCAAATGCAAATGACAGAGACTTATACAGCCACTAAATGAACCTTTGCCAATGCAAATGACAGAGACTTATACAGCCGCTAAATGAAACTTTGTCAATGTAAATGACAGAGACTTATACAGCCGCTAAATGAATATTTGTCAATGTAAATGACAGAGACTTTTACACACGCGAAATGAACCTTTGTCAATGTTAATGACAGAGACTTATACAGTCGCTAAATGAACCTTTGTCAATGTAAATGACAGAGACTTATACAGCCGCTAAATGAAACTTTATCAATGCAAATGACAGAGACTTATACAGCCGCTAAATGAACCTTTGCCAATGACAGAGACTTATACAGTCGCTAAATGAACCTTTGTCAATGCAAATGACAGTGACTTATACAGCCACTAAATGAACCTTTGTCAATGACAGAGACCTATACAGCCGCTAAAAGAACATTTGTCAATGCAAATGACAGAGACTTATACAGCCGCTAAATGAACCTTTGCAAATGCAAATGACAGAGACTTATACAGCCACTAAATGAACATTTGCCAATGCAAATGACAGAGACTTATACAGCCGCTAAATGAAACTTTGTCAATGTAAATGACAGAGACTTATACAGCCGCTAAATGAACCTTTGCCAATGACAGAGACTTATACAGCCGCTAAATGAACCTTTGTCAATGCAAATGACAGAGACTTATACAGCCACTAAATGAACCTTTGCCAATGACAGAGACCTATACAGCCGCTAAATGAACCTTTGTCAATGCAAATGACAGAGACTTATACAGCCGCTAAATGAACCTTTATCAATGCAAATGACAGAGACTTATACAGCCGCTAAATGAACCTTTGCCAATGACAGAGACTTATACAGCCGCTAAATAAACCTTTGTCAATGCAAATGACAGAGACTTATACAGCCGCTAAATGAACCTTTGCCAATGACAGAGACTTATACAGCCGCTAAATAAACCTTTGTCAATGACAGAGACTTATACAGCCGCTAAATGAACCTTTGTCAATGCAAATGACAGAGACTTATACAGCCGCTAAATGAACCATTGCCAATGACAGAGACTTATACAGCCGCTAAATGAACCTGTGTCAATGCAAATGACAGAGACTTATATAGCCGCTAAATGAACCTTTGTCAATGACAGAGACTTATACAGCCGCTAAATGAACCTTTGTCAATGACAGAGACTTATACAGCTGCTAAATGAACCTTTGTCAATGACAGAGACTTATACAGCCGCTAAATGAACTTTTGTCAATGACAGAGACTTATACAGCCGTTAAATGAACCTTTGTCAATGACAGAGACTTATACAGCCGCTAAATAAACCTTTGTCAATAACAGAGACTTATACAGCCGCTAAATGAACCTTTGTCAATGACAGAGATTAGTGTGTGAGTTTGTGTTTGAATTTCTATTATTCCAACTAACTGTCATTCATATCTTAGATTTTTTTGGAAATCACAGGAATAATTTTTTTGGGGGTGGGGAGTTATGTACTGTTATAGATCTGTACAAATAATTTAAAGGTAAACACCAACAACACAATTATTTCAACAATATCGTTATTGAGAAGTGTTTTTCAGTTTATATTTGTGACAAGAAACCTCAACAAAGAATACCCCTATTAATTCAATGTTTTGATTTATAGACATCGAAATCCTTTTCTTATAATAAAAACAATATTAAAAGAAATGCACAATACACATCAAAATTTGACAGCAAATTGCTGAAGGTCTTCAATATGTGGTAGAAATTTGAAAACAAGACAGAGAGAGAGCAATACAGTTCTCGAGTCAAATACAAAGAGGTTCATGAATCACACAAAACACCAAGATAAACTCATAAGAAGTCCTGTTCCATTATACACAGTCCTTGATGATCATGCCTAATGAAGTTCGATAAGAAGTCTCATAGGGTGATATCGTAAGCAGCTGTTATATACTATTACTCTTTGACGCATTTTCTTTTATTTAGAATAATAACCCAATAATTAATCAATTAACTTACTCTCTCTCGAGTCGATAATATCCATTTTATCAATATGTTGTTTTGTGACAATGTCAGGCAGAACTACATCATCTTTTTCTTCTTGCTTCATTGGTGATTTTGCAGGACGAATTGTTAAATCTGTTTCATTGTTTTCTGTTTTTATTCCTAAAGACACACCATTAAATCATAAATAAGTTTAATCATACATATGTTGTATTCAGTCTAAACTTGCATTAATCATAAAGCAAAATTACAATTAGAACAATGAACTTCGGTATATTTTATTTTAGTTTAGGTCCGTTTTTGTGTTTTAGCCGTTCTAGTTTTGCTTAATCTAGAAAGAGCTCTATTTGTTATCAAACAGTCCGTTTCTTAGTATGTTGGCGTTTGTTTTTTTAGCAGCTTAGAATAGTGTTTCTGTTGTTCCGTTGTTTTCCTCTTATAGTTGATTTGTTTCCTTTGGTTTCGGTTTGTGACCTAGATTTGAATCAGTTAAATCGGTGTATGGTTATTGAACCTCGATATACAACGGTTGAAATTATTTATTAGACGCCAAGCATTCATTAAGCAGAGTTTTAGTTTTAAATTCAAATAGTAGAAATGATGCATGCCTTTTTAATTTTTTTTTATTTAAGCGTCAATGTAGACGAAATGTGCGTCTGGCGCAATATAAAATTTCAATCCAGGTATCTACCGCTATTCAAAAGTCATAAATCATTGAGAGAAAACAAATCGGGGTTTAAACTAAAACCGACGAAAACATATAACTATAATAGGTAATTAACTAAACAGCAGAACACAGAAGTGCAACAACAATAAAAAAAACAATGTAACATATATAAAAACAAACTATTAGATAACGACTGCCATATTACTGACTTTGTACACGACATTTTAAGAATAAACATATTTTATATTCTAATTTGAAAAGGAAGCATTATATATTTTCTAGATGAAGATTTGGTTTGAACAAAAACATAACATACTGATTTGTTTTTTATACGATGATATATTATTATTAAAAATTAATTACCAATGTTGATGACAGTAAATGACATTAAACTGTTTGTCTTGTTTAGGCTGTACATCCTCATTTTTACGGAAATGTTGATTACTGTGCCCAAAAATTTAGAATGGATAAACGACTCTTTAAATCCACTTATTCTAAAAGGTTACCAATCGACACTGAATATTTCTTTGAATGTTGTTTTTGATATTGGTTTTCTAACTATCAGTACATTAAATGCAAACTAAACCCATTAGATGTTGGATGTGTACTGATTGATATTTTAGAAGTAGATGCATGAATTTTTATTATTTCGTGTTTATCAGTAAGTGCGAGTACTATTATATCTGTAAATGTTTAACCCATCCCACCCTGTACGTGTATGTCCCAAGTCAGGAGCCTGTAATGCAATGGTTGTCTTTTGTTGCTGTGTTACATATTTGTTTTTCGCTCATTATTTTGTATCTAAATTATGACAATGAGGGTCGGTTGAAAACAAAACTTTACGACAAAGAGATGATTTCAGCTTTCCAATCGTGAACTTTCCATTTCTAAGTAGCAACATTCCAGCAGCACCTGCATACGGGGTATATATCTCCCAATTGATACGATATTCCCGTGCTTGCATTTCCTATCATGATTTTCTTGATAGAGGTTTGATGCTCACAAGGAAGCTATTAAACCAAGAGTTCCAAATGGTGAAGTTGAAATCATCCCTTCGTAAATTTTACGGACGCCATCACGAGTTGGTTGACCGTTATGGAATAACCGTTTCACAAATGATATCGGATATGTTCCTTACGTCGTAACTACAATCCCCTACCCTTTCATGAATATGACCTACCGAATTAGACTATTTACCGGATTTGTAATCACATAAGCAACACGACGGGTGCCACATGTGGAGTAGGATCTGCTTACCCTTCCGGAGCACCTGAGATCACCCCTAGTTTTTGGTGGGGTTCGTGTTGTTTATTCTTTAGTTTTCTATGTTGTGTCGTGTGTACTATTGTTGTTCTGTTTGTCTTTTTCATTTTTAACCATGGCGTTGTCAGTTTGTTTTAGATTTATGAGTTTGACTGTCCCTTTGGTATCTTTCGTCCCTCTTTTATGCCGTTATTATTATAGTTTGAATGGTTTTACATTTGTCTTTGCGGGTTTATTAAGCTGACTATGCGGTATGGGCCTTGCCCATTGTTGGGGGCAGTATGGTGATCTATAGTTGTTAATTTATGTGTCATTTGGTTTCTTGGAAAGAGACGTCTTATTGGTTATCATACCACATGTTCTTTTTTATATGTGTGTGTGTGTGTGTGTTCTGTTTCTGCTATTGTGTGGTTTTTTACCCCCGTTGTTTTGTTTGTAGACAGGCTGTTACGGGGAGAAGTATAAAAAACCGTTCGATGTTATTTGATTTCATAATTATATAAGTATGAAGTATTATCCTTTAAAACATTGAAGTTTATGACTGTATTTCAATTTAACTCGGTTGCACATTATCTCATTGTAAATATGTCTTAAAATGCGTTCTTTAAAAAGCTTAAGTGTGTTTGATATATAAAAACACATTTTTTTCAAAACGTCTCAATTTACATGAGAACATGTCAATGTGAATAGCATACATGCTTCTTTTTTTATATTTGAACTTAATGGGACAGCTTGCACATCACTCTTCCGTGCATTTAAACAGTCTTTTCTGAATATGTGCTTTCTATAGATTGCAATTCTGTAAAAATAGTCAATGCAGTTTCCCATAGGAACTCCCTTTGCTGCTAAAACTGTGACACTTTTACTATGAAGTTTCGTGAAAAATAATATCCCAGAACAGAAAGTTTATATGCACTGCTATTTTATTCAAAGGTAAAAAATATAGGGCTGAGCGGCATATTTTCAACACTAATATGCCCTGACTTTCTAACAGTTTAAACTTATACTAAAATTCTATACTACCGTTACCTCCATTTTTGGACCCACTAAGAATTAAAATTTAGGCACTACCCTGTTTTTATATACTGGTTACATTCCAAAATGATGTCTCTATGAGATGAAACACAGAGATCTTAAATGAGAACCAGTACGTTAATAAATTTACATATCTATGAATATTATGAGAGAAACAGCTGTATTTACAAAGTGCAACATTTAGGTCTTAGTGTGTCCAATTTGGAAATATTGTCAACCTAAGCACACACAAGGATTTCTGGATTACAACGAAATAAAGCAATACAGAGAGAATATATGATGTATTCATTATATACAAAATTTCTGGTTTTTAATCTGCTTATATAGAAAAGAAAAAACAACATCCCTTTAAATGTTTAATTGCATGTGGCAACATTCCAGCAGCGCCTGCATACGGAGTATATATCTCCCAATTGATACGATATTCCCGGGCTTGTAATTCCTATCATGATTTTCTAAATAGATGGTTGCTGCTCACAAGGAAGATATTAAACATATAGTTCCAAATGATGAAGTTAAAATCATCCCTTCTTTAATTTTACGGACGCCATTATGAGTTGGTTGACCGTTATGGAATAACCGTTTCATAGATGTTATCGGATATGTTCCTTATGTCGTACCTTCAACCCCGTTCCCTTTTCACGAATGTGAACTACCGAATTAGACTATTTACCGGGTTTGTAATAACATGAGCAACACGACGGATGCCACATGTGGAGCAGGATCTGCTTACCCTTCCTGAGATCACCCCCGAGTTTTGGGATGTAAAATCAAAAAGCAAACGGGAAAATGGTATAGTAAAACATTCATGATTTCATCTTTTTAAAACATTTTGAAGCTTTAGGAAAAACTTTATCAAATAGATATAAAGAGATGTGGTATCAGTTCCTGTGAGACAACTCTCCATCCAAGTCACAATTTATAAAAGTAAACCATCTTAGACCAACGTACGGTCTTCAACACGGAGCCTCAGTTCACACCGAACAGCAAGATATAAAGGGCAAAAAAAAAACTAATGTAAAACCATTCAAAAGAGAAAATCAATGGTTTAATCTACATAAAAAACGATAAACAAGATATACTTATGAACCACACCAACAAACGACAACTACTGAACATCAGATTCTTCACTTACGACAGGTGCAAACAATTGCAGCGGGTTCAAACGTTTCAAAGGTTCCAAACCTTCGCCCTTATCTGAAACATCATTACATCGAAAGACACACTATAAACTATCGATTAAAATGGCTAAGCTCAATCAAAATACATAAGACTATTTATCTACATTGCACGTTATTTACCTGTTTCCTAAGTAACATCCATCTTATGACAATAATTCATTACTAAGATAAACTGAACACAAAAATATCGTTAATGATTATTAACTGAAAGCGAAGTGTCTGATATGTACTAAATTTCTCACCGTGAATAAGTCTTAAAATGGACAGAAAAAACTGAAAAGAACTTTATAAGGAACTGTTCTGTTTTTCAAGAGCACTTCAGATCGAGATGGTCGTTTCAGTTAAAACAATATTTACAAATGAAAGTTTACGGCATAGACATACAATTCGTTTTGCCGATGTTATCATAGGAAGGGTCAGTGGCGGATCCAGGGGGGGGGGTTCCGGGGGTTCCGTGGGTGCGCACCCCCCCTTTATTTTTGCCGATCAATGCATTTGTATCGGGACATATGTTTTGCACCCCCCTTTGCCCTGGGTGCCCTGGGTGCCCTGGGTTAGCACCCCCCCCTTTCGAAAATTCCTGCATCCGCCCCTGGGAAGGGTGACTATTTATTCTTCTAAATTCGATAATTTTCCAACTGTATATGAACATATTTTTCACGACTAAGTGACATTGAATAACATAACTGACAGTACATTACTATACATGTATAGCTACTTATAATTTACAATGTATTTGTAATTGAAAGAAAAAAAACATATATTTTACAAATGATAATTTTGCCGAATGCTCGGCTATTTAACCATTGATTTGATCTATATCTGGTTATTATGATTAATTTAAAAAAAAAAGACAAATAAAAATATAAAGTAGTTTTTTTAAGTGACAAAATTCTGTTTATCCTAAACATACCTGATATAATTGGACAGTACACATCTATTGTAATATACAATGTTTCTGGTATACGGGTGTCGATTTCACAATCCTCGAATATATCCTTCAGAAATTTCCCTATTGCTTCAACTAAAGCAGGTTTATCATTAATTAGAGTCGTTGATGCTCTTGTCGTTAATATCAAACATTTGAATTTAAACGTTACTAAATGTAACTCATCTTCCGAACAATTTGCATCTTTGTTGAGTCTCTCGTTCAGCTTCTGTTCTATTTTTTTTTTATTCCAGGACGATGGTGTTTCGAGTCTAATCAAAATATCATGCTCTGAAGAAGTGTTCTCACCTTTTCAATAAATAAAATGGTCATGTAGTTATCAAATGTACCAGGATTATAATTTAGTACGCCATACGCGCGTTTCGTCTACACAAGACTCATCAGTGACGCACATATCAAAATTGTTATATAGCCAAACAAGTACAAAGTTGAACAGCATTTAGGATCCAAAATTCCTAAAGATTGTGCCAAATACGGCTAAGGTAATCTATATACCTGGGATAAGTTTTGTAAACAGGAAATTTATAAGAGGAAATGACCACATATTGATATTCATGTCAACACCGAAGTACTGACTTCTGGGCCGGTGTTGTTACCCTCGGGGACGAAACGTCCACCAGCAGTGGCATCGACCAATAAATTAGTATATGCATAAAAGAGGGACGAAAGATACCAGAGGGACAGTCAAACTCATAGATTGAAAATAAACTGACAACGCTATGGCTAAAAATAAAAAGACAAACAGACAAAATAATAGTACAGAGAAACTAAAGACTAAGCAACACGAACCCCACCAAAAACTGTGGTATCGAAAGGATATATGCAGAGTAAATATAAACACTTCACACCTTAAGTTTAGTATACTTATCAAATTTTGATAAAATGGAAAATGGAAATGCGAAATGCGTCAAATAGACAACAACCCTTCCAATGGGCAGAAAACAGCAGAAGCCATCATTTCTGGTAAAAGAACAGTTCTAATGTCCCCCTCATTGATTATGTTGTATTCCACTGGGTCGATGCCACATCTGGTTGAGATATATTTCCCCGAGGGTATTACCTGCTCAGTAGTCAGTACTTCTGTGTTGACTTGAGTTATCATTGATATGTTCATAATTATAAATCAACTGTTAACAAAACTTTGACTTTTTGAAATACTAAGACGTTTCAACCTCAGGAATAGATTACCTTAGCTGTATTCGGTAAAACTTTTCGGAATTTTTGGTCCTCAATGCTCTTAAACTTCGTACTTTTTGGCCTTTTTAACACAATTTTTTTTTATTCGAGCGTCACTGATGAGTCTTTTGTAGACGAAACACGCGTCTGGCGTAAATATAAAATTTCAATCCTGGTATCTATGATGAGATTATTTTCATCCCAGATACCAGGGCAATAACTTAAAGGAATTTTTATATAAGTTTTTTTTAAATTTTGTATTCATATCTTAAAGAAATCAATTCTTCAGATTAAATGCAATGTGTTATTTCATTTAAAACTAACATTTCCTAGGGGCATGACTTGTTTACAATATTTGATCATAACTTATTTTCGAAAGTGTCAATGACGCTGCTGATATAAACCTATGATATAAGTTTCATAAAATGCTGTCAAGAATTGAAAATATGAGAACGCTAAAATGCAATTTTCCAAATAATCAATATTTCCAAGGGACATCACTCTTTTAAAAATCATGGATCAGCACTGAGTTTTGATCTCTTCAAAGACATTACCAATATAAACCTATGATACAAGTTTCATAAAAAAAACCCCCAAGAATCGAACAAATGAGAGCGCGAACGATGCAGTTTTCGATATAATTAATGTATCCAATGTGCATAACTCTTTTTAAAAATAATTGATCGGCACTAATATTCGAACTCGTCCAATACACTGCTGAATAAAACCTGTGATATAAGTTTCAAAACAATCTTGCAAGAAATGCTAACGAAAGAGCACTAACAAGAACGGACGAACGGACGGCCGGGCGGATATCCGGAATGGTTATGTCCCCTTTAATTCGTTGAGCAGGTGAAACATGATTTTTTTGTAATGTGAAATAAATAGTGTAATGTTACTTCCCTGACGTCTTATAATAGTGCATTAAATGGAGAAGGTGATGAGTCAAAACCTTTTCGTTGAGGGGCATAAAAAAGCTGACATTTCCGGCCAAGACTAAGGGTAGTAAATTTCTGTCTCGATATAGTGATAAACTCATTTTAAGTAGATACATTATACATCATTCAATGCCTTACTAAGGCAGTAACCATTTGATTTTCTGGGGGGGGGGGGGGGGGGGCTATGGATTTTTTTGGAAAAAAAAGTTTGTTTCAAGTTTTTGGAGAAAAACATAATTTGTTTTTGATTCTGAGAAAAAAGAATTGTTTGTTTCCCCCTCAGCTGCCACTATATGTTATGCTAAAATTGAAAGAAAAAAATTGTTTTCGACTTGTCGCGAAAAAAATAGATTGTTGTTCGCCGCAGGTGAAAAATATGTTTGTCCAGAAAAAAAATCCAAAGCCCCCCCCCCCCCCCCCCCCCCCGAAAATCAAATGGTTGCTGCCTAATTCTACTGCACGCAAATGTAACTTATATTCAAGTGCTCCCTTGTAGAACAAAACGAAAAAATTGTTTTCATCAACCTTCCATTTAGTAGTCACGGGAGCCAATTTGTGGAGAAAACGGTCAATGCGTATGAAATGAAATAAAGCAGTCATATAAAAACTTGTTCGAAGGCAATTGACGGGTTTATAGAATATTTCTGTTGTGCTGCACTAGTTCGTGATTACAATTGACGGGGGTTTATAGGAAATTTCTGTTGGTGCTGCACTAGTTCGTGATTACAATGACGGGGGTTTATAGGAATATTCTGTTGGTGCTGCACTAGTTCGTGATTACAATTGACGGGGGTTTATAGGAATATTTCTGTTGGTGCTGCACTAGTTCGTGATTACAATTGACGGGGGTTTATAGGAATATTTCTGTTGGTGCTGCACTAGTTCGTGATTACAATTGACGGGGGTTTATAGGAATATTTCTGTTGGTGCTGCACTAGTTCGTGATTACAATGACGGGGGTTTATAGGAATATTTCTGTTGGTGCTGCACTAGTTCGTGATTACAATTGACGGGGGTTTATAGGAATATTTCTGTTGGTGCTGCACTAGTTCGTGATTACAATTGACGGGGGTTTATAGGAATATTTCTGTTGGTGCTGCACTAGTTCGTGATTACAATGACGGGGGTTTATAGGAATATTTCTGTTGGTGCTGCACTAGTTCGTGATTACAATTGACGGGGGTTTATAGGAATATTTCTGTTGGTGCTGCACTAGTTCGTGATTACAATTGACGGGGGTTTATAGGAATATTTCTGTTGGTGCTGCACTAGTTCGTGATTACAATGACGGGGGTTTATAGGAATATTTCTGTTGGTGCTGCACTAGTTCGTGATTACAATTGACGGGGTTTATAGGAATATTTCTGTTGGTGCTGCACTAGTTCGTGATTACAATTGACGGGGGTTTATAGGAATATTGTTCCTGTTGGTGCTATGCCACTAGTTCGTGATTACAATTGACGGGGGTTTATAGGAATATTTCTGTTGGTGCTGCACTAGTTCGTGATTACAACTGACGGGGGTTTATAGGAATATTTCTGTTGGTGCTGCACTAGTTCGTGATTACAATTGACGGGGGTTTATAGGAATATTTCTGTTGGTGCTGCACTAGTTCGTGATTACAATTGACGGGGGTTTATAGGAATATTTCTGTTGGTGCTGCACTAGTTCGTGATTACAACTGACGGGGGTTTATAGGAATATTTCTGTTGGTGCTGCACTAGTTCGTGATTACAACTGACGGGGGTTTATAGGAATATTTCTGTTGGTGCTGCACTAGTTCGTGATTACAACTGACGGGGGTTTATAGGAATATTTCTGTTGGTGCTGCACTAGTTCGTGATTACAATTGACGGGGGTTTATAGGAATATTTCTGTTGGTGCTGCACTAGTTCGTGATTACAATTGACGGGGGTTTATAGGAATATTTCTGTTGGTGCTGCACTAGTTTCGTGATTACAACTGACGGGGGTTTATAGGAATATTTCTGTTGGTGCTGCACTAGTTCGTGATTACAATTGACGGGGGTTTATAGGAATATTTCTGTTGGTGCTGCACTAGTTCGTGATTACAATTGACGGGGTTTATAGGAATATTTCTGTTGGTGCTGCACTAGTTCGTGATTACAATTGACGGGGGTTTATAGGAATATTTCTGTTGGTGCTGCACTAGTTCGTGATTACAATTGACGGGGGTTTATAGGAATATTTCTGTTGGTGCTGCACTAGTTCGTGATTACAATTGACGGGGGTTTATAGGAATATTTCTGTTAGTGCTGCACTAGTTCGTGATTATAATTGACAAATTCGCGTAATGAAGTTTATTGCCATTTGGTTATCCATGTATTCTTTATTCTTGTTAAAAGGATTTAATGTGTTTTCCAATAAAACATAACTTGATGTAATTCTACCTGCTACACTTGTCCTCTCTATAGAGTCACCATCTTGTCGCTTTACTTCAGAAACAGTCTTCAATTCTCCAAATTGAGCATATAAAAGGAAATCTGAATTAAAATTAAAAACAAAAACATGAAACATGTGAAATACAAATAGTATGAGTCCTTAAAAAAAAGCAGCCTTCGTATGTCCATATCGTTTGCTTTCAACTTTTTTGTTGGATATTTTCGTTACTATTAAATAAAAACATCAACGGAGGACGATATGCACCGACGAAATCTTATAGTATGGGCCAATTAAGATCATGTACTTACAACTAAGTACAATATAAAAAATTAAAAAAGTCACGCCTTAATGGGTAAATTATAGCAGCACACAATGGCCTTATTGTGGATGTATATAAATTAAGTTGATTTTTTTAAACGTTCTTAACAAACCTAAATGGTGACTAATAGTAGTCAAATGTTGAAATAATAATCAATGGTAATTTTTTTTTAAAAACTTTACTTAAACGTTCAGGCATGTACCTACATTTTGTTTTACATCAACGAATACATAATATTCATTTTAGCCATAGTACCTAATTTTGACTTGACGGCTTTCATATCGTCTCCTTGTGCTCTCAATGTGTCAGTATGTTCCTTCTGCTGTACTGATACTTCTTTCATAACTTCCGTCGACTCGGCAATGACAGTTTGCAGGGGTTTTACACCATTTAGAACGTGATGCAACTTGAAAACAAAAGAAATACATTACTTTAAGGATATGCTCTTTAGGATGTGCTCAGGAATATGACAGTTGTTGTCCATTCGTTTTTGATGTGTTTTGTCATTTGATTAGGGACTTTCCGATTTGATTTTCCTCTGAGTTCAGTATTTTTATCATTTAGGTAAATTGCATTCTAGCTTTCTATCAAGAGGTAAACTAGTTGATATGTCAGCAATTCATTATATGTCTTAGAATTATATGGCAACATTTGAAAGAATGAGAACGACCATTATTGACAGGACTGATAGAAAATATTTCCTTTATCAAGTCGTTTTTTTTTAATTTCGACTTTGCAATTATTTGTCGTTGACTAATATTTTCGTCACATGTTAAAAATCAGGACGAACTTTTGGGAAAATGCGATTTAAAGTGGTATCGACCCAGTGGTTGTAAATATATCATCATACATACAAGGATTGAAATTTTTTATTTACGCCGGACGCGCGAAGTACTCAATTAGACTTTGTATTTCGATCACATTTAAGTTTCGACAATATTCTATAGAAACCCCAAATGAAAAAATAATTGTGATTTGAAATACCTACAATATACTTTTATGACCCATAAATGTTATACTGCAATGTAATGTAGCATTAATTACCTAAAACTATCAAATTCAAAGAACTTTTTTCGGCCTATTTTCGTATGCACTTTTATTTTAGACATACTTGTGACGAAGAAAATAATGCCAGAAATTCTATCTACTCATATGACTTATATTACGGATGATCAAATATTATTTACCTCTGAAAGGTTTTCCTTTGATTTCTTAACAATGTCCTTTAGAGCATCAATAGAACAATCAGTGAGTCTTTCTATTTCTCGTCGAAACACCCGCACAAACGAGTTTCCTATAATACCAGCTAAGCCTAAACATGCTATCTGCAATGTGTTCCACTGTATCTTATAATTTGTTTCTGCTATATGACCATTGCCAAGATGGACTAATATATTGCGTACTTCCTTGAGATCTTTTATCCATGATAACAGTTGTGATGGTAGTGAACAACAGTGGTTTACAATTGCATACAATAAAGATATGTCTACATCTTCAATTGAAACGGATGTTTTAGCAGAATATTTACATAAGCAATGTTGAGTTATGAGTTTACCACGACACTGGACATGATTTGGAGGAGAAGAACACGTATCTATGTAAAGTAAATCAAATTGACTCTTGAACAAATGTCCTCGCTTATGAGCTGCAGCCAAAGATAGATTTATACACTCACAACATTGAACTGTTGGTTTAAACTCATGAAAAAGAATGTGTTTATTTCTCGTATCGTCCAAAAATTGTATGAAACTCGAGTTTTGCAAAAGTTTGTTTTCAAAAAACAAATGAAGAATTTCAATAGCAGGACCATAGGAAAATGCTAGCAGCTGAATGTACCATTGTCTTTCCTCCATAGTTAATCTATCTAAAAATAAAAGAACTTATAATGACACAGAGCAATCGCTTAAAATTTTCAGGCTGAATGGCTATCTATGAGTAAGATAAACAAATATGGCTACTCATTAAATGCCGTGTTTTGAAGACGACGTTTTCCGATTGTCACCTTACAGTAAATAATCAACAAAAAGCATGGGTATTTAGCACGTGTTTAACATATACAATCAGGTAATTGTTTATTTTAATGACAGATTCATGCGTATTGCTATCAACGGATTTTTACGAGGAGGGTCACGCTTAGGTCACTATGCATACTATACGGAAAATATGTCGGCGATTTGCTTCCTGGCAGCAAGCAATTAAAAAGCAGTAAACTTCTTCTAAATGTGGACAAATTAAAGAATTTTCCTCAGAAAAAGTATATGTACATAAGTTGTATAATATGACAATATTAGAAAAATGTATTTTTAAAAAAAAAGGTATTATTATACAAATGCATCTGTTTTTAAATAAGTTCAATTATTGTCAACAAAGAATGTTTCGGAACTATCTAATTTAGGAAAATATCTGAAATACGCCACAAATATAAAATTTTCATAACAATCTTCTGAATGATTTATACTATGTAGTCTTGCCTCCGATTGTATTTAAAATGTTCTGTTATGATATACATGTACATATTTATGATATATCTATAAGCTGTATTGCTTTTGGTTTGAAATAAACTATACAAGCCCTTATGAAAAGAGAAACATTGCTGCAACCTTGCGGTAAGGTTGCAGCAACCTTGCGGCAATCTTTTTAGTTCGCCAGAAGACCTGAAAGTTGTTCACCAGTGTTCGCCGCTAGCAGCGACCTTTTGGCAAACATATGTAAAAGTTTGCCGCAAGGTTGCCGCAAACTCTTAACTTTCTTAAATTTGAAAGAACTTTGTAAACAAACTTTAAAGGAGTCCTAAAGTTTGCTGGAACTTCGCCGCAAACTTTATAGCATACTGAGCATGCTCCCTGCACTAAAATCAGACTTCCTGCTTCTTTGAATTTGAAATAGGACGGAGTTTTTAATGTTGGTGTTTTCATGTTAAAAGTAAATGGATGTTTTATATGATAGATGTCTGAGTTATATATGATTCAATTAGTTCCTGGAACAGGCCATGCATCATTGATCATCTCTTTGTAAGTTAATTTAGACAGTTTTTGCATGTTAATTTGCTTTTATTGGTACAAAAATTATGTCAAAGAACCCCCATTTTGAAATAACGATTGTGTTACACTCTTATTGCCCTTAGAGAAATATCATTACAGTTGTAATCTTAAACTTTGTGGATATTAATGATGTTTTGCAGGAAAGGTCTTCAAAACAATTTGTAATTCTATATTGTTTAATCACATTTGTCAGATTTATATTTTAGATATGATATTTTATGCTTAATGTTGTAATGCCTTAATCATGTTAATCCCAGTTTCTTTATAATTGGCCTTATAAAGACAGATCTGTTCTTGATTTTTTCATACATATGAATCTGTTAAGAAATTAATCAGCTCATTCTGAATTATGCACGGAGCAAATTAATAAATATACATGTACCTACATTGTTTTTATTGTGGTCACAACTTTTATTTCTCTCTTTCACATTTCTTCAAAAATGTTATTTGATCAGAAGGTGAGCAGATAAATATCAGTTATTGGTCATAATAATTAATTTTGATCCACATGCATGACATGTGCATCATTTTGAATAAGACGTACAGTTTTGAAAAAAAATTAAATGTAAAGGTAGTCATAGGGCATCATTATCACTTGATTTGCCAGAAGATCACCGCAAACTAAATAAGGCTTTCAAAGTTTGCCGGAAGTTCACCGCAAAAATTACCAGAAGTTCGCCACAAACTATATAAGGCTATCAGAGTTCGCCAGAGGTTCACCACAAATATTCGCCAGAGGTTCACCACAAATATTCGCCAGAAGTTCACCACAAACTATATAAGGCTATCAAACTTTGCGGCAAGTCTGCCGCAACCTTCATTTGCATAGTAAAAAGTCGCGGTGAAGTTGCCGCAAACTATTTGCAGCAACCTTACCGCAGTGTTTGCGGCAGATCTGCCGCAACAGTTCGCCAGAAGGCTGATTTTTCAGTAAGGGAGTATAATGAAAACTATCCATTTAGTTTTAAAAAACATATGCATACTTTTTTTAATTTGAGGTTTCATATGACTTTAAAGGGCAATAACTCCTTATGGGGTCAATTGATCATTTTGGTCATATTGACTTATTTGTAGATTTGACTTTGCTGAACATTATTGTCGTTTACAGTTTATCTCTATCTATAGATAATAATATTCAAGATAATAACCAAAAACTGCAAAATTTCTTTAAAATTACTAATTCAGGGGCACCCAACAACGGGTGATGATTGTAGCCAAGTTTCATTAAATTTAGCCCAGTAGTTTTAGAGGACAAGAAGTTAACGACGACGACGGACGACCGACGCCAAGTGATGAGAAAAGCTCACTTGGTGCTTTGGGTCGTGTAAGCCAAATAAGGGAGATTTATTACACTTTTTAAATA
Organism: Mytilus edulis; assembly: GCA_019925275.1. NCBI lineage: Eukaryota > Metazoa > Mollusca > Bivalvia > Mytilida > Mytilidae > Mytilus > Mytilus edulis. The sequence goes on along the minus strand of CM034353.1, from coordinate 107,912,832 downwards.
TATTGTCTAGACTACATATAAGTGATTGTTTATGATATTTTTTAAGGCTACATACCCTCCTGGGGCCCATATTTGGTGACCTGTAGCTGATAACTTCTGTGTCATAAAATGATTTGGTTCTTATTGAGAATTGTCTCATTAATTTTAGCAATCATACCACATCCTCTAATTTATAATGACAGTAATCAGTCCTACAATGTTTAATGCTTTCATGCGTATCATTACCGGTTTTAATAGAAAGTTGCTAGCAATCTTTAAATAAAGCTTTTATATTTCCTGTTCGCTAAAACAGAGATTTAAATATACACGTGTCTCTGGTTAAAACACGATATTGTTTTGTGTTCGATCACTTCAACTACGACCAAAGTTATATTAACTTGTGTACGCATGTAGTGTATAAATGTGTAAAAGTATAAATGTTTTATCACAAAATGTAACGGTAACGTGTCAATGTACAATAAAATGAAAATTAAATATTTAAAATTGACTGATAAAATGGCTACTTACCGTTCAAAATTATAAACTTGTGACGTAGTCGACTGATGGAATTTCTTTTAAACCGAAAGCAAAAAAAGTTTAAAACAAAAACAATACTTTAATTAGACTAACTAGGTACCAATATATATTTAAAAAAATCAATGTTCACTACTTTATTAATGCCATTTAGTTAATTTAATATCTTTTTTCTTTTCTTTTTAGGAAACCATTGATCAATGAAAGTTTTAAATAGAAATCGGATTTCACAATCTAATTATAAATCGTCAAATATTTAAAATTTCAAAATTTTAAATTACATTTTATATTTGATCAAACTTTAAAAGTATTTAACGTGCAGTTTTGATTATTTCGCTCTTTGAAAGTTTGATTATTTAAATTTTTGATTAACAAAAGGGGCGAATATAGAATAAACTGCAACATGTGCAAAACGGAATAAAAGAAAAACGAAACGAATACTTCAGAACTATTTGATTTTTACAGCGGCCATCATTTAGGAGACACAGTAAACACTGATCAACTCGCAGTAAGCCAAATAGCATGGTAGGGTTGAGTATGTATATATTTCTACTGAACATTGAGCAGTAAAATGGATCAATGTACACGTGTATTATTTTTTGTTTTGCTTTACGACTTATTACTATCTGCAATCATACCGGCAGATGAAATCATTGAATGTACATTTTGAACGATCATCTTTAAGCTTTAATCAAGTATGTCTTTATAAATTGTTGGCCTTTTCATGATCACCTTGGAACGTTACTATAGCTAATGAAGATAGTTCTAGAAAAGCACTTCGGACGCATGCAATTTTTAACGTTTTGTTTTCATTTTATTATATCGATTACATGACGATAATATAGTGTACATGTATATAAGAAGATGTGGTATGAGTGCCAATAAGACAACTCTCCATCCAAGTCATAATTTGTTATTTAAGTAAACCATTATAGGTCAAAGTACGGTCTTCAACACGGAACCTCGGCTCACACCGAACAGCAAGCTATAGCTTTAAGGGCCTCATTTCAAAGTATTGGAACGGTAGGAATATTGAATCCTTGGAGTCACAATGAACGTTGCGCTAGCCTTGACAGTGAGAGGTTGTCTTTTTTACACTGCTACCCTCTATACAAGACGAATTTAAGAATACAACCAAATATAAGTAGCTTGGAGCTAAGAAACTGTTATAAGGTATCTAAATAAACTCATCATAGATACCAGAATGTAAATTTTGTATTGCGCCAGACGCCAGTCTACAAAAGACTAACCAGTGACGCTCGAATCAAATAAAATAAAAAAAAAAGGCCAAACAAAGTGATTTATGAATAAAAACGCCAAATAAAGTTAAACTTTAACACCATAACTCATCGGGGTCAGTAACAAGACAAATCTCTTAAACATGTTAAAGTTGTCGTAAGTGGAAATATTTAATAGAAAAACTTGAAAAATGTAATCGCTCAGTGCAATAGACTACGAAAACCGGATTCAAAACAATTCATTTTTGTAAACCAGAGCGATAATTTTGGTGGACATTTGAGTAACATTGAAAAAGTAACAGATTTGGTATGATAGCCAATGAGTGTTTGGGGAAATTTGAGGATCAGTATATATAAGACAGTATTTTATCTAAATAAGAAATATTTGAATGTTGTAGCACCGTTTATTCCGTTTAAATGCAGTTCGTCTTTTTCATAAACGGAATAAAATGTACTGATATATCAAGAAGTATAAGAAATGACAAAAGTAAATGAACAGACAACTTCCTTGAAGAAGCAAAAAAAAAAAAAAAGCAGCAGGCAATGGTATGATGAAAACAGTATATGAAGTTACAAGAACAATTTGAAATGAAAAGCAGAAACCACCTCAAGTCATCAAAAAAATGTCTGGCAATCTAACCATGACGAAAAACTTACAAGATGGAAAGAAAATTTCTAGAAGTCTTGAATAGACATGAACCTACGGAAGCCGAGAAGGATAATTCAAAATTCAAAATACACAATTCATAATTCAAAACTCAAAATCCTACATTAATCTATCATGCATACCCGTTCATACGAAATCCAACAAAGAATGCACTTTAATATTCTACTGAAAGCTATGTTATAAATTTTGTTAGGAATGCGAACTCTTTGAAACAAGGAAAGGGTCCGTAATACCTTCATAGGAATACATCCAACTTTACCATTTGTAACCCTTTGTAACACAGCGTCTTTGCAAGTAGCAACCTTCTTTAAGGAAACCCAAGCCCTATACTATCGTATCTAGTATATATATATATATATATATAAACGAGTCTAAATTGAAAACTACGTTCAAACCTATGACTGCGTTGGATAAAAACCGCAATTTTTATACGTGTGCATGTCAAACAAATTTCGTTGTAGAAGGGTCTAAAAACAGCACAAACAACATTTCCCAAAAGACCAAAAGAGTGAAAAAGTATATTTAAACAAAACGCATTTGACTAACAGGTCGAACAACTGATGTTCTTTAACCCTGCTGACTGCCATTGACGATTATATATATATAAACGAGTCTAAATTGAAAACTACGTTCAAACCTATGATTGCGTTGGATAAAAACCGCAATTTTTATACGTGTGCATGTAAAACAAATTTCGTTGTAGAAGGATCTAAATACAGCACAAACAACATTTTACAAAAGACCAAAAAAGTGAAGAAGTATATTTAAACAAAACGCATTTGACTAACAGGTCGAACAACTAATGTTCTTTAACCCTGCTGACTGCCATTGGCGATTGCCAAATAAAATTTATCACAAGATGTAACAAAATGGATCTTAATATAAATTTAATACTAAACAGAAAACAATTAACTTGTGGCCACGATGTTATGCCACAAACATAAGTGTTAATATTTTTTTGTACACCAGATCCGGATTTCGACAATAAATGTTTCTTCAGTGATGTTAGGGAACGAAACGGTATTTGGAGGGCCATATAAAATGTACCCTCATTTTAGATAGACTCTTGAATTTTAAGAGTCAATATAGGATGAACGGATCATATAAACCGGAGGGAAAATATGATACAAGCTCAAACGAAAAAATATAAACGAGTCTAAATTGAAAACTACGTTCAAACCTATGATTGCGTTGGATAAAAACCGCAATTTTTATACGTGTGCATGTAAAACAAATTTCGTTGTAGAAGGGTCTAAATACAACACAAACAACATTTTCCAAAAGAACAAAAAAGTGAAGAAGTATATTTGAACAAAACGCATTTGACTAACAGGTCGAACAACTAATGTTCTTTAACCCTAACATCATAATTGTCGACACCGTTAAAGCTTTAGATTTGTGCTAGTTCATATCGCACATGATTATTTTTCTTTAAAGAATACATTTGAATTCTATGACGTATATTAGTCATATAACCTATGTCGTGTTTACAAATTTTTAGAATTGTGCCAGCGTATTACCTGATGTTCGGTTTGACTTTTTCATTGTATAAATTTCAAGATTTTAACAGCTTAATCTAAGTATACTGATATTTGATTCATTCAACATCACAATCATATATACCGATGAAGGATATCTGTTATCCGAAATATTTATAAATAATTACATTTATAGTTACCTTTTTTGTATTTGGAGTTGTTGTGTACACTTTTTTAGGCGTATAAAACGTCTAAATAGTAGTCAACGATTTTCCCCACGAGGGTGCTGGATCGGTTTATTCATTGAATACCAATTCATCCTTTGATCTACCGACAATCAACCTGTAAAATAATGTTGGCGATCAAGGAATAGTTGCAAGAAGTTATCACAACAAAAATGCATTCTTATCAAAACTATCAAACTAATTAAACAGATAGGTAAATACAGGTAGCTAAAACAAGTTCATGTTTGTTAAGTATTTGAAAATCATGTGTTGCTGTTACTACATGTGTACTTAAAAAATATTGATTATCTTAATTGAACACTCTGCACGTTCGGTCAACATCCATGATTTCTTTGATACGCTAATGTCCAACATATATACAATTCCAAATGGCAGTCCGTTTTATTTATGCGGTGATTGGAATAGTCGAGTATCCGATATTGAAGATTATATACAAGGAATAGACATTTTACCAGAGCGCAATGTTGTAGATTTCACACCTAATAGTTACGGCGACTTGTTTTGTGAATTTTTGAGCAATATAAATTGTTGTATTCTAAATGGCCGAAATTTTATCAACAATGACTATACTTTTGTGTCAACCAGAGGGTCATCGGTCGTTGACTATTGCGTAGTACCTTATGAGAAACTGGCATTTTTTCAAAACTTTGAAGTCATTCGAGCAAGAACATTAATTGAAGAAAATGCAGCCGTAGGCTCTTATGACCCGAAACATATACCGGACCATTCTTTGTTATGCTGGACATTTGTCACACCTGGTAATGTTGTTCAACAAGCTGTGTCCGAACAATTAATGACAGATAACGGTAATGTAAAATCAGTTAAATACGACACACGGAGTATTCCGAACGATTGGATGTCCGACAGTGAAACAATTTCCAAACTTAACAAATTTATTACTGAATTAGAGGAATCCGAACTAAACCAGTTAAATTTAGACAACAAATATGAAGTTTTTGTTAAAATTGTACAAACTGAAATGGATTTAAAGCTAAATAAACGTAAAACTAATATATATGATGGCAAAAGTAACAAAAGGAGGCGTATGAAAAAATCTTGGTGGAACGAAAACTTAACACTACTTTGGAACGATGTATGTAAAGCCGAGCGTGCGTGGCACAAATGTCATAACGGATGCAAGAAGGATTTGCGCCATATATTTGTGGAAAAAACGGAAATTGTTTGACAAAAGCAGTCAGAAAGCGAAACGTCAGTTTTGGTACAACAGTCAGGAACAGCTTCTAGATGACCAAAAACGGGATCCGCGAGAGTTCTGGAAGAAGATTGGTAAAGTTGGAGTTGGAAACGAACGACAGAAATCTATACCGATGGAAGTGACACTAGACGATGGGACAACTAGTACAGATACAAACACTGTGTTAAATAAATGGAAAAACTGTTTTGATAAATTATTAAATTGTAATAATCAGACTATTGAAACTAATGGCAATATTAATATTTCTGATGATTTTTTAGATAGGGAAATATTGTTTGAAGAAGTAGTAAATGCAATTGCTAAAAGTAAAAATGGCAAGTCGCCAGGTATTGATCAATTGTCAGTAGAATTATTTAAAAATAATGCGTTGATGTTAATTTTGCATAAATTATTTAATATATGTTTCAAGTATGGAAAAATTCCTTCTGTATGGGGTAAAAGTATTATAACCCCAATTCCTAAGTCTTCAACTTCAGATCCACGAGATCCTTTGTCATATAGGGGCATAACTTTAGCTCCTTGTGCATATAAATTATATTGCAGTATACTGAATGATAGATTAGTGTATTGGTTAGATGATAGAGATATTATTCATGACGAGCAAAATGGCTTCCGTAAAGGTAGAAGTACCATTGACCATCTTAATACATTAACTTCAATTATTGAAACTAGAAAATTGAAAAAATTATCAACATTTACAGCTTTCATAGATTTTAAAAAAGCATATGATACTGTTAGTAGAAAATTATTGTTTACAAAATTAGATGATTTAGGAATAAGTACACATTTTTTATGTACATTGAAAGCTATATATTCACATGTAGAATGTTGTATTAAACTTAATGGCAATATGACAGACTGGTTTAGCGTTAATTCAGGTTTAAAACAAGGATGTGTATTATCGCCTATTATGTTCAACATTTTTATTAATAGTTTAATTGATGTAATAAAAGCACTAGACATTGGTGTAGACATTGATGGTGAAAAAGTTGGTATACTTTTATATGCTGATGACATTGTATTTATTGCTGAAAATGAAAATAATTTACAAACTCTATTAGATGTATTAAGTTATTGGTGTGTTACAAATTGTATGAATGTGAACTTAGATAAAACTAAAGTTGTTCATTTTAGGAACCCTTCGGTTCAACAAACATCTAAATGTTTTTTGTTAAATAATAATACAGTACAAATAGTATCTTGTTACCAATATTTGGGTCTACTGTTGACAGAATATCTCGATTATAACGAGATGGCTAAAGCTGTAGCAAGGTCTGCAAGTCGAGCTCTAAGTTTATTGATTGTTAAATGTAAAGCACATGGTGGTTTCCAGCACAGTACCTTTACAACATTATTTGATACTCTGGTCTGGCCAGTAATAAGCTACGGTGCATCCATTTGGGGCACTCGTTCTTTTTCTTGTGTCAACGCTGTCCAGAACAGAGCTATCAGGTTTTTTATGGGTGTTGGCAAGTATACGCCAAATGATGCAATTAACGGGGACATGGGCTGGAGACCTCCTAGTGTAAAACAATGGACATGTGTCTTCAGGCATTGGGCAAGGTGTAGTTCTATGACTAATGACAGAATGAATTATAAAGTTTTCAAATGGTCACATAAAAATGCTGTAAATAATAAGAAAAACTGGTGTAATAGAGTCATGAAAAAATTTAAAGACTGTAACTTTGATTTGTATACTACAATTGATAATGTGCTGCATAAGAATATTGTTCTTCAAATTGAAAATGTTTTATTTAATAAATATATTGTAGAATGGCAAACGAAAATTTTGTCACAGAGTAATGGTAACAAGCTTCGTACTTATAAGCTATATAAGTCACAATATTGTACAGAGTTATATTTAAAACAAAAAATGTCTATTAAATTTAGAAGTGCTTATGCAAAATTTAGATGTGGCGTTGCGCCACTTAAAATAGAAACAGGACGATATGAGAAAAAGCCAATAAATGAAAGATGTTGTTTTATGTGTAATAACGAAATTGAAGATGAGAAACATGTAATTACGTTATGTCCTTTATATGCAGACCTTCGAAATATATTGTATAATGAAGCAGTGAAACATAACGATCAATTTTATAACTGGTCTTTTGACGAAAAATTTATATTTTTATTCAGTAATGAAGAACTATGTCAGGTAGTTGCTAAAACCTGCTTTAATATTTTATGTAGAAGAACAAATTTTTTATTTGTATATAGCTAATGATGTATTTTAAATCTTAGATATATATAGTTTTATAATTGTGTGAAATATTGTATATAATTAATCCTTTGATATTAGTCTCTCATAATTCTTAATAGAATGGCACTTGTATATGTTTTAGTACATGTATTTGAAGCTAATAATATTTTACTGTTAGTTTTAATATACAATATGTTTTATCTATGTTATCCAATATTTCATGTTATACGCAATGTTTTATATGTATATTGGAATGTATAATGTTATTCAAGTGGTGAGACTTTAATAAACTATTGAATCTGAATCTATGAAACTTTGAAAGATTTAAATCACAAAGTCAACATGTACATATTGTCTCGAAATCCAGTTTGCACAAATCTCTTTGGACTTTGAAGTTTTTTTCTTCAATATTTATATAGTTGTGTGTGCTGTAATATTCTCCCATATTACTTGATGGAATTTCTTGAAACTTTGTATCTTATGTTAGATTAGTACTATGTTTTATTTTTTCAGTTTGTTCAGATATTTTTCTTATTTTTAATATTCCTTCCTTTTAGTCAATCCTGCGAGACATATCCATGCTATAGTCTGTCGTAGTTGGCGACGGCGGCCTCCATTATATATTATTCATTCTGTTGTTAAAGGTTTCAAAATGTTTATAACTTTCTCAAACTGTCATTGATTTGTGCCAAACTTGGACAGAACCTTGTTTATGATCAAAAGCTAGTATCTATAGACGGAAATTTTGTATAAAATGTATTTTCGGTTTTTCCATCTATTGCTTGTAAATAGACATAGTTTTTCTTCCAGTTAACATTACATACAGTCTGCATTTGAAGTTTGTTTTAAACATTTATAAGATTCATAAACCATCCTGGATTTTTTCCAAATTTGGACAGAGCGGCTTCTTACAATCAGAAGATACTATCTAGAGGAAAATTTTAAATAATATTTTTCCTGTTTTTGTTTAGCTTGTGACTTTTGTGGCAAAAGGGAGACATAGCGACATAGACAACAACAAAATAATACAAGACAATGGGTTCCGTGGAATCCTTAAGAATTTTGTATTGTAGGGATTCATAAAATAAGATTGTTACGGTGATTGTTATGATCACAAATCATCAGAATTTTTGTTACCCTACATTATGGATTTTCTTAAAACTTGTAGCGTTTCCAGCTTGAAAGTTTTCAAATTTACCTAATTATTTCTGATGATTTTTAAAGTTTAACAAATTGTTCAATTGAAATCTTCATTTATTTATATTATGTAAATAAACACTTCCATTCCAAGATTATTTTTTTTTTAAAGAAAGTAATAACAAGAGTACACACGCTGAAATGTCTCGCCTTCTTTACTAATCATTTATATTATGTTGATAGTCCTTAATATAAAGCTTTATTACATCTGTCAAATCAACTTAACATAAACAAAGAAAACTAAACATTGACCAACGAACTTTGACAATGAGGTCAAGGTCAGATGAACCATGGCAGGCAGGCATGTACTGTAACAGCTAACATTTCTTTCATACAACAAATATAGTTGACCTATTGCTTATAGTTTAAGAAAAACAGACCAAAACACAAAAACTTAACACTGAACTATGAAAATGAACAAGAAAAATAGGAATTAAACACCTTCAAAAATATATGTCGGAGACAGATACTGAAAATAAGATGGTCAAAAACGAAAACCACCACAAGACCTGAAAAACAAAGATGCTAAGTGATGACATAATAGAACGAAGTTGGTGATGGATTGGCCATGTAATAAGAATGGATACCAACAGTATAATTATGTTCAGTTGCACTGGCATGGAAACCAGAAGAAAAAAGGAAAGTATGACGTCAAAAATACACCTACAGATAGACTGTAGAGACAAAACCAATATCACTTGGATAAAACAGCTGGGATACAGCATGACCAGCAGCTACAGACCGTGTGAATTGGAATAAAAATGTATCAGGGTCTTAAATGCCGACCGGCATGAAGAGGGTATGTGAGGTGAGTTAAATAGATCAATAGTTATTGATTGTACAGGATTTTGGTGTACATTTGAGATTCAGTATATATAAGATAACATTTCATAGTTTAGGGGAATATTTGAGGATCAGTATTTGAGAATCTATTTTCATAGTTTTAGGAGAAATATACGGATCGGTTTATATCAGACAGTTGTTAGAAATATGCGTTAAAACAATAGTTTCTTGTATATTTTAGTGTCTAAAAGATGTCTTTTGTGGAGTATCAGGAGGAAATGGGGCTTGGTATTGTTATAGGCTGTTAGAGGATATAGTTATAAAAAATATATGCTTGCTGTCGAAACAACAGTTCGTTAATTTGGCAATCCGTCACAAAATCAAGAGCATTTTAGCTTCATGAAATAAACATCTTGTAACGTGATCTGATTACTTCGCCTGTTTATTATTAATCAAATGTAAAAGAAGTGCCATTTTCATTCAAAGAGTAATTTAGGGGTAGGTGGAACCACACTAATATCAAAACGTGTTAAGAAAGAATCGTGTTAGGCACGTAAATGCTAAAGTTTAGGCAAAGAGTTCTTACTGAAGAACAAAAACATTAAGATGTTTTCGAGTGAACCAAATTAATAAGATTGTGATAAGGGGATGCAAAGAGTTCCCTTAAATCCATAAGAAATTTAAATGTCTTAAGAGCTGTCAATCAGTAGAAGTAAGACTGCTTTTTGTTACTATTTTAGTCACTAAGACAGTCTTAAGATGATCTGAGAAGCTAAGAGAGCTTCTTGTTACCGGCCACCGTGTGTATAAACTCTTGACATCTCTTTCCCTTAGATAACAACCTCTTAAAAAAATATGTGAAGACTTGAGACCCCTTTATGAGGTTCCAGTTCCAGATAACCTTTTATTGTTTTGCACTTATTCCAGCTTTTTCAGTTCTTTGTTTTATTTTTATCATTGGGGTTCGCTTTTGTTAATAGATTTGTTAATGTTGTTGTTGGCTTCTATTAATTCAAGCTATAATAGTATAGTAATAAGAAGGTGTTTCTTTGTTGAAAAGCGTTTTAAAGTTTTTTTCCCCCGTTAGTTAGCTCTTCTATGTTGACATGAATTATCATTGATATGGTCATAATTATAAACAAACTGTTTACAATGTTTTGAATTTTTTTAAATACTAAGGCTTTCTACCCCAGGAATAGACTGCAAAACGTTTAGAAAAAGTTTGGTCCTGAAAGCTCTTCAACTTATTACTATATTTAGGCTGCTTAACTCTTTTGTTTACATAAAACGCGCGTCTGGCGTGAATATAAAATTTCAATTATTGTATCTATGATGAGCTTATTTTCAATGTTGACTGCTGAACCCATTTTTTTTTTTTACATTTTACCTATTATGTCTCTTTTTTATGCCCCACCTACGATAGTAGAGGGGCATTATGTTTTCTGGTCTGTGCGTCTGTTCGTCCGTCCGTCCGTCTGTTCGTTCGTCCGTCCGTCTGTCTCGCTTCAGGTTAAAGTTTTTGGTCAAGGTAGTTTTTGATTAAGCTGAAGTCCAATCAACTTGAAACTTAGTACACATGTTCATTATGATATGATCTTTCTTATTTTAAAGTCAAATTAGACTTTTGACCCCAATTTCACGGTCCACTGAACATAGAAAATGAAAGCGTGAGTTTCAGGTTAAAGTTTTTGGTCAAGGTAGTTTTTAATGAAGTTGAAGTCCAATCAACATGAAACTTAGTACACATGTTCCCTATGGTATGATCTTTCTTATTATAATGCTAAATTAGATTATTTTCCAATTTTACGGTCCATTGAACATGGAAAATGATAGTGCGAGTGGGGCATTCGTGTACTTTGGACACATTCTTGTTTTTCTCATACATTGTTGTCAAAATAATTGAACTTTATGCGACTGACATATAAGTGAGAAGTTTAGTTAGCTAAAGAAAACACGTTTAAAAAACATTTTCGACATCAGGAAATACTGTGACAAGTCAGGCATATGACAGTAGTTGTCTTTTTGTTAGATGTGTTTATGTTTTTTATTTTGCCATTGTATAAAACTTTTCCATTTCGGAATTTTCCTCGGAGTTTTTTACTTATTTTACATTTGTTTTACTTTTTGCTCACTTAGAAATATGTATCAAATTAGTTATTGTGCATATAAATATCGTTTTTTGTTATATTCCTTTCATACCGAATACATTTCTTTGACAGTCCAAAGCGTAAGAAATGACAATTTATATTGTCATAAGCCTACCCTGTGGATAGATTACCGTTGTAGCTGTACTTAGCAAAACATTTCGGAATGTTCGGTCATCAATGCTCTTCAGCCTTATAATTTATTTGGGTTTTTAACATATTTGATTTTGATGAGACTTTTGAAGTCAAATGTTCGTGTGGCATACACAATTAATACTGGTATCTATGACGATTTAATTCTTCGGAAAAGAAGTATAAGCTTTTTCACGTTCTTAATAATTATTTTCTGATATACACTATTTAATTTTCTGACCCAATATATACCGTTTTAGGTCACTAACACATAATGCATCCTATATTCTTTATCTGCCCGTAACACATCAGGTGACTGTAGTACATTGGGTATCGTTGAATGATGTCTGTCATATTTGTTTATTGTAAACCAAGACGATTGTATGTTTGGAATTGTTTATCATTTTCAGGATTGGACTTTAATAAACGACTATAATATATGTATTATTCTTATTGTTTGAGGCTGTTATTCCTTATTTGTAATACCTCTTCAATTTAACTCTGATGTTAAATTCTAAATTTTTATGATTCCTTCAAGTAATCACACGACGGTATCAAATATATTTAAGGTAAATATTTAAAAACTCTTAGTTGATTTACATCGCATGCTTGTGAAATAGGTAAATTGAAAACTTGTGGTATCAAATACAAAACTCACATGTTTGATAAAGTTTTGAATTGTTTAATTTAATGTGAACAATTACAAATAATATGATGTGTCTTCAATTGGATAAATGAAGTCCTAGAAAAAACTATATTGATACTCTATAAACATCCAGGGGCGGATTCAGAGTGTTTTCCAGGGAGCCCCGGCCCCCCTCTTGTGGAAAAATTTGGTTAAATATACAGGGAATCACTGTAGCATGACAAGGCAGTCAGTGGGCCCCCTTATGAAAATTCCCGGATCCGCTACTGACATCCACAGTGTTACTAAATAAAACAAAAGTTTCTTGCAATCGATCGTACCAGTAATCAACATCTTCACGTATTATAGCAACAATACATTCTTTTTCAGTACTATTATATGGTAAAATGTCCTCTTCTGGATAAGTAAAGACGTCAGTTTCATTTCTTGATATTTTTATATGCCGAGTTAGAGATTCCGTCGGAAAACCATTCGTCTTTAAACGCCAAAAGATATCCTCCCAATGTTTGTCAAAGTTTTTGTCATCAAAATAATTAGTTAGTACATTAAGGTCATTTTCACTGTGACTTCTACTAAGCTTAGTTTCCGGATTGCATTGATCTCTGTCTACACCAACTCCTTTACACTCATATACTTTAGCTCGTTTTTCTAGCTCAAAATCGCATCGATCACTTGCCACCATTTCTCTATCTAAGTGAATAATTCCCATGGCATAGTCCAATAATGGAAAAGCTAAGATGCTTTCTAAATCTTTTTCGAAATCGACATTACATATTTTCCCTTCTAAAAAACACGAGATAAGAACCGAAATCTTTTCTTCGATAACTGTCGAAAGTTTGTATGGACAATTTTTAAGTTCCAATTCCAATGATGATTTGTGTTGGACATGATAAAATATCTTCCAAAGAATATAAAAGAAATATATTTCGTACCAGTCTACTAAAAGTTCGTATGTGCAATTCCAGTTTAATATACTTCCTCGATCTGTGAGCTGCTTCAGTTTTATTAGTATTTCACAGAAGCAATAGGTAATGTCATTTGAATTGCAGTCTTTAATGTGGTGTAAGAATACCGTTTTTATATGATAAGATGTCGGAACCAACAATGAAGACGAAACAGTTTTGTCAAATAGTCTTTTACTCAGATAGTTATGCCTAGTAGCTTTGTCACAAAATATTTTAACTGTTCTGTAGAGGTCCCGGTGATGTCGAGTAGAGTTTCGAATACAGGCCATTTCTTCAATACTTTGGGAAACTCTCCAACATTGCTCTTTACAGTTGCTTTCACAATATGAACTTGTGCTACATTCCAATACAGAAATACGATGAGTGCATGGCTTCGCAACAATAAAAGTTGACTCGGGCATGTGAGTTGTCTCAAAGGCAGGCAAAAAGTCTATTTTGCCGACAACATTTTTCTGATTGTTTTTATTGATCCATATGAATAATGGATTAGCTTCGGTGTGTGAGTCAAGGAACTCCAAAGTACAGATACCAGTGTCAGTCTCCTTTTTGAAGCATCCATTTTCGTCTAATCGCTTTTTCACTGTTGAAAGCATCCCATTGTGAAATTCATAATTAACTACTTTCCAAGGCCTTTCAAAAACATTCACTGCAGCTTCGAAATCATCTGGTTCGTACGATTGTGATGCTTTAGTTCGTAAATCGCTCATGGTTAGTTCATTTAAATACATCCTACTTTCGATTTTTGCATGACCTGCACAAGTTGAAACAGTTTCCATGTCATTAGTTAACGGCCTGAGAATTGCGAGGATGTCAAATTCTAAGCAACTGAAATCTGTTAAAGATGTAGTAATAAGCTGACTTAGTGAATCCTTATCATCTTTCCAGATCTGGAAGTTGTGTTTTCCCAACCAAATGGACGTCTGTTCTGACATACTTCCACAAAGAAAGATCTTTTCTATTTTTACACCACATTCTTCATTTTTATTAAACTCTGTCTTGAAATCTTCCAAACAATCCAGAATAGCCTCTGTCATATCCTTGATTTCTTGAAGCTCATAGTCTACAAAATAATTCAGTTTCATATACTCAAAGAAGCCCTCCATAGAGTTTTAAAAGATTGAAAACTGTTTAGCACATTTCAAGAAGACGCATGCTTAATTTTTAAGCGAAAAACTTTAACAATAATATATCATTTATATTGTTTATTCTTCCAACCAAAAGCGAAAGTAGAACATTACTTCCGGTACAAAATAGTTCATATTGTCACATGTTGTTATTTATAAAAAGAATGAAGATCGGCACTGTTAAATTAATGTTTTATTTTTTAATATAAATTTTTATCTGAAATTAATTATATATCATATTTTGTCTTAACTAAACCCCTGAAAATGAGCCATTTAACATTTTAAGAACACATTCAACATGCATTTAACAATAATTACAATTTTGATAAACCATTCGTTATCATTTCGTTGCTTTGTCATGGTATAATTTATAATTTTCCTTGTATTGCACATATGATAATGGCGTACAATTTGGGTTTGACATATACCAACAATATCACTACATGGTTTTCTCATGTTTTTAGTATTGACTATTTAATGAAAGAACTAGACTTACCAATATTAAATGTAAGTGTTGGCCGTTTATGAATAAATTATGTACAAGTTTTCATATTCATTGGAAAGAATTTAGAGAAAATACTGTTAAATCAGGTAGAGGTAAACTCTTGTCCTATTTTTCAATTAAACATTTTTTTTGGTACAGAAAAATATCTGCAATTAAAAGAATTTAAAGATAGACAAGCACTGTGCAAGATCAGAATAAGTGCACATCCCCTAAAAGTAGAGACTAGAGAGAGTAAAATTGAAGACGAAGAACATTTTATATGTCAGTGTCCCCTTTATAACTCTTTAAGAAAAGAATTTTATGATAATATTTCAATAGGTTGTAAAAATTTTGAAAACTTAAGCACAAGTGCCAAATTCAATTGGCTTTTTATTCAAGAAAACCTAGAGGTATTGAAAAATATATGATTGCTATTTATATTAATAAATGTTTTGAACTGAGAAAACTATCAATATAGTATAGATATTGTTTTATTAAAGATTTTTAGAATATTTGCCTGTTAATAATAAATATATTGTTATGCCTTTTTAGAATGAAATTCAAAACAGTGTGGCTGTGGCCATTGATTGACACATTAAATTCATCCATTGACTGGGACAATTTACGTGAACGTTTGTCTGTAACGACCACTGTTCACGACGTACCTACGATAGACATTTAAAGTGTGGGGTCACCAAAGGTTTCTTAACGCCTTTAATTATAAAATAATTCAAAAAATTAATCAGGAATGACCTTTATGTTTTGATTTATATAATTGATATAAATCAAAACATCGTGTTATTTCTGATTAGTTTTTCGAATTACTTTATTAAGGTGTTGAGAACCTTTGGTGACCCCATAGTTTAAGTGTCTTTAAAAAGTAAATAGTGAGCAGTGGTCGTTACATACAAACGTTCACCTAAATTGTCCCAGTCAATGGATGAATTTAATGTGTCAATTAATGGCCACAGCCACACTGTTTTGAATTTCATTCTATGTATATGGATCTGATCTGGTTGTAAATTAAGATCTAAGAAATAGTTAAATTCATGTTTATGATGATTGTGTCATTATTGTTTCATTATTGTAACAATTATAAAAAGCATTGTAATAATAAATTGCGTTGCTCTTCATGGGCCCTTTAATTGGAATAAAAAAATATCTTATCTTATCTTATACCCCATTTTTATGTTCAAAGTTTTTGTGGAAATTCCGACCATTGTGATCTAAGATGATAATTGATTGAAATTGAATACCCCGCTGGTCGTGTATGCTTCTAAGTACATACATTAAAATATTCAAAATATGACGTTAATTCCAAACCAATTGAAAGACAAAACTGTCAAATTGCTCTTTAGTGTCTCGATGAAGACCAGTTTATTGAAATTAATGTTTAATATAACAATATGGTTTGTCTTGTGCATGTGAAGTGAGTCTGAATGAGTGTTAAATAGAATAATGTGATAAAGAAAAATCATATAAACAACATCCTACAGAGTGTTTTAAATAAAAAATCCTATGCCTCTATTTTCTATAAGTTCTCTAAATCAAACTAGTGAATTCGCCAAAAAAAGGTTAGTCATATCAGGTCTATTACAGTACCACAAACAAGTTAAATCTCGTGTTCACTCGTTCCGTTGATATTGTTTGATTTTCTTATTTTTTATGAACGAACTACGGGCGCCGAATGGGACTCTTGTGGTTTTGTACTCGAAATTCAATTTTGTACGGACAAAAGTGAGTTTTGTTCAACAAAAATGAGTTCAGTTTAACAAAAATTGTAGCATACTACAAATTTAAATTTTGTCATACAAAATTATCTTTCAGTTAGGGACAAAAGTTACTTTTGTCATGGCAAAATTCATTTTTATGCCCCACCTACGATAGTAGAGGGGCATTATGTTTTCTGGTCTGTGGCTCGTTCGTCCGTCCGTCTATCCGTCCGTCTGTGGTTCCGTTCGTCCGTCCAGGTTAAAGTTTTTGGTCAAGGTAGTTTTTGATTAAGCTGAAGTCTAATCAACTTGAAACTTAGTACACGTGTTGCTTATGAGATGATCTTTCTAATTTTTAAGCCAAATTAGACTTTTGACCCCAATTTCACGGTCCACTGAACATAGAAAATGAAAGTGGGAGTTTCAGGTTAAAGTTTTTGGTCAAGGTAGTTTTTGATGAAGCTGAAGTCCAATCAACTTGAAACTTAGTACACTTGTTGCTTATGATATGATCTTTCTAATTTTAATGCCAAATTAGATAATTACCCAATTTCACGGTCATGGAACATGGAAAATGATAGTGCGAGTGGGGCATCCGTGTACTTTGGACACATTCTTGTTGTAACACAGACTTTACTTTTGTTACCTAATTTGAAAATTGGGCGACAAAAGTCAATTTTGTATTCAAATTAGTTTATTTGTATTCTGTGAACTAATTTGAATAAAAAACTGATTTTGTCACAAAATTCAATTTTGTGTTTATTTTAGTGTAGACAAAATTGACTATTGTGACAAAAATGACTTTTTGTGACACAAAATTTACTTTTGTGTTAAATTTTGACTTCAGTCTGTTTAACAGAACTCAATTTTGTCTACACAAAAATAGCACAAAATTCATTTTGTCACGACAAATTTCAATTTTGTGTTTATCATTTTTTGCAGACAAAAATTTTGTCTACACAAAATTGAATTTTGTAAGACAAAATTCATTTTTTAGACAAAAATTTTGTAGACAATTCATAACAAAATTCAATTTTGTAGACAAAAATTTTTCTAGACAAAATTCAATTTTGTGTAGACAAAATTCATTTTGTGTAGACAAAGTTGACTTTGGTGACACAAAATTAATTTTGTATGCAAATGAGTTTATATTTGCATACCTATTTGACAAAATTGAATTTTGTCTACATAAATGAATTTTGTCTACAAACAATTGAATTTTGACTACGAAATGAATTTGTCTACAAAAACAGTCTTCATCAATAAATTTTGTATCACAAAATATGAATTTTGTTGTACAAATTAGTTTTGTAGTACAAAAAATTGATTGTTAAAATTACAAAAAGTTCAAGTCCCATTCGGCGCCCCGTACTTATTATATTAATTTTTTGATACAAAAATAAAAATGATCTTACAAACATAAGTTTAACGTTTCTTTTTTGTTTGATTTTGCTGATCGACAAGATTTTAAGATGTAACACAGCAACGAACGACAACCACTGAATTACAGGCCCCTGACTTAGATTAGACATTAGAAAATGCACTGTACCAAAAGAGGGACGAAAGATACCAAAGGGACAGTCAAACTCATAAATCTAAAACAAACTGACAACGCCATGGCTAAAAATTAAAAAAAAAAGAGCAAACAAACAACAGCACACATGACACAACATAGTAAACTAAAGAATAAACAACACGAAACCCACAAAAAAACAGATCTCAGGTGCTCCGGAAGGGTAAGCAGATCCTGCTCCACATGTGGCACCCGTCGTGTTGCTTATGTGATAACAAATCCGGTAAATAGTCTAATTCGGTAGGTCACATTCATAGAAGGGAAGGGGATTGTAGTTACGACGTAAGGAATATATCCGATATCATTTGTGAAACGGTTATTCCATAACAATCAACCAACTCGTGATGGCGTCCGTAAAAGTTATGAAGGGATGATTTCAACTTCACCATTTGGAACTCTTGGTTTAATAGCTTTCTTGTCAGCAGCAACCCTCTATCAAGAAAATCATGATAGGAAATGCAAGCACGGGAATATCGTATCAATTTGGAGATATATGCAGGTGCTGCTGGAATGTTGCTACTGAGAAATTGAAAGTTCACAATTGGAAAGCTGAAATCATCTCTTTTGTCGTAAAGTTTTGTTTACAACCGACCCTAATTGTCAATTTCTAGATGTAAGTCAAGATATGAGGCCGACTTAACTGTATCTGTAGTATCCTTTATCGCTAGCTCGATGGGATAGATGCGTTCCACATAGTCACCAAATTTTAAATTTGTAGTGAAAGAACATCATCTATATAGCGGAAAGTAGAGTTAAAAGATATTGCTAACTTCTTATCTTTCTTCCTAATAAGTTCCTGCATTAAGCTAGCCTCATAATAATAAAGAAACAAGTCGGCAAGTAGAGGGGCACAGTTTGTTCCCATTGGAATTCCGACAGTCTGTTGAAAAACACGTCCTCCGAACGTAACAAATATGTTGTCAATCAAGAAATCAAGCAACTTAATATCAGTTTCAAAGATTTTTTTGTCTGAATCAGAGTGATCCTTTACACAGTAGGATTTATTCCTTCCTAAAACAAGATACTTGTATCTACGTTGGCCATTCTTTTTTATGAAGCAAAGCAATACCAACTCTTTCAATTTGTCTCTTAGTTTGGAATGTGGAATACTAGTGTGAAGAGTAGAAAAGTCAAATGTTTTAATACTGTTACAAGATGAAAGAGAGTTAGATTGTATGTACTCTAAAAGATCTTTGGAATTTTTAAGTATCCACATCTGATTTACGCCCCCTCTAGAATAAGCAGTTTCATAATAACTTTGAAGCCCGTCTTTGATTGCTGATAAAATAGATGTTAATAATTTAGAAAAAAGTTTCGTGGAGTACTTGGAATATGACAGTTGTTGTCCATTAGTTTGATGTGTTTTGTCATTTGATTTTTCCATGTGATTAGGGACTTTTCAATTGAATTTTCCTCGGAGTTCAGTATTTTTGTGATTCTACTTTATTTGGACAAGCACATACGTACAGAATATGGCGTGGTTAAACATGTTAACGGGATCCCAACCCTACTCCTAACCTGGGATAGTGGTGTAACAGTATAACTAAAGAATGAAGCATAAAAATCAGTTAAAAAAAGGCTTAACTCATCAGATGGATACACATAGAAATACATATAATCAAAACACAGAGTGGACGTAACCGTGTACTTGTACATCCCAACAACAAAAAACACTAAGTATAGATTTGAGAGTACTCGCAGTTACTGACAGCTAGTTTAAGGCCAATAACAATAACTGGTTTCTTTTAATTAAACCAACCTTATCACAAACTTCAACAAATTGTTGACGCAGCTGCTGGAAACAGCATACCTTAAATTCGCTTTTTGGTCGCGTCAAGGCAAGACAAAATAAGTTTTAAAAATACACACTTTTCACTTTTGGTTATATCAGAGTTACTTCCCGTTACATAGGGTTTCTGTTATAAGTCATTTTAGTAATACACAATAAACTGGAATCAGAAACTCGATTTAAAAACAAGTTATGTAATGTTCAATTTACGTAACTTCACTAGACTCCTAACATGAAACCAGGAGTTGATTTATTTCAAATATTTATTGTAAAAACTAATCCTAGGACCTGATCAGGACATCTCTTCACAAGGTATTAGATACGGTACTCGTTTGGGCAGATTATATATACGACTAGTAATTCAAATATGCATGGAAAACTATTTTTTAAACCCAAATGATATTGCATCATTAAAATTTCACTAATATGACTTTTATGAAGGTATAACTATACTGAGATCATATGAAAACGCAACACTTGGCTTTTTCAAAAATAAAACTTATATTAGAAATGATAATCTTTCAAAATAATATTTTCTTTAAAATTAATAATTTTAACAATAGATCGATATCAAATAAAAATGTTTAATTGTCATCTTTCGGGCGCAATAGGTAAACGAATCATCCAATGTCGAATCATCAACTCACAGTCTAACAAAAAAATGTTACAACCCCGTGCGTGGTGCAGCGCAATCTCGACAGCGCCGTGAAATTGATCATCCCGGACGTTTAATGTGATCCCGAGGAATGTTTTCCCGCAAAGCAAACTCAAGCTGACTTTATGATATTGGTGGTGGTTTTCATCGTCTAAACCATAGTCAAATCGAATGCAAAATTTTCTCGATCGGACCAAAATCCGGCAAAAAGCGTGACTTTTGGTCAAGGTGGGTGCCAACTATCTATGTAACCACCACTGACGGTTTTTGGTACATAATGAATGATTTTTGGTCTACAGAATTCGATGTTTACGCCAGAAGGCCGTTTAGATGTCACTAAGGAAAGACTGTGGTGCTCTTTAACAATTTCTGCGCAAATAGTATTTTACTGAAATTGCTCCAAAGGTTCTACCGTGACCACCATTGAACTCTTGTGACCTTTGGATAGCCATCAGAGTCGATATCGGATATGTTAAAGACCAAATGTATCGATCTTGCTTAGCATTTCTTGCTTTTTGTACACCCGGGATATGGCTTATCATTAAATGATCCATTTTGGTTGAATTTGTGGATGATTTGGGTTATTGTAGAGGCTACAACTTTAGTCTTCTCGTTATTGTATGCTGTGAAAGCTTCATTGGGCCATGCCCAAAATTTCATTTCGCTGATTGTCAGAAAGTCCTGGCATTTGCTAAGATGTTTATTGCAGTTTCTTAACAATAAGGGCGGGAAAATTTATGACATTAGCCAAGCTTTAAATGACAAAATCGTGAAAATGGTGCATATGTTGAAAAGCGGTGAACTCGGTTTATGTTCGTTCAAAATAACCCTAACTTCGCATTTGTTCCAAAAATCCCTCAACCATGAATATCGCAAACATGATATATGTAAATTGTATACTTTCCCGGATAAAGCAAAGAGAAAATTCTACAGACAGTTAAAACGAGTAGCTTGACATTCTGACCGAATCTAATATTTCGTCAATCGAGCAGTGAGCTAGGCTCCCAGTCTAACAAATGAATTGCATGCACGAAATATTGAAAAAAAAAATATAAATCGCCTTTTCTCAAAGTTGGTTCTACCCTAAAGGGAAGATGTGGTATGATTATATATGAGACAACTCTCATAAAAGACACAATGACACAAACATTAGCAACTATAGGTCACCTATAAACGGCCTCGAAATAACAAATGTAAAATAATTGAAACGAGAAAAGAAAGTAATTGACAAAAAAAAATAATGTTTTGAAAGAGGTAACCAAATTCTTGTATTGAAGTTTAGCGATTTCGAAACGCTTTCGGTGAATTCCAGCAGATTTTTGCATGACAAGTCAGTTTTGATCAAGGACGAGACTCGATTTGAATTCCCACTGCTTGAAATATTCACAATAGAAACTATAACAATAAAACTAAATATATCTCTGGTTTCCGCCAAAGAATACAACTGAATTAGACTCATTACCAGGTTAATACTAACTCGAGCAACCCGACAGGTGCCATATGTGGAGCAGGATCTTTTTACCATTCCGGATCACCTGAGATCCCACAAGTGTTTGTTGGGTTCGTGGTACCCAGTCTTAAGTTGTACATGTACATATATATTGTGTTGTGTTCTGTTTATTGTTGTTTGTCTGTTGGTCTTAAGTACATATATGAGAGTACTCTCAATTACAGCTACATTGGAGTTCAATAACACCTTATACAAATAACATGTTTTTAGCATGTGTCTAAGTTTGTCTTTTTCTAGTTTTTGACGTGTTGTTAGTTTGTTTTCGACTTATGAGTGTGTCCCTTTGGTATAGTTCGCTTTGCATTTTCTGATCCAAGAAACCAGATAATAAGAACAAACGTAATTTGAACTCTTATGGTTGACTCATTGGAAATCACACCATATCTCCTTATTCCTATATATAAACTTAACTCAGTACAGACATTGATATCACAAAGGTTGCTGAATTCAATTTGGATATTTTCTTATTAACATTTGTACTAAAATGTATTTATCAGTTATTAACCAACCTTTGGCACATACATTGGTGAATGACTTTCTCCTCATAATTGATGTTTGAATATTTTTTTAATAAGTTTCTGCATGAGCCTGCAGATGGTGTTTGATATTTGTATTGCAAAGTGTATGACGATGTACATATGCAGGTTGCACTATAATAAACAAAAGACATATATTGAATTAGATGTTAGTTTGTTGAAATATATAAAAACATCGAAAAATAAGATGAAACCAAACTGGCAAAGCCATGATAAAAACAACAGACCTTTTTTATTAGTTATTAGTTCTTTTTATCGATCTGATGAACCCTTTTCAAATAATTTGTTTTGTTTGTTCGTTACACCACTGTCCAGGATTATACCGGCGTCACACATCAGCATATAGCTCCGACGTACGCCAGGCGTGTTAAAAAATTATGTACGCTGCCAATACGCTAGTAATTTTGAATGCATTCAGCCTGTCAATCATATCTGTAACGTGCGCACAACGAGCTTTTAGTGTGTATTGGACGTACGAGATGTGTACCTAACGCGTTTATCGGGCGTTTAAGAAACGTATGTTGGCGTATGCCTGGCGATTGTCTAACGTAAATGTTAAATGGAATGCACGCTACGCAGGGAAAAAAGTGTCTTGAACGTATTTGACACGCGTCCTGGTCGTATCTTGGACGTTCTATTATGGGGTGTTTGTTACAACACACCTGCATACGTTTTAGTTAAAGTCGAACGATCTTGAAGCGTATACAACGTGCCCTAAACGTGTTTTAAACTTATCTGTAGTGAACATTTTTGTCCTGCATTTTTTTTTTTAGTTGTAATCGCTGTCCTGCCTTTTTATTTTTCACTCTATTCGGTCCTGCCTTTTTTTTTTAGTTTATCCTGACTTTTTTTACCTAAATTGTCATCCTGCCTTTTTTTTTTTTGCAAGTGTCTGATCCTGCCTTTTTTTTACTCAAAATTCCTGTCCTGCCTATTTTTTTCAAATTACATCCTAGCCCCCCCCCCCCCCCCCCCCATAAAAAATCAAATGGTAGCTCCCTAACGCCGTCATAAGGTGGAATCTTTGACGTCAGCCAACATGTTTATCATCGTCACAAGTTGTATGTCCCAAGTCAGAAGCCTGCAAATCAGTGATTGATGTTTGTTGCTGTATATAATACTTGTAATGCGCTCAATGATTGTTACACTTAGATATGTGCTTAAAGTATTTTTTTGGTTTTGGGGACATATGAATTCCCTGCCACGTCCGGTCTGCTTCATTGATCTGATGAATTCAGCTCTTTTCGACTGATTTTTGTGGTTTGTTCTTAAGTTGTATTGTTACACCCCTGTCCAGGTTAGGTGAAGGATTTGGTGCCAACCAGTTCCTTCATCCCCGTCACTTACTGTATGTCCCTATCCCAAATCATGTATGTCCCTATTCCAAATCAGGATCATGTATTCAGTGATTGTTGTTTGTTACCCTTGTGTCATATACGTTTTTTGTTTCATGTGTTGTACATAAATTGGACCGTTAGTTTCTCGTTTGAACATTTTACATTTTTCATTTCGGGGCCTTTGATAGCTGACTTTGCGGTATATGGGTTTTTATTTTTGTCCATCTGATGAGTTAAGCCTTCTTCAACTGATTTTTATAGTTCGTTCTTATGTTGTACTGTTATACCACTGTCCCAGGTTAGGGGGAGGGTTGGGATCCCGCTAACATGTTTAACCCCGCCACATTATTTAAGTATGTGCCTGTCCCAAGTCAGGAGTCTGTAATTCAGTGGTTGTCGTTTGTCTATGTGTTATATATTTGTTTTTCGTTCATTTTTTTTTACATAAATAAGGCCGTTAGTTTTCCCGTTTGAATTGTTTTACATTGTCTTATTGGGGCCATTTATAGCTCACTATGCGGTATGGGCTTTGCTCATTGTTGAAGGCCGTACGGTGACCTATAGCTATTAATGTCTGTGTCATTTTGGTCTTTTTTGGATAGTTGTCTCATTGGCAATCATGCGGCGATGCTGCCACATCTACTTTTTTTATATTTGCTTATTGTATAAAATTGTACGGTGACCTTTAACTTATATTTCGTTTTCGATCATACCACATCTTCTCATTTTCAAAAACAAGTCTAAAAACAACATAGAAAACTAAAGACAGGGCATCACCAGTCTTACAAAAAACTGGGGTTTGTCGAATGTTGAAGGTAAGGCGTGTGTTGTTACTTACTCTGTTTTATTTTGCGCTGTACAGTTGATTCAACTTATTATGTTGAAAATAATAATACGCTTTCGATGACTTTCAAAACATCTTATTTTAATAAAACGGAAAAAAACCATCTATCATTAAAGGAAATCTGTTTGACAACTGATCGAAAAAAATCTGTTGAACTTAGGAGCGATATGTATGTGCATTCTTTGTATGGGTACTTTTATGTTGTGGGGACTTAATTTGCAATTTCTTACAGGGAGTGTAACAAGCTTTTTCATTTTTCGAAATGCCTCATACATGTACTTTAGTGACATTTAGAAATTTCGAAAAATCCGCTCCTGTTACCTTAAGTTATATAAAAAAGAAGATGTGGTATGATTGCCAATGAAACAACTATCCACAAAAGACCAAAATGACACAGACATTAACAACTATAGGTCACCGTACGGCCATCAACAATGAGCAAAGCCCATACCGCATAGTCAGCTATAAAAGGCCCTGACAATGTAAAACAATTCAAACGAGAAAACTAACGGCCTTATTTATGTAAAAAAATGAATGAAAACAAATACGTAGCACATAAACAAACGACAACCACTGATTTTACAGGCTCCTGACTTGGGACAGGCACAAACATAAATAATGTGGCGGGGTTAAACATGTTAGCGGGATCCCAACCCTCCCCTAACCTGGGACAGTGGTATAACAGTTCAACATAAGAACGAACTATAAAAATCAGTTGAAAAAGGCTTAACTCATCAGAAGGACAAAAATACATGTGGATAAGTTAGAACATTATTGCATATAAAGAAGCAATATTTCAGACACCGTGGCATATGCTATGCAGTGTTTTTTCTTTTTATGTACCAATTTCGAGAATTTTTGGGAAAATGTGTGATTTTTTTTATGGATAATTGATTTCTTTTTAAAACAAATAACTAGCCACAAGAAAAATTAATATTGTATTCTGGTATAATTTAACGTATACGTACAAAAGACATTAACACAGTAATGACCTTGAATGACCAGTTTCTAAGCCGTCGATGGTTCTAAATTGACTTTTCACAAATAAATATTTAGAAGTCTCTATCTAAATGTGTGTGGTACATTTGTATGAAAATGCATTTTAAAATCTTAAATCTACACCGGCAATTTTCAATACTAATACATTAAACAATATAATTGTGTATATTTTTTTCGTCTTCTTGCAATCTTAAATCTACATCGGTAATTTTTAATATATTACACGATATTGTATTGGTTTCGTCTTTGTATTTTAATAAACCGCAACACTCAAGTAACTCTTTTCGCGTCAACGCGTTTATGTTGGCTCCATTCAAACAAAGTTAACAAACTTTCAATGAAAGTATAGGTTTGTCAAATTTAGCAATTCAATAGCCTTTCTGTGTTCATCAAGCAGTCAAAACGATTTAAAAATACTGAAAATATTGAAATAGTAAACGTCCATTGTATGTACTTTAAGCAACAGTCTCGACTAGTTTAATATCTAGAACATTTAAATAACCAGCTTATGTTACCGTCACCCATTGTTATAGATCTTACAATTCGTGATTTAAAAATAAGAATATTCGGTATAATTTTTAGCTACCAATTAATAGAGCTGAAATTTTATATCATGAACTTGTGATTCATCAAACTTGTACACAAATTCGGTCTGTTTTCAATCAATTTATTAAGCCTCGGTCACATCTTACCGGATAGCACGAACGGACGACTAACGGATGGAAAATAAAAGTTGTTCGTTGATAAAATTGTTATCCGTTGGGTGTCCGTTGATGTACTGACCAAGTAAAACGGACGCGTAACGAATGCATAACGGACGTACAACGGATATGCAACGTACGAGAAGCGGAAACGTACTGAACAGAACGGATGTCGAACGTGCATCCGACGGACGAGTACCGCATAAAACGGACACCTAACGGAAGCGTACCGGAGAAAACGGATGAACAAGTTATACGGAAAAAGTAAAGGCGACAATTATAATACATGTAAATCACATAAATATTCAAAATATACAAAATGTTTCTGTGTAATTGGTTTTTGTTTGTTCTTCAAAATGCCACCAAAGGGCAGTGTCTGGCCTGAATAAGAACTGCTTGATTGAGAAGACGTGCCTATACTCTAAGATCGATTATGAATAATAAGAATTCGCGAACCTTAAGAAATCTGACATACCAATATTTGGCAATTCTGACGCAAAATTTTCAATTGGCATTTATCCGTTTCAGATCCGTTCATCATACGTTTTATCCGTTATACGTCTGGTAGAAGTCCGTTTCTCATTCGTTCAACATCCGCTTTATCCGTTAAACGTCCGGTAGAAGTCCGTTGGTGAAATTATCTTCCAGACCTCCAACGGATGTATAACGACACGTAACGGATACAAAACGGAAACGAAACGGACGAGTACCGTACAAAACGGACGCCCACCGGACGTTCAACGGACATTTTATCCTTTGGACGTCCGTTCAAAGGTTTGAACATGCTCAAAAATTTCCACCAGACAAAACGTACGTCGACGGATTAAACGTAAGCTAAACGGACACGCAACGGATATGGACGGACGTCTAACGGATAAGAACGGACGTCTTACGGATAAAACGGATGAACAAGATATAAGGAAAATTAAAGGCGACAATATTAATTATAAATCGCATAAATATTCAAAATGTTTCTGTGTAACTGGTTTTGGTTTGTTCTTCAAAATGCCACCAAAGGGCAGTGTCTAGGCTGAATAAGACTTTATTGATTGTTAAGACGTGCCCTTATTCTATGATCGATTATGAATAATAAGAATTCATGAACCTTAAGAAATCTGACATACCAAAACTTGGAATTTCTGACGCGAAATTTTCAATTGGCGTTTATCCGTTTCAGATCCGTTCATCATCGGTTTATATCCCTTTTACGCCCGGTAGAAGTCCGTTTCTCATTCGTTCAACATCCGTTTTATCCGTTAAACGTCCGGTAGAAGTCCGTTGGTGAATTTATCTTCCAGACCTCCATCGGATGTATAACGGACACGTAACGGATACAAAACGTTAACGAAACGGACGAGTACCGTACAAAACGTTCGCCTACCGGACGTTCAACGGACATTTCATCTGTTGGACGTTCGTTCAAAGTTTTGAACATGCTAAAAAAATTCCAACCGACAAAACGTACGTCGACGGATAAAACGTACGCTAAACAGACATGCAACGGATATGGACGGACATGAAACGGATAAGAACGGACGTCTAACGGACATGAACGGACTGAAAAAAAAGTTATCCGTTAAGGTGTGACCAGGCTTAACGGATAACTTTTTTTCAATCCATTCATGTCTGTTAGACGTCCGTTCTTATCCGTTTGACGTCCGTCCATATCCGTTGCATGTCTGTTTACCACATCTTCCTAAATCTGTATAACCAAGAATGTGTCCAAAGTACACAGATGCCCCACTCGCACTATCATTTCCATGTTCAATGGACCATGAAATTGGGTAAAAAATCTAATTTGGCGTTAGAATTAGAAAGATCATACCATTGGGAATGTGTGTACTAAGTTTCAAGTTGATTGGACTTCAACTTCATCAAAAACTACCTTGACCAAAAACTTTAACCTGAAACTCACACTTTCATTTTCTATGTTCAGTGGACCGTGAAATTGGGGTCAAAAGTCTAATTTGGCTGTAAAATTAGAAAGATCATATCAGAAGCAACATGTGTTCTAAGTTTCAAATTGATTGAACTTCAGTTTCATCAAAAACTACTTTGACCAAAAACTTTAACCTGAAGCGGGACAGACGAACGAACGGACGGACAGACGAACGGACGGACGGACAGACGAACGGACGGACGCAACGGACGACGAACGGACGACGGACGGACGGACGCAACAGACGAACGAACGAACGGACGGACGAACGAACTAACGAACGGACGACCGAACAGACGGACGCACAGACCAGAAAACATAATGCCCATCTACTATCGTAGGTTGGGCATAAAAACATATGAAATGATTGGAATACAAGTACTTCCATTACTACCGCCTATTATCGCCATTGGCTTCCGTCCCTTTTACTTCAGAATTGAAGGCTTATTTTTGTAATTTAATTGGACGTAAAAGACATTGTGTACGGAGCGCGCGTTCAAAGGTTTTTCAAATCTTTAATGCAAAAAAATAAAATGAAACATATGATTTTGTGTAAGAGTCCTTGGAGATTTATACTAGTACATTGTAACTGTGGAAATATAAAGAAGTAAACTATTGTGACATCGCCTCACGGTCAATAATCCTTTGCTCTGATATATTCGTTAAAGTAGTTATAAATGGGAATTTTATGAATAAACAAACTTAAAAAAGCCATTTAAATAAGTTTGTTGCATTTTTATTGCAATTGTTTATACAAATATGCTGTAAACTAGGACATATCTTGTTTGAAATATACATAAATAAGTTGATCTCAGAGATAGGTGTACATTAGAGTAGAATAAAATGCAAATTACTTTATAATTAATTGTCTAACAAAATAAGCAACACTGCATAGAACTATAGTTTTAAAGTAAATTTCATTGCCAGATCTTTTATGAAAACAAATATACTTTTCAATCACTTATTATAAATAATACCATTCTTTACATTTCATGGCCAAGAATATACAGTGACTACTGTTGTGGACAAATATTCTTATAAATTTATATTTGTTGTAAAATTTTGTTTTAACTAATAAATAATCGTCTCAAGAACATTGAATACCTAAACTGTATCAAAACGTATTTAAACTATTCAAATTATATATGTTCTGTCTAAAATCTAAAAGGAAGAAATGAACATATACCTCTTTTGTTATTTTGTTAAATCATTAAATAAAATAATATCTTCAAAGTTTAGTATCTTTTAATGAAATCTTGCTGAAGTGTATCAATATAAAATATTTTTTTTTTATAACAATGGTGAGTTTTACTGATTGTATACCTTTAACCGTTTTCTCAGCCTAGATTTTCAAGGTATACGCTTTTGGTGTGTTTTGTTGTGCATGTATTACTTTTGTGTCATGGAGGGATACCATATCATTTGTATTTCCACTATACAAATTAGTAAGCTTATTCTATTGATGATCAATTTAAAGTACGACTTATACAATAACTCTGATTCTACAACAATGAATGTATTTTCTATGTTTGATTAGTGTGCACCTTCTCATTACTTAACGTTTGAGATTTTGGGGTTTTCTGCACATTGATATTGTAAATATCTCAGTCTCTATTGTGATATGGTCTCTTTAAACATTTCACATTAATAGACGACCCAATAATTTTAAACTACGCTGTTTTTCTTCGAAACATAAGAATACTCTGACAAAAACATTGTTTTTCTTTCATTTTCTGGGAAGCGTCATCTTGGAAATAATCTCATCGCAGATCTATACATTGTACCAGTAACGGAATTGTGAACGCAAAACACATCGTATGCAAAAGACTTATTAGTGACGCTCGAATCAAAATAGTGTTTTCTAAGTTAAAGCAAAGTACGAAGTTTAAGTGAGATGAGGACTAAACTTCCGAAAGTTTTGACAAATAAAGCCAACTTATCTACTCATGGGGAAGTGCATAACGGTAACTATTTGGAATTACGAAAAATCGCAAAGTTTTGTTAACACTAAGTTAAATTATGACCAAATCTATGAATAAATTTTGGTATAAACTTAAGGATGTACACCTCTGAGGTACGGGGCGCCGAATGGGACTCTGTGATTTTGTACTCGAAATTCCATTTTGTACGGACAAAAGTGAGTTTTGTTCAACAAAAATGAGTTCAGTTTAACAAAATTTGAAGCATAAAATTTTGTCATACAAAATTATCTTTCAGTGGACAAAAGTTACTTTTGTCATGACAAAATTCATTCTTGTAACACAGACTTTACTTTTGTTACCTAATTTGAAAATGGGCGACAAAAGTCAAATTTGTATGCAAATATATTAAACTTGGATTTTGTGAACTAATTTGCATACAAAATCGACTTTTGTGATACAAAATTGACTTTTGTGAGACACAATTGACTTTTGTGAGACAAAATTGACTTTTGTGAGACAAAATTGACTTTTGGAGAAAAATACTTTTGTGAGACAAAACTCAATTTTGTGAGACAAAATTGAATTGACTTTTGTGAGACAGAATTGACAAAATTGAATTTTGTCTCACAAATGTCAATTTTGTCTTACAAAAGTCAATTTTGTATGCAAATTTGTTTAGTTTGGATTCTGTGAACTAATTTGCATACAAAATCGACTTTTGTGACACAAAATTGACTTTTGTGAGACAAAATTGACAAAATTGAGTTTTGTCTCACAAAAGTCAATTTTGTCTCACACAATTGACTTTTGTGTTTTAATTTCCATATCAGGTAACAAAAGTCAATTTTTTATGCAAATTAAGTTAATATTTGCATACCTTTTTGACAAAATTGACTTTTGTCATGACAAAAATGAATTTTGTCTACAAAAATAAATTTTGCCATGACAAAAATGAATTTTGTCATCACAAAATTGAAGTTTTCATAAAACAAGTCTGTATCACAAGTTTTGTAAGACAAAAATGGTTTTGTTATGACAGAATTGAATTTTGTACAAAACCACAAGAGTCCCATTCGGCGCCCCGTACTGAGGAGCCCAAAATTTCTAGAATTAAACGTTTTTTCTTAACCTGATTTTTGGGTTTATATGACTATGAATGAATGAATGAATTTTATTTGTCATAAACTACACATTACATAGTTACATTTAGAGAAATAATTGGTGAAGAAAAAAATCATATAGTAGTGCACTTCCTTTTTTGCTACGACCCTTTGAAAATGCCCAATTTTGATGATTTTCCCATTTTTCATCAATTTTTACCTATTTTGGGGCTAATAAAAATCACAGTTCCACAATTAAACTTTTTTTCATACTTTCAATAAAGATGTAGTGGACCAATCTGAATAAATCTAACTAAAAAAAACTATAGGTAGGTGTTAATATAAGACAGTTTTATCATATTTTAATGCTTTTTTGTGTCAAATTTACCATGCTGTCAATTTTGTAAATTTGTGATTTTTCTCATTTTTTAGAAATAAAAGTGCATATTATTTCAACTTTTTTTGCTATAAATGATTAAAAATACATATTTAAGAAATTTGAAAAGACAAAAATGATATGGGATGTACATGATTCTTGTAAAACCATTGTTTGTACCCCTCACCCCTTTCTCAAAATTTTGCCTAAAAAGACTGACTTGATTGGTCGAAAAATTTAAAAACTGGATTACTAAAAAACTATACATTGTAAATACACAATTCTTTCACACATTTATATTTGATTATAATATTTTAAAAATTCATTGATATTTTCCACTTTTATCATATGTTTTGGAAATGATTTCAGAACGTGATCTCAACGAGACTGAAACGTGAGAAGAATACATCCTTAAGAGTTAGACATATGATTTTTATTATTACCCTGGAATTAAATATCTTACTTTGAGCTTACATGATAACTTATATAGACTATGTATGAATTTAACACCTTATTCGCCATTGTCATCAAAATGATAGTTTTTATCCTTAATAGCGTTAATCCCCGTTATCAATACCTGGTTACATAACAGTATTTAATATCAAATATATTTTAATTCTTCTATTCAATATTACATATTATTACATAATAATATCAATACCTGGTTGTAATTACATGATTGCATAACACAATGTATAACATTGAATGAGAAAACGGCTTATTTGACAATACAAAAGCTAGTTAACTAGGGACAAATACAAACAGTTATACTCAAGGGTGAACATTCCTGTAACGCTTCGCTGATTTCAGATACAACTTTTTGATAACAAAGACAAAATTGAACAAAAGTCAAAATCAAAATTACACGAAAAGTACTAAAGATATATGTGTGTATAATTTAAGAAGATAGATTAAAGTTCTTGAAGTTTTTCAAAACCTTTTAAAATAAATAACTTAATCAGCAGCCAAGTATAATTCAAAAATTGTTCGAGACCACGGTTAATTTCGTATTTAGGGACTTCACTGCAACGCATAAGGGTCATTTTCAAAAAATGTGGATATTTCAGTTGTGAAATAACAATAAAAAAAATATTCAATTTTCAACTTTAATATATGAAATTGAATAGTTTAACAACAATACAACCTGAAATAAAAATATGCAATCTTAAATGCTACTACAAAAATATTTTAAAAAATAACATAGAAACAAGTATGTGACATATGTCAACTACATAACGGATTTAGTTTCGGTCCCTAATTTTTTTTTAATAATATTTACATTTTGCTTGATATATATTTCCATAAAAATCATCACACTTTTTTCAAAACAGTTAACATGGTTAAAATAACACTTTTTAGAAACATATTTTAAAGTGAATTTAATTCAGCATTGTCAACTACATAACGCTTTTTGTCAACTACATAACGATTCACTGCGTTATGTAGTTGACCGTTATGTAGTTGACCTATTTGTGGTTTTTGGATGTTTTTCTTGACACTAATACTACCAGATAAATGGTTTTTATTGAATTAGAGTCAGTATTATAGACTTTGAATGATTTATGTAAAAAAAAATATTTATGCCAAAATTTATCAATGTTTTTGCCGTTACAAAGTTGACATAGAATAAAATTACGGAGTAATTTGTACTCACCAAAACTAATCTATAATGGAATGAATCAATGATGTCATCCTGTAACTTTAAGCACGTCATCAGAGGATGAAGAGTAAGTAGAGAACACTTCCTTAGTTACAAGGGATATAATCAGTT
Organism: Mytilus edulis; assembly: GCA_019925275.1. NCBI lineage: Eukaryota > Metazoa > Mollusca > Bivalvia > Mytilida > Mytilidae > Mytilus > Mytilus edulis. The sequence goes on along the minus strand of CM034353.1, from coordinate 107,879,036 downwards.
GTTTATTGGCAACATTATTTCATGTGTGTTATGTAGTTGACATTTTTTTAAGTACGAAATGAAAAGTAAAAAAAAATGCTAATAAAATCTAATAATTCCCTGTATTTGTGTATACATACCTGCAGTGATACCTATATATTTATAATAACAAAAGAAAAATAATAATTTCCGCTGGGTATTAAAACCAGCATTTAAAAAAGACTAGTTTTTCAATTTCGTACAAGCAATTTTGGGGTTTTTGGATCCTTTGAAACCCACTGGAAGCAATTTCTGTAGCTAAATTTCATATTGAATTTGCTGGAACTTGTTACACACACCAAAAACTAAATGGTGTATCTAAAAATTGGATAAAAATATTTACACTTTTTTTTAGAAATATTGATTGTACAAGAAAATCCACATTTTTTGAAAAAGGCCCATAAATGCTTCTGATAAGCCGTAATCTTCATTTATAGGTGCTGAACTTCCATTAATACTTTGAAAAGAAAATTCATCATGCGAAAACATTCTTTAGTGTATCTTAAGGTGCACGTGAGTCAATATAAGTTCTCAGCACACCCTATTATGACCACATCGATGAGAAAAAGATATATAATTTCTCTGTATTTATTAAAAATGATGATGAGTTGGTGAACATAAAAGCAATGCTCTTTTTCTGTTGTTAACTCGTCAAGAATCAGTTTCGCTTATTTTGATTTATTTGACCATTTATATAAAAAGCGCAACAGTGACCAATTACAAGGATTTGAAAATAAGAAATAAATAATTAAACCGTCTCCATTAACTTGTCATGGATTGAAACGTATCGATTAAAACTCAGGCTTTTTAACAGCATTGTCCTAGGAGTTCTTTACGTTTCATTTTGTCTGGTTTTATGCAGGGGATTTTTTATTTATTTATTTCTTTCAAACAAACACAAACCTTCTTTCCCTAATTATACAAGAGGCTTAAGAAAATAGGTTTCTAACGTGGTTTTTTTTTTTATATGTGATGGCAAACATATTTAAAGCAAATGATGTGGTATAATTGCCAATTTGATAATTTCCGCCAAAGACTAAATGATGCCATATGATGAAGAGCCGTGGTGCAGTGGTTAGTGTATCTAACTACTAACACAAAGGTACCTGGTCCGGGGAGAACGTTTTAGCGACTGAATATTTGGCTCTCCCTTGACACCATTTGCGAGTATGGTCTTGAGAAACGATGAAAGTCTGTCGGAAGGGGACGATAAATGGCTGACCCGTGTTAAGATAGAGCCATATCTCTTGCACGTAAAAGACACCCTAGGGCTTGTAGATTTCGAAAAAGGGCAGGCTAATGCCGCTACAAGGCAGCACTCGAACCCGCACCCACAAAGTTGAAAGGGGTAAGTATAAGTTGCAATAACTTGTTTCCCAAACTACTATAAATAAATATGTTTAAGGTAATAATGAGAAATACCCATATCGCATAGCTAGCAAACATATTGCAATTCATTTAGTGTAAATAATCCAATTTTAAAGATTAATTTTGATTGGAAATTAAAGATAGTTATGGCAAGTCAGTGTGCGCGAGTAGGTGAGTTGAATTCTCTTGAAAGGTTTCACTGTTTACATCCGATCTGCTCTATAAATACTTATAAGGTCAATCGTCTAATATAGGCGAATTAGCAGTTTGCATGTTTTCTGATCATATATATCTTTTTAAGTATGCATCAATATGCTCCACTAAATTCTATCAACCGATCTCTACTCCTTCAAGCAGAATATTTGTCTTATAACACTGGTCAATTGCATTATAGAACGCTAACTTCTGTTATACAGGTAAACTTGGGTCACGTGACACCAATGAATTGTGAAAAGCCTAAAGAACATATATACCCGGTATACACACTAGTTTAATTAGTATTGATATGAACATCAAAGTATAAGTTTCTTAAAAAGGAAAAAAAATGGCAGGTGCACGCTGCTGGACCCTACTATATTGTCTTATTTACGTTTCTCAAGGTAAGTGCTGTTATGCTATATATACACCTGCTTATTGTTATTACAAATTATTGATCTTTTAATCCTGAGATCATAACAATGAAATAGTGATTTACTCATGTTTCATATGCATTTAAATTCACATTCAAAAGATTTTCCACTGCTGTATACAAGGATAAAAAAGAGGTCAAACAGTTAGCTATTTAAGGAGACTACTATTCTTCGACTTATATTTTTTTTTATATTTTTTTTCTAAAATGGCACCTTTCGACAAAGACATCTGATATATTCGATTTTTATCATAACATTTCAACACAAGTTAATTTATAAAAAAAAACCCATAACATTCATTGTCGAAGAGACTCTTTAAATTTTGCAACAATTAAAATAGTTTCAAGTGTGTAATCAAATCACATGCACCTTATAATTAATTGTATTGATCTGGTAATTATTATGTAAGCTAACTTATTGACGTTACACAATGTATGTATGTACTTTTGTAACGAATAAACAATAATATGATTTTCTGATTGTATGTTTGTCTACTTCTGCTTAATTTTGACTGAGACTACTCTCATTTGTTGACGAGTTAACGTTGGTCGATACGATGTTGATGCATGGATGTACTTTTTGTATTACTGTATGCATTGTTTTGATACCCTTTCTCCCCGAATGCGCTGAATCAGTTCAGTTCAGTTTCTTGTATATTCCTCCATTAAATGTGGAGCACTACCCAAAGGGTATAGTTTGAGCAACTATTTACACCTTAAAACATAGGGAAACAATTAATTAAATTATATACAGATGACTGAATTTGGTTATAATGATCACTAAATAATAGATATCATAATTAATTCATAGGATTGTCATCATAAAGTTTTAAAAAAATATATAATAATTTATATGTGCTAGGGTGTAGGAAAGTGTTAAAAAAAAAAAAACAACAACTGCATATACATGTATTTACAAGAATTAAAATGGTCAAAAGTTAAAAATTACTTATAATCATAGCTGAGTGTGCTATACATATATCAGGAATAATAATGAAAATTTCCTGTAAGACTTATGTAAAGTGGTTGGGGTTTGGACAAAATTTAAGGTATAATATATACAAAAATTTTCTTTACAGTTTAATTTCTATATGGAGATCTTGTCATTACGCTGAATATAAATATAATATATAATTTTTATTATATTCCTTAAAGATATTGGATGTGGGAAGTTCAACCTCTTTATAATATAAAATATTAAATATTAAAAGCTATGTGTCATCGCTTTCACAAATGACGTTAACAAAACATTTAAAACAATCTATGACAAATAGTTTCTGGCTATGAAGATTTTAAAAGATATACAGATAAAATACCAAATTATTTTGATTACTTTGCGATTTCATGTAAAACATGTAAAACATGAAATTTCTTTTGTCGTGAGGGACAGACCATTAGTAAGTAATTATGAAATGAGCAGTGACTAAATAACCTTAGATAACAACCAAAATTGGATATATATCTTTAAGTTCGACTGTTCTCGTATAGCCATCGACCACACTTCAACTGCCGACGGCATTTCGTGTGTATTTAAAATAATACACAATTGTACTAGTTTCCGCTCTGTCTCACCATTTCAGATCAGATCGAAAGTAGTTTGGTTATACGGACACTGCACCATGCATGATGCAGATTAAGTATAAATGTTCACGTCTTTTAATTTTTCATAAAAAAATAAATCAAGATGCTCTTATGCGTATTGTATGACATAAATCTTGATATTTCTTACGTACAAGTAATATAAATACCTGCACATCACGAAAAACAACTAAGAGAACGCCACTATATTGAAGCACACAATATGCTACCACATCAGGCCTTGATTGAGGGGTTTGTTGCAAGTTGACAGAAACCTTGCTACGAACCTCTCAATTATACAATAAAGTGATAGCTGATTCGAGTCTTTAAGATGTACGCTTCGTTTTAAATAATCTGTGAATGTGCAATCAAATTCCAGACAGACGAAACTATACAAAAAATGCTGTATAAATAGTTTGTTTTGAAAAAGTCAACAATTGCAAAATTTTAAGAATACTGCTACGAAACAATGATAAAAAAGTATACAAAACCACACATCCACGAGTATACTAGAGGGGCGGTGTTAATTTTTTTTGGAAAGGGGGGGGGGAACTAATCTGATTCAACCACTCAACTAATGGATAACTTGCGAAAAAATTTAAAACTCGAAGCAGTCTAAATATTTGAAAAGCTAACCAATAGCATAAACAAATATCGTAATTTACCCCAATACTAAACCTATACGTAATCCTCTCCTGGTCAGGGTGATTGTTATATACTTAAGTATTTAAATACATTTTGTAGTTTGTTGATAAGTACATTGTTTGCCTCGGAAAACACAATGTACCCTTTAATACAAATGTGTTAATTCATTTGTGACATGAGGAAATTTTATTGAGTTCTGGAGAATTGACGAAAACAATTTTTATAGTCCAGTTTATTAACATCACGAGTATGTGCTTGTAAAGACGTTATTGTGTTTTAAAATATTTTCCATTTATAAAGAACAATCGAATTGAATAGTATAGAATTAAAAGAAAAGTTAAGTACTTTTGAGATTTGTTTTAATAGTATTTATCAACAGATTGATTGCTTGTTGGTATCTTAACGTCGGGTGGCACATATTTCATGCATGTTCACTACGACATGTATCACCAAAATTAATCTACGAGTAGTAGAAACAAAACACTTCTAAATTTGACAGTAGTTTTTAATATGTTTTTACGTTTTTTTTTGGTTGCTAACTCTTTTCTTCATTTCGTTTATTAGTACTAAGTAATTGTTCGATAACAAGAGTTTACTGGCTTGTCGGTTAATGTATCTCTCCGTTTATATATACAAACATGAAATTCTCATTATTTAAAACAATTTAAGACTAGATATCAAAAGCCCCCTTTGGCTATTTTTTAATTTACAATGTGATACGGACGACTGGTAACTGTTGGAAACCATATACTGTGACCTTGACACGTTGAGTTTTTGAGATTCCTACGTCGTTTATAACTAATGCACATAGTATATATCTGATTTAGACATTCATGAAAATGAGAAATGAAAGACCGAGCTAAACATTATTTAACATAAATTCATGTACAATTATAGTGTTACATTCCAATAGTTTTGACAATAAACGCTGTATCCTTTGATCTTGTAAAAGGTACAGCAAGTTCCCTTAGATATTGACGAACTGAAAAAGACATGTTCAATCTATATGAGAACCACCACATCTATTGTACGCTTTATAAAATAGAAATCACAATATGTTATCTAGATAAAACTCTGGACACGTATTTCAATATTTCTGAAAGTTTTTAATTTTGTATACTAGGTCAACACCACCACTCAGTATGTGATCAAAGCCAAGATTTAAATTCATAAAGATATGTAGCTCTTAACCAATACAGAGCCAAACAAAAATATTCCATCTAAACTCTAATAAAATGTCAAAAGCACGAGAAGGATGGACGCACACATTACGTAAAATAACTATTCAGTAATACCAGTATTTAAAAAAACCAAAAAAAAAACCCAATTACATCTATAGCAAAACAAAACTAGACTGTTTCAAACAATACTTTCACTTATCGTTCGAAGGAACTTATTTCAAAGTACATAATCTTCTAACTTCGGAAGTCTCCGTACAAGCACTTAAACACAAATATTCCCGTTCTACATAGATATAGGAAGATGTGGTATGAGTGCCAAAGAGACAACTCTCCATCCAAATAACAATTTATAAAAGTAAACCATTATAGGTCAAGGTACGGCCTCCAACACGGAACCTTGGCTTAAACCGAACAACAAGCTATATAGGGCCCCAAAATTACTCGTGTAAAACCATTCAAACGGGAAAACCAACGGTCTAATCTATATAAACGGGAAAACCAACGGTCTAATCTATATAAAAAACAGTATATTTACACATGAATTTATTAAAATAGACCCTCCCCCCCCTAAACAAAAATTGTTTCTTTACTGGTTCAACCGGTGCAGTTAGATAAGGTGCTCGATATACGAGCTGATTCTTGACAATTTTCGACATGAAGAGATGATTTGTATGTCTTATTCTTACGTACGTATCACTGTTATTATTGTAATTTACCATATGAGGTAAAAAAACGGAAATAAAACGGCATGGGGCTTACATTATATAATACTCTGTTTTATAACCGTCGTACTATGTATTATGTCATCTTAAGAAACAAACAAAATAGAATTGCACGTTTCGAAATATCGATCTTTTAATATGTGTATAATGGAAACCGCCAGATGTATGGCTATAGCATGCATGAATAAATTATGAAATACCTTTCATATTATGTGGTTATTACTATGATTTTGTAATGTACATGTAATTGAAAGGGATTAGTGTCTTACGTGTCTGACACTTTATATAAGTGTTACTTTACTCACTCATTTTTAGTACACATTTTTAGTCCAAATTAAGCTTTATACATCTTAAAATGATGTCTGTAATGACATATTTAGGTAAATGTTTAATAAAGGGAAATTTGTCTTGATGGAAATTATCCTTTTATAATAAAAATGTACAGTCTTCTTAACGTTCAGTTGCATTAATTTAAAACAGAATTTTAATGTATTGACTGGCCTTTACATAAACAGAAATAAAAGATTACGACTATCCACTGGGACTATTATACTAGTCCCAGCTATCCACAACTTAAACTACAAGTGCATCCGTCATGAAACTATGATAAGAGAATCTTGAAGCTTATGCATTTGGATAATTTAATAAGTAAAGAATCAACAAATAAGATAGGTATAGTTGTTATTGAAATATCAAACTAGTAGCAACATACAATTACAATGACATTGAAGGGTCAAGATAACAGTGCCTTTATTAACCATGAGCTTGTATAGATTTTTTGTGATATGGGTTTGTTCATTGTTGAGCTTACTTTACGGTATGGGATTTGCTTATTGTTGTAGCTTACTGTACGGTATGGGTTTTGTATATTGTTGAAGCTAACTATACGGTATGGGTTTTGTTCATTGTTGTAGCTTACTATAGAGTATTGGTTTTGTATAAAGTTGAAGCTTACTATACGGTATGAGTTTGCTCATCGTCGTAGCTTACTTTTCGGTATGGCTTTTTTCATTTTTGCAGCTTACTATTCGATATTGATTTTGCTCATTGTTATAGCTTACTTTTCGGTATGTTTTTTTTTCATTTTTGTAGCTTACAGTAACTATTCGATATGGGTTTTGCTCATTGTTATAGCTTACTATACGGTAAGGGTTTTGTAAATTGTTGAAGCTTCCTTACTGTATGGGTTTTGTTCATTACTAGTATTTAAGCTTACTATGCTGTATGGGCTTTGTTCATTGTTGCAGCTTACTATACGGTCATGGTTTTGTTCATTCTTATAGCTAACTATACAGTATGTGTTTCTGTATATCGATAAAGCTACTGTTTAGTACTAGTTTTGCTTATTGCTGAAGATTTCTATACGGTATGGGGTGTACTCGTTGATTTAGCCTACTATACGGTATGGGGTTTACTAATTGATTTAGCCTACTATACGGTATGGGGTTTACTAATTGATTTAGCCTACTATACGGTATGGGGTTTACTCGTTGATTTAGCCTACTATACGGTATGGGGTTTACTAATTGATTTAGCCTACTATACGGTATGGGGTTTACTAATTGATTTAGCCTACTATACGGTATGGGGTTTACTCTTAGATTTAGTCTACTATACGGTATGGGGTTTACTCGTTGATTTAGCCTACTATACGTTATGGGGTTTACTAATTGATTTAGCCTACTATACGGTATGGGGTTTACTAATTGATTTAGCCTACTATACGGTATGGGGTTTACTAATTGATTTAGCCTACTATACGGTAAGGGGTTTACTATTTGCTTTAGCCTACTATACGGTATGGGGTTTTACTAATTGATTTAGCCTACTATACGGTATGGGGTTTACTAATTGATTTAGCCTACTATACGGTATGGGGTTTAGTAATTGATTTAGCCTACTATACGGTATGGGGTTTACTAATTGATTTAGCCTACTATACGGTATGGGGTTTACTAATTAATTTAGCCTACTATACGGTATGGGGTTTACTAATTGATTTAGCCTACTATACGGTATGGGGTTTACTCGTTGGTTTAGCCTACTATACGGTATGGGGTTTACTCGTTGATTTAGCCTACTATACGGTATGAGGTTTACTCGTTGTTGTAACTTGTTATACGGTATGGGGTTTACTCGTTGTTATAACTTGTTATACGGTATGGGGTTTACTCGTTGTTATAACTTGTTATACGGTATGGGTTTTGCTCATACTTTGAGGGCGCATTTGACTTATGGTTGTTATCTCTGTGGCATTTTGGAGGAAATGATGAGGTGTAATGGAATCTTAAACTCTTAATGCTCAAATCTTAATATATATCTGGCCTTCAAACGTTTCAATGTCAAGAGAAAACGTATGTACATTTGAAATTGAGCAAAGGTACATTTGCGGTCTAGTTAGGCTTTTATAGTAAACAGATATTAATATAAATGCTCAGTTTTTTAACCATCAATAATATTGTTTATATATATCTATCAATATACATACCCTACATTTAATGACCTTCTTATAGAAGCGTCAATAAACCTTCAAATACATTGACACTGAATACTCTCTTGTTTGAAACATCTATAACACAATATTTAAATGTTTATCTGGATACGGTTTGTTATTTAACTTAGGTCGAACGCAGACTCAAGTAAGAAATTCGTTTTATAATAAGCGAAATAAAACAATTTTTGTTTCGTGATTACGTGTTTCTATTTAATGCTTATCAAAAATTAAGACGGAAATTGACGTTTGAAAAGAATAATAATAATTGATTTGTCGGTTCTTTCGATTTATTCATACGTCTACAAAAATACACCAATTACAAAGGAATGAATAGTTCCATTGAATTTGTTCAGTCAGTTTGAAAAATCAAGAAGGTCAATAAATGGTACGAAACTAGTACAACAGAATCTGAACAACTGTTTATAGATGTTTAGATTAAAACCACAAAACTAGGCCTGGCCAGGAAACTGGTACACAATATTCGTTGTAGAATGAATTATATATTTCATATTCGTTAGAAATTCATACCACCAAGATCGTTTCCTCATGCGCAGAACACGTGACAGTTGACGACGTTTTAATAATCAGTACTGGTTGGTGACAGTTACTTAGGGTTATTGGCCTTGAATTCTTTAAAAATTAATAACCTGGTAGATTATTTTTAAATTTAGCAAAACAATCTCACTGAAAGGCTGTAATATGTTTGACAAAAGACAAGTTCATCTCTGATTTCATACATAGTTACTGAATGGGATGATGTATATCTAGAGAAGTATTGTACAAAATGTACTTCTAGATACCAGCATTTTTATAATTTGGAGATTGATACATCAAAATCAAAATTGAGAAAATTTTAAAGTTTTTATCATAACTGATGAATTTATGTAGTTTAAAGAAGAATAAATGTAATTAACAACATTTTGTTTTTGAAACGGGCGAATAATCTATAAATGTCAATGTATGTCGCAAAATGTCTGAACGAAATTTAAAATGTCCTAAGCAATGGTTTGATCAATTCCCCTCCCCCCCCCCCCCCCCCCGGATTTTAGCTCGCGAATTACTTGAAAATTTTTATAATCTGAGTTTCTTGTTGACGTTTCCTCTTAGTAGATGTCGTCTGGTTCTTTGTGTTGAAGATGTTGTCCTCTAGATGTCGTCTCGTTATTTGTATTGTTTAGGTTTTCCTCGAAATGTAGTCTGGGTATTTGTGTTGTTTATGTTTCCCTCGAGATGTTGTCTCGGTATTTATTTCGTTGATGTTGCACTCTAGATGTCGTCTGGTTATTTGTGTTGTTGATATTGCCCTTTAGATGTCATATAGTTATTTGGGTTGTTAATGTTGACCCTAGGTGTCGTCTGGTTATTTGTGTTGTTGGTGCTGACTTCTAGATATCGTATGGTTATTTGAGTTATTGGTATTGCTCTCTAGACGTCGTCTGGTTATTTGGGTTGTTGATGTTGCCCTCTAATTGCCGTCTGGTTATTTGGGTTGTTGATGTTGCCCTCTAATTATTGTCTGGTTATTTGGGTTGTTGATGTTGCCCTCTAATTGCCGTCTGGTTATTGGGTTGTTGATGTTGCCCTCTAATTGTTGTCTGGTTATTTGGGTTGTTGATGTTGCCCTCTAATTGCCGTCTGGTTATTTGGGTTGTTGATGTTGCCCTCTAATTGCCGTCTGGTTATTTGGGTTGTTGATGTTGCCCTCTAATTGCCGTCTGGTTATTTGGGTTGTTGATGTTGCCCTCTAATTGTCGTCTGGTTATTGGGTTGTTGATGTTGCCCTCTTATTGCCGTCTGGTTATTTGGGTTGTTGATGTTGCCCTCTAATTGTCGTCTGTTATTTGGTTGTTGATGTTGCCCTCTAATTGCCGTCTGGTTATTTGGGTTGTTGATGTTGCCCTCTAATTGTTGTCTGGTTATTTGGGTTGTTGATGTTGCCCTCTAATTGTCGTCTGGTTATTTGGGTTGTTGATGTTGCCCTTTAATTGCCGTCTGGTTATTTGAGTTATTGGTATTGCTCTCTAGACGTCGTCTGGTTATTTGGGTTGTTGATGTTGCCCTCTAATTGCCGTCTGGTTATTTGAGTTATTGGTATTGCTCTCTAGACGCCGTCTGGTTATTTGGGTTGTTGATGTTGCCCTCTAATTGTCGTCTGGTTATTTGGGTTGTTGAGTTGCCCTCTAATTGCCGTCTGGTTATTTGAGTTATTGGTATTGCTCTCTAGACGTCGTCTGGTTATTTGGTTGTTGATGTTGCCCTCTAATTGCCGTCTGGTTATTTGGGTTGTTGATGTTGCCCTCTAATTGCCGTCTGGTTATTTGAGTTATTGGTATTGCTCTCTAGACGTCGTCTGGTTATTTGGGTTGTTGATGTTGCCCTCTAATTGCCGTCTGGTTATTTGGGTTGTTGATTTGCCCTCTAATTGCCGTCTGGTTATTTGGGTTGTTGATGTTGCCCTCTAATTGCCGTCTGTTATTTGGTTGTTGATGTTGCCCTCTAATTGCCGTCTGGTTATTTGGGTTGTTGATTTTGCCCTCTAATTGCCGTCTGGTTTTTTGAGTTATTGGTATTGCTCTCTAGACGTCGTCTGGTTATTTGGGTTGTTGATGTTGCCCTCTAATTGTCGTCTGGTTATTTGGGTTGTTGATGTTGCCCTCTAATTGTTGTCTGGTTATTTGGGTTGTTGATGTTGCCCTCTAATTGTCGTCTGATTATTTGGGTTGTCAATGTTGCTGTCTAATTGTTGGCTGGTTATTTAAGTTGTTGGTATTGCCCTTTTGATGTCGTCTGGTTATTTGTGTTGTTAATGTTGACCTCTAGATGTCGTTTGGTTATTTATGTTGTTGATTTAACTCTCTAGATGTCGTCTACTACTGTGTCATTGAAGTATACCCAGCATCCCTTTTTATTCAAGTGCAATAAGTTTGTCTCGAAGGTCCGTCATACTTCAAAAGAGTCGAATATCTTCAGTAGCCAGTATTATGTTTACATTTAAAACTTAGTAAACAACTGAAAATGACATTTACGCAATATTGAGAAGTAACTTGAAACCGCTTTCCATCATACCTGTTTTGATGATGTTTATAATTAAACAGTGCAAAATATATATGTTTACCTACATGTACATCGTCTATTAATTTCATAATTAAATTGAAACGGCTGGCCTGTTTACCTTTAACTGATGATATATTACAAGACCTCGTTTACCTATCCATGAAGCTGATCGAATCTTAAAAAGATAATTTCATATACCTGAAAAACATTTGCGGTCTAGAAGTACTATTAAACTATAAATTACTTATGGGATAAACATATTAGATAAAATGATGACAAGGGATACTTTGGAAATGAAAATATAACTTCTCTTATTTTATTGATCAAGAAACCCAAAACTTTCTCAGCGGTTAATGGCAAAGCATAAGTATATGCACAATATTTCACGATATCGACATAGCTGTCAGTTAAAATAGTTCAACAACTCACGCCATTTCAAAGATATTATTGTGTGACCCGAAAAGTTCCAAAAGATATAACGTAAATTGTAATATCAACCAGTTTACGGATGATACTCAAAATCTTTACCATTGCCTCTTACTAGTATATTTTTAGCAAATTGAAAATGGATTGATTGTAAGGAGCAGCTTTAAACTAGAATTTACAAGGGGTTCTAAGAACATGAATGGAAACATACTTTTTTTAAATTTTTTTTAAAAAAATTTGGACTAGACTGTACTGGTTTGTGTGGTCCATGCTCAGTTGTGTGTGTTGTCAATGCTCATTTGTGTGTGTCTATGCTCATTTGTAGTGTCACGTCATTTGTGTGTGTCCATGCTCAGTTTGGTGTCCATGCTCAGTTGTGTGTATCCACGCTCAGTTGTTGTGTCCACGCTCAGTTGTGGTGTCCATACTATTTTGTGTCCATGCTCAGTTTGTGTGTCATGCTCATTGTGTGTTTCCATGCTCATTTGTGTGTGTCCACGCTCAGTTGCGTGTTCTATTTCTTTGGTTTTATGTTAATCCTGGAAAATATGCAATGCGTTAAAGAAATTGGTATCGTATATTATTAGCAAGCCTAGGAATAGGAGGATACTAGGTAAATCATATTACTTGCTTTAGTACAAGTTTATATTATTGAAATACAGTTTTATTCAGCTTAAGGGTTTATATAATGGGATTTTGTCTTTTCTTATGCAATTGATGCATACCTTTAGTTTAGTTTTCACCTATATAGGTATTCAACTTTTAAGTAAAACATTAAGCTTGTTTAAACTCTTGACAATACGAGTGTCAAGTTGTTTTTGTAGAGATTTAGATTGCGACTATATATACCATTTACCTAACGCAAATCACATAGGCTATATATTTTTTTTCGATTTTGTGTATAATTGTTAGGAGTTGTGGAGTTGTTTATTTCACCAGGAACTACTAAAGCTTCCAAAGAAGCGTTAAAACGTTACAATCTCTGTAAAATACCTATATAACCGACGGAATTAATTAAAACCCTGCAGTATTTGTTCTGTGGTCAAAATGTTTGATGAATACCATTACGATACATAAAAAGTAAAAACAAAGGTCTATAAGTAATGGCCTTCTTTTTTTAAAGTATAAAAACAAGTGCAATTTTCGATGATTTCCGAGGTTAGAAGTTTCTCCGTACTAACAGCCTAAAGCAATAGTTACAAACTAACAAACAGGATGCCTTCGTTCAGATGAACACCGATAAAAACATTATAACAACGGACAGCTAACGTTGTGACTATCCTTGTATTAGTCAGTTTTGGATACGTACAAAAAATAAAGAGTTTATTTTATAGTCTTAATATCAAGAAAAGGATCTAAACAAAATAGATAACTTTTCCTAGCAATCATTTTTGTTGTAATGTATGTGTACGATTTGGGACAGAAGTAAACATGACGAATTAATATTTGTTTTTGTTATTGGCCGTTATTTCCCTTATGATTTTGTTTTGCATTTGTCATTTCCTTTGAACCCATTATATCATGCTTGGCAGTATGAGGTTGCATGTTTTTTCCGTGCGATGAACTATTTGCTTAACCTCTACTTGTTCTCTGCGAGAGTTGTCTCATTTAAAAATCTATTTTTATATTTAGTTTACATAATTCTTTTTTCCGATGTTACATATAAATGTCCCGCCCATCGATCAGATTACTGCATCAGAAAGCAGATTTCTTAAGTATAACAATTTACTGGTATATTCTATTATAATTGGTTAAAATCATATTTCGACTTGTGTATTTACATGCATTAGAAAAGGTTCAAATCAGTGTTAAGATTTTTCCGCTACAGTTAACAGAAATCCCATAAAGATCACAGTTTATCAACCAGAGTTACATGGCAAAAAGCTATATTTTGGATGCAAGCATTCTTTTAACACACTCCAACATATATCATACACCATGTTATTAAAGTTAACGAATTATTTAACATTTGTCGTTATAAAATTTTTTTTTTGTAAAATGTTGCATGAAACTTTCTATATAGTTTGAAATAAAACAGATCATTGCAATAATTATTTATAGTAAAAATACTGTTGGGTGTGAACCATAACATTGGTTCGGTTTCTGATTCTGACAGTTGTTGTCCATTCGTTGTGTGTTTGGGCTTTTGATTTTGCAATTTGATTTAGGACTTTCATTGTTGAGTTCAGTATTTTTGTTATTTTTACTGTTTGAGAGATACTAAAGACTGACATGTGATTCTCAGTGTCATAATTTTTATATAAATTTTGAGCAAACTGACAGTCAGTGATCATGCCGCTGCCTCTGTGTTAATATATGCTAACTTCCATATGTAATTATTAAGCACCAAAGAATAGACCTTTTCTGCCGCTGAAGATACCAATAGTTTCATTTTGTTGTCATGTCTTGGATAATAACGTCATAACCAAGACACTGCCAGGGTTTGGGAGGCTGATGTGTACCAATTTGTTTGTCGTTAATGTTTTTTGTTATAATTAGGCCGTTATTCTCGTCGAAGTTTACATTCGGTCTTTGTAGCTGACCCATACGGTATAGGGCTTTTGCTCATGTGAGGCCGTTGGGACCTATAGTTGTTAATTTATGTTTCAATGGTCTCTGTGAGAGTCGTCTCATGCAATCATACCAATCTTTTTTTATTTATCAGGAAACGAGTCTTTATTGTTTTGAATGCACTATTTTGATATTTCAGAACGTTATCCTTATGTTTCTTTCAAATGTAATTTCATCGTATTCGGTACTCGCCCGCGACTCGGTATTAATGTATAATGTTTATGCATTACTTTCAGTGACCTGTATAAGTGTCAACAGTTTTAAATTTAAAATTTGTATAGGCAATGCCAAAAATAACATATTGTTTGAATTGTGTCTTATTAAATGTGTGACATAAGGTTTCATTACAAATAGTACGTGATATTTTTTTTACAGACTGTATAGTGAGTGAATCATATTTCTGTTTAAATCTCCGACCATTTAGAAGGATATGTTTACATTAGATTTAAACTATTTACAGTTTTCACCCTTAAGAGTGGTGAAACAAGAAATAAACCTATAACAAACATACAGTTCAAGTTCATGTGGACTACTGATATTCTAAGTGGTAACATTTGAGTTACTGTTTCTTAATGTGTATAATCGTAAAGGAATTGAATGATGCATTGGCAGAAAAATAGCCAAAAATTAAACGCGTTGGAATGCAATCAATTTAAATATCAATATTTTTTTTAATTGAGATTAAGTCAAACAATGTTTAAATTGATGCAAAACAATTATGACACATTCATTTTTCCTTACACCGTTCTCTCCTTGAAAACTTCTGCAATAAAACATCATTGGATGTGTGCACCAACAACAACATTGGAGCAACGTATATTTTAATAACAAAGGGTTTTTTACTTCTAAAACGAAGACGTATAATATTGTAGTAATTTACCTCAGTTTATTATTGGTGATAGATCGTTGGCTTTGTCATGCCCAGCCACAAAGAAGTAAAACAACGTGTATTAGTATGTCGTCGATTGGATAGCTTAAAACTAATCCCTCAAAAAAGGTTTGATATATAAACAAATGTTCGACAAACCTCAGACAGTTTCTTTTTAATTTTGGGTATACATTCTGCTGTGGTATTGTATCTAGAATTTGAAAACATGCATTTTCAAATTTGTGTGGGTGTGTCTTTAATGTTTTTTATCTGAGAAGTTATTTTGGTGTTATCGTTGACAATGACTATTTTAGTATTGACAATCATTTCGTTTATCAATAGAAACCAATAAACTCCATATATTTGCTCATATTCTGTAAAAAACAAACCTCGTCAACAACTAATCAGATAAGAAAAAAGGATCAAAAGGTTGTAATCTATAAATATCTTATAAGTTATTTAATAGATACAAACATTAAAATCATTTACCCAAACATAACATAAATTAGTTGTAATTGATGAAAAAATGACATTTTATACATTGTTATATCATACTAAATTCTTTCATATTAGTTGACAAGATTCCAGCAGATGAACATAAAACAAGTGTGGAACGGTTAGATCTTATACTTATGTACTTTTAAATATGTGTAGAAAAACAAAAACATAGACAAGCAGCTAACTAATTTTTTTAAAGTTTAAAACAATTTGCAGAAATTGCATAGTTACTGAAAACTTATTACTGTTGAAAACCATTACAAAGAGTCAGTTTAAACTTTTATTCGAAATGAACATAAAGGTACAATATCTTTCAAGGTACAATAATAATGTAATATTATATAATAACTTTAAAATTAAATACAGTATTAACAATAGTGGGTTCGACATTTGTATTTTTATATCCATTATCAGTAATCAACATGTAATGTCATTTCTTCATATGGTCTCATAAAGCCTCCTTGATATTGCTAAAAACTCGATAAATATACATAAAAGATAGAAAGAGTTTCTGCCAGAAACCTTTTATTCAAAAGAATATTGTCATTTTTTGGTCCGAATATTTCACCCATACCAATAAATACAGTACTGAACATGAATTACACAAAAGAAGAAAGAAAAGAAAGCATTGATAAGATCGAACCTGTTGCTTTTATTACATAATACTGTTAATAATGATTGTTTAAATTTAGCAAATGACGTTCATTTCCATGGATATACGAATAACAATTTATAAAAGTAAACCATTATAGGTCAATGTCCATGTCTTGTTAAGTATCTTATCGTCATAATTTAGAGATTTTGAAAATACAATTAAAATAAATAACTATCATAAATGTTAAGTAAAACCTTAAAACACCAAACTAGGGCAAACATTTTCGCGAGGTGAATTCTGTATCTCCCCCAGGGAAGTCAATTAGACGTCATATATATTATTATACATTAGTAACTGAAATTTGCATAATGTGTATGTCGATGTTCAAAGTAGATGCAAACTCATAAAATATTTATAAAATTTCAAGATTATTGTTCATGTATACCGTCACTGTATGTTTCACTCGTCAGCGTGTAAAATGAATTCGTCAACTAACAAGGGCATATATTTTATGTTTTAAAACATTTTATTTTTCATTGCATTGTTTTAAAATCTATATGTGAATACAAATGAACACTCAGTCGTAACGTAGCTCTAACTCACAAACAATACATGTATATCTGTTACAACTTCAGCGTCTAACTGAGCTTGTTTATTCAAATCATTCTAGCTTTGAAAATATCAAATAATAAACCAAGCACGTTTTCTGTGAACTTTCCACGTTCAAAGACAGATATTTATTTTATTTTAAGATATATTTTTATAATGATAAAGTACGATTTGTTCTGCTCGATTTAAGTCAATTCATAATATACATATGCCATTTACATATAGACGATATTTTGACAGCGTGTTACTTTTTTAAAAGTTTTACGTTTTCAGATTGCATACTGGGTCGCATTAACCATAATTTGTCTAAAAGATATTTCGTTTTCGTGTAAACCCATTAAAAATAAGATTAGTTGTTTTGTATTTTCAGCCGTTTTAACAAATTATGCAGTTAAATTCAATTGCTTCACTAGCATAAGTTTATATTTTATTACGGTATATATCAAAGTAATTACAATTAAATGAGTATATTTTACGTAGGGCCAATTTTTTGGCTTCAATTTTGATAAACAAGTCATTGTTGATCTTCATTTGATTACTTACCTATCATAGAATTCTTATCTTTACCCATAAATGATGATGCTTCAAAAGAAGCTCTGTAAAGATGAAAGGAAGGAAAAGGAGATGTTTTTAAAGAGAATACCATTTAATAAATGTTGTTTCATGAGTTTGAAATAAATGTTGATGCCTTCTTATGTAAAGTTCATGCACATGTATGTTACTTTTTACTTTATTCGGTTATTTATTGTATATTTATAATTATTGCTAGGATGACTAGATTAGATTTAATGCTTGACCCTTCTACACTTGATTCGTCGTTGCGTATACACATATATAAATATATCATTACACCAAACCAAAATAACTACAACTCTTCTTAGCTCAGAGACATACATGAAGAAATGGTTGAACGTTGAATACATATACTGCTTTTATGCTTCTTAGATCTGAACTGTTTTCATGAAGAAAGCAAACATGTATTTCTAAAGACTGAAAGAATAAGCCAACACATACTGGCGTATCATTTTTTGTTTGATAATAATTTCAGAGAGTTCGGATATCACTAAGTTTTGAGTGCCTCTTGTTGTCTCCATGATTGTAGTTTTTCATGCCGCGTTTACAGCATGATATTGTAACATTTTAGTTTATTTTTATTCACTATCTTAAATGTGCATTAACATCATATACTTGTTGTTTTCTTGACAAAACTCTTGTTATGTTTGAAATTTTATCTTCAATCTTTTACATAGCCTTAAATGTAACATTTTCACTATGTTAATGTCTTGAAAGTAACTTAATTAGACAATTAGAAAGAAATTAGGTTGAAATACGACTTAAAGAGAGATTTTATTGGAGGCAGTCAACCATAGTTGTTATTCTTTTAAATTTTCCGATTTCCAAAACTTCACAAGGATACTGGTTGTTCATTTTGTATATTAATTACAATTTTAAGGATGCAGTTTTATGTATATGATATACCTGGACCTTGTGGACGTGACCTATTGCCAATGGTTATCTGATGTGAAATGTCACGTGTGTAGTATCGTCTCTGTAATGACTGAATGCTGTTATCAGATTACCTGCCGGTAACAGTGTAAATGTTGTACAAGTTGTTCACATCTATAGTCTCATATATGTGTGTGTTCACATTGCAACAGTGCGTAACTTGACGTACACTGTATATATATGTACAGTTACTCATCATTTTAGCAGCACTAATACAAAATTAGTCATTTCCCAACCTTGTCATAATGGGGAGAACTTTTACTTTTAATGATATTTTGCTATTTACTGTTAGGTATTAAAATATGGACTGATCAGCCAATCATTTGTCTAGGACGATGATAAGCAGCACATATCATTGTGAAAGTAATCGTTTATGATGGTGTAATGCAAAGGTTCGTCATAAAAACGTTTTTTTTGCCTGCAATTTTACATTTTGATGTAGCTTTTACTGTTAGTGATTCCGTTAGTACAAATGAATCAGAACGTTGCCTCTTTCTAATCAGTTATCGGTTGTTGCCCTTACATTTGTAATACCAATTTCATTAGCCAAGGTTAATATTGTTTTTACACGACTGTCTCAGTTTAGATAACCAAGAAAAATGTTAAACCGACAAACATTTTGTATATGCTTTGTCCTCAGCTAGGACACTGTACATTTAAGCCAGTGGTTGACGGTGTGTGTCATATTTATTTTTGATCATCCATTTTGAAAGTGATTTCACACTTTGTCACCTGAGGGCCTTTTTGCTTTCTCTGTGTATACAAAAAGGGATTTGTTCATTATTAAAGTCCGTATAATGACATGTAAGTGTGTAAACATTCGTCCTTTGGTCCTTTATGGATAATTGTCTCAATGGCCATGATACAACATCTCCTTATTTTCAAATCAAAGATATGATCAAATACATAACATCTTACCAGTTAATTGACCCTTGTGTTAAAATTTATATAAAGTGTCTTATGCAAGTGTCTTCCACCTTGTAATTTATTTGCCGTATCAACATTTATTTTTTTTTCTCTCTGTGAACTTCAGTTATTGTAGAAGTATACAACCTCATGAGTGGCGGTTAAAACCACATGCAGAAATTGTCTGAATTTGTTTTGTTTTCATCTGCTGATCATTCGACTAAGAAAGAGGAAAAAAAGCAAAATCTCCTACCTATACATAACCTTATAATAGTATTTAATTGTTGGCTATATTGTTTAATACCTCGAACTTAAAGTAAGATATGTTTTTGTATATGCGAACTTCATCAAAACACATTAAACTCAACACAAAAAGGGGCCAAGGCATGTAACAGAAATACAATAAAACCGTACACGTTGGAAACATTTATTTGATTTTCTTGAAGTTTTGTGTATGTTAATATCGGTCCCAAAAAGTATAAGTACGTGATATATTTTGTGACATTAATACAAGAATAGGAAGATGTGGTATAAGTGAAAATTTAAAGTATACATATGTTATCAATTCTATAATAAATCTGTCCGAATTGTATGTCCTTAATGCCCGCGTCACACTGTCCCGATTTTTACGCCGATGGCAACACGATTATGGAAATTTTCAAAATCGGGACTGATCGTATCCAGATCGGGCTATTCGTAGTGCCATCTTTAACCATCGTAGAACCATCGGCCACTTTTTATAGCCTTCGGGGACAACTTCGGGAAGGGTTCTAAATTTTTTAACATGTTAAAAAATCCCCGAAGGTGCGTCCGATGTTGAGGGTTCGTATTGAGTTCGTATCACCATCCTCACCATCGTAATGTCACCGGGAATGCATCTTTGAACATCGTATTGCATTCGTGTTTCCATCGTTTTCATTGGGCAGTTTTGACATTACGATGTCTACACGAATGAATCACGAAGCTACCCGGAGGTCTTACGATGGCAACACGACTTCGTGAAGACCTCGTAATCCCGTCATGTTGCCATCGAATAAAAGTACGAAGGCGACAAGATGGAACTACGACGGCAATAAATCCAGCTAAATGTAAGTTAATTTTCGCGCTAAAATACATTTAAAGTGCCATGCTCGATATGCACTGGTCAGTCTAATACGACAATTAAGAAAGACGCTCACAAAACATGGAGCTCATATCATATGATTCTATGAGAACAAGAAAGGCGATAGCGTTGTTTCTATTAATTCAAATGGAACAAGAAGAGCAGCTATTACAGGCTCAGGATTTACTTTTACAAGTAGAATATTATTTTTTGTCAATTTTTCATATCAAGTAACATAATGAAAATCATAAACGCGCCTCGTACACCAACACTGCAGGTACACAGTATATAGGGAAACCAACTTTTTCTTCATTATTCTGATTTTTTATGTATCGTCTGAGTTGTTGTCACACGAACGTTTACTCCATAACCATTTTGTTTTCTATATGTCATATTTTTGCCGCATTTGTTGCTTTCCCCACATCCTTCCTTTTGTCTATATTATTATGATATTCTCCTGGAAAGAGCTCTTTTTGAATAAAAGGGATCAACGAACCCATTACCTTACCTTTAAGATAGATCAGTAAACATGGGCATAATTATGGGTGATTATTCAGACTAGTGCACACATTTAACAGTTCAAACAAGGCAATGCCGAGCGTGGCATCCCCTCGTATGTAACATATTGGGGACAAATATGGACACTATATTTGTATATGACACATGCAGAAAATAGTAAATTGAATATGCATATTTCATACATAAACTATTTTTTTAGAAATCAACAAAAACATTCAGTAACTGGAAATACTTTTAATATTGTCTTTAGAACCAGCAGGTAAAAAAATGAGCAACCAATTTCCTAGGTATTATGCTATTTCAAGGAGAAAAAACAAGTCCATCTGCATGACCTTGACCTTTGGCCTTGAACGTAAAAAATGTCAGATCAGTACAAGGAGGAACAATATACCAAATGTGGTTAAAATCTTTTGAAGAATATTGGTTTTAGTGTGTCCACAAGGGTGATATTGCCTTGTATTACAACTGCCACTGTGACCTTGACCTTTGAACTTTAAAGTCAATAGCGCGTAAGCTGTACACGACGTCTTTTAGACATCGTATGGCCATCGCGCCATCATCGTAATCCATCGTGTAGTCTTCGTAATCCATCGCGTAGCCTTCGTGATCTATCGTGTAGGTTTCGGCTGCGATATGAAGCTTAAATACCCGTCTTCGGTTAACCTTCGTATATCCATCTTTTGCTATCGTATATAATTTCGGCACCATCGTATAAACTTCGATATTCTTCGTACTTGCTTCGGTCACTTTTTGGTATTTTAACGAGATCGGGACCAACTTCGTACGAACTTACAATTTTCGCATTCGGGTGTCCATCGTATATAAAAATCGGGACAGTGTGACGCGGGCATAAACATGGCAGATAACAGACTACTTATAGGCATAGTTACTTTTGTTCTGTGTCACAAGCTAGGACAGAGTAAGCTTGGGAGAAACATATTTTAAAAGTACCCTTTTCATTATCAATAAGAAATATGTAGCAGGGTTATTAGAAGAACCCAGTGTGTTAATTATGCTATTTTAAGATACTAGTAACGAAAAGTTGCAATTATCCTCTAACATTTTTGACCATGAATGATTTGACGGCTCCACTTTTCAGTGTATTTCCATGTATTTCTGATTATAAAATGATCTGAACTTTTCGTTCATTCATCAAGTTGTCATTTATCTCATACTTTTCAATTTGAAAGTTTTTATTAGCCAACAGTATTTTTAATCACACGTATTTACATTAAGTACTTTAAAGTCCATTTGTCTTTTTCTTTTGTCGACATACTTAACTATATTTTCACTTTTATGTGTTGTTATATAATGTTGTATATATATAATATTATGTAACCCAAAGCGAGGTCGCAGGTGAAATAGTTTGTAGTCCGACAAGATAAGATTCGATTGTCGAATTTATGTATACAGAAACCCATGTAATGGTCACATTTGTATGCTAGACCTATAGTTGTTCACTTATATGTCATTTCGGACTCGGGTTGCGAGATGATTGTCTCATTTTCAATCATTCTACATCAGATCTTCTTATTTTGATATTGTCCATGTGTCCACGCTCAGTTGTGTGTTCTATTTCTTTGGTTTTATTGTTAGTCCTGGAAAATATGCAATGCGTTAAAGAAATAGGTATCGTATGTTGTTAGCAAGCCTGGGAAACACATTTCGCCTATCCTTATAACAATAGGAGGATGACTATAGGTACATCATATTACTTGCTTTAGTACAAGTTTATATTATTGAAATACAGTTTTATTCAGCTTAAGGGTTTATCTAATGTAAAAATGTGTATCACTTCACCGAGCCTTTTGTTTTTCTTATGCAATTGATGCTTACCTTTAGTCAGTTTTCACCTATATAGGTATTCAACTTTTAAGTAAAACATTAGCATGTTTTAACTCTTCACAATACGAGTGTCAAGTTTTTTTTTTGTAGAGATTTAGATTGCGACTTTATACCATTTATTAAACGCAAATCTCATAGGCTATACATTTTTTTCCGATTTTGTGTACAATTGTTAGGAGTTGTGGAGTTTTGTTTATTTCACTAGGAACTCACTAAAGCTTCCAAAGAAGCGATAAAAGTTACAATCTCTGTAAAAGTACACTATAACCGACGGAATGAAATTAAAACCCTGCAGTATTTGTTCTGTGGTCAAATATGTTTGATGAATACCATATATGATACATAAAAAGTAAAAAGTAATGGCTTTCTTTTTTTAAGTATAAAAAAACAAGTGCAATTTTTCGATGGTTTTCTCAGTACTAACAGCCTAAAGCAATAGTTAAAACTAACAAACAGGATGCCCTCTTTCAGATGCACACCGATAAAAAAAACATTGTAACAGTCAGACAACTAATGTTGTGACTATCCTTGTATTAGTCAGTTTTGGATGCGTACACAATAATAAAAGCTGTTATTTATTACTAGTAGTCTTAATATAAACAAAAACAGTCTAGATAAACAAGACAACTGTTGTTGTATGTGTATGTTTGGTAAAAAAAGTAAGCATGCCGAATTACATATTTGTTTGTTTGTTTGTTTATTGGCCGTTATTTCCCCTTTTGAATATTTTGCATTTGTGATTTGTCTGTCTATTATATCTGACTTTGCAGTATGGATTTTGATATTTTGCGGTGCAATGACCTATAATTGCGTACCCTCTATGTCATTTGTTTTCTGCTGGAGAGTTGTATCATTTAAAATTCTTATTAATATATTTAGTTTACATAATTCTTTTCCCGATGAGTTTTGAACAGCGGTATACTACTGTTGCCTTTATTTACATATAAATGTCCGCCCATCGATCATTTTACTGCACCAGCAAGCAGATTTCTCAAGTATAACAATTTACTGTTATATATTCCTTATAATTGTTAAAATCATATTTCGACTTGTGTCTTTACGTGCATTAGAAAAGGTTCAAATCAGTGTTCAGATTTTTCCGCTACAGTCAAAACAGAAATCTCGTAAAGATGCACAGTTTATCAACCAGAGTTACATCATGGCAAAAAGCTATATTTTGGATGCGAAGCATTCTTTTAACACACTCCAACATATATCATACACCATGTTTATTAAAGTCTAATAAATGTTTAACATTTCTCGTTATAAAATTTTGCATTAAACTCTTCATATAGTTTGAAATAGAACAAATGATTGCATATATATAGTAAAAATACTGTCTGGGTGTGAACCATAACATTGGTTTGGTTTTGTGACAGTTGCTGTCCATTCGAGATTGATGTGTTTGAGCTCTCCATCCAAATAACAATTTATAAAAGTAAACCATTATAGGTCAATGTCCATGTCTTGTTAAGTATCTTATCCTCACTTGCTTTCATTTTGTATGAATTTCCTAAAAACACAAAATTTATTTCTAATATTTGGAGATTTTGAAAATACAATAAAAATAATTAAATATTATAAATGTTAAGTAAAACCTTAAAACACCAAACTAGAGCAAACATTTTCGCGAGGTGAATTCTGTATCTCCCCCAGGGAAGTCAATTAGACGTCATATATATTATTATACATTAGAAACTGAAATTTGCATAATGTAGATGTCGATGTTCAAAGTAGATACAAACTCATAAAATATTTATAAAATTTCAAGACTATTGTTCATGTATACCGTCACCATATTTTTCACACATCAGCGTGTAACTTTAAAACGTGTGTTCAATGAATTCATCTGCTTACAAAACTCCATATCGGCATAGATTTCATATTTTTAAACATTTTATTTTCCATTGCGTCGTTTAAAATTCAATGTGTACATACACTCAGTCGTAACATAGCTCTACCACACAAACACATCATGTAAATCTGTTACAACTTTCAGCGTCTGACTGATCTTGTTTATCCAAAACATTCCAGCATTGGAAAAAATATCAAATAATAAACCAGAAACTTGGTGTATAAATAACCATGTTTTCTGTGATCTTTCCACGTTCCAAGACAGATAGATATTTTAATTTGAGATATTTTCATTATGATAATGTTCGATTTGTTTTGCACGATTTAAGTCGATTCATAATATATGTTTGACATTTACATATAGACGATATTTTGACAGCGTGGTACTTTAATAAAAGTTTTACGTTTTCCGATTGCATACTGGGTCGCATTAACCTTAATTTGTGTAAAAGATATTTCGTTTTCGTGTTAACCTATTATAAGATTAGTTGTTTTGTATATTCAAACGTTTTTACAAATTATGCAGTTAAATTTGACTACTTCACTAACATAAGTTTATATTTTATTACGGTATATATCAAAGTAATTACAATTTAATGAGTTTATGTTACGTAGGGCCATTTTTTTGCTTCAATTTTGATAAACAAGCCATTGTAGATCTTGATTTGATTACTTACCTATCTAAGAATTCTTATCTTTACTCATAAATGATGATGCTTCAAAAGAAGCTCTGTAAAGATGAAAGGAAGGAAAAAAGGATGTTTTTAAAGAGAATACCATTTAAAAAGATAAATGTTGTTTCATGAGTTTGAAATAAATGTTGATGCCTTTTAATGTAAAGTTCATGCACATGTATGTTACTTTTTACTTTATTCGGTTATTTATTGTATATTTATAACTTTGCTAGGATGACTAGATTAGATTTAATGCTTGACCCTTCTAGATTTGATTCGTCGTTGCGTATACGCATATTTAAAAGTATCATTACACCAAAGTAAAATAACTACAACTCTTCTTTGCTCAGAGACATAAATGAAGACATACAGGTTGAATGTTGAATACATAGTATACTGCTTTTATGCTTCTTAGATCCGAAATGTTTTCACGAAGAAAGCAAACATGTATTTCTAAAGACTGAAAGAATAAGCCAACACATACTGGCGTATCATTTTTTTTAATAATAATTTCAGAGAGTTCGGATATCACTAAGTTTTGAGTGCCTCTTGTTGTCTCCATGATTGTAGTTGTTCATGCCGCGTTTGCTGCATGATATTGTAACATTTTAGTTTATTTCTATTCACTATCTTAAATGTGCATTAACATCATATACTTTTTGTTTCTCTTGTCAAAACTCTTGTTATGTTTGAAAGTTTATCTTCAATCTTTTTCATAGCCTTAAATCTGTAGGTAATATAAAATGTTCACTATGTTAATGTCTTTAAAGTAACTTAATTAGACAATTAGACAGAAATTAGGTTGAAATACGACTTAAAGAGAGATTTTATTGGGGGCAGTCAACCATAGTTGTTATTCTTTTAAATTTTCCGATTTCCAAAACTTCACAAGGATACTGGTAGTTCAGTTGGTATATGAATTACAATTTTAAGGATGCAGTTTTATGTATATGATATACCTGGACCTTGTGGACGTGACCTATTGCCAATGGTTATCTGATGTGAAATGTCACGTGTGTAGTACCGTCTCTGTAATGACTGAATGCCGTTATCAGATTACCTGGCGGTAACAGTGTAAATGTTGTACAAGTTGTTCACATTTAGTTTTATATATGTGTCTGTTCAATTTGCAACAGTGCGTAACTTGACGTACATTATATATATATATATATGTGCAGTTACTGATCATTTTAGCAGCACTAATACAAAATTAGTCATTCCCCAAGCTTGTCATAACATGGAGAACTTTTACTTTCGATGATATTTTGCTATTTACTGTTAGGTATTAACATATGGACTGATCTGTCAGTCATTTATCTAGGAGGATGATGAGCAACACATATCATTGTGTAAGTAATCGTTTATGATGGTGTAATGCAAAGGTTCGTCATAAACACGTTTTTTGCCTGGAATTTTACATTTTGATTTAGCTTTAACATGTTTAACTGTCAGTGATTGTCTGTTAGTACAATTAAATCAGAACGTTGCCTCTTTCTTATCAGTTATCGGTTGTTGTGCTTACATTTGTAGTACAAATTTCATTAGCCAAGGTTAATATTGTTTTTGTAAATGTTTGCACCTGTCCTAAGTCAGGAATCTGATATACAGTAGTTGTCGTTTGTTTATGTAATTTATACGTGTTTCTCGTTTCTCGTTTTTTTGTATAGATTAGACTGTTGGTTTTCCCGTTTAAATGATTTTACACTAGTAATTTTGGGGCCCTTTATAGCTTTTTGTTCGGTGTGAGCAAGGTTCCGTGTTGAAGGTCGTACATTGACCTATAATGGTTTACTTTTATAAATTTTTACTTGGATGGAGAGTTGTCTCATTATCACTCACACCACATCTTCCTATATCTATTTACACGACTGTCTCAGTTTAGATAACCAGGAAACATGTTAAACCGACACACATTTTGTATATGATTTGTCCTATAGCCAGGAAACTGTACATTTAAGCCAGTGGTTGACGGTGTGTGTCATATCTATGTTTGATTATCCATTTTGAAAGTGATTTCACACTTTGTCACCTAAGGGCCTTTTTGCTTTCTATGTGTATACAAAATGGGTTTTGTTCATTATTAAAGTCCGTATAATGGCCTGTAATTGTGTAAACATTCATCCTTTGGTCCTGTATGGATAATTGTCCCAATGGCCATGGTACAACATCTTATTTTCAAATCAAAGATATGATCAAATACATAACATCTTACCAGTTTATTGACCTTTGTATTAACATTTATATAAGGTGTTTTATGCAAGTGTCTTCTACCTGATAATTTATTTGCCGTATCGACATTTATTTGTTCTCTCTATGAACTTTAGTTTTTGTAGAAGTATGCAACGTTATGAGTGGCGGTTAAAACCACATGCAGAAATTGTCTGAAATTGTTCTGTTTTCATCTGCTAATCATTCGACTAAAAAAGAAGAAAAAAAAGAAAAATCTCCTACCTATATATACCCTTATAATAGTATTTAATTGTTGGCTATATTGTTACCTCGAACTTAAAGTATGATATGTTCTTGTATATTCGAACTTCATCAAAACACATTAAACTCAACACATAAAGGGGCCAATGTATGTAAAGAAATACAATAAAACCGTACACGTTGGAAACATTTATTTGATTGTTTATATTAATATTGGTCCCAAAAAGTACAAGCACGTGATATGTTTTAGTGGCGGATCCAGAAATTTTCATAAGTGGGAGCCCACTGACTGACCTAAGAGGGGGCCCGCTCCAGTCACGCTTCAGTGATTCCCTATATAAGCAACCAAATTTTTTCCCAAAAAGGGGGGGCCCGGGCCCCCTGCCCCCCCCTAAATCCGCCTCTGTATTTTGTGACATTTATACAAGAATAGGAAGATGTGGTATAATTGAAAATTCAAAGTACAGTGTATATATATATATTATCAATTCTATAATAAATCTGTCCAAATTCTCTGTCCTTAAACGTGGCAGGTAATAGACTACTTATAATTATACTTTTGTTCTGTGTCACAAGCTAGGACAGAGTAAGCTTGGGAGAAACATATTTTAAAAGTACCCTTTTCATTATCAATAAGAAATATGTAACAGGATTATTAGAAGAACCCAGTGTGTTAATTATGCTATTTTGAGATACTAGTAACGAAAAGTTGCAATTATCCTCTAACATTGTTGACCATGAATGATTTGACGGCTCCACTTTTCAGTGTATTTCCATGTATTTCTGATTATAAAATGATCTGAACTTTTCGTTCCTCCATCAATCTGTCATTTATCTCATACTTTTTAATTTGAAAGTTATTAGACAATATTATTTTTAATCAGACGTATTTACATTAAGTACTTAAAAGTCCCTTTGTCTTTTGTCGTCATACTTAAACTATCTATTCCTTTTATGTATTATTCTATATATAATATTAGGTAATCCAAAGTGTGGTCACAGGTGAAATAGTTTGTAATCCGACAAGATAAGATTCGATTGTTGAATTTATGTTTACGATCCCCACGTAATGGAGACATTTTTATGCTAGACCTATAGTTGTTCATTTCTTTGTCATTTTGGACTCGGGTTGCGAGATGATTGTCTCATATTCAATCATTCTGGATCAGATCTTCTTATTTTTATATTGTCCATGTATTTTGATTGCTAGTAATGTTAGATACTGTTGTTTTCACGTTGATAGTTGATGTTAATTGTAAACTGAATTAAAATGACACTTGGATTTCTTATTGCATTGAATAAGAATTGGTTTTCTCCGTGATATATTCACTAAATCGGACCGCGCCAGGTCTCAGACTGTTTTAGGTATCACACATCACGAGCATACTGAAGGCAGTATCAGTTGTTCTTAACTTTATATAGTATTTCAGTAAAACTTGTTTACCACAATTTCCAATTTGATAATGATGGGTAAACTGTCCTATGTGAACTTGACCGAACTAGAACAGGGCGTCCCCGTCATCAAATCGTGTCATTTGTTAGCAATATTATTATTTATAATCTTAAGTCACGAGTTTTCAATAGCCGTCATCTTCTTTGAAAATAAATAGTGCATAGTGACATACAATAACAACTTCAATATATTTCCTACAAGGGAAATATGTAAGATGAACACGCAGTTTTTTAATTTTGAAACCTGAGCTTTTCAAAGGTAGACAAGTTCATACACTGACATACTGCAGTGCTACGAACCATCATACCCGTAATTTGTTGTTTTATTTTAAACCAATATAATACAAGTTTTTTTTTATTACCCATTTAAGCAAAGGGATATCATGTACCAAAAATATATAAAATGTTATTTTATGACTAAAAATATGTCATGATTTATAGCAATTATCACAGCCCAATGTCACAACGGTTTCAAATGTAATTGTATTTAGAGGGGGGATTGTAAGAAGAAAACAGATTTTTTTCTGACTTAGTTGACACATGTACAAAAATGTATAAAAAACTGAGGAAAAGTTGATTGTATTAAGTAAAAAATATAAATTACGTATTCCTCCTCGTGTTACAATATATAACAAACTGACACTGTTAGAATGAGCATGCATAGCTACCCTGTGAAACTATTTCGTGTCAATTGAAAAAGGCAGTCAAACAAAAAATTGTAATGACGATGATGCAAATGGACTGTATGTTGACTAGCATTATTTTGTGACTAAATATTTCAAACTTAATTTACTTAATTCAAGTACAGATTTGAATAATAGTATCTACAAGTTTTGTTCTTTCGAGAGTAATTCGTTTCATAAATACTATATGAATTAGAACCATATAAAAAGTAAAAGTTAAACAAATTGCCAAAATCGACTTAAGCTTTGAACAAACGATGCTTAAGGATTTATAGATATACATACAAAGTTGCCTGACTGATGTTAGAAAATTGTCAACATCTGAACACACCGTATTACGCTCACTCGTCAAAATGCTTCATATGTTGTAGCTGATATTTTACAGTATCAATATATCAAAAGTTCACTTGAGCAGAATCAGATCTATGTTATGAAATTGTATAAAATAAAAAGTACTCCCACTTATACTTTCCATTAATTTTAACATTAATCCTTTTATTTTTTTATTTTCAGTTGCATCAAATGAAAAAGGATTAATTGTGTCAACGTTTCCAAATTGGATGCATTATGGACAACTAAATGTTTACCATGGCGATCCTTCATCGTTTGTCACTGAACAAACTGTGGGCCTTTCAAGACATGATGTTGACTATGATGCACAAGTGACGTCAATTGCGGCTAATACAGAACACGATTCCGTTCTTTTTGTAGACGCTAAAACAAATACACTTTATAATTTTGATAATTTTAACCTTTATATGAATCAAACTAGTCAACAGTTTACTGCTATGCATACCGGTATATCAGCAACAACCAGTCAAATTGCATATGATTGGTTGAGTAAAAACGTATATTGGACTGATGGATTCTATAAATGGATTGCTACACATCCAGTCATGAAAAAAGAAGATATGAGCTTGTATAAAGTGTTAGTAACGAAGCATTTACCAAACCAGAGGGCATAGCAGTGGATCCTCATAAAAGGTATGTTTATTTATTGCGATTGTTTGACTATATCAGATTGCGTTTGTCTGACTGTCTATTATATATGCGTTTGTCTAATTGTATTTTATTGCAGTTGTCTGAATATCTATTTTCTTGTGTTTGCCTTACTGTCTATTTACTTGCGTTGATCTAACTGCCTATTAATTTGCGTTTGTCTTACTGTTAGGTAGATCCACTCTGTTTGGTTGACGGTTTATCAAATTGCTTTTGTCTGATTTTCCTGACTGTCTATGCACATGTTTTTGCCCGACTATTTGTTTACTTGCGTTTCTCTGACTTGACAATCTGTTTGTGTGACTATCTTTTCACTTGTGATTGTCTGACTCATTTTACTTGCGTTCATAAGGCTGACTGTGTATTTGCTTGCGTTTGAACGACTGTGTATTTTTTTGCGTATCATGTTTATCTAATTGCGTTTCTCTGATTGTCTATTTACCTTCATTTGGCTGACTTTTTAGTTACCTTTGTTTGTTAGACTGTTTATTTACTATCGTTTGTTAGACTGTCTTTTTCTTGTGGATGCCAAATTGTTCATTTGCTTGTGATTGAGTGTCTAGTTACATATGTTTGTCTGACTGTGTTTGTCTGATTGTTTATTTGCCTGTGTTTGTCTGACTGTTTATTTGCCGGTGTTTGTCCGACTTTCTATTTTATCTTTGTTATGATTATCGATAAAACCATGTATACTTTGACATCTCATTCAGATCAATGGTTAACTCCAGAGAGGAGCTTGCATGCTATAAGGCTATTATCTATTCGGATATGATATCATTGAATCCAAGGGCAATATCATATTTTCATCAATATTTTAAAGATGTTTCTATGGAAATACTAAGAGTGTCATGTTAAAGTATTAGAAAGATATACAAATAACCTTCACATTTAGTGATACATATTATATATCAAATAAGTACGGATAGCAATACCTTATTAGTTACATGTAGAGAACCAAATCGTAATTGTAATTCTGAAATAACTCATTACACAATAAAATACTAAGGTTATAGTAAATGTATTATTAAAGAATTTGACATGTTCCCGAACGTACGAAAGCATTCCATCTCCTTTCTTGAGTTTGTTTATTTTTCGAAATGTAACGCGTTGACCGTTGAACATTTTGTCAGAACGACTTCTTACTCAAAATTGTACCGATTCAACTATTATGTAATTATATATAAAACTAAATAAAAGAAGCATGACCAAATTACCAACGATTGCACTTACTGTCATGCAAAGGCCGCATTTCTTTCTAACCAAATTATTGTAAACGTTGTGTCGCGTTTGTTGCTGTTTTCTAAACGCTACATAAGTAGAAACAAATACCTCTTTTAATAAGTCTTTAACGACCCTGTTTGAACTTTCAATAAATCATGCACATGTTGTTGGTAAACAGACTTTTTTACAAACGTAGAAACAAATGCTTCGTTAAATCAGGTTGAAGTTAGAAACAAATCTAGCGTTTGTACTAACAAACGACAAACGACAAACAGCAGACGTATTTTTTAGCGTTTGCATAGTTTGTCAAAGTTTATGTAAACTTTGCAAACGTATGTTTGAAAGAAATGATCAAAACATGTGCGCGCTTAGCCGTTTTCATCGTTTGTGTTAGAAAGAAATGCACCCTATGATGTTACGTTTGATTGGGAAATAAAACATTACTTTAAAACACCGCATGATTGCTGTCTGCAAATCTTAAAAATGAAATCATTATAAAACAAATGATGATGCGAACACCAAACTCACAATTTAATTTAAGTTACAGATATTAATGTTAAGTTTGTCAATGCATTGCATCGGTGTTTAAACATCAGTACACTCCAACAAGCGCATGCAAACCTTGTAGGTTAGTTCATTAACTGTTTTGTTTCGTTAGCAAACACCGATTATACATACTGTTACAGTATGTGTTATTTTAGCCCTCACTATCGCTCGGGCAAAAATAATCACGGATATAATGCCTACCCATGTTAAAACTACAATAAAGTATAGCTTGCATCAATTATTTCTTAATTCGTAATGTTATTGTCAGTTTATTAAATGGTGATTTAGGTCATGTATGAATATGGTATATGAAGCTTTGGTTTGAATATATATTACCATATTCAATTAAATTGCATCAAAAGAACCCGTTATCTCTAATGTTTACAAACATCTATTTTAATTAAGTTTAAAATTTGGAATAAACATATTTATATTACTTTAATTTTATAGTAAAACATATGTATGAATAAATTGATGAGGTGATATACCGTACCATCTTCGTTTCATTGCCTAAGATAAGTATAAATCAATTCGGAGTAAGTCACAAGATTGTATGATGGGTATCTATATACAAAATAGTTTTTAAAATCACATCAACGAAAGTCTATTAGCGTAAACAGTCATTAGAGTCAATAGACGCACTGTACCACAGAATTTCACTTTTATAGGAGTTTCATCCGTTTAAACCGGAGTGTAGTCTATTGATGCTGTCTTAATTAAAGCTAACAAGAAACATATCCTTAAGCGCTAAATGATGTTGACTGAAAGGTCTAGACATGTACCATTGTGGCCCCATGAGTTTACAGTTATGCTGGGCGAGTACTCAGTCTGCTCTTGTGGTGTGTGCTTGTTCTTATTATTCGTGTGTCTATTAACTAACGCATCGGCATCGTTGCATGAATTCATTTGTGATATATTCTAATTAAACTGAAACAATTTACACTACGTACTGGTTTAATAGTTTTTCTTTGAAAAAAATACAAATTTCAGTGATTCCATCTTTTTCAAATCGGTAGTTGTATGGATTTTTTTCAAGAGTTTAGTATTCCGTTTTAAAAAATGTAAAATCGTTTTTTTTCCCATGTTTATTTCTGCTTGCTTTAAATCCTTTTTGAACCTAGTGTCTTGAAAAAAGTTCAGTTAAAACTTGTTGACTAAAACTGTTTTTAAATAAGTGTTTACCTATCTATCGAACAATATAGTTGAATTTGTTTTAATTAAAATATTATTAAGATAGGTCTTTTCTATATGTGTTACATGTTCTGTACCATAAAGACTAGATCATTATCTAGATTCGTGTTTGTCATTCGATTTTCCTAGTTGCTGATTTCTACACAGGAATAAATTTATTATTATAAATGTCTGTAATCAGAAATAAATGGATACGTTTTATAAAGACTGTTTTGTCTATAGTGTGACTATTTATTGTTGATTATTGTCTGTACAAATCTGTAAACAACAAACAATGGGGATAAGAGGTTGAATCGTTTGAAGATACGGATTCAATTGAAAATGCGACAACGATCTAAAAATTCTCCAATATTCACATATTGTACGCATCACTGCGATCGTCTTCGAAGACTTCAGACAAATGACAAAGAGCAAGGAATCGCTCCTGCTTGTATACCACATTGGTAGCCATACCAATATTGCAGGAGGGTGTTCTTTCAAAGTGCCTTATTACTTGAATTATAGAGTTTCCAGATGTTTATAGATGGTATGATATTAAACCCCTCACGGGGAGGATTGTGCCTGATATTTATATAATGAAGACATAATTTTTCAATCAGTTTAATAGAAGTCTGGAGCTACCATCAGTTAACTGCTAGTAGTCTGATGTTATTTATGTATTATTGTCATTTTGTTTATTTTCTTTGGTTACATCTTCTGACATCAGACTCGGACTTCTCTTGAACTGAATTTTAATGTGCGTATTGTTATGCGTTTACTTCTCTGCATTGGCTAGAGGTATAGGGGGAGGGTTGAGATATCACAAACATGTTTAACCCCGCCGCATTTTTGCGCCTGTCCCAAGTCAGGAGCCTCTGACCTTTGTTAGTCTTGTATTATTTTAACTTTTAGTTTCTTGTGTACAATTTGGAATTTAGTATGGTGTTCATTATCATTGAACTAGTATATGTTTGTTTAGGGGCCAGCTGAAGGACGCCTCCGGGTGCGAGAATTTCTCGTTGCATTGAAGACCTGTTGGTGACCTTCGCTGTTGTCTGCTCTATGGTCGGGTTGTTGTCTCTGTGATACATTCCCCATTTCCAGTCTCAATTTTACATGATAAACTCAGGCTTCTACCGAAATGTAACTAAGGTAAACTATCTAACCTAAAACACATAATCATCACATACAAAAAAAAACAACAACAAAAGCTAACCATAATGAGAATACTACTACTATTTATAATTATTTTGATCATCATAATCTATAAAGAGTGAATATTTATAGTTTCAATTGTTTTCCAGATACTTATTTTGGTCCGATGTCATAGGTGTTACATCAAAAATAGAAAGATCAAACTTGGCCGGGGATGATGACAGTCGAGTAGTGATAGTACAGAGTGACAGTCCAATATGGATATCGTCTCTAGCAGTAGACACTGCAACACAGACATTATACTGGGCAGACATTGGTCGGCAGACGATTGAAACTATTGACTATGATGGAACTAAGACCAGCAGGAAAGTTCTAGCAAAACTTTTAGGATCTGCATTCATAGCAATATCTTTAGCTAAGGTAAACATATTTAAAAGTACAAGAAGTTTTAGTATTAATGTAAATTGTAAATATGCTCTCCTTGAAAAAATTGAAATGTGATGCTTTACCAATTGATAACTTATATAAGTATATTTTATCCCCCTTTTTATTTACCACCTGTAGATGAATGGGGACAACAATGTCAGTTATATTCTCAGTGAAATGTCATTTACAATGTGTACCATTTCCTGAGGTAATAAAACCATGTTTTTAACAACTCACATTAAACTGTATAGCATACAAAGAAACCTTCACCTGCTTGATGTACGCAGTGTGAAGAAGCAAAATGGAGAAAACTTCATAAACTTGATATAGATAAAATGGAGAAAACCTCACAAACTTTCTTTATTGTTATATATTGATATCTTATTTTTTCTGGTTTTAGGATGTTGTATGTGGAAGCAACTATAAAGATCTCAGTGTTAGGTGCTATGATAAAATAACGGGAAATAACACGTGGTTCACTACTTATTACTATAAAGAACCATGGGCAGTGGCTGTATATGACAAAGATATGCAAACCAAAGCAACTCGTATGTATATTTACAACAGCAGCATCTTGCATTATTTAACATATTTTTTTTTATATGTAATTATACTTAAATAAACTTTTAAATAAAGATTCTCAAGCAAATGAAAAAAAAGTTTTTTTGAGATAATTACACGATAATCAACTTTTTTAAAGCAATTTTTATTCAAGACAAAAATCATGTTGTTTGAGTCAAAAATATATTTTAACGGTACTAAAGTTGATTTAAATGTTATTAATTTAATGAAAGTTTCAAACTGCTATTAAAATGATGTTTTAAGTGTTGACAAATAACATTGTAGATCCATGCCAGAACAAAAAATGTGCCCACATATGTATCAACATTGACCAATCAAATGCCAAATGTATGTGCAAGGAAGGATTCAAGTTGAAATCTGACGGATTGTCGTGTGAGAGTAAGTAATTACATGAGACTTTGTAAATTTCTTGCGTCAATGATGAGTCTTATGTAGACGAAACGCGCGTCTGGCGTACTAAAGTATAATCCTGGTACCTTTGATAACTATTTACACCACGGGGTCAATGCCACTGCTGATGGACGTTTCGTCCCAAGGATATCACCAGCCCAGTAGTCAGCACTTCGGTGTTGACATGAATATCAATTATGTGGTAATTTTTATAACTTTCGTGATAACAAAACTTTGAATTTTTTAAAAAGCTAGAGATTTTTGTATCCCAGGCATAGATTACCTAAGCCGTATTTAGCACAAATTTTTGGAATTTTGGATTCTCAATGCTTTTTAACTTTTTACTTATTTGGCTTTATAACCATTTGATTTGAGCGTCACTGATGAGTCTTATGTAGACGAAATGCGCGTCTGGCGTACTAAATTATAATCCTGGTACCTTTGATAACCATTAATGATAATTTGATATGTATTATATTACATGACCGGAGGTTTAACATATTGATACAAAAACAGCAACATACCAACATCAATGTACATACACCAGTATGAATATCTCGACTTCATCGAATTGGTCGTTTTTCTGAAAACATAAATGTGCCTTGTATAAACTTTATGTACATATAGTTGTATTAAAACATAACATACTTCTTATTAATTAGAGAGAAACACAACTGCACACCACAAAGCTTTCAGACAAACAGGCAGTCATGGCATATAGGAACATGAAAACAATACAATAGGGAAAATAGTTATATCGAATTCTTATTAACAAAATTCCATCTGAAAACTCAATCATGTATTCAACATTATTTTGTGAATTACAATATCTCCATTTATATATGCTAGTATCATGTATATATATTTTCGATTTTACACCTGGGTGGCTTAAGGTGCAATATAAACTCGTCTGCATCTTTTACCTGTATCATAAATTTATTAAAATAATACATTTAATTTATTATTTCTTATCTTATTAAAAAAAATCAATACATTTATCGTCTGATTATCTACCATTTTACATTAGATATACATGACAGTTACAGTAAAAATTATGTTTCAGGATCCTCACTTTGCTTAAAATGGACCTGGGGTGTGTTGTTAAATGATTTGAATTAGCAAATTCACGAAAAACCTGTTAATTTATGCTAATGACAATGGTGTCAATGCGTTAAAGTTTGTGAGCTTGTTTCCAAACCTGCAGATTTGAAATAGGATATTTTATCTATAAATTATTTTACACCGAAAATAAGCTTTAAGGATTCCTAGGCCTTATTTAACCACCATTTGATAATCTTTGAATGTAAGAACTTAAATAGATATGTTACTCGCAGTGTTTTCTCCCATCATTTCTGTCTTCTCTGACCATACTATTATAACTAACATATTAAAAGGTCAGCAATACTATTAATCGATTTCTTTATGTCGACTGAAAACTTTGCAATGCTGTTTCAGGACAAGAACAAATATTATTACAATAGGTATAATCTTTAAGATAAAGTTACCTACAAACTAGAAAATCAGAGTTTGGTAGATAAGACTAACATTATGCATTGCAATATGCCTCCTTCATACCCCTGACATAGTTGTTGCATATGTTCTTTAACGGAGAGAGAGCGAGTAACTTTTCCTACATGAAGCATGTGATAAAAAGTCCATATTCCGACCGTCTTTTTACTCGCATAAACCCATTCTACATCGAGAATAGTAAAACATATAACATAATGTAAATTCGACTATGTTACAATGTTTTGATTTTTCCTTTAGGTGAACATGGATTTTTGTTTGGAAAAGCAATCATAATGGCTAATTCCACTGATGCTTGTATGTACGATGCTCACATCAGCACAAATGCTAAGCCTACCTCTGACTGCTTTCTAACAAATATGTCAGGCTTAATGTATTTTGCTGTTGACAGTCATGAGCGCCAGTTTTACTACATCGACGAGGTATCCATGTCGGTAAAACAAGTTGATATGATTAGTAATATCGAGAAGGTGGTATATACAGGATCAACGGCAATGTCAGGTATGTTAAAAGTAAAGTAACAAAAAATACCGAGCTCCCATGAAAATTCAAAACGTAATCCACAAGTATACCACACGTTTTATTTAATTTAAAAATACTCGGTGGACATATAATATGCTTGCATACAATGTAACTTTTATTTACAAATGATAAATATTGTATAACATTTTGAATTAAAGCAAGTGAGCTTAGTTGCAATAAGTTAGCAAGAAAAACAAATTCACTAATTCACTAAACAAAACATTGCTTGTTAATGTAATGAATAGAATACGTGTAGTAGATTTTTTTAAACGTTCTAGTGACACCTTTTTACCATATTTCTAATGAAAACAATAGAACAAAACAACGTTTGCATATGTAATGTAAGGACCATGAAAATCCATAACAACATAACTTGTTTACGTTTTCAGTGGTATACTTTTCAACATTTTAAATCGTATTTTTGAAATTTTGAAATGAATAAGTACATTTTGTTTCATTTTCGTTTTAGGATTTGCATTTGACTGGACAACGAAAAATTTATTCTGGACTGACTACCGAGGAGGCAAGATTATTGTTCATTCCGTGTTGACATCTGCAACGGCAGATTTAGTAACTTTGTTAGATAGTCCAAGTTACATCACCGTAGACCCTCACATGAAGTAAGTAAATTAAATGGTTTAGGGGATGTGTACTGTTTGTTTTCGTTTCTCCTCGTTCGTATCATCAACATTACCATGTGACCTTATTTCTGATTTTGTCTTGTACAGGTCATTTTGCTTAACAGTACATCATATCAAACCAGACATATGTGTTTTACCTTCTATATAACGACAATAATCATAGCTGGGTTCATTTGTATTTCATGTAGATTTGTTATCGTATTATCCATACAATAAGTAATTTCGAAGTAATATCCATATCAGTAGTATTTCCTCTAATGTTACGGTTTTATCCAGACCAGTTGTATTTGTTTGCAATGTTTCGATAATACCCTTGTTGATGCTGATTAGTTTAAGACCTGACTGTCTGTAACAATAATTATTTGGTTTTTTGGTTTATAATTCATATCCACTGCAGTTTCTGCATATATAACTTATCAATTGTTGTAAGAATAAGGATTTTAAGCTATCGGCGCCTTAGGAACAATGGCACATATGTATTGTCTTTTTTAATTGCTTTTCAGAAAAATGTATTGGATCACAGGCTATGGATATACAGCTACTCTCGAAGAAGGGAATTTAGATGGTTCTGGATTAAAAACAGTTTTGGCTAAAGGAGAAATAAGTTATCCAGAATCATTGTTTTGGGATGTAGCGGCACAAAAGTATGGACTTTTTCTATTCCCTAGAATATAATAAGTTTTAATTTTATCGATCAAACCAGCTTTCAAATATTTGATGAGTAAAAGTATTCCGTTATTCATATATATGAAAAGTGTCTAATATCATGGGTCCTTTCAGAAAATTTAAAAGTTAAGGTCAAACTGCAGAAATGTCAAACGATAGCCTTATTTCGAGATCTTTGCAATTATATTTTTTACATAACCGACTGCTTTTTCGAAAAAATACTGTCTTATACAATATAACTGATATTTCTAGTGTCTTAAAAGAAAAGAAATGTGTAGTCTCATTCAACAGAGATCCTTAACCTCATGACCTATATTTCAATCTTCTTCCCATATTTCTATAGATTATATTGGATAAACAATGGTGACCTAGTCAGTATGAAACCCGATGGATCTGAGCCTAAATATCATGCATATGTAGGTTATGCAACTCATATAGCAATATATCAGGTAAATATGGATATTTTATGTTAGACCTAATAGATTAAAAGAAGTTCTAAATATATTGTAAAGTAGGATAATTTTATTGATAGTAGATACATAATGTTTTATATTTAGTGAAAATCCAACCAAGTCATACTTGCATATTATTTGTTATATTTTAAAGTTTGTAGATATGTGATCTATAACATTGACATATCAAATGAAACTAGAAAATACATATTAGATCTACAGTTATCATTCAGTTTTGGCATTGTGTGTACAAATGATATATCAAAGATTTGAATAGTTTTCAATACAGCATAAACATTGAGTAAATGCATTATTTAGTTTGTTATAGACATGTGAAGCAGTTCATGATGATTATAAAATCGATTATTACCAAATAAAAAGTTTGATAATAATTACAGTTGTTATTGCGAATCCAATGATAGTTTTCAACAGTTTCATCTGCAACTTACCTGTCGATTTAAACTTTTGTAAGTTCAATTGTCCCATCTAACAAATACAATTGCTATTGTTTTCTGAGTAGTTTATTCACTGGGACCTTTAAATTTCTTCTGGGATTCGCAATAAATTTAAATGATAAATGAAAGACAAACCATATGTGTTGATATCTGTTATTTTAAATCTAAATAGGATTACACACTTTGGACCACTGGTGACGACACTCTGGAAATAGCCCATTTAGATTCGTATTATCCAGATACTACAGTCTATGCTGAAGATTTAAGTATGATCAAAGGATTAGGAGTCTACGATGTAGACCTGCAGCGAATGGAAATCAGTAAGTTTAGGATATATGACTTTTGAACAGCAGTTTTCTTCTGTTGCCATTATTTACACAATAGTTAATTTTACGATGTAGACCTGTAGCCGGAGATCAATAAGTTTAAAGCTTAGATGTCCTGAATGTAATAACAATTAAGTTACAAGCACGTGGCGAGTGCAATGCTTTTAAAATCAGTTTTAGCAAGTGATGAACAAACTATCTGTTTATGGCTTCCAGGACATGGAGTTTGCTCAAAATGTACTTTTTATGCCCCATTTATGGGCATTATGTTTTCTGGTCTGTGCGTCCGTCCGTCCGTTCGTCTGTTCGTCTGTTCGTCCGTCTGTCCCGTTTCATGTTAAAGTTTTGGTTAAAGTTTTTGGTCGAGGTAGTTTTTGATGGAGTTGAAGTCCGATCAACTTTAAACTTAATAAACATGTTCCCTATGATATGATCTTTCTAATTTTAATGCCAAATTAGAGATTTAATCCTATTTTCACGGTCCACTGAATATAGAAAATGATAGTGCGGATGGGCCATTCGTGTACTAGGGACACATTCTTGTTTAAACAGTTTTGGGATGAGTTATGTTTTATATAGTGAGTAAAAGATAAATTTTTTAAAGCACAAGTCTATAGATTTTAAAGAAAATTTCCAGTATCATTATTTATCTTTGAATCCGTCATGTAATTTTATCCCTTATTTAGTATTATCTAATTTCGCTTTTTTTTAATACTTACACATCGAACCTCATAATTAAGTAAATTGTTTGAATCCGGCGTATGTCCATGTTTTATTATTTTTTATTATCAGATAACTGCTCAAACTACAACGGAGGATGTCAACATATTTGTCAGCCAACAGCAACTGGAATGCAATGCTATTGTAATTTTGGATATCAATTACAAGCTGATGGAAAGACCTGTTCCAGTAGTAAGCATGCCGATTATTTTTAGAAGATAAGATTTTACATGAAAAAGGGATAAAACCATGATTTATATTCTTTAAATGTGTCCGATAATTCGGATAAAATACAGTACAGTATTAAAGCAGAAAAAGATCGAGAGAAAATATAAAGCATATACTAAAGGTGATGCAAAATATCAGAGTGGTGTTATTTTGTTTAATTTTGTTTAGAAAAAAATGCATTCATTTTCCTGTATGTTTTACAGTACATCTTTGACATCAACCATGTTTATTTTTGAATGTAATTGAATCATTTATCAAACCTTTATGTTATTGATACTGTGACCTACCTTATTTGTATACTTTTAGCTCCTTTTGAAGATTCATTTGCACTCTTACCCGATGTTACACATGACAAAATATACCAAGTATCCTTGTCCAATGGGGAGCTGCGAGCACTTGATATTCCAGACATCGACGTTCCAGTATCTATTATATATGATAAACCAACGAAGAAACTGTACTGGACAAATGCTATTAAGACAGAAATCCGAAGCTCTCCTCTCAAGGCAGCCGTATCAGAAATACTTTATGATACCTGTAAGTTCTAGAGTATACAGTTGTATCAAACATTTCAATAACAGCTAATGATGTCCGATTAAAGAATTTAGAATGTCCTTTCGAATATCATATGACATGAAACGCAAACTTTAATGTCATTTACACGAATGTGAAACTACCATAAACGTTTTCTAAATATTAAAATTACCGTTGCTTTATTTGGCAAGATCTTTCACAATGTTTGGGCCTCAGTGCTTTTCAACTTCGTTCTGTATTTGGGCTTTTTAACTTTTTTTTATCGAGTTAACTTTTGGGACTTTGAAAGACGTAACGTGCGTCTGGAGTTCACCGTTTTAATTTTGTTATCCATGATGAGTTTATTTACAACCATTTGATTGATGCCACTGCTAGTTGAGGTTTACTCCCCAAGGTCATATCCAGCAAAGTAGTCAGCACTTCAGTG
Organism: Mytilus edulis; assembly: GCA_019925275.1. NCBI lineage: Eukaryota > Metazoa > Mollusca > Bivalvia > Mytilida > Mytilidae > Mytilus > Mytilus edulis. Next base: position 107,835,823 of record CM034353.1, on the reverse strand, counting down.
TTGACATTGATTATCATTGGTATAGTCATTATCATTAATATACTGTTAACATAACGATAACTACTAAGGACTTTCTACCTTTTAGAATGTTTGGTCCTCAATGCACTTCAACGTGGTATTGTATTTTGCCTATTTAACTTGGTACTTGTTTGATTCGAGCGTCACTGATGGGTCTTTTGTATACGGAACGCATGTCTGACATGTCTGGCGTACACAATTTTAATCCTTATATCTATGACGAGTTTATTATTTGTTCATTTCTTTTGTATTTAAAAATAGCTACGGATACCCGGGATTTGACAGTTGACATATCTTTCCTTCCGCAACGCAACGTGTACTAAACTATATTTTTGAGCATAATGGTGCAACTATAGGCTATTATTTTTCTATTTTTTTTTATGAAGAAAAGATGTTTGACCAGAGAGTTCCAGTTCAATCAATTTATGATAAAGTCCTCAACTTAAATTAAATGTATTGTTTTCGATTGTTTTGTAATGTTGAATAATGATTTTATTTTAATTAATAACCATAATGTATTTTCATTACAGGGTCGACATTACCAGTTGGTTTGGCATTTGATTATTCGTCGGGATTGTTATATTTCACTACAGAGTATTACTGGGATCCAAGTTTTATAGGATGTATTCATCCACATGTTGGAAAAGTGCACAAGATAATTTCAAATTTAGATTTACCAAAGAACATTGCCTTGTATCCATCGAAAGGGTAAGAATTGCAAATGAAATGTTGAAAAAATTGCGTGTACTCGAAGGCCTAGTGTTTAAAATACATACTTGTAGTTTGGAAGACTCTTAATATTCGAAAAGCCTATTAAAAAAAAAGAGAGAACACTATAAGGGCAAACAATTTGCATAATGGTTGAGTTGCTCAAAATTGCATTACTCAAAATACTCTTAATTCTAAACAGCAAATAAACATGTAACAGATTTAAATGCTAATGAAAACGAACAAAACAACATACACACAACTACAAAAATGATAATTAGAATTCCAAATTGCCTTCCAATAATAATAGAAATAATATCTACTTTTCTCCATAGAATACTGTTCTGGACTGATATTTCAACAGACCCTACAAGAAATTCATATATTGGATCTGCATTTATGGATGGTACCGGGATGAAGAAAATTGTTGATACAAATGTCAACTCGCCTAATGGAATCGTTATTGATTATACAGGTAATTTTAGACACATACAGACAGATGAATATATCATAATTTGAATTCAGTTGAAATGCCTTGATACAGAATTAAACCTTAATTACAGTATTACTAGCATTGCCTGATACTAGTTATTCGTGTTTATTCAAAATTGTTCACATGAAGAACCTGTTTCCTTTATTAGTTAAACACATGCATAAAATTGTATAATTGTGAGAAACAGTCAACCTGCAGGTGCATTTTCATTTTCATTTTTCACTTTCTGTTTTGCATAATTGTTAAGACAATCCTCTAGATGGTATTCCCCTTTTGACATGTACAATAAGTTCTTCAATTTATATCCGTAGTATTAACATTTGACGAATTTGTTTGATATTGCTAAGAGAATAGTTTTGTTATTGCAGCTGATAGAGTGTATTGGGCAGATGCTGATCTTAGTACAATCTCAAGTTGTAGACTCGATGGTACAGATAGGAAATTAGTTATAGAGGAACCCGGAGCAATGCTGGTTGGAGTTGATATATCTCCACCATATCTGTATTATGTTGGACGAAACAAACAGTAAGTTATGGTTTGATAGTTAAATCATATAAATAATATTATCATGATTATGTTTCAAAAATTTACTAATAAACGATACTTGGTACAAGTCTTGTAATTCATTTTGTTCTTCTTCTCAAGCAATTTTGTCTAGTTGAAATATAATAACAAAACAATGAAAATAGATTTGCAATGAAAATGTTACTTGTTCAGGATGTGAAGAGAAATCTATTTGATATATAGATACAAGTTTGAGGGTAAAAATGAGCCAATCAGAAATATCACATTGGAAAAACGAAGATGTGGGCTATATACCGCGAATACAAAAAATACCGGTAAACATGATCCCTATAATAAATAGTATATGTAATATTATAGTATTAATGAATGGGTGTTTTTATAATGGCCCTGTTATATGTCCAAGGTCTGTAATAATGGTCGAGGAAGTCTGTAATGGCCCAAGGCAACGCCGAGGTCCATTACAGACATCCGAGGCCATTATTACTGACTGAGGACATATAAAAGGGCCATTATAAAAACACCCATTTCTTAATACATTTATTAACCAACTGAACAAAAGTGTATGTGTTTCTGCCAACTTGATGTACCCTCTTACTCTTTTAATGACAGTTTAGTTTGAAAAAAAATATTTGTACTTCACCATGATAAAGCTTTTAAATATACCAAATATCCAAGATATAAAGTTGAAAGAAGTTATGTGTTGAAAAACAGGATGAACAGTGATCCCTTAATATGGTTCTTTAATGTTGGTTGCTGGTTACTAAATAAAATAAAATACAAAAAGGTATTATACTCTTTACAACTTAATTTTATTAACTTTATTAAAAACCCTTACTGGGCTTAATACAGACAAACTGGGCATTAATACAGGGCCATTACAGAAAAAACAGGGCCATTACAGAAAAACAGGGCCATTACAGAAAAAACAGGGTCATTACAGAAAAATAGGGCCATTACAGAAAATATGTAATTTTTAATAAACAATCATTTCTGGCTATAATGTACATAGATGGTTAATAAAATGATCTATAGTAAAATCACATAACTACTGAACTCAAAGAAAGATTCAGAACGGAAAGAACCTAATCAAATGGCAAATCAAAAGCTCAAACACATCAAACGAATGGACAAAGAACTCTCATATTTTTGACCTGGTACAGGCATATGATATAAATAATTGAAAACAATATTGACCTAACGGATGCATCTTTTATTATAGTGTAAGGTTATTCTATTTTAGGCCTTACTTTTCCTGGCTTTTGTTCCCTTATCCATTGCGGGTTTTGTTAATTTGATATTTGAATTTGATATATTGAACTTCAAAATATATGGTGTCTAGCATCACTGGTGATTATATTGTTCATTCGCAGGTCAATCTCAAAATTTGATGTGAAGTTGAACACTAAGATCCAATTCATGAATGATATACATGCTCTTGGAAGAATAGAATCAGTCCGAGTATACCCAGAACAAGCACAACCAGGTCAGTACAGATAAATAAAGCCAACAGTAGTATACCACTCAACATTGCTATATCAAAATTTGTTGGATGGTTAAAAATAATTTGAGCTGTATCAATTTTCAGGACAAACATTTGGTTTATGTATTAAGCTAAGGTTTTAAAATATATTATAAAAAAGAGTTTGTTAACGAGAGTTGATGTAACTTTTATTTTGAAATCGATCTTATTTTGGGTTCTCGATGCTCTTCATCTTTATATTTGTTTGGCTATCTAACTATTTTGATTTGAGAGTCACTCATGAGTCTTATGTAGACGAAACGCGCCTCTGTGGTATCAAATTATAAGCCTGGTACCTTTGATAAGTATATTCAAATGTAGTAAATATAGATAATCATTTTACTCCAATAAGGCACATATCATTAACTTGTCAATATCAGATTATCTGTAAGGTTTGCAATCATAAAATTCTCGAATCATTATCAACACATTTGGGGTTGCTATTCCTATGACATATGGTGACTCCTCTTAATCTGCACACAGGTTTGAATATATAAATTCATGTTTTTTTAATGTTTTGTCACTGCTGTTTTGATTTTGTTATGAAATGGACCTGTTCGAATGCAAATGATAAGTTTTATTTAAACAATGGATGTTTTTGTTTTTAAATGACTTTATCTAATAACAACACATTTTAGACCATCAGAAAACTAGAGCATATAAATCAAATAATTGTAAAGATTATAACAATCAAATCTATTTACACACAAAACATAACGCCATGAACGGTTTGTTTTGAGTTCTTTATATATATAAATATTACAAAAGTACATAAAAACCTTTTCATTACATCGTTTACCTTGCAGAGAATGCTCAGTGTAAGAATGAGAATGGTGAATGTGCTTTATTTTGCCTGCCAACAGCAACAGGAAGAACATGTGCTTGTGAAGACGGCCAAACACTCAATGCAGATGGCAAAACATGCACAGGACGTAAGTTAGAGATAAAAAAAAATCATTTATACGTTATTTATATTTCATTAGCGTTTTCGTCTTTATATAGCATAATAAACTTTCATTTGAACAATTACGTTTTGCAAATACCTTGGTTCATTTCAGGTCAAGTAACAGTAAATGGGCTATGTCACAGATTTGTCCTAAATTTTGCTATAACTTTATAGTTTAACGAGCAAAAGTTACATGCAAAATGTTAGAAAATGACATATTGCCATTTACTGTAGCTTGATCTTAAGAAAATGGTAGAAAGGAGGTTGAAATCAAGATTTCAAGATTTATTTAAGGTAGCACAATACAAAGATTTTTCATCCCCAATCAGGCATCTTTAAACTGATGTAATTCCACTCATCTTTCTTTACATTTTATAAATGAGGTACAAAAAGAAAGAAGAAGTTTTAATCATTCAAATTGTGAAAATTTCATTATGACATAATTATTACATAATTAATTGTTATGTAATTAGTTGCTATATTGTGAAGTCCATACTTGAATGAATTTAGCTTCTTTTTCATTCATAGCATTCCAAAATATTTTATAGATTCTTCCACAACACAGTTTGACCTCCAAAACCGTGTCTCAGATTTTTCCTATTGTATTGCGTTCTTTCATAAATCTTCAATAAGTTTGCAACATCGATTCATAAGAGACCACTAAATTCAATTGGGTATAAAATGTGTTCTATTGATGGTTTTGGAAATCTGAGACACGGTTTTGGAGGTCAAGCTGTGTTGTACAAGAATCTACAAAATATTTTGGGATGCTATGAAGAACAAAGATGCTAAATTCATTCAAGTGTGGACATCACATTATAGCAACTAATTACATAATAATTAATTATGTCATAATGAAATTATCACAATTTGAAAGATTAATTTTTCTTCTTTCTTTTGGTACCTCATTTATAAAATATGAAGAAGGATGAAATGAATTACATCAGTTTAAAGTTGTCTGATTGGGAGTGAAAAATCTTTGTATTGTGCTACCTTGAATGTGTTCTTTTTAAAATACCAGTGCTAATACATAGGATAATGGGCGGGTGGTTCCCACGATATCATGATAATAAGTACTAATTCACAGAATAGCTAACCTAGGGTTAGAAATAGATACCTGATAGAGTGCTTTACCAATTAACAATGTCTTATCATAGGTAACACTAGTCATTTTGGGGCTCTTTATAGCTTTATGTTTGATATGAGTCAAGGCATCGAGTTGATGTTCTTACTTTGAACTATAATTGTTAACTTTTTTTTGTGACTTTGATGAAAAGTAGTCTCATTACCACTGATACAATATCTTCTAATTTATATTTAACCGAGTAACTTACATATTCAAATCTCCATCTGTGATACTTTAACTTTTGTATTATTACAGATATCACCTGTACTTTGAAAGTTCCAAATGCCATACTTGAAGATAGATGTATAGGACATGCAACTGGTAGTTGTAATTTCACATGTGCAGCTGGATACGAAAAAACTGTAGAAACATTAGATTGCGATGAAAAGGGAAACTGGAATCATCACATCAATACTGCTTGTCAAAGTAAACCTTACATATTTTTAATAACTACAGTTGGGTGCTGTCATAACCTGTATTCTAAGATCTGACATTTTATCAGGTTTAAAGTTATCGTTTGACCTATTTTCTACCCTGACTGGTTATAATCATTAAAAGCAAAATTGATTTTTCTTCTATTTTTATGACTGCCTAAAAAACTGTTGACAGGTCCGCTTCTGATGTTAAAAAGGGTGCATGTTTTCTGTTCAAGTTGTTAAACTGCCTGTGCACATTCATTTCTGAATCAATCTAATTGATTGTATAAACGTATAGGTGTTTAATCATTTCGTGTATCTAATAGGTCTAACTGGTACATGCAGAGCTTTTATTCCTTATGGACATGTCACTCCATCTTGTAATAAGAAGATCGGAACAACATGCTCATATGTATGTAATGCAGGATATGTGCCGAAAGATAAAGATCTGACTATATTATGTACAGCAAGTGGAGCATGGGATAAACCTTTAGGGGACCTCTGTGTTGGTAAGTTATCCTTTTGATGAATTGATTGGTTGTTGCTTGCTTAGAAAATATTTATTTTGTATCTATTTGCTATATACCATACTTATCAATGCTTTTGTATAAAAGAAGTGAATTGTTATAATTCAAGTTTGCTGATTTCAACGTAATAAAGTAAAGAGTTTACTAACTGTACAAATATTATGAGAATATGGGATACTTTTACGTAGAAATATCAAAACATGTAAATAATAGATATATTATCATTGAAATGTGTTTTTTTTATGTTTCGCTATATGTGTCACTTTCTATGTTTTTGTCGTTGCTTTCAATGTTTATCATTTATGAAGTATAATTTGAATTACACAAGTTTCTTTTTTTTCCTCCAGAACAAGGTAAGAAAGTTTTAACCCAATTCCCATTTGTCTTTTTGTTGTTAAAGTTTTTATCAGTTTCAATTGTGTTGTTCATATATATGTTGCTAATTGACAGTTTCATTTTATTTCAACTAAAATAATATTATGTCACAATGTGACAATATAGAATGTGATTTAAACAGGAATGCATACATAAATGGATAAAACAATTCATTTACTAGGTCTAGCTCAAATTTTGGCTAAATGATATGAACATATTAAATCATCTAAAATTGAAAGGGAAAACACAAGATGAACCAAGAGGTGCAATTTTGTTTCTATTTGTTTTGAATTTATTAAATAGACACAAACAAGCTGATATATCAGATATGTATTTTTGTTGTTACAGAGTGGTAATATAAAATAAATAATCTTGAGATGTCCACATGATTAAAAATAACCTTCAAGAAACACATTCATGAAACTGATTGAACTATAATAACTTGGTTTAATATTCCCATTCTTAATGTTGTCTTTTAACCTGCATTTTGTTTCATTTCAATTTCTTCCTTTAACCTGACAAATTTAGATAAAAAGACACTAATATGAAGACCTACTATGTTTGAATGGGTTCTAAACAAACATAAACTGGTCATATTCCAAATTTAATTTAAGAACGGACACACAACATGACCATTAGCACAATTGTTTGTTTCTTTCTGTCAGTTTAAGCATGCATTAGGTGTTTGGATGAGTAGATGTATTTTCAAACTTTAAATATTTTGAATTAGTTTAAACAAAATCTGTATTTCAGAACAGGTGATTAATTGTATTCATGTTCCCATTTGAATTCGATAAACTGTTTCAATTGGTGGTTGTATTTATCATTAGTAGTATTGTTGCATCAAAACGAAACATAAACATCGTAACACCACCTTTTAAACTCAAGGTAAAGAAAAAATGACACAGTGTTTATGCTGTAATTTCCGCTTCGATATTGGTTAAATTTTAATGAACATCTGGAGCGACATTCTGCAATTATTCGCAATCAAATGTGATGAGAGATTCCAACACTTAAATCTTAAGCTTGCAGGCAATTTAAAATCGTAATGTGTATTGACTCATATCTTATATCAGAGTTAAAATTGCAGAAAATAAATCAGTTTTTCATTCTGTTTTAGTATACTCAACTTATATTTGAAGGAACTTTTTTTTGTAACATTGAAATTTTATTTTTTAGCTTCTGCCACTTATTGTCCGAATATTATTAGGAATGGTCTACTTGATTCGGCGTGTCCACGTTCATCAGGAAGTCAATGTGATTTCACATGTAATCAGGGCTACACGAAAAATGCCGATATAACTGCTTTAGTTTGTCTTGGAAGTGGACAATGGAATATTCAGGGAGAGTTATGTAAGCCTGGTATGTATTTGATAAATATTTTCATTATGGTAGATGGGCGGATTGTACCTGAATAGCCAGTTTGACATCTATTTGGGTTGTCCTATAGAGTTGAATCTACTTATTCCTACGTGATATTTTATCTTTGAGTTCGGTACTTTTGTTTTACTTTTTAACCTATTCTTAGCAGTAGCATAACCGTAGTCCTATTGTAAGGAGTTTACATACCTCTACGTTCGTGCAATTGGGAGGGTAGTATTGCTTTCTTTCACAACAAATCCCTCAAAATAGTTGTAAGGAAACTTCATACGCATCATCGAACCATGTATGCTCACGAATTGGTTTTATCAATACGACATGTGTGGCTCCATTCAAAAGCGACATGTTTTCGCCATTATTTGCAGTTTCAGATCTTTAAACTCTAAAATATAAGTAGTCGACGAATCTTTCCATTAAACGACTTTGTCCCTATCCCGATTTACTTAGTGTGGATACGCATACTGAATGATCAATTTTTCATGTCATCGTACGGGGTCCCACTCCCTTTGGGGTCCATGAGATTCATCCTTTATTGTCTGTAACCTTGATTCGTCTTCTCCGTTGATTTACGAGATTTAAACTTGAAACAATATTTTGATGTTATGGAAATACTGTTAATAAAAACCCATTTCACGATATATCAGTCTGAAGATAACTGGAAGCCTATTATTTTGTAATATTGCTGCGCAAAAGTAACGTCAGTTTTCTATATCTTTTTTTATTTATTAGAATCAACAGTTCGATGCCCATCAACTATACAAAATGGTGCTTTTGCCAATCCATGTTCCTTCAGAGTGAAGACCTCATGTCCTTATGTTTGTGATACTGGATTTGACAAAAACCCACTAGTAGATCGAGTAATGTGTATGGATACTGGCAGTTGGAATTTCAATTTGATCTCTTTATGTAAACCAGGTAAGAACTGTGTTATGATAATAGAATATTCGGTTTTGGTAGTTTTACTCGCATTGAATAAAATAAATGTGATTTTAAAGACACAGACTGCATAACCGAAAATGACACAACCTGAACTATGATTATAAAAACAAACGCTAGTCACTTAAAGTAAATAAAGTACGAACGAAGAATCACTATGAATTACCAGTACTATATAAGTTAGAGAACAACCAAAGTCAATATTGATATACATAGGAATACCTAAAAAAGCATATCTGCCTTTTAATTTATAACATTATTGGAGATGTTCGTTTGTGTATCAAACAAATAGAAGTTTTGTATTCTTCAAGACTCAATTTTAAGGTTGATTTCAATTGTGATGTTATGTTAACCCATCTGAGGAATAAATTAAAAGATGATTTGTGTCTTTGAAAACAATTTCAATATGTACGACATTCTTTGCAATGCTTAGTGTATAACTTGGTAGGCCATACCTGAGTTTTGTGTACATATGACCCATCACTGGCGCTTGAACAAAAACCAGTTAGAAGTCCAAATCAATACAAATTTAACAGCATTAAAAAACAACACATACCAGACAGTTTTGCAAAGATACGGCTAAATATTTCTTCACTCGGGGTAGAAAATATTGTGCCTTATATTTTTATAGGAATGATTTTGGATAAATTGATAGCTTAAACAAAGTCTAATAAACGAACTGCTTTCAAAGGATAAATAATATCCCACCTATATAACATAGGGTTAACAAATCTTTATTACTTTCTTATATCCTTAATTCACTCTTTCCTTTATCTCTCACATGTCTTCATTCTACCCTGACAAACTCCTCACTGAATGCATCTAACATGTTATCTATTGTAATGAGTGTGAGTTATTTTTCTTGCATGTTCCTTTTTAGCAATGAGTTCATGTGAGAAAACTTTCATGCACGGACACTTTCTGGAACCTTGTTCTGGAAAACATGATTCCAAATGTGGCTTTGTTTGTGATAATGGATACATCCAACAACCAATTGTCCAACATGTCATCTGTAATGATGGTAAATGGGCGGTAGATAGAAATTCGTTGTGCATTGGTAGGTATACTTACCTTCAATGAAATAAAGTTTGATAAGAGAAATATATTTTTTTTGGGTAAAAATGCAAACAAAGTTGCTATTTCAGTGTAAATTTCATACGAGATTGCTTTATGATAAAAATATAAAAATTCATTTAAACATAACTTTTATTTTATTAAGAGGCTTTTTTTCTTTTGTTTAGACCTTTATACTGTACAGCTGTTTATTTCTATTGAGAATTTTATGTGCTTAGGTGATAACAGTCTGCAGGATGGTAGAAGTCATAGATGCAAGATTTAGGTGTACTGTTGTCGGTGTCTTCTTGGCGTCAGCTAGTTGTTACAGTTTTGTCAGTTATGGGGAACAATTATTGATAGGTCATGTTATATAGCTAACTCTTGTATAGTAATTGGCACATTTCATTGCTATGGCTATTATCCAACCCTGCCCCTCAACATTAACAATTTGTGATTAACTCATTTTAAGAAAGACAACTTACAGTCAGCCAATGGTATGATGCATGCAGTTGCATTAGAATATAAACATCTTGTATCGATAAAGATTACTTGACCCTGTTCCTCGGTCATTTAGCAATGAATTTTAAAGTTATGCATAGCTAACATTGTAAAGTGTTACAAAAAGAGCAAATATCGGGAATGGTTGGTTGAATTGACATACACCAAAATGGATATCTGTAAGTAAAAAAAACAATGTATATACAACAATACATTTATGTAATGAGAATTAAGGAATATTTATAAACTGTTCGATAACGTCAATTTTCAGCACAAACCGGAAATGTGATATCTCCGCAGAAACAAGTTTCAGAAGGTGCCTCCTCAGGTGCTGTTGTGGGTGCAGTCATTGCTGCTGTTGTTGTAACTGTGATAGTAGTACTTGTCATCGTCTTCTTCATATTCAAGTGAGTATTGACAGAAATGATGAATATTTTTGTAAATGTAATTCAAATAACAAAATATATGTACACAAAGCTATATAATAAGTTTATATAAACATTCGGTAGAATTATATCTAATTGTTCTACCTCGAATCGTATAGTGCGTTTTATTTTAAATAGTTATCAATGATATTATTTGAAAAAATTACAAATGGGTGTTATTAAAAACATTATACTGGCAAAAGTGCGCCATCACTTTTATTTATCACTGGTTGTGTGTTGATTCATCCACTGCGCATGACTGTGTTTAGGCTGTAATCCTGTTCTTTGTAATGTCTGATCATGAATATTTTCCCTAACGACAAATGTTAATAAGAAAGTGTGGTATGAGTGACAATGAGACCACCCTCCATCCAAGACACAACGTATAAAAAGATAACAATAAAATATAAGAAAATACGGCTTTTAACACGGAGTCTTGACTCACACATACTAACGAGGACATATGCATACAAATGATATGAGCATAAACGGGCGCCGACGTTCACCCTTACCTGAGACTGTAAAGTAACATTACAACATAAAAAGACACACTACAAAAGATCACTTTTGAGTGGCTTTATTCGATCAAAAGACATTTAAACAAAAAAAATAAACATACACTTTAAAAAGAAGTTTGATGTATGACAGAATATCGTTTTATGTCTTGACATTGTCAGTTCGTTTTCAACTTGTCGGTGTAAATGTCTATCTGGTATGTTTTGCTTCTTTTTTTCCCTTTCGTTAATGCAGTAAACACTTACAACATCATATAGATTGAAACTTTTTATTGGTATTTTGAAGGACGAAGCGTTTTTGTCAGCAAATCTCTTCGTCAAAGACAGACTTATTATCAAATATGGAAAATAGTTTTGTTCCATACGAGTTAATTTATTTTAAATTGGTTATTGGGGTTGTTACAATATACTTTAAATTAATTTTAGGAAAAGGACACCTGCAGGACAATATGTTTCGAACAATACCAACTTAAAATTTAAACGATTCGATGACACAAATGTTCCAGTCGAACAAGGAGGAGTTACTGGGTTTTCAAACCCTATAGCAAACCAGCCGGACTATGGTAATTTTAGTCATCTTCGTGATGAAGGCTATGTCACTACAGAAATTAACCCAACATATGAAGGAGCAGATCCAAAAGATGTTAATTTAGACGTTGCTAAATCGCAGTCAACAAATGGAGTTCGTACGAACAGCGAAGCATAATATCACTATTTGTTTATCTTTTTTTGATAAATAAGCATAGTTGAAAAAATATAAATGGTGGTGCATTGTTTACATGCGACATTCATTACAAAGTATACTACACAAACGTAGCATTTTTGCAAGAAATTATATGCATGTTTAGTCCTGTTGGTAAATAAATTTATATCTTGTAATACAATCCACAGAAATTACATGAAATTAATGTGTCAAAATGTATTATAAAGGACACCGATATTATTATTCAACCGTGTGATTCATTTGTTTAAGTGGCCTTATTCCTATTTATGCAGTGGTTTTTTATAAATGTAAGAGTTACTGAGCATTTGTATATACATTCAAAAATATTCTTTTTATGAAGATAAGAGAAACAATATGTTAAGAATTAATGTAAATCGCTATGTTGTTTAAAGATACAGATTATATTTCTATCTCCGTAGTTCTTAGAAGAGACATTCAATGTGTCGATGTGAAATATTGCTTCGTAGTACAGTTGTAAGTGGAGTAAGTTTAAAGTTTGAAAGCATATACCGTCCAAACACATTTTCAAAACTATGTTCATATTGTATTGAAATAAGAAATTGTGGCATGATTGACAATGAGGGAATGATACATCGTAGACTTTGGCCGAAGATTTAACAATTGACACAGAAAACAAACGGCCTACAAAAACAAAACCATGGCATATATTGGATAGATTTTTCATTCGCAATCCAGCCACATCTTCTTATTTCATACCGACAACAAATAACAGTCAATCAACAATAACTTTATTAATTTATCCAAAGATTTTGGAGGTTTATTTATTTTACTAGGAAAATGACTTCCCCTCAAATATGTAAGTTAAGCCAAGCTGGTGTGTAGCAAACTTAGGCTCTTTATGTCCTTAAAGATCAAGCAAAATGCGAATGATATTTGAAAATATGTCCTTGAATTGTCTTTCAATTGTTCAATAGTTAAGTCATAATGACCTCTTATTATTCCTTAATAATTATGTCCTATTGAAAACGTTTTAGAACGCAATTTCAAATGTCCAATGCTGTGATGTACACGATATGCTCTCAATATAAGGGGCTTCAGCAATTTGGTAGGGTTGTTTTATCTTTGACACATTACCCATTTCCATTCTCAATTTTATTGGCATATCAGTAGGCATAATATTTCAGTGATGTAGATGTTTCTAACATTTAGAAAACAATTGAGCAATGCTGCATTTAAGATAAATTTGAGGAATGTTATTAAATTTGATTTCACAGCTCCCAACCACTTTCAGTTTTGTTATATATTTTTACATTTGTTCATTTACTGTATATAAAATCATGTGTGACATAAATATTTTTTGTAAAATATTAAGTTTTGAATATTCCATATACTTATACAATATATACAAGAAATCCATTCGATATACTAGTAATGTAAATAGTGATCAACACTTGACTGTATTCTTATTATATATGTGTATTGAATCATACATTTATTTTTGTCATTATTATCAGGGCATTTTATTTGCATGTGTAAATTCTTAGATTTCATTTATTGCAAAAAGATATTGGGCTGGTCCCATATTTTACAAATGATACAATGTAATGAAGAAGAATGAATACAGATTATTTCCATTTTAAGATAAGCATATTGATATTAAAGTTTGACTTTTTGTAAATAAATTCAGATGTTTGATTAAAGTAAACAATATACCTTCAAGTGGGGTTTTATGATTGGACTGAATGTTCTTTTTCATACATCATAGTATCAGTTATTTCTCAGAATAGCCAAATTTAGATTTGTATATTGAACCAAAAGTGTCCTCCCCTAAGAAGAATAAAAGGAATTGTAATAATCTTTTTTAGTTAAAAGAAATATTAATGTTGACATGTTTTGACACCGAATATTTTCCAAAATATATTGGAACTTTTGTTTTTGGGTAGTTTTTTTTGTGTGAGGGGAAATGATTTGGAATGCAAGCAAAACAAAAGATATTGTTTGTAATAATACTTATGGATGTGCAATATAATGTTAATCAATGAAGTTGTACCTAGCTATATAAATTTCGTTTTGTTGTTTGTTTAATACACAAAAAGTTCGAATTATATATTGGGGTTCTGATGAAGATGCATAACTGTTATCCCCAAATCAATTAGCTATAAATATAGCATATGGTTTTCCAATTTAAGGTTAATATCGAAATATGGGTCTTAGATATAACAGGAATTTCATAATACTTTGAATTATGAATTCAGTACTACAGTAGGCATCTTGATATGATATAATCTGGAGTCACTTTTGGTAAAAAGACAAACTGCGTTAAACTGCAATGTATACTTAAAAATACAACAACCAGGAAATCAAAGCATTTTGCATGCCTATAGTACAAAAAGGTCAGTTGATATGTGTGTGAAACTTGTATTATTAAGAGATATTAAGACATGAAATAGAAAAAAGGTGTGGAGAGAGATTATCATTATTTTATGTTATTGAATTGTATTTTTCTAAATAAAGAAAAAGACAAATTATCTTGTATTATCCTTATTTACTATAGACCCAATTTGTTCATCATTAACGCTACTAATGCTAACTTAATTAAAATCCGGACCATTTCATAGAGATTTATATTTTTCTAAATCCATAAAAAGAATAACAATAATAACAAACAATATAAAAAAAATACCACACCAAACGTTATAAATAAACTTTGAAAAAAATTTAATGGAGTTAAAAAAACACCGATAAACTATGGTCCAGATTGTCCAATTTAATGCAGGCACAAGACATGGTATAATGAATTACTACAGTTAAAAGAAGTCATAAGACATAAGTAAACCATTTTACATGCACACAGATCTATCGTTTTGGATGTATACACCTTATGTCGTATAATAGTACAATAAATAAAATCACATTCCAGCCTTCAACAAATGACTGCTTACTTAAAGAAAAGAAACTTATTCTCGACATACCTATTGTTGAACTATATAAAAATAAACATTTGTGGTATAATTGCATATGAGAAAACTGTTCAACAAAGTTTAAATGAAGGGGACGTAAGCAATAATAGACAACCTCATGGCCTGCAACAACGAGAAAACCCAATACTGTATGATAGGCCATGAAAGGTTTCGAAATGAAACATAGGATTTGTTTTTTACAAAAAAATACTTCTGGATACTATTTTATAACCATAAACAAGCTGCTATCTAAGTTTAGTAGAAATCCAAGTTAGTTTAAGAAAGTTATTAAAATTTCAAAATCTACAACCATAGAGTAAATTTTGCGGAAGCCGCCGCTCACGACGGCGGAACGTAGGATCGCTATGTCTCGCTTTTGCGATAAAAACAATCGCAGGCTCGACAAAAATCATATATCAACTACTAAAGTATCAATCAGTACACATCCAACATACAATTGATTTAGATTAAAAACGTCATTAACAGTCAGAGAAAAACATTACATTGTGCATTGCCAAACTATAGGTATCAAAAGATTGTAGTATGGTAAAACTGCATATGTGTTACATAATGGCTAACAATCTAAATATTGACAAAGGCAAGCTGTGCACACCAAATACTTGTATTGAATACTAAAACGAATTTCGGTGTACCGCATATTAACATGACTGATAACAATATTCATATGTATCCTTTCTGATGGCATTATACATTGAAATTGCTTCGCGATATCAATGTTTATAAATTTATATCTTACATGATTCTATACGTAGTTAACCTTTATAAGTACTACAAGTAATCAACATTTGACAAGATAAGCTCTGACTTTGGACACGATCATGGACATGGCTTTGTTAATTATAGGTATGTTATCACTTCTTCTGTGTTTGTTTGGTATATTATTACTTGTATTACAAATAGGTTGATTATATATTTGGTTTACTGTTAATATTTTGAATTCCAATTGAGCCTAGTCTCCCTACATGTTATTTTCTTTGGAATTTATCCTCCATGCTATGGTCGCAATATACAGATATCCTAATGTGTCATTTTAACATACAAGCAAACAAACATACATACAATCAAATAGTAAAATGATAACTAAATTTAGCTTGGTTCAAAATAGACAGAAACAAATATTGGTGTGTACTTCAGACAATACGACAACTGAAACCGTCAAGATAACATCCCAAAAGTTTTTGTGGCCATATGACTCGATACAAATATATAAACTTATAATGAGCATTAGTTATAGGTGTATCTGATTACATGTAAAATGTTTGAAATATGTCAATCATCTTTCTTATCTATAAATATGTTGTTGGACAAATCATTGAAACGAACTGATTTTCCAGTTGCTTCCTTGTTTCAATTTCAATATTGATATTCTTTATTTTAATTTGTTGAACAAATGTGCAATCCAGTCCTTGCTAAAGATACGGAGTTAAAGGAGGTTGAATGATTGACTTTCAAGTCAATACTATATCAGCAATCATTCTGTATAAAAAAGAAGATGTGGTATGATTGCCAATGAGACAACTATCCACAAAAGACCAAAATGGCACAGACATTAAAACTATAGGTCACCGTACGGCCTTAAATTTTGGTCCTCGATGCTCTTCAACTTCGTACTTTATTTGGCCTTTTTAACTTTTTTGGATTCGACCGTCACTGATGAGTTTTTTGTAAACAAAACGCGCGTCTGGCGTATATACTAAATTTAGTCCTGGTATCTATGATGAGTTTATTTAAACAATGAGCAAAGCCCATACCGCATAGTCAGCTATAAAAGGCCCCGATAAGACAATGTTAAACAATACAAACGATAAAACTTATTTACAGTTGTCCTGTTGTGGTTCCGCAATTGAATGGGCTCTTTAATGAAATTGGTATTCAATTGCTTTTGTAAGTAATTGCTTTTCCTTGTTTATAATGCAACATCATCTGGTTAACCTCAAATGGATTTCAGGTCATTCGAAAGTGACATAATTTATTGCACGTTCTTTTGAGAACTATTTTAGGCTACACAATTACTTTTAAGCAGTTTCAGGGCAAGTAGTCATAACTCGTAGTATGACGTTACGTCATTGCAACTAAGTATAAAGGCTACAACGTTCGTTTTTTTGTTACCAAGTTGGATGTCATGGCAGGGCAGATTGAAATCAGCAATATTTTTCGTATGCTGAGAGGCCCTTTAATCCACTTTGGCATTATTAATAAAAGTTTAAGTGTACACCACATTAGTGGAAAACAGCAGACTGAAATGGGTGCAAATGGGTAAAATCAGAAGGGGGAAAACATGACTTTAAACATTCACAATAGCATTGGTTAACCTTTATGTCAATAACTTAGTTTTTTTTTTACAGCTGACGAAAAAACCACGATTTTTTAACCAAATCAACTTTCGAATTTCAATCTGACTTTAGACGATGAAGAAATGTTTCAACTTTATATTCAAATTAGTATTTCATGCGTTATTTATATTTTAAAATGAAAACCAAAAAAAATATGTTCGAGTGTAGCGTTTCAAAATCCGTCAGTATATATTGGGTAGTAAAAGTGGTGACTACACTCCATACAAACTGTAAATCGTACGTGTCAACTATTTTACACCCGTACTCATTACTAAAAGAAGCATTCAATACTTATAACTACATTTGTTTTCTAGGATTATGAAAACACGCTTTTTTATGTTTTTCTTTTATTTATCTGTTCACTTTATTGTGGAGGCTCGTGTGTCATGAATGTTACATTTGATTCTGAAATGAATGTTAATTTCTGAATTATGCGAGATTGCTGTTGGACAATTTAAATAACATTTTATAATGAAACATATCTGTAGCATAAGAACATTTACATGAAAATACAAACATATAAATATAAAACTCAATGAGAGAATTTTATGATAAAATACGAAAATATTACACTCATAATGTGGGGTAATTGGATTCAATTTCTGGCTTTAAAAAAGGTAAATTCAAAACACATTCCTTTTCCAAAGTAACATTATCTGAGTTATCTCCCCTTTTGTGGCAAATTAAAACCAACCATCAAAACATATTTTGTAAAAGTAGGAAACAGTCGTAAACATATGATAAAGCAATTTGTTTTTATCTAGTTGAAAAGTTTTACGATGAATGTTTTCTTTTCTAGGAATTTATCCATTTCATGAAAGATGATTGTGTTCTGCTTTTTATGAATTGGAGTGTTTCTGTTGTTCCTTTGTTTTCCTTTTATATTTGTTGTGTTTTTTTCGGTTTTACTTTGCATGTTATAATTTGTTTTCTCTTAATCGATTCATGACTTTTCAACACCGTTTTACTACTGTTGCCTTTATTTAGTCTCTAAATGTGGCAACATACATCAGATCTACCTTCCTTAATGATAGCTTTTCAATTAACGAATGGCATTTTAAAGAAAACAAAATGAAGAGGAAGAGACAATGTCGTTTTATAAAACCGACAAGTCGAGCATCACTTGCTATTCAATAGTTGGTTCTTTCAAATTATACGGGAGCATTTGAATACTCTTGAACGCACCTACTAATTTGGTATTATCCTGGTAAACTGTTGTAATTATATTTCAAATGTTGTTGACAATCGAGAGTTCTTTCCAGCGGTCATGCATAAACATTTGACTGTATACTGACAGACGTTTCCAATTGAATATGTATTCTTTTTTTGTGTTACTTATACATTATTCGACCTTGTCCGTATATTAGAAGCATAACCATGAAATTATATGTTATTAAAATGTTTTACAGGTATTGCTTGTTTCCTTCCAAATGTGATATTTGTTCAAGCAACAGTAACCACGTGTGGGACACGTCATTGTGCAGCTCACATGGTAAATTATAAGTTGTAAATAATTCTAAGTTCATTATACTTAGTTAGTTGACTTCTTAGCTTTGTTGTTGTAGGTATGCGGGATAATTGCAACATTGCAAATACGAACCAAGTTAAAGACAAAACAGATTAATTAAAGGATATGACAGTTGTTATGATGAGTTGAACTATAGTTGTAAATGTAATATATATTTCATCTTTAACATCGGAATTATTGCGAAATGCGTATCTCAGAGCTAATACAGATCCTCAATTGAATTTATATATTAACTTAATATGTAAAAGTTTCAAGCATAGACTTGTTATGATAAACAAACAACACCTAATCAATCAGAGAAAAGGTTTCATTTTCTTTTTTAAATTTATTTTTCATCGTGGTATTTGCAAATGTTGAATAAATCATTTTTCACAATACTTTGTATCTATTTGTTGAGATTTTTTTCATACTTATACATGTTCTTGCCTTTCTATTTAAACACACGTGTATTTCAGTACTGTGAACTATTGATAAACAGTGGCGGTTTACAAGGACAATGTCAGGTATACAATTATTCATACATGATAAAAAAAATCTTAATATGTTGATATATCACTTTCGACTGTCATACGAGTGAGATCGTTAGTTACCTATAAAAACCAGATTTGGAATTTTATTCGGAGTTCTGTATGCTTGTGCTTTTATTTTAGTTACTTTACTTTCTCAGTGTTTTCGATATTATAGGGCTTGTAATTACTATCAATATTATTTTCTTGATAGATAGTTGTAGCTTACAAGGAAGCTATTACAACTTATTGTTCCAAGCGGTAAAGTTGATACCCGCTCTTCGTTAAATTTATGAACGGACGCCATCACAAGTTTAATGACGTTTTTGAGTATCCATATCACAGATGAAAACGAAAGTATTTCAATTGTCGTAACTTTTCCAGGAATTTGACCTTCCGATTCAGACTTATCAGAAGGGTTGTTCTACTGGTGCCACATGTGAATCAGGATATGCTTTCTCCTCAAGAGCCTCTGGTTTATTCCCAGTTATTGTAGGTTGCCTTGTTGCCCAGCCTTTAGTTTTATGATGTTTTGTGTTGTCTCGTTCTTTTGTATATTAGTGATGGATGGATTAATGGCGTAAAAAAAAATGTGATTTTCAAATCACTTCACAAATCATACTTATCTTATGTTTTTTTTTTCTTACTCAGGCAGTTGTTTGTAAGGTCCTCGAACACAATCCCTTTCACCAAGATGACATAAGAAGTGACATAAAGATGCAGTTTCAAGTATACAACTATTTGAACTAACGAACTATTATAAATTGCATTCGCTTATACTTTCTGAATACAACTGCTTGTAGTCTGTTTGTTAACAAGGAGGGTCAGAGCTCAGTGCTTCGTTAAAGACAAATTTAACGATTGTTCTTTGATTTTTTCCCAGTTAATCATGCATTTTCAAAATTATCAAATTACTAAAAAAAATTAAACTTATGGTAACCTTTAGCCTTAACAATCATGATTTATTTCTTAATTGGCCTTAAAATAGCTTCCACACGTTCCAGTGGTTGATTACATTTGATATTGTCCGTGTTTGGAATGCCCCTTTTCTTATTTATTTGGTATTTGGCATTGTTTTTTTTCTTTTATTTAGTTCGTTGGTATGTGTTTCGTGTCGATCTATTCATCTTCGTCACTTGCATTTTTTTTTTACAGTTTTTTCGTATGTTGTGTTTATACACCACTGTCCTCCTAGGTAATGGTAAAGGTTTAGCGCCCACTTACATGTCTAATCCTAGGTTATGGTAAAGGTTTAGCGCCCACGTACATGTCTAACAACCACCGCATTATGTCGCTGGTTCATGTTTGTTATACCTGTCATATTTGGTTTAGGTAAATTTTATGGTATAAATGAACAATTATTTTTCTCGTTTTAATTGTTTCTCGTTTTTTTCTGTCACTGACGTTTATAGCTGACTATACGGTATGTGTTTTATTCATAGATGAAATCATTACGTTGAAATATGATTTACTTCTATATTTGTCATTACAAGTGTACACATCAACAGTCAAATTTTAGTTCTTTAAAACAGTTCGGCAGGCCTCGCACTTTAAATTTTAAAATGTTACTGTCTCGAGCGGAGAAGCATCGTCATATCCTTGTTGTATTGGTTGAATCAATATGTCTTAATTTCCCGTTGATGAATAAAGGAAAAACGTAGAAGACATAGTTTCCACTCCATCTGGCAAAATTGACCTCCTGTAAAATGGCCATTCTTTTTAAAATTAAATCCATTTTATTATATATATATCCTACCAATATAGATATAAATGTCTTTGACTTTTCACCTTTGTAAATGATGATGATTTCAGGTCTTATTTACAGTTGAGATCGAAACATTTGGGTTTTCAACATTCCTGATTGAGGTGAATCCATACACTGTAATGATATATATGTAAAACAAATGTTTTTCTTTATATTTTATCAAAATAAACGCAGACTTCTTCATGGATGTTAGGACATATTCGAACTCTTAATTCTTGTACAGCAACAGGAGCTGATAAAAATCATTGCCTCTGCACTAGTGAGGCCTGTGTGAGTAGTATGAAGGATTTATATGGTACGTATTGTTGTTACAATAAACGTGTCCAAGTTAAAGTAGAGATATATAATAAAAACATCACGAAAATACTGAAGTACGAGGAAAGTTCAAAACGGAAAGTACCTTATCAAATGGCAAAATCAAACACATCAAAAGAATGGATAACACTGTCATATCGGTGACTTGGTACAGGCACTTTCTTAATTAGAAAATATTGGATTAAACCTGGTTTTATAGCTAGGTAAACCTTTCAATTGTATGACAGTCGCATAACATTCCATTGTATTGGCAACAATGTGTGAACAAAACAAACAGACATGATGACTTGCTAAAAAGTGGTATAGTAGTCAACATTGTGTTATAATCTTAATCACCATTCAAACAAATATGTCACGAAGACAAAAAGGTATATAAACAAATCACATCAGCAAAAATGAAGGACAAGAATACAAAAATTCACCATAACACAAAAAAGGACGGGAATTCAAAGGTACAGAGCAACGTCATGTGTATCAAAGAAACACAAACAGGTACTGTGAATTCAGTTATTTCGTGGGTACCAATTTTCGTGGTTTGAGGATTTTTTTTTGCATATTCGTGGATATTCAAATTCGTGGTTTTTGTAAAGTCTGCATACATTCCTAAAGAAAATTTGTAATTCGTTGAACATTTAAATTCGTGGTTCTTCGGTATCCACGAAATTTGGTATTCCACGATCATTAATGAATCCACACTATATAGATGAATCTCATTATCAAAAAATTAAACACAAGAATACAAAAAATATCATTAAACAATAACAGAATGAAGGGATGCATGAGTTCAGACTCACGCCTAATAGATATTACCAAAAACAGAACATACCGTAAAAGTAAATACTTTAACATGTGTTTAGATGGAAATATAAATCAGTACCCAGAATCCAAAAGTCAAAATTATCCTTTATTATATATATATTTTGGCCATTTAAACATTTAATTATGAGTTTCTTTTGTAATTGAAGCGAGCATCTAGCGTTAAAATTTTAATCCTGATTTCAATGATATGTTAAAATAGTTGTCTAAATGTAATGTAACCGACTATCTGTTATTCTCGATTGTGATAATTTGACTATTATGGATCCTATGTCTACACTTTTACAATTTATAGCTCATCATCATCCAAACCTTCACTGTGGAAGCCATTCATGTGACGTAAGCTTTTTTCATTTTCCTTCTTTCTTATTAGTTATTGGTATTAATGTAATCTTCTATCCTTATTCAGTTTGCTTTGGGGTACCACAATAGCAATGTGTGAAAAAGGTTACAAATTTGCAGTTTGGATTCTTCTCCCACAAACTGATCAAAATATTTTAACAAATTGCTAAAGTGATAGGGTGTATGTCTGAAGTGTGTGTTTTGAAATGATAAGTTGTATTTATCATTCAGCTCTAGTGATTTAGAAGGTCCAATAACATTAACGCTACCAATTTGCCTTTACCAGATGCGCATTTCGACAATACATGTCTCTTTAGTGATGCTCGTGGCCAAAATATTTGAAATCCAAAGCTTATATAAAAGATGAAGAGCTATGATCTAAAAGGTCCAAAAAGTATAGACAAATCCGTGAAAGGATTCCAACTAAGACATGAATATTGCTGTCATTAATAGATTTTATAAATGAATAGTTTCAAACATTGTTTTTTAAGTCTATAATTGATAGCTCTGTTTTCCAACAGCAAGTACGTTCGTAATTGTAATTTCGATAAAAAAAATCTAAATCCATTACTAATCTGCTACTTTTAAAGGTTCAATATTTACCTGGATGTAAAAAATAGCTAAATTGTGTTTTGTCTGATAAGTACTTACGTCCTTTTTATAAATAATGTGTCTGTTACATTATTTCCATGATAAATAAACTATTATTCACTGTGCTTAAAATTTGTTTTTGGAAAAAAACCTGTTAAAACATATTAGGGAACACATTCAAAGTTCTATAAATCAAACAAATTCTTGTGCACATTAGGAAGGTATCACCAACAGGGTAGAATTCTATTTCTATATTGACATGCATTTTTGATGATATGGTAAAATTATAGATTAACTGTTTTGCAAAACTTAAATTATTCAAAGTACCAGTGCTTGTTAACCATCGAGGATTATGTAATAATTGACAAAATCTTTCATTATTTTTTTTCCTCAATCCTCTTTAATTGCGTACTTATTTGGCATTTCAAATCGTATTGATGAATCTTTTGTAGGCAACATCATTAGCCTTGTATCATTTGTTACATTTTTAGTATACAATAAATCAATAAAAATAATTTCCTTAAAATGTCAGCAGATCAGTAATAAAAATAATTTATTTATTCTAAATCAATTTCAGAAAATAAAGCTATAGAATATTGACCTACAAAACAATGTTTTGAACTATTTATGTATAAAATCTATTTACAATGTATGATAGAAGTTTTCATGTCAAAGTTAGACTTTCTCAATCATTGACTCGTGTTATAGTTAGTCATTATTTTGTTTGAAATTTATGACAAAAACATCAACGACATTGTAACAGAAGCTGGACACGTGAATGGTAACTATAACTTTTGAATGCACGGCATTTTACTCAAACTAAAAACCGTTCAATTGAGTAATACACTGTGTCTAAACCACACCGGCAAAAAATGTTCGGACTCGATGGTACTAACATCCGGCACAATGACGGAACATTAATAGACAGAAGACAGCTAGGTTTCTCCTTATTTTATGATATCGAAGAATATACATACATATACAACTATTTTCTATTGTGATATGCAATATTTTCAACAACCGTTTTATATTAACGGAGAAATAAGTAAAAATGCATGTCAAAATGACGAATTGAGTGAACCTTGCCTTTAAATTGTTTAATTTATCGCTAAATTGTTCACATTGTACGGAAAGAAAGGTACGGGAAGATAGATACATGTACTGACACGGAGATTGCAAAACATGTTTTTACGAACATCTCAATGCTTGTATTTCTGAGTATGGAACAAAAGAAATGGGTCATATCAAAAAGGAACTGGCCGGTTTCGTCAATGTTTACCACCCGGTTTGGTCATATATTTCACAATGCATAACCCAGTTTGGACAAATAAAAAAAAACATATTCGTATTGCATTATAATTGATAATTTAACTTCAGTGTTAAAAAAGGAGTTTTGTGACCGGGTCGTTGGAAAACAAGTTCCTTCGCAGGACAACGGCTTATTATCTAAATGATTAGTCTCAGATTCGAATATAAATAATAAGCAAACACTAGAATTCCTACTCTTATAGAACACAAATAAATTTTTAACAACAGAATAGATAGAAATCAAGATTATAACGCAAGTTGAGGTTAAAGCTTTCAAATATGCGTTTTCTTTTAAGTTATGTAAAATATGTTTTAACTAGAAATTAGATTTAAACTTTACGGTCTTAATAAAATCGAAACACACAATTGATATGTGATTTTCTCGTTCAATAGGATGGACACCTTTATAAGTAATCTAATCATTCTATGTATGTAATCTTTTCTATGATCGTTAAAAATAAATCTTCTTAAGGATAAACGTTGATGATAAGACAAATCGACATCGAAAATGAATGTTTATAGGAAGAAAAGGATTACAACTACCATGCATCAAAGGTGGGGTCGGGTGGGAGGGGGTGCAATCTATACGTCTTCTAGATTCGCTATTCATCTTATAAAGTGTATACCGCATTAAAATATTGTAAGAAATGAGTAAACAGGGACACCCGCGAAATCGGATTATGTGAGTTTGATTATGTTTATTATACATTCTCATTGATATTTTTAAACAAGCGAGACTTACATAATTCGAATTCATAGCGTTTTGAACTATTTGAATAAAGCTGAATATGTCAGAAGTTAGAAGGTTTGACTGTAGCATATACAAGTATGGAACACAGTTCTAAGGTTTTCCCCTATTTGCCATATGTCCATTGCCCTTGCCCTTGACCTCATTTCTATATTATTTTTCCTTCGACCACAGACCTTCATAATAAATTGAATTGCGACCATTTAAGCATTGGTGACACTTTAAAAAAAAAAGATAAATAATATGTCTTATTTTCTTTTTTTATTGAAAAAAACCGTCAGTGAAGTTGTTTGCTATGTCCGATCCGGTTCGCGTTGAAATTTTCAGTTGTTACACATTTTTTAAAATTCAAGACCGGTGTAATTTCGTTTGGAATTCTTGATTGTTTTCAGCTCACTTGACCCAACAGGAAAAGTTTTTTTTCATATCTTGGCAGCGGTTGACCGTCGTTATCTTTCAATACAATGTTTTACATAAATGTTCACATCTGAAATTAATACGCTACATTTATCAAACCTTATTTAAAATTATATGTCTTTTTTAATTATAATAAGGGTATCTAGTTTTAAAAAGTTTACTATGACCCCGCTTGTCAACCAAGATGGCCTTCATGGCTAAGAAATAAATAAAGGGGGCCATGCAATTGCATGATGTCAATTATCTAAAAACAGCCGTAGACATAGACAATTCGAAAGGGCCAGATGATTATCTTCAAAATGTTGAGCTCTACCGTTTGTCCATTTACTATAAAATTCTCACATAAGTTCTTAAAGGAGTTATTGCGTTGCCATTAAATGACGAATTTGAAGTTCTTTTTATCAATTTCTATCTATTATGTTCAAACATATATATAAAAGTCATACAGCAAAAATGACTTGGAAAGTCAAGAATATATACAAATAAATCGACTTGGCCGATATCCTAATAAACCTTATTGGCCTTTTTAAATTAGGAGGTTTTTTTATCATTGCGTCTTAACACGCCCGTCACTATTTTGACAGGACGTATTATTGTATACATCCGTCCGTTCGTCCGTCTGTCCTTCCTTCCTTCCATCCGTCCGTTCCTCCATTATCAGCCATTCTGTCCGCCCGTCTATCTATCCGTCTATCCTTCTGTCCAGCGTAAACATGTCACACCATAACTTGAAAACAGCTCATCTAGTTGTCATGACACTTAACAAAGTCATTTCTTGAAATGGTCAAATGATCTGTAAACCTATAATTGAAAATCAAATTAAATCTTTTTGAGTTACAGAACTTTGTAAGTAAAACAGGAGTGTGCTTTTTTTTAACATGTCGCGCCATATCTAAAAACGATTGATCATTATTGCATCAAACTTTACACACTTCTTAATAATATAAATCTTAACTTCTGCATACTTTTTGGTGATGTTTTACTGTTTTTTAAGCGTTATTTAGGTTTTTTTTGTTAAAAAAAAGGGGGTTGTCACATATTGCGATGCATCTCAAAACCCATATAAAAAAATATCATAATGTTAATGTTAAAAAAATAATAATATACCAGTGTTTGCTATTGAGTATTTATATTCCATTTAAAATTAGTTTGAAGATCAGTGAAATAACGGATACGCCTTTCATTAGGGAAATATGTAGTACTATAATAGCCTATGTAAATAAATGTAAACACGTCAAGTTTACTTTATAATAAATATATATTTAAATTCTTTCGAAAGACAATGTTCAGATCCGTGTTAACGTTGCTTTTCATAAATTGTAGGCTTAAAAAAAATATATAAAAAACGCGGGTGATAAAATAGACGAAACCGGGTGATTGTATAGAAACAACAATGACGAAACCGGTGTATTTTAATTTGACATGACCCATTTCTTTCGTTCCATGCACAGAAATACAAGTATTGAGTTGCTCATAATGACTAGTTTTGCAATCTCCGTGTCAATATCTATCTTTCCGTACCTTTCTTTCCTTACAATGTGAACAATTTAACGAGAAATTAAAGAATTTCGAGGCAAGGTTCACTCAATTCGTCATTTTGACACGCATAATTACTTATTTCTTCTTTAATATAGAACGGTTGTAGAAAATATTGCATATCACAATAGAAAAAAGTTGTATGTGTATATATACTCTTCGATATCATAAAAAAATTAAGAAAATAAGGAGAAACCTATCTTTCTTCTGTCTATTGATGTTCTTTCATTGTGCCGGATGTTAGATACCATCGAGTCCGATCAAATTTTGCCGGTGTGGTTTAGACACAGTGTAATATGTTAGCAAAGGTACTAGGCTTATAATTTGATTCACCAGATGTGCGTTTCGTCTACATAAGACTCATAAATGACGCTCAGATCAACATAGCTAGGAAGCCAAACAAGTATTAAGTTGAAGAGCATTGAGGACCCAAAATTCCCAAAAATTGTACCAAATACGGATAGAGTAAAATATCTAACCTGTTGTTTAGTTTGTAAGAGAAGAATTCAAACTGCAATTTGGTAAACTGTTTAAACCATTGTTGTGATACCCTAAAGTTAACTGAATAATCACAGTTAGACCTCTGTTGTCTCTGTGAGTGTCAACATTACAATAGACAATACATAAACATTATATACAAAGACTAAATAGTTATCAAAGGTACCAGGATTATGATTTAATACGCCAGACGCGCGTTTCGTCTACATAAGACTCATCAGTGACGCTCAGATCAAAACAGTTAAAAAGCCAAACAAATACAAAGTTGAAGAGCATTAAGGACCCAAAATTCCAAAAAAAAACCTCACGTTGATGTTTTGCTTCGATACATGTATATCATTTATTTTTGAACCATTTTGTTTTTATTTGGAGATTTTTTTCAATTTGCTCATTTCATTATTGATTAAACAACAGTCGACATTGATTTAGCTATGCACCAAAATTTAGCTGACTTCAAACGTTTGATACTTTAATATATGATGTAACTGAGTCTAACTTTTGGATAATTAATATAGCATGGGTAGCATAATAAAAGAAGGAGTTTGATTTGATTACACATGAGACATTTATCAACCTAACTGACGACCTTGTGATTGCCATATGTATTTTACGAAGAGTAATGTAATCATCAATGTTCAAGCAATAACATTTTATTGTATAGTAAAACTGTTTGAAAAACAGTTAAATCATAAAAATACTGAACTCCGAAGAAAATTCAAAACGGAAAGTCCCTAATCAAATATGGCAAAATCAAATTATAAAACACATGAAACGAATGGACAACAACTGTCATATTCCTTACTTGGTACAAGCATTTTAAAATGTAGAAAATAGTGAATTGAACCTGGGTTTATAGACATAGTATTGTCTCTCATAAGGATAACACTATATTTGCACAAATGTTGTTTCTGTGCAATAACTGTAATTTTTATTCGCAAATAAAGTAGTTGAAAGGCAAAAATCAAACACGAGGTAGAACCGGAAATCCGAAAAGCTGTGTGAAATATTTTTGAAGCAAAATATGCTTGAAGCTAATGGTAGTGTAAAAAGGTGGTGCTTAACATTCCTGAGCACAAGGTATCACCCCAGTTATTAATGGTGTGTGCACGTTTTTTTATTCATGGAGAATATTGTCACCTGATTAGTTCAAATGTTACTCTGATATTTTTCATCTGTCTTTAAAAGAAAACGTAAATATCAAATGCATTGTATGTATAACCGGTCTAGAGAAAGTATTGCGAACAAAATCCCTCTATGCCGAGTAATTGACTATGTGAGTTAAAAAAACTTATCAAAGAACATTGTCTCACAATTTATTTGATGCAACTGTCATACAAGTGATAGATGTCGCTAGCTATAATACCAGGTTTTCACCCAATATTTTCTACATAGGAAAACTATTGTATCAAGTCAGGAATATGACACCTGTAATCTATTCGTTTGGTGTGTTTGAGGTTTAGAAGACTACGTATACGTGTGTCGTGTGTAAAACTAGTCTGATATGAATAATAAAATAAGACAATTCTTTACTAAGGATCAAAGAACGATGATGAAATCATATACACGTCACTATATATTCCTTCACAATGACCCAAACCCATACCATTTAATAAGTAATCCTTAAAGGCAGAACTAGTGTCTTTGTACATCGTGACCATGTCGGATATGTTTTCATTTGTCAATATACACACAGTTGAAGCCGGAATATTGTGTTATGTTATCATACTCGAAGAAGCCCGTTACATAATAATAGATAATCATCATATGTATCACCTTTGAACGTTTTTTTTGTAAAATGAACAATACCATTCGACGGGATAAGGTTTGAAACAACAATATTCTACCATTCTATATAATTGTATACTTATTTTTGATTTTCAGGATTATTGTATGATAACCGATCATGGAAGAAGGATTCACTGTGGAAATAACACGTTGCATGTAAGTTAAAACAAATATAAAAACAAAATTTCTATAATTCAAGCCAAAAACTCTATAGAAGTGCAAATTAAAAATTGCAAATAATCATGAAATGTTCCAATAGGTATTAATACAGAGTTACACTTGGTTGCAATATTTTTAATCTGCAGATCAATCCATCTGTACTACAAGTAAATGATAAATAATCACCAGTTTTACAATCCTAATATTGGTATCTTTTACATTAATGTAGCAAACAAGTGAATGCAATCATCATGAGTACAAACATACGTTCAACTTTTCATTTTTTTTAAACTTACGGATGATGTACAATATTTTATCTAGTATCAAACTTTTGTAATCCCTTATGGATAATTCGGATAAACGAGGCGTATTTTTTTTTTGGTAATAAAATAGACTTAATCATAACGTATACGTGACAGTTCCAACGCGGATGATTCCGTCTGTCTGTGTTATTTGAATAACAGGAACGCTTAACCGGTAAATACAGACTGTCTCTCTGTATTTCTGAAGTTTTCACAACTCAATCATTATTTGTTGGTAACATTGTAACGACCTTTATCCAGAATGGTATTCGCTTAAGCGCAGGCTATATTTAGTATCTTTGAATGAAATAAACATACAGACAAGAGCTTCAGCCTTGGCAACAGAGATTCGGTTTACAGGAAAAGCAAGACTTATTCGTCAAATTAACTCAGACAATAACGTTGCAATGGAATCTCAAATATGTGTCTTTAAAAATAAAATGTTTTACTAGATAAACTACTTGAGGAGTCGAGGTACTGACTGAATATAAAGACGACTCTGACATGTTTTTTTCTTTTATTAAACTCCGAATTTATCATTGAAGTTTAAGAACAAAATATTTGTATTGGTTAATCCCAGTTGATTATCCTTTTGATAAACACAACCCATTATCAGAAAACCTCTACACCATTACTTGAACACACTTCCAATACGTTTCAAGTACAAACACATTTTTCCCTCCTCTGACAAAATTATCTTTTAATAGTATCAGCGAGGCAGCAACACAACTTTCAGATAAATAAAATTAGCACACTTTACGTGTGTGTAAGTATCAATTGCTGTGCAGCAAAAAGCAAGAGGAAAAATTACTGGTGATATAATAGGAGTAAAACAACAAGAACATCAAATATTTTTGTAAGCAGAATTTCTCAGTGGAACCGAATCTGAAATTGGGAATATGTCAAAGAGACAACAAACCGACCATAAAGTAGCATGCAAACCACCAATGGGTCTTTGATAAAGAGAGAAAATCCTGCATCCGGAGGTTGGCCTCAGCTTGCTCCTAAATTAAAATGTGTACTAGTTCTGTGGATATGGACGTCATACTTAACTCCAAAATTCAGTTTAAAATGGAAGTCCAAGTCCTATGTCAGAATAAATAACAGGAACTAAGCAAAATGGCAATGATTCATTAATAAACAAAGTACTACTGGCAATAACTGACATAGCAGATTCAAACCCCAATTAAACGTATTGAAAGGTAATGACTTCATAATTATTCCCGTTAGGGGTTTTGTATTATACCATCATAACACATATGAGAAAAACATTAACCGGTATCATGACAACAGCTGGTTTTAGAAGAAATGTGTTCATTTCCGATGCAAAAACCCTATGAGTGAATCAGTACAAATACCAAAACATGCGCCATTCTTAATTACCTAACAACAGTATCATAACTATATTCCAACTTTACTGAGAGCGATTAATGCAAATGAGACCTGCTTAAAACAAAGAATAGGAATGAATTCATCTGAAATTGATACCGATCATTTTGGGCACGATTTTGAAACATGGTCTTCAGGAAATGAACGTAATTGAAATGTAAAACTGCCATTCCTAGGAAGTGAACACTAATTCGTGATTAACTCACTACCAGACATGTATTTAGGACTTTACTAACGACCCGAATCTTCATCTGAACTTCATAATAAATATTGTTGAGTATGGCAACAAATCGACAAGCCGTACCATTAAGCAACTTGTTTTGTCTACGCATGCTACTCACATACTATAGTAAATGAAATTTCAAATACTATCATTTAGGTACAAAAGTTTTATTTAATATAGTGCATTTCTTAAAACATTTGTTGTGATTTAGAAGAAGTAAAACTTGTTTTAAGCCTATCCTTTTATGTTATGTTCTGATGAAATTTAAACTGTATGTTTTTCATTATAGAAATCTAGCTGTTCTCCTACGCATGTTTCTAGTACAGCATGCTATTGCAGTACACAGCAATGCATTGATAGTTATCTTTCTATAGGTGAATATAAAGCTTATTTTCAAGTGTTAGTATTCATACTGTCACTTTAATATCTCACATCATGATTTATTTGCTATTTTGTGCCTTTAAACGAGAACTAAAACTTGGTATCTTAGATGATATTTAAACCACTGTGTCAATGTTAATAATGCTTGACGTTTCCTCCTTGATGTTATCAGTGGTCAAGTAGTCATTAATCATACATTTGTTTGCTTAGCAATAAACTGTGTTTCACGCGTTATGTTTTTTTACATTTTTGGTTTTAGAATTTGGCATACAAAATTATTACTATGGTATGTTGTAAGACTTTTTTTTGCCCTATGACCAAAACTATAACAGATAGTTAGATCAGTTTGAGTAAGATGTATGCGATTAGAAAAAAAAAGAAATTTTATTTACACACCAATCTCGAATGAATGCAAGTTTTTACATCCAAATGCCATATCATACATTTAGTATTCTGCAAATATGATACAGTTTCATATTTCAATTACTATAGGAAACATGATACAATTGTTTAATCCGGTAGTTGTTTTATTATTTCAAAATGAAATATTAGCGGCATGTCAGTAATGCACATTAACTGACTTTAAATTGCTAAATGGCTTATATATTGCTTTATTAGCATACCTAAAGTCGATAACTTTAATTTTTTAAATCAGTATACGAAAAGCAATCGTTCAACAATACAAGTGTTTGTTCAATAATTAAGTCTTTCTATTATTCTTTTACAAAACCTACTGAATTTGTTCTGATTATTTGTTTTAGCTTCTTCCGCCAAATTGGTTACGTATAAAAAAAGAAGATGTGGAATGATTGCCAATGAGACAACTGTCTAAAAGAGACCAAATTACACAAACATTACCAACTATAGGTCACCGTACGGCCTTCAACAATGAGCATAGTTAGCTATAAAAGGCCCCGATATGACAATGTAAAACAATTCAAACGAGAAAACTAATGGCATTTTTTATATAATTTTTTTTTAGCGAAAAACAAATATGTAACACTTGAAACAAACGACAACCACTGAATTACAGGCTCCTGACTTGGGACAGGCACATACATAGATAATGTGGCGGGGTTAAACATGTTAGCGGGATCCAAACCCTTCCATTACCCGGGACAGTGGTATAACAGTACAACATAAGAACGAACTCTAAAAATTAGTTGAAAAAGGCTTAACTCATCAGATGGACAAAATTACAAGGCCCTAATTTGTGGTTTCGCAATATGTCGCTAAGATATTTTACATATGATATCGAACAATAATTGACATATTGAGACTGATTGTAAATAGTTATCAAAAGTACCAGGATTATAATTTTAAACGCCAGACGCGCGTTTCATCTACATAAGACTCATCAGTGACGCTCAGATCAAAAAAGTTAAAAAGCCAAACAAATACAAAGTTGAAGAGCATTGAGGACCCAAAATTCCAAAAAGTTGTGCCAAATACGGCTAAGGTAATCTACTCCTGGGGAAAGAAAATCCTTAGTTTTTCGAAAAATTTAAAGTTTTGTTAACAGAAAATTCATAAAAATGACCATATAATTGATATTCATGTCAACACCGAAGTGCTGACTACTGGGCTGGTGATACCCTCGGGGACGAAACGTCCACCAGCAGTGGCATCGACCCAGTGATGTAAATAGTTATCAAAAGTACCAGGATTATAATTTTAAACGCCAGACGCGCGTTTCATCTACACAAGACTCATCAGTGACGCTCAGATCAAAATAGTTAAAAAGCCAAACAAATACAAAGTTGAAGAGCATTGAGGACCAAAAATTCCAAAAAGTTGAGCCAAATACGGCTAAGGTAATCTACTCCTGGGGTAAGAAAATCCTTAGTTTTTCGAAAAATTTAAAGTTTTGTAAACAGAAAATTTATAAAATTGACCATATAATTGATATTCATGTCAACACCGAAGTACTGACTACTGGGCTGGTGATACCCTCGGGAACGAAACGTCCACCAGCAGTGGCATCGACCCAGTGGTGTAAATAGTTATCAAAAGTACCAGGATTATAATTGTAAACGCCAGACGCGCGTTTCATCTACATAAGACTCATCAGTGACGCTCAGATCAAAATAGTTAAAAAGCCAAACAAATACAAAGTTGAAGAGCATTGAGGACCCAAAATTCCAAAAAGTTGTGCCAAATACGGCTAAGGTAATCTACTCCTGGGGTAAGAAAATCCTTAGTTTTTCGAAAAATTTAAAGTTTTGTAAACAGAAAATTTATAAAAATGACCATATAATTGATATTCATGTCAACAACGAAGTGCTGACTACTGGGCTGGTGATACCCTCGGGGACGAAACGTCCAACAGCAGTGGCATCGACCCAGTTGTGTAAATAGTTATCATAAGTACCAGGATTATAACCTGTTTAGTGGAAGACTTTTTACTATAAAATGTATCTCTCCAAACAATGTTTCGTTAGTGATGAGCTATCCTCCGTAATCGATAAAAAAGCGACAAATTTATTTGACTAAATTGCTTGCTATATCCTCAGGAGTTTTTGTCCAATCCTGGCGGAAGCGATACGAAGAGTCCATATAAGAGTTATTTCCCATAATGCATAAGATATATACATTTGTAACTGGTAAACCATAAGTGAAAGAGACGTATGGTATGTTGATTTGAGATTCTCAGTCCAAAGAATAGAATAAAATGTCAAAGGTCATGGTCAAATTCTAAATTTTGAGTGTTCCTTGATACATTATCTCTTCTCTTACTATTAAAAGGAACTAGTGCAAAATGTTACCTATTAATGATTAAGATATTACATTTTGTCCGAAAGACATTTAATAAGTGTTATTGGAGCTGAAATGATTCAATTTAAGGCTAAGGGATTGTTACTCCAACTTGGAACATGAAAAAGTCATAGAGTCTTTTGCAAACTTTAGGTTGACAACTGATGACCTTGAGTAAACCGGAAGTAGCTGTTTTAGCAATTATGTCATGGAAAAGGACCTACAAACTAATTTTTTTTTTTTTTTTTTCCATGCAAAATCCTATCATATGAGACCAGTGTGAATTTGATTTAACTGGGAGTACCTAATATTAACAATATTACAGGCAAAAGTGTATAGAAACCATATATTTTTTAAATCATTGAAAATAAAACAATCACGTGAGACCCGACGTGACATTTTTTCAACCGTTGACAATTGTCTCCCTTATATCAGGCAAAAGTATACAGACACATTTATTTATTGAATCAGTATGAAGAAACCTATGCAAGGATGCAAAAAGTAGCTTGGGTTCTCAACTGTGTTGAGTAAACGTTAAGTAGCTTCTCACCAATCATTTATAAAATTGATGTGGAAAGACCTTAATAATCTCTATATTTGGGAAAATCAGAAATGTGTCTCTACTTTCGAGCGTCTTTATGTTAACGAAATGCACGACTAGTTTGCACGATTATGGTACAGCATCTCTTGAATTCGTAAAAAAATGTTGGGAGATTTAACTGCTTTCATTTAGCAAAATCCATTCAAATTGTGGTGTTGAACATAGCTATTCAATCGAACCAGATCATGCAGATTAATTTTCTTTATTATTCTAGTTTTATATTGATCAGTTAAATAATGATTGATATATTATGATTGCCAGGTGGTAAGTAGAAAATTCTGTGCTTGGCCGACAAATAAATGGAATCCAATATGACCCAAAAAAACAATCCTCGAATGAAACAATTCGAGGTCGAGTTGCCAATATCCAACCTACAAATATACTTACACTGACTCCGCGACGTTCTGTGTGTATGTGTCTGTTCTAATTGACTTAGTCAGGAGCCTGTAATTCAGCGGTTGTCGTTTGTTGAATTGTTGATGTGTTGCATATTTGTTTTTGTTTTTTTTTGTACAGAAATGAGCCGTTAGTTTTCTCGTTTAAATTGTTTTACATTTGTCATTTGGCCTTGTACGAATGACTATGCGGTTTTAGCTTTGCTCGTTGTTGAAGGCCGTAAGGTGACCAAAAGTGTGTCTGTGTTATTTGGCCTATTGTGGAGAGTTATCTCATTTGCAATCATACAACATCATATTTTTATATTGAGAACTGAAAGAGAACTTAATGTATACTAATGACCATATAATATTATTCTATTTATTTCCTTTATCTTTTCCAAAATAATAAACTTCTTTTAGTAACGGAACACAGAGACAGTCATGTCACATGTGGAAATCATTCTTGTCATGTTCATAGTGGTGATGTGAGTATACGTAACTGTTTATATTTAACAGTTTAATGTTGAAGCATTCTTAGTGTAACATAGCCTTGCATTTGAGATTACTAAAGGAGTAGGGGCAATAACGCCCTTATTTGGCCCAAAAAATACAGCAAATTTAAGTTATCATACATATTTTGAAATTACAGAAAAGTGTTTAAGGTACAAGGTATTCAGAAAAACAAAACAATTTTGAACATTGCACAAGTTACCATGTCAATAAATCATGACTTAATTTGCATATTTTGCAAAAGATTGTGATTTTCCTTGTTTTTCATAAATTTTTTAAGTATATTTTAGATTGAAAAAGTATCTGCGCACCCAAGAAACAACTTAATATTTGGACAGATTTTTCAATAGTTAAAATAAAGCTTCTGTTAAATTGTTTTGTTGTTTCTTGATTGCGCACGATGTTTCCACAACAGAAAGAAAGATAGAAAACTGCAGGAATTTTGTATTTTTCATCGTTTTTGTGAAAACAGTACATATTATGACGTAAGTGTGACGTCATCACACACAAATCTTGATGTTTTTTATTTATATTTCTTGACCCTTTGCATTTCTAAACATAATGAGACAAAATGTAAAAGTTATCAAAAATCTTATTTTCTTGGGACAAAACCAGGCCTTAATGCCCCTACTCCTTTCCCATATTTGAATATGCAGTATACGGTTAACACGAAAATAATATTACAGAACTTCAGACTTTAACAAACATGTCCATTCATATATGAAAGATGTTGTAGCGGCTATGTAACACATTTGTATATATTTTATGTCATTTCTATTTGTATAAATTTATGTTGTGTCATTTACTAATTTAACAGTAACCAAATTTCTGAATGTAAAAAGTAAAAACACAAAAATAATGAACTCCGGGTAAAATTCAAAAAGGAAAGTCCCAAATCAAATGGCAAAATCAAAAGTTCAAACACATCAAACGAACAACTCTCAGTGTATAATTTAACTGATTGCTTAAAATAGATTGAAGAAAAGACCATTGATGGATTTATATGGAAAAGTAAATCACAAATCAACAGTTACTTTTAGCATAATATTTACTTATTTCATTTTAAATACTAAAAATAAAAAATGATTTAGGGCAAATGCTGAAGACTAAATAATGAGACGATAATTTTAAATTTGATTTGATTTTAGGTTTGTGTATTGACGAATGATGGTCACACACATAATTACCACGGGCATGTGTCTAGTATTAACCTGAACTGCCATAGCGAAGTAAGTAAAGGTAGTATACTGCTGTTCAAAACTCGTAAATCGATATGAAAAAAAAAGAAATCGGGGTAACAAACTTCAACTGAGGGAAACGCATTAAATATAAGAACAGAACAACGACACAACATTAGAATATAACCCACACTGTATGCGTGTGTGCGCTTCTTCTGAAACAAAAGTCAATGGTATAAAATGAAAGGAAACCACCAGAATAACTTAAAGAGTAATCTACCTATCAGTTCAAAGTAGTTTTTTTAATCATCTGATTTCTATGGAATTATATAACGAGAACGTATTTATAACCATGGTTTCTAATGATTATCACTTGAAAAAAACTATATCTCGAAATTCTCATTTATAACAAGGTTTTGCTACCACAGCAATCTGAATATTAAACAGATTATTTATAATTTGATGTAATGAATTTTCTGAACAAAATGTATTAACTACTGTGAATATGATTTGTGTTTCATGTTAGAATGTTCAAGTCCTGTTAGGGAAATGATTTGTGTGTCACGTAAGGATGTACAAGTCTTTCAGGGAAATAAACTCATCAATGTTGTCAATTTAAAAAGAATGAAACTATCCATCTCGTAAAATAATAATTAATGAACGATATTTTAAAGAAAACTCATCTACACAGCAGCACTCAAAGATGTGTATCACCTCCACACCATGGCCAGTCATGTTCCTGTGTCAATCAACCCTGTATTAAATCTTTCTCAGCAGGTATGGAGTACCTCTATGTGTTACATTGTACAATATAACAAGACTCGAATTTATGACCAGTTGCTAGCACCCATTTAAATCTTAAACCTTTATTCATATCCCAATGTTTTTCTGAGTACATAAAAGTGAGAATGGAAATGGGCAATACATTATAAAGAGACAGCAACCCGATTTAAGAGCAGACAACAACCGAAGGCCACCAATGGGTCTTCAACGCAGCGAGAAAATCCTGCATCCAGAGGTGGTCCTCAGATGGCCCCTTAATAAAATGTGTACTAGTTTAGTGAATAAGGACATAACACTAAACGCCATAATATAAAAAATGAACTAGAATAAAAAAAAACAACTTACAATACTAACAGAGCTAGAGATTCTTGACTTTAGACAGGCGCAAAAATGCACCAGCATTTATAGTAACGTGTTATCCCTATACGTTATGCTGATTTGTGTTGGTAAAAAAATTGATAAAGCTGTAAAGCGCACTATCGTCCGGAAGTTTGACAATACAAAACCCCATTTAATTTCTCTCTTTGCTCTTTATAACGTATAAATACAATGACAAAATATGAACCTCGCCATTTAGTTCCATCTTTAGTGTGTGTAATATACAATACTAGTCCAAAACATATGGAACATTCAGAAACATATTATTTCGAATACTCAATATCCTAATCGATTAAAATACAACATCACATATTTGTTTCAACTCTCTCCTTTCGTTTCCATCATGTTAAACTAATAAAAATGAACGAGAAACAAACAAAAAAAACATCAAATGATAAGCTGTTTTTTAAGGGAGCTATATTGATAAAAGAGTCGTTAACTGTGGTATTGGATCTTCTGAATTGGTCAACAGGCAAATTACCCCCCCCCCCCCCCCCACCCCTCATTTAGTATCATGATTTATATATATTTTTTTTTATATATGTTACATGTTTTTACTTAAATCAATGAATAACGTGTGATTTCTAACGAACTTGTTATTACAAGTAATTTCTGAAATTTCCAATGGTTGCCAGTAATTGTTTAGTTATTACAGGTATTTACGGAATCGTTCAATAATTACATGTTATTCCTTATTTCACCTATTTACTGTAATATGTATAAATCAACATACCATTTTCAACAAGGGATCCAAAGTGATTACACTCTTCAATTGTATACCTCAACTTCCCAAATATTCAACTTATTTATAAAATTAAAATATGTGCATAAGCATACGTCGATCTATTTTATGTGAATTATGCACTACGTTCATTCAGTTTTTATCTGGATGGTCCTAAAAAGTGGTTCTATAGAACTTTTGAACTATAGAAGTTTTGAAGGTTGATCCAATGCAACAATAACAGAAAACAAAAAAACAAATAAACAAATAAACAAATAAACAAACGAAATAACAAATAAACATTTAGAAAGAAGTAACAACGCATGCCGTATAATTTGAGGAAGAATTTCGTCTTTAGGTTTTATTCAAAGAATATTTTTTTTTTATTCCTATCACATAAATGCTGCTGTCTAACCCAAATGATCAGCAACCAAACAAATTATCGTTCTTTCTAAGCTTGTAAGATATGATGTATCTATTATTTTTAGGGAATACCTCTTTGCTTCATCCACCCATCCACCTCAGTGATCTGGTTGCAGCGTGTTCGTCTTGAGTTCGGAAGCTCGAGGGTTCGGTCGCCAACTTGGTCAAACAAAATGAAAAGTTAGCAAGCAACGTTTTGAAGACTTATATTAGTTGGCTTTCAGTTCAAATGATTCGTATGCGTAGGACAACGTATCTTCTTGTGGTCTGCTGTTATTTGGAACTAACAGTTACAATTTTAGTTCACCTAGTCGGCGTAGAACAAAAAAGGGTTCTTAATCACGTCTTATCAATATGTTGTCGTTCCAAAGTTGATGTTATATTTTACACTAGGCGTTAATCTGCAGTATTATATTTGAACGGAGTTTGTGTGCAACGTAATTACCAACAAAATAATTGTCAATGAAAATTACACAATGAATCATTTATATTTTGATACTACTCAACTTTTTTAGATTTGATACCAACAACTACCGTGTCACCTCGGATCCCAGGTATATATATATTATATATATATATATGATTGAAGATAACCATTTGTTTTTTAATTTGCATAAAGACATTTTATAGTATTACAAAGGAATTAAGGAAATGAAAT
The DNA here is from genome assembly GCA_019925275.1 of Mytilus edulis. NCBI lineage: Eukaryota > Metazoa > Mollusca > Bivalvia > Mytilida > Mytilidae > Mytilus > Mytilus edulis. Next base: position 107,795,369 of record CM034353.1, on the reverse strand, counting down.
AAAGTAACATTTTAATTTATTCTTTGTTTGTCATTAAATTGGTGGATGGATTTTTTAATACATTCATCTTCTTTTGACAAAAAGTTATTGTATAAGTTCTAAAACACATTTGGTTCTAATCAATATACATGACTTCATTTAAATAAATTCATTAAATCTGTGAGCAACTTCAAAATAAAAATCATCATTGCATATCGTAAATATATCTGTTTTGAAATGTCAACCATTTTTTACTGCATTTTTGCAGGTTCTTGCAGTGATATACCAGCAAAAACAATGCGTCGGTGTGCAGAATATCAGTCACAGTTACACATGTGTGAAAGTACTAATGCAGTTGTTCATAGTATTGCAGCTGGTGATTGTAAAACATATTGCTTACTGTGCACAGGTAAGTTTTATTTTTAAATTTTCACCAAAAGCACTTACTAGTATCTTATTGTCGAAGAGATAAGAGGTGGTAAGTGGTTTTATTATTTATACTACTGTTATCACTAGCCAGTCTACAAGAAGGTTGTGAGTTCGAATCTCGCTCGTGCAGGTGCACTCGACTTCAATCTTAATTGACTAGGATTGTCAGTTTTCCTATCGAAGGTCTTGGCTTCCTTAAACAATGAAAAATGACCGCTGCGAAATGATGGCGTTAAAACAACAACGATCACTCATTGGAGTATAATCAATACCGTTTAGATGATTTTTTAATGTTTATATATAAACTAATTTATACTTCCTCCGCTGGCTATTGACATTTGTGCGCGGTTTCAGCAAGACACTCATTCATGCATGCATTTGTGTTTGTGTCGTTTATATTTTGATACCTCACTTCACAATATTCGATAGAAATTAGGGAAAACTGTTCACGTATAATGTACGACTTCTAAATTATTCTGCTGAACAATTAATCATACAAAACAGAACGGAGAGATAACAATTGTTCAACGTAATAATAATTACAATGAAACATAAGGAGACTGGCTAGTGTATATAAAGCTATATGAGTAGTATTCCGCTGTTCGAAAGTCATAAATCGATTGAGAGAACACAAATCCAGTTTACGAACTAAAACTGTGGAAAACACATCAAATGGAAGGGGAGAAAAAACGAAAAATAACCAGAAATACTGAAGTGCAACACAAAACCAAACTATATGTTATTTGGATGGAGAGTTGTCTCATTGGCACTCGAACCACATCTTCCTATATCTATTAGATAAAAACTGCCATTTTCTGACTCGGTACGGGACATTTTAAGAAAAACGGGTAAAGGTTAACCTGATTTTGCGGCTAGCCAAACCTCGCGCTTTTATGGCAATATTAAATATAACACTTCAATGACAACCTTACATGACCGGACTAGACTACAAATATACCATGTGATTTTGTTAAAGCATTTTGTTGCTAATTGTTATGCTAAAGGTTCATTCTTCCATTCAATCAATAACATAATATGTACTTTTTTCTATAGCAACAACAACAAAATCATCAACAACAACACAAGCACCAACAACAAAAGCACCAAGCACAATAAAAACAGCTGCACCAGTCACGACGATCAAGATGACTACTGGCACAACTAAACAAACCACTACGTTACCTAGTAAGTAGTATTAGCAAAGCAACTAACAAAGTTCAATTAATACAGAAATAAAATTAAAAAAACCAGAATGCTACACATATTTCCTTTTTTAAAAAGCAGTAGTTTATGTTAACAAAAAAAAGTAAACTACCCAATGTATTCAAAAGGGACAGTATACCAAAAGCACAAGCACACACCGTTATTTGTATAAAGACAACGACAAATAAAGCAACAAAAAGTAAATATGTAGCAGTGTGAATAAAAAGTTAATGAACGTATAATTTTGCTGACTTGTAAAACATACTAAATTAAGATAAAAACTGATGTATTACTTACTAATTCCTGATAAACATATAAAAACGCTTTTTGATAGATTAATAATACATTCTGAGAGTCAGGCGAACGATACCAAAGGGACTCAAACACTTATAATTCAATTAATTGACACCGCTCTGGCTTAAAAATAAAAATAAATTAAAAAATAATTATACACAAAACAATATAGAAAGACAATAACAATCAAAACCAAGGAGTAAACAAAGAATAAAAACAACCAAAGGACATTTACATCAACAGTTATAAATAATAAATAAGAAACAACACGAACTCCACTAAAAACCTGGAAAACAACAGTCTGATATTCATGTAACGCAAAGGGTAAGTAGATCCTGATCCGTTTGTTACACTTGTCGCTCGTGTAAATACAAACCCGGTTATATGTCTGACTCGATAGGTTACATTTGGGGAAAGGGCAAAAAATTTGTAATTTCGAAATTTGGAACATATCCACTACATCTGTAAAAAGGATATACTACAACAGTAAATCAACTCGGGAAGGCGTCCAAAAACTATCAAAGGGATTATTTCAACTTTATCGATTGGAACTTTTGGTTTCATAGCTTCCTTTTGAGCAACAACCCTCTTCAAAAAATATAATATGAAAGACAAGCCATGAAATATCGATATCATATTCATACACGTCGGTAAAAAGATGGGCAAAATTGGTATCCATCGAAATGCCGTTCCTTTGTTGAAAACATGTCCTCCAAACTAAATGTATATCCTTGTATATCTTTATTCTCAGAAAGCCAATGCATTACATCGGTACAGAGATAACAAATACAACAATAAATATTTACAATATGTACAAAACAAGCAAGAGGTTACAAAAGTTACAAGCCAGGAGTACAAACACTAGTATTTATATTTTTAATAAAAGAACAAAGCTTCTTCAGAACCGGTTTTACAGTAATATAAAACATATGTTTTCAATTATGAAATAAAGCATCTTAATAATGTCAGTTTCAGAGAAATTGTTGACTGAATCAGTGCGATCTTATTCCTCCTTTCAATTTAAGTTACCAAAACAAGTGGTTTAACTGACTTTTTCTGATGATAATGTACAGTAAATTAGTAAAGTGGCTTTATAAGAATTTGGAATAACAAAATGAAAACAGTTCAAAAGATGAACAGCTTAATTACAATTCTTGCAATATAGCAAAACAATTAAACGAACAACAGTCCAGACAGACTTCAACTTTCTACTACATCTGAGCCACATTCAATTAGACTTTAGAAAGCTGCTTAACAAATATGGCATGGTAAAACAGGTTTCTAAGCGCTCCCATCGAGGACAATTGTGTAACAATACATTAGAAATAAAAAAATTAAAGTTGGATAAGAACTTGAATGTCTATAACCGTACGATCATTCATAGACATCAAGCTGAAAGCCCAAAAATCAAGTAATAAGATGACTAAAATATTAACGAGTACGATTTATTCTAAAGTAGTCATAATCTGTATAAGAAAAACAGGACTTTGTGCAGTATCAAAATAACTAACCTCAGGGCAAGACGCATTTGATATCCTCCAAAATAAAGTTGTTTTGCATTGCTACTCAAATTCCCGATTTTAATCTATCAACTAATTGTGGTTATTATTTTTGTTTCATTTTAGCAACAACGGTTGTTTATCCAGCATGTGTACAAACAAACTGTGCTCATTTGTATCTGGTCAGTAGTTTTATTGTTTTCTAGCAGAAATACAGATATTAAAGCATTGATATCATTTAAAGGCACATACCATTAAATTTTCATTGGGATAATATTTGATTTTATGAATTGCTTCAATCCAAATTTTTCTGAAAATCAGTTGATGTAAATGTAGTAGGAAATCTTTATTTCCTGTCTGCATCTGGGTTTTTTCTCATTGGTTTAATCTTTGATTATAATCAGAACAAATTGTTTATTTCTAAAAGAAATATTGACCACGAAAATACAAATAATAAACACACAATAAGAGACTTTCAATTTTCTTTTATTTCTGTTAACAGTATTATAGTTGATAACCTAATGTTGTTTTTGTTTGTTTGCGTATCAAGTGCATCTTTGAAGAATATCGGATATAAAATATAAAATTATCAAACCTGTTATCATTATCAACATAATATCAGCATTTGTCGAGCATACATTATGAATTTACATGCATTTATCAATAATAGTTTCGATGTGAGATTTAAATAAACTCATTTTAGAATCCAGGACTTAATTTTGTTTATACGCCAGACGCGCGTTTCGTCTCTAAAAGACTCATTAGTGACACTCGATTCCAAAAAGTTAAAAAGGTCAAATAAAGTACTAAGTTGAAGAGCATTTAGGACCAAAATTCCTAAAAGTTTTGCCAAATACAGGTAAGGCAATCTATGCCTGAGGTAGAAAAGCCTTAGTACTTAAAAAAATTCAAACTTTTGTTAAGAGTTGATTTATAAATATAACTATATCAGTCGGGGCACTTAGCGAACTCCATAATATTATGGAATTCCGTAATTTTTGTGGAAAATTAAAGTTGTCTCCCTTTGACTAACAGGCTAAATTTAAGATGGGAGATAACTATATTTGAAAGTGATTCTCTAAAAAAAAACAAGGGAGACAAATGAAATCTATTTATTGTTTTCTTAACTACAATGGAAAAAAATATATAATAACATGAAGGGATGTTACCTCGGTGAAGAGTACTCGCTCGGTAAAACATTTACAAAATGGAAACACAAAATTATATCCATTTTATGTATTGTGGGTCTTTCATTGTTTTATATGTATATTATGTATAATGTTTTAAGCCATTGGCTCATACTGAGGGCTCATATGAGCGTAAAGTGCTTTTCCATAAAGAATTTAAGGACTTATAAACGTAAAACCCTCAACATTATAACAATGGACTAGATAATATGAATTATATACCATATAAAGAAAAATTAAAAGCTTATTTAATACATGACATACATGTTCTTATTTTATTATGTAAACTGACAATTATCTAATCCAGTAATAAAGTGATATCTATAGAAAAATTATTACTCAAACAACAGTATTAAGGGACCGTAAAAAACACATTTTTAAAATAATCAACAAAGGGGTGATGTTTTAACTAACTGATGATCACTGATGACTTTAATAATTTTCTGAGGATCGACATAAGGTGCATTGAATTTGTCTGATCTAAAAGTAGTATCTTGACAACTGTGCCTGGGATGAGGCTAATTCTCAACTTTATTTGTAACTAACAGTCCTGCTGATGAAAATATATGCTCTGACGGTATAAATGGAGAGGGAATGACTTAGATTAGCTTAAAGTGTAAGATTTTGAAAACTGATCTTGTTCATGGCATACCTCTGTTTGGGAGAATTTTAAATGAGAGCTAAGCGGAAATATTCGATTCGTATTTTAATTATCGAAAAATATTAGATAGTATAATTGCAGGACATAAATACAACTATTGACAAATTGTTGATGCAATCACATTGACGTATGCGTATCTGTTTCCATATGTGTGCTATAAATACATTATAATCTGCAGAGATATATAAACTGTGTAATTATAAATCGTCTAAGCTACAAAATATTGTGTTTTATCAATGAAGTGAAATACGATACTAATACATCTGTGTACTGTAAGCTACAGTAACAAGGTATTTGATTTTTAATGGCTCAAGTGCATCAGGAAACCTCATTATAACTAATGATAGTTCAACGATTAGACATTTCTCTTAAGCTAGAGGTCACATTGGTACGCTGATCCCTCAAATTGCACTTGCCACTTTAATATATAATATTTTGTGATAAAAGTTTAGAGATTTATAATCGCCAACTTTGAAAACAGACAACGCATCATAATACACAAGCGTAGATATTAGTTATAAATTATTATTTTTGTTTTAACTTTAATTGTTAATATGCTTCTGAAGGAAAACAAACTAATCGACGACACAAAATAAAATAAAACTAAATTAATCATTTGAAAAAGTCTATATAATAGAAAAACACTCGCAACAAATTTATGAGTTTGTTTGAATGTTAAATTCGTTTGATTTTTTTTTTCGTATGTTCTAACTTTCACGGACTTCAACGTGAAAGGTTGCTGGAATTTAAATTAAATTTATAATCAATGCTAAAAGCTTGTGAAATACTAGAACTCTTTTCTTCTCGCGTTTGTTTGAATTATATGACTAATGTTATGGCATATTCAACTAAACTGGGAAGCAGCGCTGTATTTTGTTTACGTGCTAATGTACATGTAGATTTAAATAGTCAACAAAACTTAATATGACTCCGCGAGCACCACAGTCTTTCCTCTGACATATAATACAGGGGCGGATCTAGCCATATTAAAAGCTTTAAGGGGGGTCCCAACTCAGGACAAAAGGGGGGGGGGGGGTCCAACTATATGTTCCCATTCAAATGCATTGATCGGCCAAAAAGAGGAGGGTTCAAACACTCGGACCCCCTCCCCCTGGATCCGCTAATGTAATAGTTCTTATTAATTGCCTCGAAAAATATCACTCATACGAAAGATGTCTATGCCAGCACGAAACTGACGGGTCGGTTTGAACATGACATGACACATTTAATTATATTGCAATACATGTATTGTAATCTTTCTTTGAACATAAGCAGTATTGTTCATATGTTCAATTAATTTATTAAACTTTTCTAGGAGTTTTTGCTTAATTTCATTCTAATAATACGGTAGAGAATTAATATTTCATGCAGGAAAAAAATGAGTAACAAGTCGACCTTCAATATTATTGCATTCATCACCCAAAAGAACTACAAACAAGCTGTCCCAAGTCAGGATCATGTAATTCAGTGGTTGTCGTTTGTTGATGTATTACATATTTGTTTTTCGTTCATTTTTGTACGTAATTTAGGTTTGCATTGTTTTATATTTGTCATTTCGGAACCTATTATAGCTGACTATGTGGTATGGGTTTTGCTCATTGTTGAAGACCGTACGGTGACCTATAATTGTTAGTTTCTATGTCATTTGGTCTCTTGTGGAGAGTTGTCTCATTGGCAATCATACAACATATTTTTTATAAGATAAAGTTTAGTTCATGATTTCTGAAATCTTTCAACATCAAGAATCACTTACACAGTGAAAATTGTTTTTCTTGAACTTGAGGTGAGTGATATTTTCCCCATATCGAAGTCCTAACTAATATTTCATGTCGAGTTTTTAGCATTGCATACTGAAAGAGGAAAAAAGGAATATTGCAGCTAGACAAAGTCTTTCAATTGCAGCTAGACAAAGTCTTTCAATTTTATTTATTCATTCATTGTCTGCACTGTAATGAAAGATTCGAATTACCTCTATTTTCACTACTGTTCCGGAATATTGTGCGAGTTAAAACAACACAAAAAAACGCCAGTTTAATAATAACAGGAGGCTCAAAATAGCCTGTGTTGCTCATCTTGGTCTATATCATATTAGACAAAGACACACTTCAACATTGTAGACGAGAAAAGTATTATTAAATGACAAAAACAGATATGTTTTTTTTTTATCTTATATTGGCGGTCATTTAAGTCTGTTCAGTTTCTCTCATTTATATCTTATTTAGGACTAAATGCTTAAGTTTCAGAGATATAAATCAAACACTGCATCCCCGCTTATTTACTATTTAGCCATTCTGCCATCTTGGTTGATGTTTGGTCAATGGATACATTTTTTTGAACTAGATACCCTAGGGATTGTTTATGCAAAGTTTGTTTTAATTTGGACAAGTAGTTTCAGAGGAGAATTTTTTGGCAAAGGATTACCGAAATGTAAGACAAATTGTGGGAAATTAACTGTAAAAGGCAATAACTACTTTTTGTAGACCTTGTTTTGCTGAAAAAGTTTGCTGTCATCAGTTTTTCTTCATGCATGGTAATATTCAGGATGATAGCCAAAAACTGCAAAATTTTCTTTCAACTATCAGTTCAAGGGGAAACAACACAACAACGGGTTGTCTACTGCATTGGCAGATAACTTTTGACTGAACGAACATAAGATTTGCTATAAATGCTTTAGTTTCAGAGATTTATACGCTAAAAACTGCATTTTACCCCGATGTTCTGTTTTTAGCGATGACTGCCATCTCGGTGCACAAGCGTGGTCATATGCATCGGAATGAATTTTTTATCTACATACCCTAATAATGATTTAGGCCGAAATTGGTTTTATTTGGCCCAGTAGATTCAGAGTGGAATATCTTTGTAAAAGCTATCAGACGACAACGACGGACGAAGGACGACAATTGATGAGAAAAGTTTAATAAATAATCGCACTTTGTCACTTTTGGCCTGGTTAGCTTAAAAGGAGATATTGGCAATTTGTAAATTTTATATACACACTTATACATATTTTCTTGGATTGAAAAAAAAAAAAAACTAATCATAATGCATCTCGTTTGAATTGTTTTATCATTTGTAATTTCGGGGCCTTTCATATAGCAGACTATGCTGCACGAATTTTACTCATAGTTGAAAGTCGTATCATGACCTTTATAGATATAAGGAGATAACATATGATTGCCAATGAGACAACTCTCCATTAAAGTCATAATTTTTAAAGATAAACCATTGAAGGTCAAAGTACAGTCTTATATGTACCATTTACTAGTTTTCTGGATCTTGAGTTGATTAAGAGAGCATGAAACTAAAAAGACTCAATGTGTCAGTGGCAACTCAGGTGCGGATCCAGAGGGGGGAGGGGGTCCGGGGGTTTGTTGGACGAACAATGCATTTGAATGGGGACATGTAATTGGACCCCCCCCCCTTTGTCCTGGGTTAGGACCCCCTCCCCCTTTTTTAAAATGGCTGGATCCGCCCCTGCAACTATTTGATACCCTTTGATAATTTGATTCACTTCATGTCAAACCACCTTTTAAAAAGTCACACTTACAATTTTGTAAATATACACGTGGCTTAAGCATAGTTTCATCAAATTTATACCTTGGTTTTCCCGTTTGAATGGTTTTACACTAGTAATTTTGGAGCCCTTTATAGCTTGTTGATCGGTGTGAGCCAAGGCTCCGTGTTAAAGGCCGTACATTGACCTATAATGGTTTACTTTTTTTTTAAATTGTTATTTGGATGGAGAGTTGTCTCATTGGCACTGCACACCACATCTTGTATACGTTTATATTCTCATGCCATTTATCCTCTTGTAAAGGAATAATTTTTTTTGTCTCAAAGCTTAGACTCTGTGCGAATTTATTCTTCAGTTGGTTCTCATTTGTAAAACATGTATCAGAAGAAACTGGTATGGATTTAGACACTTTCAAGAAATATTCCTCTCATAAGATAAATAAAACTATTAGAGAACAAATAAAATTAAAATTGAAGGATTTTTATGAAAAGAGAGTAAATGATAAGATATGAAGGATAACAGCAAACTCACTATTTATAATCTTGTAAGACTAAATAATACAAATGAAAAATATTTAACTTACTCAAAATTTTAATTTAGAAAACTAATAACAAAACTAGAATAAGAGATCATAATTTATTAATAGAAAAAGGAAGATATCTTAGAAATGTAGAATGCCAATATATATATAGAAGAAAGATTAACTGCAACCAATTTGAAGATGAAATTCATTTCTTTTCTATTTTGTTATAGTAACAGTAATAATAGAAAAGTGTGTTTTTATTTAAAACCCAATCCAAGATCACACATGCAGGTAAATATAACAGGTGTTTTCGTCTTTCCTGTTATTTTTAGATTTCGGAGATAAAGCCACTGGCTAAAATCAAAACAGCTATAAGTTAAGCTTTACGATGTTTTATATTATATAACTTCCTCAATAGTGCAAAAGAATTACAATGAAAGTTCAATGGTAATGTTCCAAAAAGACAGAATAGATAGTTATTTCAGTAAATGGTCAATACTAAATATACAATGTATACATGTATCAATGTAAATGCACGGCATCTCTTCAGCTTGCCCGCTGTTATTTTATGAACAAGTCACACTAGACCACGATCGCACCACGCTCAGCACGATCTAAAAAGTATTCAGATCGTGTTGAGGTCGCGGTATGGGCGGCATGAAAATGTAAATTTTGGATGAGTTCACGATGCTACTACGACCTCATTACTTTTCTACAACGATTCCGCCAAGAGTATACCCCGTTTTCACCACGCTTGTTCTGCGACCTCACTACGATAATCACGATCTTGCTACGCTCATCACGTTCTTACTACGATTATATCACACTTTATCCGATTAAAAAACGATCTTAGCACGTTTCTTCTGCGATTAAAGAACGATTTTATCACGATCATTCTACGATCTTACCATGTTCATATGGCGATTTTACTACGCTCTCGGTAATATAATAACGTCAATATCATGTTGTCGGAGTCAATATAAATACTGTTCCATTCCTCCTTATTTTCATTTATACGTAAAATTCTCGATAACAACACAGACAGGCCACCAAAATCTACAATATTTTGTATTTGTGCATGATATGGATAGAGGTAGAGTCAGTGGGGCCTCTGATACGAATCCTGATCCAGATGAGATGTCGGATTAACCTATCACAACGTATATTGCTGATCTATCAAGATCAAATGAAGATATTTTATTGAACAATTAATAGTGGGATGATACAAATGTGTCAAGCATGGCTGAGCTGTTGGAGACTAGCGACATTAGGTCCAAATTATATACAGACGAATAAAACCTGGAGAGCTTGTACATGCTTTATTTGACAATGAGAATGAGCCCGAGCATGGCTATAAGTAAAAATGGTCGTAATATGAACGTAGTAAGGTCGTAAGACGTGCGTGATTAGGACGGCATGAGCGTGCTAGAATCGTTCTATGATCTTTAAAGCGGGGTTTACACAGGGCGATTATTGCTCCCATTTGAGATCAGACTGCGTTTAGACTCGAAAAGTTAAAAAGTCGGATTACTATCCTCAATGATATGGAATGTCCTGTTATTGCCTGAACGCTGTAGTATACGTTCGTAACACTCGGACTCCTACGGATCGGAGAGTTTGGACAAGCACCCCGACAGTAAGGTGCGTCCCTTAAAATTCGGGAAGTCTCAATCAATTTTGTCTAGTCGAATTACAATCGTTATTATGTCGTGACAAATTCTCTAGTATCGCGATGATCAAAATCGTAACATTGATCTGTGACTAAGAATTTCATTATCCCAGGAATTGATCACCTTAGCCGTATTTGGCACAACTTTTTGGAATTGTTGGTCCTCAATGCTCTTCTTCTTTGTACTTGTTTGGCTTAATAACTATTTTGGAACTTAACGTCACTGATCAGTCTTATGTAGACGAAACGCGCGTCTGCTTTAAAAAACTATAATCCTTGTGTCTTTGATAACTATTTTCTGGACAGTGTCATGTGGAACGGGCATGATCTAGAAAGATTTACCATTGCTGTTTTTTTGCCGATTGAGTCCAGATTGCATCCCGAATGCGAACAGTCCAAGATACGAATGAGTCCAGCATGCCGTCTTATGACGGCAATTGATATATGAGGTTTGAAAATTTTCAAAACTTTGTACTACAATGACGCACTGGGTCAGTTTATTAAGCGTGCTAGTTCACAAGGCAAATATAGAAAAAAGAAGAAATGGTATGATTGCCAATGCATCAACTCTTCACAAACGACCAAAAATGGCACAGAAATTAATAACTATAGGTCAACATACCGCAAAGTCAGCTATGAAAGACCCCAAAATGATAATATAAAACAATTTAAACGAGAAAAATAACGGCCTAATTTATGTACCAAAAAATGAACGAAAAACAAATATGTAACAGAAACAAACGACAGCCACTGAATTACAGGCTCCAGATTTGGGAGAGACACATACATACTGGATGTGGCGGGGTCAAACATGTTTGCGTGATCGCAACCCACTCCCTTACATGAAACAGTGGTGTAATAGTACAACATACGAACGATCTATAAAAGTCAGTTGAAAGTCTTAACTCGACAGATGATTAAAGATACAAATACTACATGAAATTACCTTTTTTTTTTTTTAATAAAATAAATCCTTTATTGCACATTTCTCTGCTGTTTACAACTTACTCGACTCACAGCATTCAGTCTAGTATCCCATGAAATTACACGTGGACGTGTCCGGGTACTTGTACATCCCAAACAAAACCAAATAGACACTAAGTACAAATATGAGAGTACTCACAGTAAGCCTAATAAACTCATCTTAGATACAAGGATTTAAATTTTGTATTTGAGCCAGACGCGCGTTTCGTCTACAAAAGGCTCATCAGTGACGATCGAATAAAGTTCGAAATTGCAGAGTTTCTACTCGAATACATTATTCTGACTCCTGGCAGACAAGATTTTCTTTTACACCTGTCAAGCAGCAAATACTGATTTTAAATTTATATGTTTGATCAGGCACAAGTCTTAATCCACGATCTTTTTCCCCCAAAAAAATCTATAACTTTCAGAATAAATCATGGTAGAGCTAAACAATTAATTTTGTTATAATAAAACACCCATGCAACCACGCATCCCATATTGCTGATAGGACCCGACACAAATATCAATTTCGTGTTTCGGTAGTTAAGCTTGGGATGGTCATTTTAAGATGCATTATTTGAATATAATCAAATATGAAAATTATTCATGTTTATATTGATATATTTATATTTTAATTCTTCTTCAATATATCTAGTTGTTATGACAGATCTACCATCATCAGGGGTCCAACTGTCAATTTTATGTTACATTCATTAACTTTGATCTACTAAGCATATCTCCAATACTTTTATGTTTGCTATACGCAACTATTGGTGCTGTATTGAATATTTGTACACAGTCTTCGTCAAACTGTAATAAATGCCAGTGTTTCAATATACGTTTCTTTATTTTACGTATATATGGATTATATTTAGTTATTAAAACTAACGGAATACTTTGCTTCTCTTTAGATTTGTTTTGTTGTAATAAATCCGTACGGTCAATTGATAAAGCATCAGTAATACTATCATCTATTTCAGCGTTATCATAACCCCTATCTAATAATTTCACTTTGAAATTAGTTAGATTGTTTATTAATTTGTTATGGTCACTTGTATTTCTAATTTGCCGTATTGCTTCACCTTTAATAAATCCTCTGAATACATGCTGTGAGTGACAGCTATTTCTGTGCAGAAACAGATAAGAATTTGTTTCTTTAAAATGTATTTCAAGGTCAAGGATGCCATATGTTGTAAATCGTTGACCTTTAATTACATCAACATCCAAGAACGACATTTTATCGTTTTTGATTTCATAGGTGAACTTTAATAAGGGGTTATAATCATTTGCTAGACGAAAAAAATCTATAATTTCATCTGATGTTCCATCATATATTATGAATCCATCGTCTCTATATCTTCCATGATAGAATATTTTGTCTTTATATTGAAATGCAGAAATAATTTGATTCATTATTTCAAACATAAGTATGTCACAGATTTCCGGTGAAGGAACTGCACCAATTGCCGTACCTATTACTTGTTTGTAAATTTTCCCATCAAATTCAAATACATTGTTTTCTAAAATAATTCTCAACAAATGTATCAATACATTGACTGGCGGAGCATTGACTTTGAAGTTTGATTTTGTTATAATAAAACACCCATGCAACCACGCATCCCATATTGCTGATAGGACCCGACACAAATATCAATTTCGTGTTTCGGTAGTTAAGCTTGGGATGGTCATTTTAAGATGCATTATTTGAATATAATCAAATATGAAAATTATTCATGTTTATATTGATATATTTATATTTTAATTCTTCTTCAATATATCTAGTTGTTATGACAGATCTACCATCATCAGGGGTCCAACTGTCAATTTTATGTTACATTCATTAACTTTGATCTACTAAGCATATCTCCAATACTTTTATGTTTGCTATACGCAACTATTGGTGCTGTATTGAATATTTGTACACAGTCTTCGTCAAACTGTAATAAATGCCAGTGTTTCAATATACGTTTCTTTATTTTACGTATATATGGATTATATTTAGTTATTAAAACTAACGGAATACTTTGCTTCTCTTTAGATTTGTTTTGTTGTAATAAATCCGTACGGTCAATTGATAAAGCATCAGTAATACTATCATCTATTTCAGCGTTATCATAACCCCTATCTAATAATTTCACTTTGAAATTAGTTAGATTGTTTATTAATTTGTTATGGTCACTTGTATTTCTAATTTGCCGTATTGCTTCACCTTTAATAAATCCTCTGAATACATGCTGTGAGTGACAGCTATTTCTGTGCAGAAACAGATAAGAATTTGTTTCTTTAAAATGTATTTCAAGGTCAAGGATGCCATATGTTGTAAATCGTTGACCTTTAATTACATCAACATCCAAGAACGACATTTTATCGTTTTTGATTTCATAGGTGAACTTTAATAAGGGGTTATAATCATTTGCTAGACGAAAAAAATCTATAATTTCATCTGATGTTCCATCATATATTATGAATCCATCGTCTCTATATCTTCCATGATAGAATATTTTGTCTTTATATTGAAATGCAGAAATAATTTGATTCATTATTTCAAACATAAGTATGTCACAGATTTCCGGTGAAGGAACTGCACCAATTGCCGTACCTATTACTTGTTTGTAAATTTTCCCATCAAATTCAAATACATTGTTTTCTAAAATAATTCTCAACAAATGTATCAATACATTGACTGGCGGAGCATTGACTTTGAAGTTTGATTTGTCAAAACTGTCATATGCTCGTTCAACCGCACCCAATAACGCTTCTTGAGGTAGATTAGTAAACATCTGTGTTATATCATATGAAACCAAAAGGCTGTTTGCCATAGGTTTTAATTTCTCAATGATATTAATGAACGATGTAGTATCTTTTATATATGTAGACTGATTTTGAACTATTGGTATAAGAAAATAGTCAACGTAATGACCTATAAGTTCAGTTACAGAACCACACTGTGATATAATTGGTCTGCCAGGTGGGATTATATTTAATTCATTTAATCCATCATGTTGTATTTGTTTAAACGTCTCTGTTTCAAGACGGTGAATTTTTGGGAGAATATAAATTCTCCCTAATCGTGCATCTCTTAATTTTTGACCATTTGTTAAAAATTTAAATGATATTTTGTCGATTATGCCTTGGTCGTATAATGATTTAATATACTCAATGACCTGGATTTTCAGTTCTGCCATGTTAAATGAATCTAATTGGCAGTAATGTTGAGTATTTAGTTGTCTTGTGACTTCTGTTATGTAGTCTAGCCTGTCTAAAATAACACAATTTGAATTTTTATCTGCCTTTTTTATTACTATTGTTTCATCATTTTTCAAATTGCGTAGCGCTATTCTTTCGCCCTTAGTAAGATTGTTTTTTACATTTCTTTCTATTGGTAGAAAAGACAATTCAAGCTTGGTTATATCTATATAATTTTCCAACGTATGGCACGTAGAGGCAGGTTTATATCCTGTATTGCTACGAAATGGATGAAGGTCAGTTTTTTCTTGACTGAACATATACCGACATCGTAATTTTCTAGCAAATTCATTGTAGTCTTTTAGTATAGACATTTTTGCATTTTTGCTTGATGGCGTTGGTATAAATTTCAAGCCTTTCGCCAACAGGATATATTCCTGATTTGATAATCTGCGTTTTGATAGATTAATAACATGCTTTTTTGCATGTGCAGTTCTTTGCTGCATATTGTATTTATTCCGTTCTTTTTTATTGTAGAATCGGAATTTTTGCTTTTTAGCATTTCTATTAAAACGACGTGCCATTTTTGAGTTCACATTGGGTGATTCTCTTAGCTACGTGCCTTTGTTGAGCTCACATTGGGTGGCTGAAGAATTTTTAGGTTTACACATGTTATAAACCTTGAAAGAAGATCCGCCCACATTCACGTTTTGTTATAATAAAACACCCATGCAACCACGCATCCCATATTGCTGATAGGACCCGACACAAATATCAATTTCGTGTTTCGGTAGTTAAGCTTGGGATGGTCATTTTAAGATGCATTATTTGAATATAATCAAATATGAAAATTATTCATGTTTATATTGATATATTTATATTTTAATTCTTCTTCAATATATCTAGTTGTTATGACAGATCTACCATCATCAGGGGTCCAACTGTCAATTTTATGTTACATTCATTAACTTTGATCTACTAAGCATATCTCCAATACTTTTATGTTTGCTATACGCAACTATTGGTGCTGTATTGAATATTTGTACACAGTCTTCGTCAAACTGTAATAAATGCCAGTGTTTCAATATACGTTTCTTTATTTTACGTATATATGGATTATATTTAGTTATTAAAACTAACGGAATACTTTGCTTCTCTTTAGATTTGTTTTGTTGATATATTGTTTTGTTTTGAAACAGAGACGTTTAAACAAATACAACATGATGGATTAAATGAATTAAATATAATCCCACCTGGCAGACCAATTATATCACAGTGTGGTTCTGTAACTGAACTTATAGGTCATTACGTTGACTATTTTCTTATACCAATAGTTCAAAATCAGTCTACATATATAAAAGATACTACATCGTTCATTAATATCATTGAGAAATTAAAACCTATGGCAAACAGCCTTTTGGTTTCATATGATATAACACAGATGTTTACTAATCTACCTCAAGAAGCGTTATTGGGTGCGGTTGAACGAGCATATGACAGTTTTGACAAATCAAACTTCAAAGTCAATGCTCCGCCAGTCAATGTATTGATACATTTGTTGAGAATTATTTTAGAAAACAATGTATTTGAATTTGATGGGAAAATTTACAAACAAGTAATAGGTACGGCAATTGGTGCAGTTCCTTCACCGGAAATCTGTGACATACTTATGTTTGAAATAATGAATCAAATTATTTCTGCATTTCAATATAAAGACAAAATATTCTATCATGGAAGATATAGAGACGATGGATTCATAATATATGATGGAACATCAGATGAAATTATAGATTTTTTTCGTCTAGCAAATGATTATAACCCCTTATTAAAGTTCACCTATGAAATCAAAAACGATAAAATGTCGTTCTTGGATGTTGATGTAATTAAAGGTCAACGATTTACAACATATGGCATCCTTGACCTTGAAATACATTTTAAAGAAACAAATTCTTATCTGTTTCTGCACAGAAATAGCTGTCACTCACAGCATGTATTCAGAGGATTTATTAAAGGTGAAGCAATACGGCAAATTAGAAATACAAGTGACCATAACAAATTAATAAACAATCTAACTAATTTCAAAGTGAAATTATTAGATAGGGGTTATGATAACGCTGAAATAGATGATAGTATTACTGATGCTTTATCAATTGACCGTACGGATTTATTACAACAAAACAAATCTAAAGAGAAGCAAAGTATTCCGTTAGTTTTAATAACTAAATATAATCCATATATACGTAAAATAAAGAAACGTATATTGAAACACTGGCATTTATTACAGTTTGACGAAGACTGTGTACAAATATTCAATACAGCACCAATAGTTGCGTATAGCAAACATAAAAGTATTGGAGATATGCTTAGTAGATCAAAGTTAATGAATGTAACATAAAATTGACAGTTGGACCCCTGATGATGGTAGATCTGTCATAACAACTAGATATATTGAAGAAGAATTAAAATATAAATATATCAATATAAACATGAATAATTTTCATATTTGATTATATTCAAATAATGCATCTTAAAATGACCATCCCAAGCTTAACTACCGAAACACGAAATTGATATTTGTGTCGGGTCCTATCAGCAATATGGGATGCGTGGTTGCATGGGTGTTTTATTATAACAAAATGAGTTCATTCTGCAATGTGTATAAATTTTCATATCAAACGTAAATTATGTCATCTGTTTCTTACCAATTAATCATACTGCTGAACTAAATAATATTGTATTACATGACCTTGCTTCGCTTTGAGATAGTTTAATATTTACAATTTATTTCTTCTGCTGTTTTTATACTTGTATATAAATTAATTTTGTGGTTCTCAAGAACCAATATGTTATCTTAATTTTTTAAGAATTTTTTTCTGCAGATATATAGAAGTCAAATGGACAATAACTGAATTTTGATATGCAACGTGTTATGTAGGAAAATAACAATCATACATGTCATAGTGCTGTTTTAAATACTCAGGTGTATCTATCAACAAATATTGACCGACGTCGAAATAAATATGTATTGGTAATACATCAAAATGAATATCTATTTTCTACCTGCCTATGTTTATAGATTATGATTTTTTTTTAAATTCTGTCTTGATGTCTCGATTTTTATTCTAAGATGTAATTTTTATTTACATGTAAGACAACACAAGAGACTTTTCATTTACAGACACAATTTTAATTTTAAAGGGTTTGAAAAGAAACATTTCAAATTTGATGGTGACAGAAAAAATACGTTGTATGCATGTGTATTCGAATTAATGTACCCACCTTACCCAATATACACAAATACACATAAGCAACATTAAAACGGTCTGCAACATAAACTGAATTTGAAACAATAACAATTGCATGTAATGAGTTTTTGTGGATCTGACCATTAATTAAATTTCGTCAAATCAAGACATATAAACACGTGAAAGTAATGTGTTTTTATACCTATTGTGTACATAGTCATTTATAATTTATAAAGACGTCTGAAGGATGTGTACTATTCCCCTTGATAAAACTAATGTATTGAAAACGAGGTCAACTGACACACTTATTTTCTACATTTATTTTCTAAAACACGATTTATTCATTGTTTAAGGAACGATAATACATTTAAGAAAAATATGGCTTATAAGACGACACGATTTGTCTCCCTTGTACAAAATACTGTCCTAGATAAAAGACATTGAAGACGAAAGCATTTTAAATATGACGCGAGAAAGGCGACAATTGTCGGATGAATATAATCAATAGATGATCATAAAAATAGCATTTTAAGATTAATAAATTACGGAACTTGTTAGCAGTACCCAAAACATTGTTTTTCGGACACATCAAATTTAATTTTTTCATGCATAATTATGAAATTCAATAATATTCAAAATTATGGATACGCATAATATAACTGGAAATATTATTTAATCTCATAATATTATGGATTTTCATAAAGCATTCAAATTTAGCCAATTCCATAATATTATGGAGTTCGCTAAGTGCCCCGACTGTATATTGTAACTTATACTACAGTTCTAGACCTTTTGTATATGATATTTTTCTTCTTCACAGCGTTATTGTCATCTGTACCAAACTAACAATGTAATCGAAGGCAGGTGCATGCCGTTCCAAGTAAGTAACAGTAATGTAAAGAAATGCTAAGAACTATAACTTTATAAGTTTACTATTTCCTGTCAATCGAACTTATTATAAAAAAAGTAAAACATTGGTCTTTGTTTCCCTTTAGTTCGGTTTTCAAGTTTCATCAGATTCTTGTCTAGAGACTACCCAATAAAACTTAATCAAGGAACGTCAAATCCATCATTCGGCATTGTAATTACATCGAATTTATACTTATTAATGATTTAGTCTAGTAGAATGTGATTCGATAATAGGTTGCAATTTTCAATGAACTAGTCATTTAGTTATTTCGTTAGTTGTGTTAGAAACTAAGCTTGCACATGCCATAGGCAATGAAAATAACTCTGTCGTCATAGTTAGAATAGATATAAACAGATTATAATTGGTCATCTTAACTAGATTGCTTTTCTCACTTTCGACGAACCGGCTCAAGTGAGAAGAAATTCTCTTTCATATGACCAAAGATAATCTCTTATTACTAAGAACTTGCACGATCACTCTTCAAAAATAAAATAAAGAAAAAAAACGAAACGAACTTTAAGATAAAAAAATAGTCACTAAAGAAACTCATCTTATATAAAAAAGAAAAAAAAAACATAAATTAACAAATACAATTTCTTAACTTTCATGTCATTTCGTGTCTGATAGAGGGTGGGCTTTATGGAAAACTTTTCACAAACATTTATTTTAATAATCAACAACTGACATGTTTAAACGATGCACAAGCAGTTTAGCTGCTTTCGAAGTTCATGCGAATCGTTATTGTTTTGTAATGTATTTATGAAAAAGTTGGCTGTAATTTGTAAAAATATTCTGAAAAAGGTGAGCATATATAATCAATATAATGTCAACATAGGTTGGATCTGTATGTAGTAATTACACAGAACTACAGGGCAATGGATGTACATGTGAAACTACAGAATGTGCTATAAATATTGGTAAGTAAAATAGTTATCAAACCTACATTCTGATACAATCATACCATCGTTTTACATTCTGCTAATCAAATATATCTTTATGTTTAGTCTGTAAACAGGCTTAAATCAAGAAATTGAGCAAAAAAAATGGATTTCTGTTAAAAAAAAGCCAAAATGGCAAATTGGTATATTTGAATTGTTTTCTTCTGTTTCTAAGGGCTTTAAAAGATTAATGAAGGTGCATGATTTAGGAATTTGATGACGTGTTTTGACTTAGATTAAAGCATGGAGCTTCGAGACATTTGTAAAAAAACTCTTTAGATTATAGATATTTTTTTCATAAAAACAGTCGATTGTGGTAAAATTAAAATAAGCAAAAACAATATCAAAAAATAAATAAAAACCAAAAAAAAACCCCAAGAAACCCCCCCCCCCCCCCCCAAAAAAAAACAAACAAACAAAAACAAACAAACAACCAGGTATTGTAGGTGCCATCAGATTAAGAATAACCCCCATTACAAACTATTAAGAGCGTAAATACAAAACACGAATACACAGAATGAACATGTTTTTGATACACCGCATTCATATGATAATATTGTATCTATTATAAAGACATTGCTTAACAAACCAATCAAATGTTTGAGATCATAATACTAAATATCGATAACATAAAACAATCAAACAGTTTCAACTTATGCGTCGTTTTGTATCTTAACATATTTCGGATTAAGCGATTTCACGTGACATTAAGTTACAAATTATACTATTGACATTCCTATATTTCTTGTATGAAGTGACAGAGTATTCTCATCACATGGGTCCAATATCAACAACAACGCTTCCTCCAGATACAACCATGGAGAGCATCTCAACAACTGTAGATGGTTTGTATATTACAGATATATTTTATACAGCGCAGCACATGTTTATATTTATCGCAACAATAATGATATAAAAAAAACGAATTAGGATTGATTTGGAATTATTTCAAAGCCGGAGATCCATTACAAATTATCAAAGTTGATTGTTCATAAAAATATAAGTCTAAGAGAGAGACAAAAACGAAAGAACAAGGTAAACAGATTTTTTTTTGGTGGGTTTTGTGTTAATGCTCATGATAAAGTAAAATTCCGCGATTAGCCTATATCAATCACAAGTTGGGAAATGAGGACAGAACTGTGTGTGTTGGACAATTTTTACATACCAATTTCATCCATGACACAGACATTAACATTGTTCAACCAATTATTGAAGGCATCGGAAAACATTAAAAGTGTTCACTTAAATGTTTGCTACTATACAAGCATTTATTTAAAATTCTTCTTTGAAAAACACACCCCTTTATCGAGGAAATCATGACAGAAACAAAAGTACTAGAACATCGTATCAAGTAAGAAATATAAACATTCAAAGCATGCCCTACTTCAAAGATGTGTTATTAAAATTAAATAGGTCAGTTATTTCCTCATTAAAGCCCTAATGACTTGCTCTGCCATGACTAAACATTTTGTCAATTTTGGTTTAAAAGCTCTTAATTGTTTTTTTAAATATATTTGGATTTTTTTTTATTTTGACCTCAAGCATCACTGAAGAAGAGATATATATTTTCGAAATGCGCTCCTTGTACAGGAAAAATAGTAACGTAAATGTTGTGAAGAAATATTACAAGATTTCTAATGTTGAAATCGTGTCAATACTATATGGATATCATTTCAAGTAATGGAACCGACCAAGTGTAAAATTAAATTCAAAAGGTTTTTTAAAATGCCATCGTATCATCAAGTTGACAATTCTGTGTTTTGCAAATTGATTTTATATGTAAATGAAATAGTTTGAATCTGTTTTACTTAAATCTGTCCCTAAGTAAGTATACAAAACCAATTTTTTCTTCTTTTTTTATAAAGGATATGAATGCTTCGGTCGAATATGTTCTTCTTCTAACGTAAGTATCATTGCATAATCAATATATATCTTTCAGTTGAGCTTATCAGTGTGTTGAAAAAAAAACCATAACCTGTAAAGAAGTAGATATAGGATATTAGTGGTGTTTCTGTGTTCCACCACAAACTATTAACTTGGCAATTCTAAACGACCAACATAATTTTCTAATATACTATTTATATTAACCAAATAGGTATTTTATATGTTACTATTCCAAAACTAATTCGAAGAAGGTGCCCCTTTTGGCAACAGTTTTCGACGTTATTTTCTTACTCTTCAACAAAATAAGACCTAAATTTCAAAAAGACATAAAAATATATTTATTTTTATTTTCAGACATACTGTCATGTGTATGAATATTTGGACCACTTGGATGCAAGATGTATGCCATTCAATGTAAGTGTAAGATTGATTTAGTTATAGAAATACATAAAATGTCTGAATCACGAATTTTAGAAAATGCCTACAGTGTTTAAGCATTTTGCAAACTGCTTAAATTTCGATGACGCTAGTTATATATAAACGTATTTGTATATTTGCACCAGTTAAATGTTTTAGTAGTATTGATATTTTCCATGTCATAAGTCATAGAATTGTACGATTATATTCGACGTGATATCGGCTCAATTTAGTTTTAGTTTTAATACTTTTAACTTTAGACATGGAGCGAGTGTACAGTATATACAGACCTTCATGGCAGTGGATGCTCTTGTACTACTCAGATGTGTGCAGAATCTGTAGGTCAGTTTGAAAAGAATATGCAAATGTTTAATACGATAGTTGGTTGATCTTGGAAAACACTTCCCCAAGTATTATCCGTACTTGTCTTTTGCAAAATGTCTGTCCAAAATGTGTAATTTAAATCAGTGTAATCTGAATAATTGTAAATTTCACATACGCAAGTTTTCTTGGGTATTGAGTGTTTTCATGGATGGGTTATAAGTGTTTTATTTGTTTTTGTGTCTTTTGTTTTTTGTCTTTTGTTGGGTTTTTTTGGTGGTGAAAATGATCCAGTTTGGACGATATCAGAAGTACAATTTGATAGTATTTGATCGTAGTATATACATATTTCTGTGCTTAGTGATAGGATGTCATATTTGAGGATCATATGTAGAATTTAAACAAATTATTAGGCTTTTGAAGGCTTCATGATATTTATACGTTGACCTTTAAGCATCATGGTATTTAAAATTTGGTAAGACATGAAATATTTTACAAAACATGTGCTCGCAAAAATCGCAAAGATCTATCTTTCTATATACGTAAATGTGAAATTATACATTTTGGAGCATTATGATACTTGGTTTTGTTTATGTATAGTTTTATTCATCAAAGATTGTAGGCACTGACTTGAAGTTTAATAAATAAGTTAATGATATTACGTGTACAGTGAACGTTTCATCATCCACTGAAGTGTTTTTGAAATGTAAAATTGAATCTAATGTGGTTTGCTGTCACTTCTTGACATTCGATTATCCTCAAATTATTTTTAAGTTTAATAATCATGCAAAAGTGACAAAAAGATAGAAACGTGAGAACGACCGTTAACAAAACACAACATAGAATGAACCTAACCATAATTGTTTTTTTTTTATATGCGTATCATTTGAGACAGATGGGCAAACAGTGGTTAATCTTTGACAAGAGAGGGGCGAAATATTCCAGAGGGTCATTCAACCTAGATACTAGATACTTTTCTACCAGACTTTACGCAGATATCAATTAATGATTAAACAATTATTGAAATTATTAAATATGGCTTTTTCTGTTCTATATAGTTTGAGTAACATTCATTTATATCAAACTGTGTACTTTTCTCCAATATGTTGCAATCAACAGAGGAACGACATCGACTTTACTATTGAAGAACGTTAAAACATTAGAAGTACATATTTGAAAATGAGGGTCATTTGAAAATAAAACTTTTCGATAAAATAGATGATTTCAGCTTCCAAATTTTGAACCTTCCATTTAAATGTAGTTCCATCCCAGCAGCGCTTGCATACAGAGTGTATATCACCAAGATAAAACCATATTCCAACGGTCGTATTCCAAATCATTATTTCTTTGATAGGGGATTACTGCATACAAAGAAGCTATTAAAAGTAGAGATTCAAGTGATGAAAAAGAATTCATCCCTTTGCAAGTTTGACGGGCGCCAATACGATTATGTATAACGTTATGGAACATCCTTTACACTGATGATACATATGATAACTGATATGCTCCTAATGTTGTTATCATAATCTCTAACTTTTTTTCCAAATGTGACCTGTCCAATTATACTTCTTATCGGATTTGTTATAACACGAACAACACGACAGTTGTCACATATGTGCCTAACCTTCCAGTTCAGTTCACCTGAAATCAAAGTTTTTGATAGGGTTCCTGTTGTTCAGTCTTCAGTTTTCTATATTGTGTTTTGTGTACTATTGTTTGTCTATTTGTCTTTTTCTTTTTAGCCATGGCGTTGTCTGTTTTTTTTCGACATATGAGTGTGAATGTCGCTCTGTTGTCTGTCGTCCCTTTTGTTATGATCAGATGATCATTTGAAAAACTGTATTTACAATGATGCACGAGTTTTAGAAAAAAATCTAAAACATTATAACTTTGGAGAGACCAAAATTAAAAACATAACCCGCACGAACAATCACTAATTGACTAGTTGACGGGTTTTATATTTTTGTTTTTGCAGTGAAAGACTACGTTAACCATTTTTCTATGACAACACTAGGACAAAACAATACAGCAACTACAATCAGTTCTACAAGATTGTCGACAAAATCTCCAACAACTATATCTCCCAAAACAGGTTCTTTTTTATATATTTATTTTCGTTGTTCAAAATATACAAATATAGTCCCTAGTGTTGACAGTGGGTTACTTGCCATTAATTTTTATACCCCTTCCAAATTCTTTTCACCATGTTTTATGCCTCAAATTGCAAGTAGGGGGGTGGGGGGTAAAATTGCACTGTACAAAAATTTGGGTCCAGAATTTTAAAGGAAAGTAGTGATTTGGTCCAGCTGAAAAAGGTTTGAAATTAGTACTTAGGAAGCTGTCAAAAGATTTCATGACGCTCTGAACATAGAATTGTCCATATTTTGAGTTAGAGACTAAGAAGTTTTGTATAATTTTTATATAATTTGTTCCAAAAGTAGTACAACACACTGTAATGGTTTATGGGAAAGCGCAGGTGGGATTTTTTTATTTTCATTTATGTTCTAAAAGAAATGCACTACGAAATAATTGTGGTCTCGAACCATTTGGTGTTATCTTTATATCAGGATAATTAAATATTTAAGTTTGATTTGATGTATGTAATGTTTTCATTTTATTGTAGCATATATCTATGTTGTTGGTATCTATATAAGTCTGTTATTTATTCCAATCAGAGGAAATAATTTTGAAATCATGCATTTTGCTATCATTTGATCATCGTTTAGAGTCACAACCCGAAATTATTTCTGACGGCGTCACTAAAAATAGAATTGAAGATAACTATAGTTTGTTAATCACGATCCTTTGATCCTTGGTCAATGCAAAAAAAAAAGTTCCATTCAGATCAAATCAAGCAAGACGAAAGATTCAGAAGGAACAAGCTTTCTATTTGTACAATGTCTGATTCGAAATACTTACTAGTAGGTTAAAAGAGAAAATAAGGAGGAAATATTGCAATCACCTATACTTGATTTTTTTATGCGTAAATGATACTTATGGATGTCTAGTGATGTTATTTGATTGACTATAGACATTAACACAAGGTGATCATTGTTTTATAGGACTTCATTGTTTCAAGACAACATGTGCTGTAAATGAGGTATGTGGTCTTGCATTTCAAACACAGACACAAATGAGTCTTATCAGTTTCTTCAGTAGATGTAAACTATTTCCTAATTTTAAATGTTTAACATAGATAAGAAAATGTGGTATGAGTGCCGACAACTCTAAATTTAAGTCGCAATATATAAAAAGTTAACAATTAGAGGTCAAAATACGGACTTTAACACGGAGCCGTGACCCACATCGATTAGTCTGCTATCACAAATGTTTCTTTTTTATATGCAACTTCTCGTTTCAAAACATAGTCATGATGGAATATATGTACCGAAAATGCTAGAAATTATTTATAATATTAAATTCGAATTCATACATGTCAAAACGACATCCGGTTTCATTCCAACGGATCAAAATTTTAAACAACTATACTACTTAAAGATTGTCAAATAATCAACTGAATTCGCTATATCAGAATCTAATGCATTTTGGGTAATGTATTCAATAGCGTACGCCAAAACGTTCTGATTGGTAAAAACCTGTTCTAAACAATTGAAATTCAACCAATGATGTAGCGTTTTTGTCATTTTTCTGTACGAACAATGAGATTATCGATGGTTCTTTAGATTCTGAAAAGGCGAATTGAAAGCGCTTTATATGTCTGCCAAAGAACATAAAATATGTGTGATGTCGACTGATACGCAATAAAAAGTAACTTCGGGCACCACGTTTATGAAAACCAAATACATTATCGCACTTGATAATGGTCGATTTTCGCAAATGTTGTCTCTCTTATCAGAACATTTACATGAAGCAGTAGTACAATAGTGACAAGCAATTATAAATACATTCAGTATAAATAAACATGTTTAAACTTAAACAATAGCGACAAAAGACAGTTAAAAAGTCAAATTAATTCCGGTTGCTATTGGCGTACTGAAAAATACTATTCAAACAGTTACTTTTATATGAATGATGATTGTATGGTTAAGTAAAAAACATGTTTTGTAGGTATGCAGAGTATACCTAGATAACGAAAATTCATATGCAGGATATTGTATCTTGAAAGTGAGTATTTTACATTTACGATGTTAACTTTTCTCAGTGGTGAATTTCACGTGAAACAATCCAGGGGATTTTCATGTGAAATCTCCGTTGATATACTTAAGTTTAGAATTCGAGTGATCTTTATGAAAGAAGGTCACAATAAAGAGTTGAACACGTACCATTTACATATTTCCTAACAGAAAAAAGATACATAATAAGAAAAAGAAGAAAACATATAACACAATGAATGGCAACAATTGAAAGAACAAAAAGACAAAACATACTAGAACACAATACTGTAAGGAATTGTTAGATCGAATAACACCCTCGCGGAAATTTAGGTGCTTCAGAGGAATAATTTACATCCAATTTAGATCTGTTTGCATGTATTCAGTATAAATAAAAATATTTTAGTGGTTTTACAAATCATTTAATACAGGATAGATTTGTCATCTGACAGCTTTTTGTAATTTTCTGGAATTGTTTGAATCATAGTCGGAACTATTTATAAACACAAACCATTCAAACGTTCGTTTGTCATTATGAGGATTTATGCATATACTGATATATTTTAAAGATGTTTGTATAAATAAAAGAATGAACTTTATTTGAAATAGAATGTAGACGATTTGCTGATTTGTAAAAGTAGTACCTTGACGATTTCGACAGAATGTGATTGTTCTTTACAGAGTTGTATTGATAGTTTTACTGGTAAATATAAGAACCATTAGACTGTGTTATATCTATAGTGGAGCGGCTGAGAGGACAATGTCAGAAATTTAAATTACCTAAATACCTCATGGGATTTTAATAGCTCATTGGAAAGCTGAAATCCTGTACTTTTTGAAAATATGTGTCGTAAATATCAAATCTGGTACAATAATATCGAAAATCAAGGTCAAAGGCCATCACTTAAAAAAATCCTTCTTTCATCTAGAGAAACAATACCATTGATATTTTTAAAAAAAAAATCCAATCAATAAATTATATGAGTAGTATTATGTAGAAATGCGCTAGTTCATACAAAATCAGATTTGCACATGACGTCAGAACAACGTTTTATTTAACTTTTTTTGAAGTTAGTCCGTGGTATACAAATTTTAATGGCTAATGGAAAGCAGGAACATATTACCCTTGATAATTGACATCGACAAATAGCATTTCCTGAATACTTTAAGGGTTAAAAAGTTTTTCAAAGAGTATCTGAAATGCATAGTTAATAAATCAAACAAAATATGCAGTCATGAAAAATTTTGTTTCAGTTTTCAAGGATTCGACGTTTCATTGGGTTTTCTTAAAATGAATTCAAACTATCTCAATACAAGATACCTATTTATTTAATATAGTTATTGTAGTGTGATATAACACTCAATTAGTGCACTCGTGTTGTAGAACAAATTCCTATTATTGAGACATGACTGTTAGGGTATCTCTGAATTGAGTTTATTTTAATACCAAATGACTCGTCGAAAACATTATAGCAAATTAAAATAATGTTACCAAATATTACAACAAAAATTATTTTCATGATATTTCATCTGTGTCATCAGCTATATTGGCTGATACTGCCTGGACATTGTTACAACTACTTACATTTTGACAAAAACATAAATCAGTGCAAGAAAGACCCTGCTCCTTAAATTGCAAACACATGCTGCCTCGCATGTTTTCCTCCTTACATGAACAAATAAGATATTGTAGAAACTCCGATGCCATTTGTCCCTCAAAGAAAACTGGCTCTAACTTGTCATTTTGCGCCGCAGTTTTCCAACAAAGGCAATTAGGGAGCCATTATTTCGGTTGGCTAGATTTGACGACAACCAAACTTTGCTTTGCCACATTGTACGTAGTACGTGTTGCTCAAATACGAAAGACTTTTATCTTTATTGATAGCCAACTGATGTCTCCGCAAGTCTAAATCGTTGTGATAATTCTTAAATTTGTATTTTGAGTCGTATAAAGCAGATTCAAGCACTCTAGCAGCAACTACAGCACTATCAACATCATCGTGCTTTAAGGCTACAAGATTACCGAAAAGGCTTGATTTTGTCCTAAAGAGTTTGAATACTGACTTTTAACCGATTCCAAAAAAAAAACCCACCCAACTAGAGCATGAACGACCAGCTGCGTCATAAGACTATAAATTGAGCAATTATGTTATAAGAATTTGACACCAGGCACTCTGCGAGAGCATCACATTTTCTCCGAATATCATGCGAAATATTCAAACATACTGACGAAAATGTTTCAAAAGACTTTGTCAAGAAGCCAAGTGACAAAACTTATCAAACAGGTTGGCAACATTGCTTCTGATATTTCCAACGATATACTTGGTTATTTGCAGGATAATAATCCCTAGATATTATAAACATTTTCCATTTTTTGTCATAATATTGAGGCTGCTTCATAAAGTACATGCATACCGATTTGTTCATTGGTTTTGGTAGAGGTACATGAACTTAAGTCGGCTTTTATCTCAAGCATTTCTAATTCTGCTTAGATGTTATTCGCTGTCTAAACAATTAGATAAATCGGAATCTACATCTGGTCATTCCTTTTCAGCTGATAATGATTTTAAATTCTGCTTACTTGTGTAGCTTTTATCACATAACCTATGATACCTAAATACGGGTAATTCACTTGCTGTTATTTTTGCAGAACTCGTTTAAATAACTAAACAAATCATCACGTCCCATTGCTGCAGCAGTAATCACACATTTTTTTTCCAGATTCTGTTGATGTTATTAATATTTCATCAACAACAGAATCGCAGATAATGCATTTGTCAACACAAACTTCCACTTTCCTTTTGTTGGCATCTAGAGGGACCAGTTTTAATGAAATTGTATAATTGTTCATTTGATTGAATAAAAAAAAAAAATCAAACACACCTGAAAACCAAACGAACCCTACAATGAATTTCCCTTTCCCAGTTAAATTCAACAAAAACGAATATACAACAATACCAAACAACATAAATTAATCACAAGACTTTGGAAATTATAAAATGAACAAGAAATATGCTTGAAAATTACTACAAATAACCTTCGCTGAATCGCTGAATGTGGGAATATGACTAGAAACCACACCAATGTCGGTAAATCTGTGACAAATATTCGGACTTGAAATCTGGATAAAAAGCAGATATTTTGCCAAATATTTATCTTATTGGGAATAAACTTCAAAAAGTAAATCGGGACGATTGGAGTATTATACGGCGACTTCACTGTAGTACCTTTAAAATACACCTATACTGCACGTGCAAATAATGCTAGATGAAAACCATGATTTTTGCAGTGTCATTTTCAACCATATTCAGATGCATTAAGCATTATATTTAGGACGATTTGGAAATGCATTGTATAAAGTTCACGAATAACTGTATTTACCAATTTCATTCAGAAATTATTTTTTAAAACGGGTTTGTTGTGAAGTTTGACTACCGAATCAGTTATGGGGTATATGATGCAAGTTGGTTAAAGTCAGTAAAGACTATTTTAACGTCATTTGAACCACATTTGATATTTAAAACAAATATTTTTTTCAAAAGCTGAATAATCGATAAACAATTTAAGACCTAAAATTCCGTGAGGTATGTTAGGTAGTTTGAAATCGTTAACTAAGCGACTGTTACAACATTCGCCGCGCCTCTACTATCGAAAAGTCTGAAATATATATCATTGATTGATGTCCAAACAATTAACATTTATCGGTAACAAGAATTGAATAGAACAAAAAGATATAAAAAACATAATGTAGAATCAAACATAGTGTGTGCACATATACATATACATATTGCAGACCCTTTGCCTATTTTATTGCTTTAAAAAGTGCATTTGAAAAAAAGACAAAAAAAATGTTATTCTACTTAGGTTGCATAATAAAAAAATATTTTCTTTTGGCCCATTTAAGTCATTTCAAAACATGACGTCATGCAAATGAAACCGCTAAAGTTGATAGTTTTCTGTTACGTGAACCATCGACATTCGTATGATATTGTATCAAAACTGATTTTTGAGGTAGATTTTGTTTTATTTTATATTCTATTGCATTATTTGCATATCTACTAATTTCAACCAGTCAACATGGCGTCTCCTTAGTTACGAAATGTCAACTTCGAATTTGACGGAAGCTTACGAGAAAATCATGTAAATTAAAATTGGCAAATGTTGGGTTTGAGAATTAGAAGAATTAAACAGTTTTTGTTCTAGCGGTTATTCACGAAATAACCCATGCAAGCTATGGATTTATTAAGATATTTGAGCTTTATCTTACAGGGTGTAAAAAAGATCAGCCACACACACTCCAAACCAACCCTCGCTTCAGTATTTTGATGACCGTATTTATCCTATTAGAATCGAAATAACAGATAAATGCATTTTATGTAATGTCTTCGGCATCAGCATAGCTCTGCTTCTAGCAACCTTTTCTGTCTATTTGGTGTTAAAATACATAGTTTTACGGGTTTCGATGTTCATATAATATCTGTTTTTATTCAAATTTCTTTGCTTTTACTTACAGTATTAAAAACAACAAATACTCACCCAACAACTACCATACAGACACTATCTTCACAAGAACCACTTATCATTACACATGTACCTTCTTCTGACTTAACTACTACGACAATATCTGAATCATCGCCAACACAACCACGTAAGTCTATTTTTATATTTCATCACAATTCTGGACCTTGTGGGATGTACTTCAAATATCGAATCTTAAAAACTACATCAGGAATTACCAAAATATATTGGACATTACAGCACATCATAGCAACAACGTTAAAACTATCCCGTTAACACCAAATTTGCACAAAACAATAAGGTCTAAGTATGCTGATTTGTTACAGACAAAAAATTGGATCGAGTGTCACCAATTTAACATGAAAACATGTTTACCTCAATTGCGTATTTGTCGTAAGATTTATACATACAATACAACCTTCACAGTCTAACTACACCTAAATTTTTTGATAACAAGTTCCGGGATTGGATTTGTTAAATACGCTAAATAGTGCTAGTATTTCAAGAATTATGATAAGTGTATCTCGATATTAGTTGAATACTGTTGAAGTATTTGAGAGAAAAATGTCTTCTCAGCACCACTCGTCATGTTAATGGAATGGAAAACACAATATTTACGAATACGTACTTTAAATTTTATCTAAAACGGTTGGCAAATGTAAGCAGGATTTATTTTTCCGGAGAACCAGATAGTGTCCTCAGTTCTGGCAATGTTCATGTTGTTTAATTTAATGTTTGAGAGAAGTGTTTTGTGGACTTTTATTTATCTGATGCTATCTTTTATAGTCACAATAATCAGTCGCTTTTGAACTTCTAAATTTGGATACTAATGGTTTTGAATTATTTACAAATGAGCAATTGATGACCCCTCACCCTCTCCAAGCACCAACTATTGATTTGAGCGGCAAATATCAGTATTGTGCTTATGAAAGCTTATCAGACTTTTTGCATTTGTTGGATTACTTGTAAAATTCAGATTTCTTATTTCTTATCTGACATTTAAATCAGTGATCGTTAAAACGAGACATAGAAAACTACAAACGCTTTCTAATTTTTTGTTGTTGTATACAATCATTTATTGTGGTTTTCATTAACTATATCTATGTTTTTTTTTAAGAACTACTACAAAAATTCTAAAGAAAGTCAGTCACAAATAAAATCCTTTATTTAATGGATTGCCATAAATGCCAGTGATTAAAAATATCTTTGTTATAACTAAAACTATATTATATCTTTCTCTTTCAGTCATTTGTTATGATAAACCAGACGTGGATTGTTTATTGCTTAATACAACAAATATTTGTGCCAATCCGTATTCACATCAAATTTGTGCCAAATTTTGTGGTCACTGTACTCGAGTTATTGAGTCTGCATTTGGATAATTTCTGAAATTCCGCTATTAAAATAAATGTAATTGAATGTTCGAATTTGGTTAATTTTTCTTAAAAAATAAAATCTTTTGCTTGAAGATAATTCCAAATATTTAAAAGAAGCAGATTATAGTAAGGGAATATTCTAAACTTGAAGGGAAACAGACAATGATATGCCAAACAATTAGACTTCAAACTTATCAAAAACAATACTGATTACAACCTCTTTCCGTTTGGTTAACGTCTATACAGAGCCAATCGTTTGCTCTTGTTGCTTTAAATTGAGACTGTAAATGGGGATTGTGTCAAAGAGACAACGTCCCTATCAAAGAGCAAAAAACAGCTGCTCCCGGAGGCAGGCTTTAGCTTGTCATAACAAAAATGTGTGCTAGTTCCGACGCCGTACTAAAATCCAAAACATGTAAATGAAACAAACTTCAACAAAAATACAAGACAACATAGGCCAAATACTTCTGATTTAGGACAGGCGCAAATATCAACTCCATATGCTCTTTACACGCTTTATATCTCATTGTAAATCATATCATATTTCCTACTTATATATATAGATATTAGAAATAGTTGTTTATGCTGTATTTAGACCCCTCTACAACGAAATTTGTTTTACATGCGGTTATTATCAAACGCAATCATAGGTTTGAAAGTTGTTCTCAATGTACTGTTTATATTTATAGATATACATGTATTTAAGTCTGAAAATTCCAGCTAACAGTGTTATAATTACATTAATATGCTGACAAATTTATTACCGTGACTCAGCGGGATTAGAACTCACACATTTGATACAATGCAGCACTAGACGCTTTGCCTTATGTCCAGCGCTCTAGACTACTCGCCCATATCCTCTATATAAAATATAACATCAATTGTCCTAGTGTTACCTTGTCAACGAAAGCGAATCTAGAGATAGGCACAGGACATGTGTTTTAAGCGTATGAGGTTGTTTTATTTTTATATCTATACAGAATTCGTCTAAATAACTGCCCAACAATATCAGATCTGTAAAATTGCTTTCGCTTATTTTTTTGTTCTTCCCTCGCCGGGATTCGAACTCCTGCTACTAAGATATCGTTGTACTAAAATAGCCTTTCACTACGCCCGACACGATAGACCAACCACTCCACTACCTAGGCTCTACAATAATCTTTCGGTGGCTGGTTATTACATTTCCTCGTCAGTTTTAATCTAGCGTCGTATCACAGTAAATAGTTATCAAAGATACCAGGATTTTAATTAAGTACGCCAGACGCGAGTTTCGTCTACATAAGACTCACCAGTGACGCTCATATCAAAATATTTTTTAAGCCAAACAAGTAAAAAGTTGAAGAGCATTACCGATCCAAAATTCCAAAAAGTTGTGCCAAAAACGGCTAAGGTAATCTATGTCTGGGATAAGAAAATCTTTAGTTTTTCAAAAAAATCAAAGTTTTGTTAACAGTAAATTTGTAAAAATTACCACATTATTGATATTCATGTCAACACCGAAGTGTTGACTACTGGGCTGGTGATAACCTCGTGGACGAAACGTCCAACAACAGTGGCATCGACCCAGAGGTGTAAATATTTATCAAAGGTACCAGGATTATAATGTAGTACGCCGGACGCGCGTTTCGTCTACATAATACTCATTAGTGACGCTCATATCAAAATATTTATCAAGCCAAACAAGTAAAAACTTGAAGAGCATTACTGATCCAAAATTCAAAAAAGTTGTGCCAAATACGGCTAAGGTAATCTATGTCTGGGATAAGAAAATCCTTAGTTTTTCGAAAAATTCAAAGTTTTGATAACAGTAAATTTGAAAAAAATCACCACATTATTGATATTCATGTCAACACCGAAGTGTTGACTACTGTGCTGGTGATAACCTCGTGGACGAAACGTCCAACAGCATTGGCATCGACCCAGTGGTGTAAATAGTTATCAAAGGTACCATGATTATAATGTAGTACGCCAGACGCGCGTTTCGTATACATAAGACTCATCAGTGACGCTCATATTAAAATATTTATTAAGCCAAACAAGTAAAAAGTTGAAGAGCATTAAGGATCCAAAATTCCAAGAAGTTGTGCCAAATACGGCTAAGGTAATCTATGCCTGGGATAACAAAATCCTTAGGTTTTCGAAAAATTCAAAGTTAAATGATATATAAGGCGTGAAGATGAAATTGTTACTGATCAGCTGAATTAATTCATCCATTCATGATTATAAAAGATCATGCAAGTAATGTAAGACACAGTTACAGAAATAAAAGATGCCGATACGGCGAGAGAAAAAAAAACCGATATGTTACCGGCTTTTTGTGTAGTTAACGTAACCAATACATAGAAAGGACCTTTAAATGTTAGAATCGAAGAAGCCTTAAGCTGTCATGTAGTTATGATAAGTTTGTTTACTATTTGACTCTTTGTGGAGCGCACGAACTTGAACGGTGATGAATTTAAAATTTCATTCTTAAGAACGTCTCTTAGTATTAACGCAGTCGGATCTGGCATTGTTTATAACACACCTTTCTAAAATTGTCCGGTTATACATTTTGAAATTATTGCAAAAAAACTCTGGTCTTAACTGCCTCAGGAAAGGTTAACCGTATATATATTTTCTATATGTATATTCCTTTAAGTCATATAGCTCAGTAATTATTGTGGTTCTTAATCGTCATGAGACCGTCAGAGCTTTTTGTTAACAGATCCTGGAACACGAAAGACATAATGTTCATCAAAGATATTGAAGAAGATGACTGGGATTTTTGTTTTGGGATGCTATAAATCTAAAATATGATAATATATCTTCCAAACTTTTATACAACGTGAAAGGAAAGTGTAAGTCATACAGAAACTCATGTAACCAAACAGCAATTATCTTAGATTTCGGTTTTGAACACGAAATATTAAACATGGCGATAAGTAATTAAAGGGTTTGTAAAAGATATTCATTCGTCTTGTATCTGTCATCTATAAGGGCATCAGTAGAATACTGCTGTTCCAAAGTCATAATCCGTTTGAGGGAAAGAAATCCGGGTTGCAAACTTAAATCGAGGGAAACACATCTATCAGGGACATGTCTCCTATTTCTTAAGAAAAAAGAAAAATCACAAGAATACTGACCTCAGAGTAAAATCAATTCGGAAAGTCTATAATCACATGGCAAAATCATATAAAAAAAAACACAAAAAAACGAATGGAAAAGAACTGTCATATTCCTGACTTGGTACAGGCATTTTCAAATGTAGAGAAGAACATATAATTAGAAATATTTATTCACTGGTTTATGACTATAAATTTTTTCAATAATACATAATATGAAATATTCACTTAGAAGTATCATCTTGAGAGAAACAGATTACCAGACAATTACTAATATGGCAGTTGTAAAGTGTTACATGACAAGAAATAATGATTCATGTTGTTTAACAGTTCATACCTTTTTCATGACCTTTTCAAAATCATTGGAATAAAGAATGAATATCCGTTGTGTCAACACAGTAAGCTTAGTTATGTTAACCCCATATGGCTTTTCAGAAGATATTTAACTCTTAAAAAACGGGAAATTGACAATTGAAAAGTTGAAAATATTATATATAAGTCTTGTCATATATACTGACATCAAAACTAAATGTCGAAGCTTCAACCCCGTCCTCTGTTTCCCGACTTACTTTTCACTGGGTTTAAATTCCCATGAGCAAAATCATGAGTGTCATATGGTTACCCTTAAGTAGAACCTGAGCTCATGCGCGGATTTGCTTAGACTCGTGTTACTCAGTTTTAATCTTCTGATATTGGTGTTTGGTGTACTGTTGTTTGTCTTTTTGTACTTTTTCTGTGTTTGCAATGGCGGTGTCAGTTGTTTTTCGAATTATATATTTAAATATCCCTTTGGAATCATAAATATTTCTTAGAGACACACTCTACTTTGAGTTTACAGTAAAACAGGTTAACTTTGATCTAAATGTCATTCAGGTTTCGTAACAACATCTCTCAAAACAAATCAAATTATAACATGCAATAACATTTAATAGCAGAATTTCAGATATTATCCAAAGGCTGCGTCAAGAGGTCTGGTACAGTGACCACAAAACTTGGCACAATATTGATGTGAATATGGATTGGCACAAATATTTGTTGAATTGAGCAATAAGCAATCCACTCCTTGCTTATCTTGACATATGGCTGCAATAGAATGAAATAGAATAGTCTTAATTATAGTTAAGTATGTTAAGCTAATTTTTTTACTCATGAAACATATTTTAGTAATTGGAATTTTTTGATATTTCCTTTCCAGGCAATCTTATGTTCTTCAACTTCGTACTTTATTTAGCCTTTTAACATTTGTTTATTCGAGCGTCACTGATGAGTCTTTTGTAGACGAAACGCGCGTCTGGCGTTAATATAAAATTTCAATCCTGGTATCGATGATGAATTTATTTATTTCGTTTCGCTTAGGCGTTGTATAGCCAAACGTTCGTCTAGTGTTCTAAGTGATAAGCATGGTAACTGTATTTAGTTTTACAATTGATTACGAAACTCCTCAAAGATAGCAAACTTGAAACTTGAATGTTTAATTTGTTCATATAATTTCACAATAAAATGACTAATCAATCAAAATAGTTTGAAGGCCAAATCGATAAGTTAATGACGGTGATATGAAACTGATTTTACAAAATTTGAACAAGCAGGACCAATTAATTTGCAAGACATAATTGGAATGAATGATTTTTCATTTGACAGCTTTAGAGGTATAATGTTTGGAGTACCTTCTAAATGTTTGGACAACAATCGTTCTTATTTTGTTTACTTCTTTAATATTTCAAATAAAATTCCTTTGATGTAAAATCGAGAATGGAAACGGGGAATGTGTCAAAGTAGTCCATTGGTCAGTTCATATTTAACTTTTTCATGGTGACATTCGAACCTTAGAAGAAATGTTGAAGATACCAAAGAGACATTCAAACTCATTGATTGAAACTAAACTGACAAGTCCATGTCCAAAAGCAAAAAAGACAAATAGACAAATAAAAGTACAAACGACACAATTGAAAACTAAAGACTAAGCATCACGAATCCCACCAAGACATTGGTTGATTTCAGATGCTCCGGAAGGGTAAGCATATCCTGCTTTACATGTTGCACCCGTCGTGTTGGTCATGTTATAACAAACCCAAATATAATCTAATTTGGTAGGCCACACACGTGAAAATTTAACAGGATTGAAGTTACGACATAAGGAACATATCCGATATCATCTTTGAAACAAATATTCTATAACGGTTAACCAACCTGTAATAACGTCCATACAATTTACGAAGGGATGATTTCAACTTCACTATTTGGAACTCTTGGATTCATAGCTTCGAAGTGAACAGCTACCCTCTTTCAAGGAAATTAGTAAATGCCCTGCATAGTTTTGTGAACTTCATAGACAAATGTTTCTTTTTCTCTTTTTATGGATGGTCGTAGCTTGTCTGACTTGAACCTATTTGATTGAACGTCTCAGCTTATTATCGAAATATGATTGATACTTTCATGTACATATCAAAAAGCAAAAAGTTGAGTTTGAATTGCTTTCGTGTTGAATCGTCACTTTGAACCCCAAAGCAAACTTTTTGACGTATAAATTATTTTATTCCACTGCATGTTGATTTTGATGGTGAAATCAACATTTGATTGGTTGAAACTATCACACGTGACGTCGAACAAAACTTCATATTCCCCTCTGAATATTATGTTCCACTCTGTAGATCGGGACCTCGAGAAAACAAACGTATACAAATAAACGTAAACGAAGCATAGGCAGTGGAATAAAACATTAATTTCCCTAAACTTCGAGAGATATGAAATTTGTTCACCCTCGAAAAATCACATTTCCCTCGGGCAAAGCCCTCGTGAAATATGAATATTCTTGGATGAACAAATCTTCATATCTCCCCCAGGAACGGGAAATAAATGTATAGAATTCTTTTAAAGATAAATGACCAAAAAGGATCATACCAAAAGATATCAAGGACATTTCATTTCTTGGATATTTTATAAGCTTTATGGCCAAAAAGAGCCGTACAACAAACCAATATCAAACTGAATTAACATTGGTTTATGTAATTTGAATCTGAGTCGTTTCTTGAATAAATCAAAAGCTAATTCATGAAGGAATTTAGTATTTTTCTCTAGTGCTGAAGCAATTTTTATGGAGATAAAGATCTCATCGGGACTTGCAAAACATCGGTAACTTGATTGACCAAAATGCTAAAAATGAAAATATTCCTTGATGGACTCAATCCACATTATAAGAAGATCTGAATTTTACCTGTAGTTGTGGTTGTTATA
This sequence comes from Mytilus edulis, assembly GCA_019925275.1. Lineage (NCBI taxonomy): Eukaryota > Metazoa > Mollusca > Bivalvia > Mytilida > Mytilidae > Mytilus > Mytilus edulis. The sequence goes on along the minus strand of CM034353.1, from coordinate 107,756,203 downwards.
CTTGTAGTTGTCGGAGTTGATGTTGTAAGGGTTGATGCGGTAAATCTAATTTTGGTAATCGTTGTTGTGTCAATTGAAGTAGGCAGTGTGGTGACTGGAGGTGTGGTTGTAATATGAGTTGTTGTAGTGGCAGGTCTTACTGTTGCCTTGGACGTTGAAGTAGCTAAAATTTTATTGAAGTACTATTGATATGGTATAGCAAAAACAATGAAATAGTTTAGATGAGTAAAAACTGCAATATTTCAATATGTTCAACCAAATTGGAAAGACTGCACAATTATTAAAGTGCTTTTTTTTTAAATGCCTGAACCTGTGTTTTTCAGTCAGATCATCTTAGCACAAAGCAGTATGAAACTTGTTTTTTAACAGAAGAATTGAGATGAAAAATTGGTATTTACCAAGTTGGTACCGGATTACTGACTACAGAACTGAATAATTTCGAATTTTGAGTACTTATACGAGGTTCTGTTTGAGTTTAAACAATTATGAACGGACTAATTTTCACTAAGTTTTGCAAATTAGGTGGATAATTGCGTTTTGTAATTAACTGAAAATTACTCTTTACAAAAAAAATCTATATAGTTCAAGACATACATGTACAGCAAGTAAACACACAGCATATGATATTTACCTTGATGATTGAGTGCATATTCAGCCACTGAAAACAAAGTAATACTGTAGTATTACTGTAAAGGATATAACAAAAAAATATGTCCCAGATACAAGATATTCTAAGATACATGATTGTTTTATTATTTATCTTTTGGCTTATAACTAGCTGTAAGTAACTGTGAGTTCATTCAGATCTAGATCTGCACTCATGGCCTTTTTTTGGCTGTTTGGAATTAGGGAGGTATAAATACCCCAAATGTGTTTTGGATTAATGTTTTCTGCTTGTGTTGATCTGAGTTGAGCTGTCGAGTTTTATAACTAGCAAATTAGTATTTATATTGTGCTGTTTCACAATTCTCTCAGAGTAAGATGGAGGTAGAGAACTCCCATGTTTATCCCAATTATATTTTTTTTCTGTACCATGTCAGGAATATGTAGTGCAGCTGTTATCGTTAGTTCATATCTATGCAAAGATCTTTTCGTAGATTGTTTTGTTATACACTAGGCCGTTAGTTTTCTTAATTAAACGGTTTCATCTTTTTTATGTACAGGCCTTTTATAATGTGTAGTTTATTCTGATTGTCGTACGATTGCTTATACTTGAATTGCTTACGTCCAATTCATTTGAATTGTCTCATTGGCAATCATACCACACTTCTTATTTTTAATTAGAATAGTGATCCCTATATATTATTAACTATTACAGTATTTTTTTTTATTAACATACCGTTAGGAACGTCATCACAAGTTGGATAACAGGTATAATATGTCTGTTTCACAGATAAATTGTCGTAACTGCAATTCTGTTGCCTTTTCCACGAATGTGTAACTATCAGCTGGTTGGTATGACCAACACAACAAGTGCCACCCTCCCTGACAGCACCTCAGATTTTGATAGGGTTCATATTGCTTAGTCATTAATGTTCTATACCAACATTGCACTGTTGGTTGTTGGTTTTTTTTCTTTCTTTTTGTAGTTTGAGTAAATGCGTTTCCTTCAGTTTTAAAGTGTCACCCGGATTTGCCATTACTACTGTTGCCTTTATTTAGTCTTGGCTTTGTAAATTTATTTTCGTCTTATAGGTTTGAATGTCCCTTTGGTATCTTTGGTCTCTCTGAAACTTAATACTAAACCGTTCAAAATACACACAAAATTTAAAACACAAAACATGATACTCACAAGTATTTGTTGCACAATTATTGTTGTTGCATATACATCCCACCTCGTTGACATCTCTATACGACGCACAATTTTTCCCCGTCTTTAAAGAAAATGTATTATAATGTGAATACATAAACGTGTGTGACTACGAAAAATAAAAACAAAATGATTTAGATTCATATGTATATCAATATTTATCATATTTGTCTATCGTGAAGAGTAATAAATAAATTCAAGTTAAGAGTTGTTGAAATTTAACAAGTGTTTAGCTTTTTCAGAATTATTTTATATTTATTTTAATACAATTATGGCTTCTTTCAGTGTTTTCCTTGTTTATGTGCAAGTTTAAAAGTAAATTTGACGTTGAAAAGAAAGGTATAAGGGGGTCGATGTGAAATCATTGATAAAATCGGAAATAAGGAAAACAACACCAGACATTAATTGTTTGACCTATAATATGGACACTTATTCATTTTTCCTTTGGTCATACACCTCTTCACTCGGTTCGGGCTTGTCGGTCGTTGGCTTTCAATTGTTTGACGTCGGGCGTTCACAATGATATTACCTCAAACACAGTGCATCGCACAAATACAATATATATATATATAAAACAGCAATTACATTGTTTTGTTTCTCAAAACTGTAAAATATATCTCAGGTTATCCGTCAGATATTGTTGTTGATAGTTTTTGTTCATAAACGTCTACTCCGAATCTTCTTTTATCAAAAACTTTTGTTGACATCAGTTTTCGTGATTTATTTTAACTTCTTATAAGCCCACTAATTTATGTAAATGTATACTTGTGGTCATAATTTTAAAACGACTCCACAATGATATGAATATTTACTTCTTAAGTGTGTGGACACAAAGATATTTATCCATATCATACTAACATGAAAGGCAAGACATCTACTTGTGGCAACTCCCTGGTATGTGAATAACTGACAGAACATCTGAAAGGTATACAGTTTTTTTTAATTTTATGCGGATTATAAAATTGAGAAAGGAAATCGGGAATGCTATTTTATATAATATATTTTTCGTCATTGATGAACCATTTCAATTATTATGAACATAATAATGATCTTTATTGTTATTATGAAAATGACCAAAATATTTAAGGTTTGTGTACCCTTATAAAGCCAGTTGTGTACGATTTTTTCGAACACCAGTTGTATCTAAACTACAGATATAATGAATAATAGAGACAGGCCATTTTGAACATATACTAGGGGGAAACTTGATGCGAAGCATTACCATTTACTGTTGCATTGCATTTAATAGAAAAAAGTACTGTGTGGCAAATAAACTAATATTTTGGTAGAAAATCCACAGCCTTTAATAAAGAGATTTTTGTTATAAAATTTGAAACATAGATTACTCATTTGCTTTTCCATAATGTACTAGTGTTTATTATTTACAAAAAGTTCTAACCAACCTGTAAATTCCGAAATACCTCGTTCAGAGTAACTAAAGTTGAGCGCACCCTAAAAGGTGTACTTGATTTGGTCCATATTTTTATTTGTTCTAACCAATAACTACATTAATAAACTTGTTTTTAAGAAATCAATGCTAGCACTGCATGCAATAATCCTATATCTATCGATCATCAGATTGCCAAATATGATAGAACAAGGATATAGGCTGTGAATTTTCCATAAAATTTCCATATGTTTAGCATTGAAGCAACCAAAGGGTACATAATCCTTAAAGGAAGAAAAAAATCCCGGCACATATCTGCGCTAGGAAAGTCATCGTTCAATTAGACATTTTCTGTTAAACTGAAATCTGTTGAAAATCAATGTCAAATTGGAAAAAAAAACACATTTTTTTAAATAAAGACCCAATGTTACAATGCTTATAACATAAATCTATGTTTTATATATATATATATATCTTTTCCTTGGTTTCTCTCAAATAGTAATATAACTAATAATTAAGATGATGAACAACGTCGATGTCAAAACTTAAAATCTATATCTCAATATCATCATGCGTTATTTATGAAGTTGATAAGGAATATTTATAAAAAATGTAACACGTTCTATGACATAATGCTGGTTCGATAGATATGTGCAAAATAAATGAGATATGTTTTCTAAAACACATCTTGTCCAACTAACAGTCGTTTTGGATGATTTACATCTGCAAATATATATCAACTATTATCAGTACATCGGTAAAACACAATTAGTGCGCTAGAAGTATATAGTACTTACATCACTACGACATGAGGCCTTGTTGCATAAATATTCTGAGGCTGGAAAACTTTGTATTATTAATTGGAGTATCGTTAAATATTTAATACAATTATAAATTACATAATGATAACCGTTTCTAATGTATAATTCAAAAGTAATGCATATTCAGTTTTCTTTTTAGAAAAACAGCATATTTTTAGACTTTAATAAATACTGTGGTATGATTGCCAATCAGGCAACACTTCACCAGAGACCAAATGACATAGAAATTATCAACTATAAGTCATCATACGGCCTTCAACAATGAACACATTTCTTTGTAAATAATTAGATAAGTTTTCCTTTTTTACACAACGAATGTTACATCAATGCACGCAAAAGACCCAGCTCACATATATTCATTTTGGTTTTCAGATATTTCTATTAGGCTCAGTAAGCTGTGCAAAAATGTTTTACCTGAAACTATGTTTAGATCGTTAATCTTTTTAAAATTTACATGTGTAAAACATCTGATTATTTTCGTCAATGCTATAAGATCCAGAATCGATGTGGCTAAACTTATCTAGCATTACAGGCTGTAATTTAAAATTAAGACAGTAACACACACAATCTGGAAATATCTAGTTATTCTTTCTATCTTTGAACGATTAAAATGTTTTTTAAAGCTTAACAGTACTTTCACTTACCATGTGTGGGGACAATTATACGATTCTTGTTGTAGTCGATTACTGTAAAACAATCTCGAAGAATTAATGTTTTTCCAACATTCAATAATTTAAAATTGATTATCTAATAATTCGTAATGTTTTTATAGCAAATGCTCCCTTATTCAATACGAACACTGCAAATGCATCTCTAGCATTTATATCTTAATCGATAAATATACCACAATAACAACAATAGGTTAAAAAGATCATGCGTGTGTATATTTTTGAAATTATATTTATTATATTATCAATATTCAATAGATCTTCTTTTAATTGAGAATAAAGATCATGTTCTTAGTAAGGCATTGTTCTATTATTTGGGTCTATTTACAGTTCAAAACAAAGAGTTTCTATAAAGGAGTTGCATCTGCCCTGAAGAACATTTATCAGATTTATAGGATTTATCTCAGTGATTGAACCTGACTAAAAGTTGTATTGTAATTAGTATAACAAACAAAAAAAACCACCTGAATATGTTGAAGTTTACTGGTGCAGTAAAATTGGTATCTCGAATGTCATTATGAATTCAATATTTTTTCAAATTACTAAAACAAATACACTATACCAAAGCAATTTATGCTAGAAAAAAAAAGAAAAAAAGTTTCAAAATACTAATTCACATAAATCATAAGCTTTCCAACACTTTTATTCCTGAATGGTTGGGAAAGATTTTTAAAAGTTAAACTGTAAATACAAAAAGATGATTCCTCTCTAAAATATTGCATGATTTACATTCCTACTCACAATCAGGAAGCAACTACTATTCTCACCTTTTCGAAATTCCTTGTACTATTGTGTGACATAATGTCTATTACACATATTTTAATATTTCCCAAATTAAAAAAAAAGTCCTTACATCACTAAAACAAACTCATAAATGAAATGCTAAAAAAATGAAGTTATGCATCAATAATAAACATTTAATTTCCATTGACCATAGCATGCTGACTATGAAACTAATTATTGAACAAAACCAAACAAAGGATCATTCGAGCCTTGAGCACTTAACAGTATTCTAAGTTTGTAAGAGAATGATAATCACTTTCTTTATGATAAGTACTCGCTAGCGCTCGTTCTTAATCATGAAGAAAGGGGTTATCCTTCTCTTACATAAAATACTAAATTAAAGCGTCCAATGATTAATATCATTATGATTACGATACGATGATCTGTCCTTGCGAAATAGATATTTGTCTTGAAGAATGTCTAGAACTTTATACTTTCGATGAAAAATAATTATTTTCAAATATCAATTGCAAAAACATACTTGCTCTGGTAACACATTGTGAGTCTGAACAATAACACCCGCCATTAGCAGAAACATAATTAGAAGAAGTACACAACTGTCCAGCCTGAAAATAGTATAAATATCCTACGACTTGATATCATATGAGCACACACATAAGTGGAAAGTGAGAGATTAATTGCAGATGACAAAAAATATTAAAAAAAGACGCATACCTATTTTTATTTCGTTAGGTAACGTCTAGCTGCTTTATACTGCTTACAATAAAATTGAGAATGGAAATGGGGAATGTGTCAAAGAGACAACAACCCGACCAAATAAAAAACAACAGCAGAGGGTCACCAACAGGTCTTCAATGTAGCGAGAAATTCCCGCACCCGGAGGCGTCCCTCAGCTGGCCCCTAAACAAATATATACTAGTCCAGTGATAATGAACGCCATACTAATTTCCAAATTGTACACAAGAAACTAAAATTAAAATAATACAAGACTAACAAAGGCCAGAGGCTCCTGACTTGGGACAGGCGCAAAAATGCGGCGGGGTTAAACATGTTTGTGAGATCTCAACCCTCCCCCTATACCTCTAACCAATGTAGTAAAGTAAACGCATAACAATACGCACATTAAAATTCAGTTCAAGAGAAATCCGAGTATGATGTCAGAAGATGTAACCAAAGAAAATAAACAAAATGACAATAATACATAAATAACAACAGACTACTAGCAGTTAACTGACATGCCAGCTCCAGACTTCAATTAAACTGACTGAAAGATTATGATTTCATCATATGAACATCAGGCACAATCCTTCCCGTTAGGGGTTTAGTATCATACCATCATAACATATATGAGAAGAACATAACCCGTGTCATGCCAACAACTGTTTTTTAGAATAAATGTGTTTAGTTCCGATGCAAAGACCTTATCAGTGACTCAATATTAACGCCAAAATATGCAATCTTTAATGACTTGACAACAGTATCGTAATTATATCCCTTCTTAATAAGTCTATTCAAAGGTTTTGTAAGTTTCTGAGGTGAATACTGACACCTTTGTGCTTTATAAAGAATATTACCATAAAAAATTGGATGTGAAATACCTGAACGTATTAGAAGTCTGCATGTTGAGCTATATTTACGAATGATGTCTTTATACCGATGATAAAATTTAGTAAATGTTTTGACTAGTTTGTGATATCGAAAACCCTGGTGTAATAATTTTTCAGTAATACATAAATTTCTCTCGTTAAAATCTAAAACATTGTTACATACACGAGCGAATCGTACAAGTTGAGATATATAAACACCGTAAGATGGTGACAAGGGAACGTCACCATCTAAAAACGGATAATTAACGATAGGAAATGAAAAATCATCCCTTTTATCATAAATTTTAGTATTCAGCTTTCCATTAGTGATATAGATATCAAGATCGAGAAAAGGGCAGTGGTCATTGTTAGTATTAGCTTTATTTAAAGTAAGTTCAACAGGATAAATTTCATTAATATACATACTGAAGTCGTCATTATTGAGAGCCAAAATATCATCCAAATATCTAAAAGTATTATTAAATTTGTTTATCAGATGTTGTTTCGAAGGGTCTTTGCTTATTTTTGTCATAAATTGTAACTCATAACAATACAAAAACAGGTCCGCAATAAGTGGTGCACAGTTAGTCCCCATTGGAATTCCGATAATCTGACGATATACGGAATCCCCAAAGCGAACAAAAATGTTATCTAGTAAAAATTCAAGGGCATATATAGTATCAAAGCATGTCCAATTAACATAGTTTTTTTGTTTATTGCTACTAAAAAATGACCTAAAAGAGTTTGAACATATATATTCACATTCTGATTTTTTGAATGCCCATTTAATTAGGTGTGTGAATTTTTTCTTAATGAGAATGTGAGGCAATGTGGTATACAGGGTAGAAAAATCAAAACTTTGAACAGATTCAAAATCACCAATATAAGCATGCAATTTATCAAGTACTTCCAACGAGTTCTTGACACTCCAAGACGACATGAAGTTTTATATTTAAGTTGTGAGAGGCTTAACGATCCGTCGATACCTTTCATTTTCAACAGCACAACAAGATAAACTAGTCCTTTTACTAAGAACAACCTCTTTGCCCATTTGATTACGGAATTATTCGAACACTATCTCCTAAATAATCATAAATAAATTTAACTGACAGTTCATAAATGTTTTGGTTAATAGTCATTAAAGAAATTGAATTCACAGCAAATTTAACTTCGCTGCGTTACAACATCCATGTTACCTCATTGCAAATTTGGTTGAAACTGATGCATTTTGCACACAATATTTGTAGTTCGTCGCAGAATGACAAGGAATCGGCTTCGCGGTGTTCAATTGTTATAAGAATCTTCATTATTTTAAAGATGAGGATATATAGTCCTGGTATCTATGATGAGTTTATTTATCTAATCGATAGCAAGACCATGTTTTGATTGTTTTTTTCAAAATCAAAAAAAGCAATAACCATACCTGAAATATCATACATCGGCCTTGTATAATGTTGTTATCCTCGTACAAATTACAATAAGGCTGAAAATCAAATACATTTATGATCGTTAAACTGCTTTGTAGAAACAACCTTTTAAAGTATTACATTCAGAAACTTTAATAAGATGAAAGAAACCTTAATGGTATAACTAAGACTTCTTTTAAGCTGAATTTTACTGTGCGTATTGCTATGTGTTTCTTTATTCTATATTGGATGAGATATAGAAGGAGGGTTGAGATATTACAAAACATGTTTAACATCGTTTCATGTTTGTGCATGTCCCAATTCAGGAGATTGTGGCCGTTGTTACTCTTGTTTCTTTTATATATTAGTTCATTTGTATGTTTTGGAGTTAAGTGTGACGTCCATTTTAACTGAACTAGTACACAATTTCATTAAGGGGCCAGATGGAACCACTTCCTGGTGCGGGATTTTCTCGCTTCGTACAAGACCTAATGGTGGCCTTCGGCTGTTGTCTGCCTTATAAACGGGTTATACCTCTTTGACATATTCCCCATTTCTATTCTCAATGTGTCCTTTAATAAGCTATTTTCATTGTAAAAACGGTATTTAATGTTTTTCTTGTACCTTGTAAAATCCAAATCCTTGTATAAATAATGACGGGATAAATAGGCCTTATCGTTTACATCTGATATAAAAAAAAAAGCATCTGTATTCTTCCTCATACTCCAAGAAGATGTTTATAAGTACATTGCACTGTCCTTCTTTTACAGCATCATCGTGATTTGAAAATTTATAAATGCCTAGGCAAAAGATATCAAAGGAATAAACAAACTCGATCTCACACAGCTACTTTTGCATAGGTACTATTTCTGTACTAAAAATATTTAGTACTGGAAATTTACTTTTAATATTCAGTACTATTTCTGGATTTTAAAATCATTGTAATATTTATGTACTTGTATGTTACAGTACTTGATATGCACTAAATATTTTGGTATAGAAATAATACAATATTCCATGTTTGAAAATCATAATTTTAAGAGATTTGAAATAGTAAAACTTTCAAAATGCTTAAAATGTAACGGTAGTAATACAAAATCTGTAGTACCTAAATTTTAAGTACAAATTAAGTATTGTTAAATACAGGTACCTAAATATTACAATAGTTATAAAGTAACAAATTACAAAATAGTACTGAACAATAAAAGTAAATTTGCAGTACTACAGATTTTTAGGTCAGAAATAGTACCTATGCAAAAGTAGCTGTGTAAGCCGAAAACAAACTCAAACAATTTGACAACACCCCTACAAAAACAAAAGTAAAAGACAAACAACAATAAACAAAACTCAACATAGAAAACTAAATCACAACAACCCACACCTAAATCCGAGTGAAATCTCAGGTGATCAACAAGGATACTAGGCAGATACTGGTCAATATCTGGCACGCATCGTTTTGCTCATATAATCACAAACACGGTAATAAAAGAGGGACGGAAGATATCAGCAGGCGCGGATCCAGATATTGAAGCGGGGGGATACCCGTTTTGCAATTCCTAATTCAAAAAGGGGGTTCCAATCATTAAAATTCATTGATCGTAACCCCCCGCTGAATCCACCACTGCCCTTGCATCTATTCCACTAGCCGCGTCTTATCATGTGTGTTGGTAAAGTTTTTATATCTTAATAAGGCTGTTTGGTGGTTCTTTTATGTTTGTTTGTGAGATTTGCATTCACCATTTGCTTTACCCAATTCTGAAAGTGTTTTTCAACAAACTGTCCGGGGTTGTCGACAGTAGCGAACAAAACGCAAATTTTTCTGCACTTCACATGGCTGCAAAATTTTCAATAACTTCCGTCTTGTGAAGTTGAAAAGACAATGCATGGGAAAAATTACAGCCACGCATATTAGAAGCATCTTTTTAACCCTTAAATTTCGCGTTAATGAAAAGGAAAAGAACTAGGTGGATTCCAGTTTTCATTTAGAATGCTATACATTTGACCACTAAGTACAGATGGGGAAATGAAGTTTGCTTGTTCTTTAAGCAGGTGTCATTTTCTAAAAAAAAATCTTGTGTTAAGGGTGAAAAAGTATTTGTCTTCAAATCAAGATTATAATAAACGTCGTTTTAATCATAAAACCAACATAGTAATAAAATATAGGGATAGCTGCCTTGATTGTCTTAATTAAATCCTTTGATCCTCTAATTATCAAGTTACCATCAGGCCAATGTAATTATGACATGTGTATATCTAAAGAAGTGTAGCGACAACGTGTCACCCTATATTCAGTGCTGGATACTCAATTTGTAGTAAAGATAACATTAAAACAAGAAATGGTTAATACAAAAATTATTTTAAGATTTTCAAGCCCCCAAATCCCCTTAAATCCCCTAGTGACCAGAGGAACAGTCAAACTCATAAATCGAAAATAAACTGATAACGCCTTGGCTAAACATGAAAAAGACAAACAAAAAAACAATACTACACATGCAACAACATAGAAAACTAAAGAATAAGCAACACGAATATATTTCATTACTTTTTATATCTGAGAAGTTGCTTAAAAATAAGCTATTGTAAGTTCCTTATATTTTAAAATTGATGATACAAAAATATAAGACTATACCACAATGAAAAATGATTTTTAAACAAGAGAATGTATCCCTTGTGGTATCGTTCATCTTCTTGTGTAGGGGGAGGAGGTAGGTATAATTAGTCTATATATACCCGAAAGACATCCACTATTTCATATGTTTATTAATTGCATTGATGGACAATATTGCAGGTTATTTCAGATGGGCAAGATGTTTTTTTTACTTTAAATTATGTTAGAGCATTCCACATTTGATTGCCAACACAATTACAAACATCAACATGACAACTGGTAAGATATTAAAAGTCATATGACACAAATGACTGGTGAACATAAAGTTTATCCAATTCTTGAACCAATGCATATGTATATCATAAACTTAGTCTTCTGTGCACGGTTTTATCATTTTTCACGCAAACATGTCTTCTTTGCACAATTTTATCATTTTTTACGCAAATGCAAACATATCGTATAATCGTCAATTTTCTTTTCTCTCTGTCCGTTATGTAGTGAAAATATGACAGTTAATTAATTGTCGTGTTTTGAAGCCGAAGATTTACGAGTGTCATCTTATTGTAACCAATCAACAAAGAAGCATGGATATTGAGAACGTGTATAACATGTACAATTAGTTGATAGTTTATTTCAGTGACAGATACATGCGTATTACGTTTAATGTATTTTTACGAGAGGGTCACGCTAAGGTAACTTGTATACGACAAATGTGTCGGCGAATTGCTTCCTGGAAGCAAGCAATTAAAAAAAAAGGAAACTTCTTCTAAATGTGGAAAAATTAAAGTATTTTCTGTCGAAAAAAAGTATATGAACATAAGTTTAATAAAGAAAACTATCCATTTTTTTTTTATAAAAAAACATATTATTCATTTTTTTTAAATTTTAGGTTTCATATGACTTTAATGTTAAATGATATATTACCTGATGTTTATCACAGACTTCAGCTACACAGGTGTATGGACCCAAGTGTTCTATAATGTCAGAACAGATACATTTGTTGACATTTGAATTTTATAAAGTTCCTAGTTTAATTTCATTTCACTTTTTGTTTTTACTCAGAAAGGCGTTTTTCTGGTAATCTCTTCATCATGAACATTTGAATCCATTACTTACAAAGCCAGAAATGCAAATGTCCTTGAAAACTTGATGGTCCTTATAAAAACCTGTCAATCTTATTGAAATTTCTTCTTTTGCTTTGCATAATTAGTTGGTTATTGATGCTTATGTGCAATATGGCGTGAAATGCTACAAAAATGTTAACTTCGACGAAAATTCGAAACGGAAATTCGTTAGTTAAATGGAATAATCAAAAGCTCAAACACATCAAAAGAATTGATATGTATTGCTGTTGTATCAATGTTGTTTAAACTATTTGGGGTTCAATGAATAGGAAAAGTTAAGAAAAGGCGGGTACTCGCTACTTCAAAATCTATGAGGTAGTGTGATTTCGAGTATTTTAATGTATTTCAATACTCACAGCAGAAATCAATGCGCGTTAAAACTTTATAATCAAAGTAAAAATAACTCTTTTTGTCAATGGATAAGTCAGCAATTTACAATCAAATGAAATCTAAATCATCATATATGCCCTCTTCTTTTATAAATGAATTTTGTGGAATACTTGATTTATTTCAATATTCATGACAATTAAATTGAACCAATTGAATGACCTTACTGTGGATGAAACAAATTGCTTCGTCCTTGATAAGGAAGAGATATGATAAGGTTACTTTATGGTTCATTATATTCAAAAAATCATAGCATTCATTTTATTGTTTTTATCATTTTCTTGACAGCAAAAGTTTAAATTCGGATTATTCAACCAGTGGAAAAAATCAAAAATTGATTCATTGCGTTTGTAAATATATACTCCAAATCAATTACAGTCTTTTCAATTTGCAGTTATATTGAAACATTTGCATTTCTCCTGAAAAAATATTGGAATCACAGATTCAAATTCCTGATTATTATTAATACATGTGTTGTTTTTTCGACGAATATGCCGTATAGTCCTTGCTCATTGGTAAGAATATAAAACAAAGAAAATGAGTTAATATACAATATTGAAGTCCTAGCTAAACAAATAAAAGATGATATATTATGTACATACGTAAAACAAAAACTGTTGTAGTAGGTGTCCTTGTTGTTGGTTTGTATACTTCTATTCAATAAAAGAAATTAGAATTAGGATGGTATAACGACATTGTTAAATGTTAGACTTCAAGCTTTCACCAAGGAAAACAAATGATATCCATACATGCTAGATATTCAAAGTATAAGTAAATCAATATATAAAAAAGAAAATGTGGTTTATTACTATATGTCCAGTAAGACCCTTTTTGGCCCCAAAATATAGCAGTTTTACGAAATTGTAAAAATTAAAACTTTTATTTCTTTATTGAACAGTAGAATGCTTCCGCCACATACAAATGGGCTGTTTTGACAATACAATGCACATATATCGGGTACTAGTACCATAAAGTCATGCTAAATTTGGAAATCTTCACAATTCTAGCATTTTAGTCAAATTTTAGACGGTTTCGTGTAAAACGAAAGTGGCCGCATTCTTGTTCATCCTTAATATTGAAATTTAAGTGATATTTTATGATAATACATAACATATATAAAGGTTGAGGATGAACACGGATGCGGCCACTTTCATTTTTGACATAAATCATCTGAATAGTGACATATTTATCACATAAACTTTTCACATAAACTAATAAATTCAAATGAAATAGACACTTAAGTGTTTAAAAAGAGGTCAAAATCTTTCGTCAGATGAACCTGAAATTTGAGTCCAAAATCGGTCCTTACCGGACCTACTCCTTTTAATCTACTTCATGAATAACTGTGAATTCATTTATTTTCGAGGGTATCAATTTTCGTTGATTGCTGAAAATTTGCCTTTTCGTGGACATTCAATTTCGTGGTTTTGTCAATCTTTGTATGCAAATCCTATTGGATATATATTTGTCGTTGAACTTTTGAATTCGTGGTTCACCTGTACCAACGAAATCCACACAAATTGGTATCCAACGAATAATAATGAATCCACAGTATACAAGATAGTTCCGAGTTGAAGATTCTATGTCTTGAAGTCTTGTTATTCATATTTTTACTTCACAATTTCTCCTACATTAATCTTTTTGTTTCATTTGAATGAACTTTGACGTGACTTGATATTTGGACATCCCGATATCGGGTCTAGCTCTATTTGATTCATCAAAACAATTATTTTTTTTACAGTTGTTTATGGTTTTTTTGACCGCATATATCATAATAAACTTAAAGAAATTATGTATGCTTTACATATGAAGATATGGATAAGATTGAAAGTGCCTAGAGCTATTTGGTCTTCAGCGGAAAAAAATGAATAACAAAAAATGTTAACCTTTTTGTGTTACTATGTAATTTTTTGCATTTAAATCACTAAAACATGTCAAGTTCTTACGAATGTTATCTGCACAGTATTGAGAATTGCAGTGACATGGTTCATGTCCAGAACCAAATATCAATGGCACAGGACAGTGAGGTATACAGGCGTCTCTATCTTGCCAATGGTGGCATGAGTGCAGCTGTAATTTTAAATACAGAAGTAATTAAAACAGATATGGCGGTACAATACAATACTATTTTGCACTGTCTTGCATTACATATGGTTTTAAACTTGAACAAAAGTAACTACTAATTCAGCAAAAGAGGACGTCGTATCTAACTCCAATTCATATAAATGAACTACAATTAAAACAAAATTTAAGACTAACAAAGGTAAGATGCTCCAGACTTTGGACAAGCGCACCAATACGGCGGTGTTAAAATGTTTTGTGAGATCTCTACCCTCCCCTATATCTCTAACCAATGTAGATTAGAATATACACAGCAGTACACAAAGTAAAACTCTTTCGATATTCGATATTAGAATAGGTAAAAAAGATAATGATACATAAATTTACAAAGGACTACTACACGGTAGGTATAGTGTCCGTCAAGGATCGTGGTTTTTCGAGTGATTCGGTCCATTTTTGTCGAGTATAGTTCGGGCTTTTTCGAGTGACAAAACATGCGATAAGTTCAATAACCAGCTATTTAGTAATTATAATGGTTTTTACATTTCTACACATCTTATATTGAATACTAAACATAGTTTGATCAACAAGAAGCCCAATGTCCTTGTATTCAAGTGTTTCTTGTGGTGAACTCCGGACATTACAAAAGACAGCAGTGAAGAATTAGAATCATGCTATGTAGTAAAAGATATCCTACGAAAAGAGGCCTGCCCCCACCCTCATAAAAATCCATTTATAAAAAATAAACTTTTTTTAATCCACCTCTTTTTTTAAAGCAATTGAACACAAATTTTTAATGAAATTTCATATATTATCAACAATGAAATCAAAGTTTATTAGCCTAAATATGATCCTTCAGAAATGATAGAAAATACAAAATGAGTATATTATAATATGCTAGATTGTCAAACGATACCAGGGTCTTCCTTAATACATGTATTCATATTTTCCATTTTTGTAGGCACTTTTCTTTTATCATTTGTTTATTGAAAGGAAGATCTCACGCTGTTTAGTTGTTGTATGACCAATTATTACATATGTATATTCAGACTCCTCCTCACAGTAGAAGCATTAAGTAATTTTCAGTTCCCATTTCTTAAACAATAAAATAAATAATACAAAATACAAGACAAATAGTTAATGAAATATCTTGGATGTATACTCATATGGTCCGACCATACGCGTAGGTTTCTCATTGCGTATGATAGGACTATTTGAGTATTATACTTATTTGATTATTAACTGACCGAACCATATCAGTCTTTGTACCATACAAGTATATATTAGAAACGATTCGATTAAACAATAAACTTTTATATAACAATGACAGTTACAATAAATATATTATTAATCTTATATAATTCAAAGGCTACCCAGAACAGCTCAGGTTAAAAGTCGAAAACCGTTTTCTTTCAATCAATGGCCTTAATCTGGTGTATCTTTTTCTGCCCATACGCGTATGGTTCAAATACTCATATGGTCCGGAACACTAACATTAGATTGTTGACATCACGAATATATACTGTACATGCAATTTATAAGAAGAACATATACAAATGAACGATACTTGTTTATAAAATGCAAGTGTTAATACACAATGTGCCTTGAAAGAACTTAATTTGAGCCTTTGTTTTAAAGTTTTTAAACGTTAAAACACCAACACATATGCATGTTTAGCTAAGAAATGTGTATAATCACTTGATAAAAAAGGACACACTCGAAAAAGCCCGGACTGCTCTCGAAAAAAAACGGACCTAAAAAAAGGTATTTAGTCTCAAAATGTCGTTTTCAATGAAATAACAATTGTTTTTTATAAAGTGTCTGTATATATATATATATTGAAGGATATATTGATACCATGTATGCATTTTCGTCGACATTTGCATTGGTATATATATGAAAATGGCTTTATTTGGTATTTTGAAATCAAAGCATTATAAGGCTAAATTAAACTTTTTTAACGAAGAGCAATGTCAAAAGGATAATATTTATATCTCAAATACAAACATACCATGTATAACCTTGTATATCAATCTCAAGCTTCTGTGTCACGTCTTTTCAGAAAAGAGTCTGTTTGTTTACTTTTTTGATCATATTCACTCGAAAAAAAAGTGGTCCCACCCGAAAAAGCCCAATCAAATCACTCGATAACCACGATCCTAGCCGGACACTATACCTACCGTGTACTAGCAGTTCCTAACACGACAGCTACAAACTTCAAATAAAATAACTGAAAGATTATTTCTTCATCATATGAAAATCAAGCTCAACCCCTTCCGTTAGTCGTCTAGTATTGTACCATCATAAACTATATGAGAATAAGATAACCCGTGTCATGCAAACAACTGGTTTTAGAAATCCCTATGAAGGATTCAATATTATTTTTTTAAATGCCATCTTAAATGACCTGACAACAGTTTTTCTTCTTAATAAGTCTGTATTTGTTGGGTTTTGAGGTGAATACCGATATGTTTGTGATTTGAAAAGTGAAATTCCTTAACGTATAATATATCTGCCTGTTGATTTATATTGACGCACAATGACCTTAAACATGTTGAACCGATGATAAGATTTATTAAATTTTGGACTAGTTTGTGCAAAAACCCTTGTGTGAATAATCTGTAATACAGAGATTTATTTCATTAAAATCAAATACGTTGTTACATACACGAGCGAATCGAACAAGTTGAGATATTTACACTATACGATGTGACCCAGGAATCTTCACTATTTAAAATTGGATATTTGACAAAAGGAAATGAAAAATTATCTCTTTTGTGTGCCTTGACTTTGGCCTGGTCCTCTATGTAACACAATTCGATCAGTTTCATGCAAATGCTTGAATTTTTCCGAATATAATAATATTTCTGATTGACGACATACATTTGTCCCTGCAAAATGTTTTGAAGGTAAAAAGTCATGTGGATCATTAATTTAGAATATTGGTGGTCTTTACTTTTATCACGGATGTGAAATGTGCAAATATGTATGTACGTGTAAAAAACAATTTCATAATTTTCGGTCCTTGGAAATGTTTATAAGATAAATACAGGCATGAACATCTATATTCAAAACGATATAAAAATTAAAGTGATGTACCTGTACTTGTGCGTTATTTATTTTCAAATACTGATTTTGTGTCATGGATGTATATCCTAATCCTATATTGTTCTACTAAAGAGCTCGGAGAAATCGACCAAAAAAAATAAATAAAAATCCGCGAAAGTCCATTAAAAAAGTGACGTCATACAAAGAAAACGTTAAAGCTGAAGGTTTTTCCGTTACGTGAACCATCGAAATACTTGTAATATTACATTTAGATGATTTCTTCAGGTGGGTGATGTTTGATTTTCCCTTCTGTCGCGTTATTCACATAATAACTGATTTCAGCAAGTCAACATCGTCGTGGGTTCATGGTTTAGCGGTTAAGACCTATGGTTTCATTGCTAAAGGTTCCGGGTTCGATCCTGACTCGGGGCGCTGGAAATTAAGTACTATTAGTAGGGTGATTTTCGCCCTTCCACACACATCTTTGTGACCTAGACCGGAGATTAAACTAGAACGGGTATTTTGAGGGCCTTGGTTGGTCAAAGTGGTCCCCGAATTTGACCTGGAGATCTATCTATAGTTTTGTCTGTTCCCGCCGAGAAGCACGGTGGTTTTCTCCAAGTTCTTCTGTTTCCTCCACCATAATAACAGACTTCCCTGTGTTTCCTAATACTCCCTCTGTGTTGGGTTTGGGATTGTCCTGGTGGTCGGTTGGATATAAGTTAGTGACACATCTCCATAAATCCTGATAGGGAGTGTACACGGATTCCACTGTACCCTCGAAGCAAGTGCTCCGTTTACGGAGGAATCTTTGTACATACATACATCAATAATGGCTCCTTAGTTACGAAATGTCAACCGTATATTTGACGGTAGCTTACGGGAAAACCATGCAAATTAAGAATGGCAAATGTTGGGCTAACGCTCAGGATAAAATTCGAATATCACGGCCCAGGCCATTTGTAAATTTACAACAAATCTATGGCTTTAATGAATTATTTCTTAATTAATATGTAATCCAAACAGGAGTTTCAAAGAGGGAATAGTTATTAAAACATAGACTTTTATACACCTATTGACTGGATGTGAAGGTAATAGCAAGTGTGTTGTCCCAAAGCCGAGAGCAATAGTTGGTATGCGAAC
Organism: Mytilus edulis; assembly: GCA_019925275.1. Lineage (NCBI taxonomy): Eukaryota > Metazoa > Mollusca > Bivalvia > Mytilida > Mytilidae > Mytilus > Mytilus edulis. The sequence continues at coordinate 107,737,410 of CM034353.1, read as the reverse complement.
AAACTTGCTATTACCCGCACAACCAGTCATATAATATATCATCTGAAAGAAAAGAAAAATGTCACATAACTTATATGCACATGATGAATTATACTTTTTTTATAATTCGTTTTATATTTATAAATATTTCATTAATTTCAATGAAGACTAGAATTACTTGTTTTAAACTTTCCGTGCTTATAATAAATTCTAGCTAAAGTACACCAAGCGCAAATTCACTTTTAATATACGGAGAGCGAACCCATATTATGAATACTGTACTATATTTAAATTCTTCAAACATTCCCGTGATTTTTTTTGATTTTTTATAATTGCTTCCTGTAAGTGAAATTACAATAAACACAAATAGATTCCACCGTTTACAATATCAGAATGAGTTTGACGTTGCAAAGCATACGTAACCAAGCAGAGTAGCAAATGACATCATTATCGTTCAATGAAAAATAAGCATGAAAAAGTACGGGAAAGATTATTATGAAACTATTAACCAGGGCAATAGTTTTTGAAACTATTGACTGGCAAATGGTTCTTTGGAATGAAATTGCACAACTATTTCATTATTTTTTATATAGAAAAAACATACTGAGGTATAAAAACACTGATTATTCATTGACAAAATGATGACGATACGTCGGACATCAATCACTGCTAAAGTATCTTATCCGCACTAACATTTGTATAGTGGTATGCTTGCTCAAGATAACTTATGATAACTTATAACTTGTGTTACATTGTCGGTTAGTATTTTGTTGCACTTTAGAGTTTCGTTTTTTTACTCTTATAGATAGCTGAAATGTTTGCCGCAGTTTAAGTTTGTAACCCGGATTTTTTTTCTCTCAATCGGTTTATGACTTTCGAATTGCGGTATAATACTGTTGTTTTTTTTATAACAAATACCACCAGTATTTGACAATGCATTTTTTTCTTCAGATGACAGAGGATGTGAATTGGTATGTAAATGTACAAATATAGCAAACGACGGAACTTTGTTTAAAACTATACTAATTAATATAAACAGAATATTATTTTATGATTTATCAGGCAAATGATATGAAATTAACGGAACATCTGAAATATGTTAATTTTGGGGAGAAAAGCAGCACACGTAAGTAAAGAAACAGTATGTGTCATAAATGTAGCTGTATGCATGCTTAACAATGTGTTCCTGTGCGTGTGTGTGTGTGTTATAGTTAACAGTAATATGTTTTGCTTATGAGAGAATTGTTTACTATTAGTTGCTTTCATTACTTTTTCTTTATTTCGTTAAATTTAGTTAAATTATCATTACATCCACTTTATAATACGTTGATGGATAGTTTTCTCATTGGCAATTATACCACATCTCTTGTATAGGACTACATTAAATCAGGAAGAAAAAATTAAAAACAACAATATTCATACAAGAACATTGACATGTTGAAGATCGGTACAATTTTGCATTTGTACTCTAAAAAAAAACCAACGATACGTTGTTATACCTCAATAATGTTACAATGTCGCGGAAAAATATAAACAGTGTAGAATAAAAATATCAATTTTGAAAAATCATTAATGAAGGAAAACCTACCGTATAACAACTTGCTTGAAATTGGCCACTATATTGACCAATGCGGCAGCCCTGTTATAACATATAATTAATATTTGTGTTAGAAACTTACTTACTTGATAACGCTGACATGAACAAAAAACACCTATTATATTCACAACCCAAACTGATGATAAATAAACCAAATCAAAACACATTTTCCGTGCTCCTGTTTTAATCTCTATTTTGAGTTTTAAACTGGTTGTTTTTCGACGTTCGTCTTTCAAATTTAATAAAGAATTACTTTTTATTAACATAAGGTTTATCCCGTGACTTAATATATAAATCATAGGGTTAAAGGTAATGAAGTCAATCAATTAAAAACGATTAGTACCAGTATTGGCAAATTTGCAAGTGTAGTCTAAAGTTGCTCTGTGTAGGTTTTGTCTATGTTTTTGACTGACTGTTATTGACGTCTTTTCACAAAATCATATGGCTGTTGGATGTTTACTTATTGATATTTTATTGTCGATAAATGGTTCAATTCTCATAAAACCATACAATACAAAGGTTATAGAGAAGTTAAAAAGCATCCTTACAAAAAATAGATAAATACATAAAGAAAATTGGTAAAGAAAATTAAAAAAAATATAGAAATATAGAATGAGTAGATAAACATGTTTAAAGACACAGTTTAAGTGTTATAGTAGTATTTTAAAATAATGGTTTTAAGTGTGTTGAAATTATGGTTGAGAAGACTGAGTAGTTTTACTGTTGGTACAAAATACGATATAAAATGTTGTTTTTTTAGTGGTTATTGGATTTCAACAAGTTGTCAGAAACTGCGAGTACGCTCTGATATGAATTTGTTGGGGAAGTGGAATGAGTGATGGATAAATACTCTGCCACGTCCGGACAATTATTCTATGTTAGGGAAGGATTAATCGCTTCTAAATATGTTTAACCAAGCCACATCCTTTATTTGCCTGTTCCAAGTCAGACGACAGTGTTACTTGTCGTTGGTTTGTGTCTGCCATTTTTGTTTTCATGAATTGTACATAAGGCCTTTACTTTTTTGCAATTCAATTGTTTCGTGTTTTGTAATGTTAAGGGCATTATATAGCCGGTTAGACAGTATTGGCTGCCTCATTAAATTAACATTCGTACTCTTTTGGAACTTTGGTAGACAGTCGTCGGAATTCAAACCAAATATCTTTGTTTTTATATATAAGGTGTTTTCTTTAATATGCAACTCACCTCTGTAAATTGACAGTTAACTCCCAAGCAGTGGAGGGCTAAAATTACAAGGACAATCTTTTTCTTTTCAATACAAAATTAATTTATTTAAAGTCAAAACTTCTATCAAAAGAAAATGCTGAAGAAGAGTTGAGATGTCTTTAGGTGAGTAGTGACTTTGATTATTGTTCAATAGTCGTAAATCCATTACAAACTGCAACAATTTCTAGTCACAACAAAAATTGAGGGAAACACATCAAATATAAAGAAGACAATATTGTTCAATAAACTAAATAAAACTTTTTTCCTTTGTTATACTGGCTATTTCAAGCATTTCTGTCAAGTTTTGTCCTACACAGTTCAATAGTTTGAGAAAAATCTAGTATATTGAAAGACGACATCTACAGCAAATCGTGCAAAATTTCTTGGACAAATCCAAACCAAGCCACATCAAGATAGAATAGAGTGTGGACCAATAAATGATCAAATATCTATCGTATTTGCCTATAAACAGTTTAATTTGATACACAAGATGATTTTATGAAGATAAATACCACTAATGGACCTCTCTGTCTTCTATATAAGGTCTCTTTTGGTCAATTTATACCTCTCAATTCCTCAAATTTTCAATTTTTATGACCAATAAATGATAATAATAGGGTAACTGTCACTCAGTTATGGCAGAAATGTTATAAGAAATGAGTAATTAAAGCATTTTAGCAGAATGAACAATCCATATATATTTTTACTGTCTCCAAGGAGGTTTCAATAAGTCCTTACGTAAAAATCAAATTTACGCCTCGTTCCAGAAATTATTTTGGTGACTAATTTGCCGTTACAGCATTAAAAATAATTTCATCTACTTATAACTATATATTTATTGAAGTATTTCCTAGGAAAATGTTCCATCATAGCAGAATAAAAGAAATAAGGAGAAAAAGCTCCCCCTTAAAAAAACCAAAAAAAATAGTTTGGCTTGTTGCCTATTTCAAGACAATTTTCACATGCAATGTGTTTTGGTGACTCAATGCACTCAGAATATTTCATTTTTAGTAATATTTAACTTAATTAAATAGCAAGAAATTTTAACACATGATATTACTCACAAGGTCAAAGGTGCATGTAAAGCTTCCCATATTAGGTGTAATACCACCATTGATTTTTCCTATTAGTCTTTGTTAAATTTGCACTTTTCAAAAAAATTAGCAGAATTTATCTTTGTTTCAAATAAAGAAATATTTGACATGAGTAAAGTTTTTATACTGTCCAGTACTATAGAAAAAAATTCACATAACATTTCATTGCATATAAGTTAATAACCATCATTGGAAGTTAACCAATCAAATTTCTCTCCTTATTTTATCTGTGTACAAAGTTTAGTCACCAGCAACCTCAAGATTACAAAATTTTCTATAGAAATCCCAAATAAAAAGTAATGGTGTTTTGAAATACCACAGGCATATGTTTATGACACAGACATGCTTTTACTGCAATAAAACGTAGGAATAATAACCAAATTCAAAGGAATATATTTTTTTGACCTACTTTCGTATACAACTGGATGCGACGTACCAAGATTTGGTGGTATTACACCTTAACTCACATGAATAAAAAAAGAAATCAATTGATAATATTTGATAAAAAGACGTAGTGTTGAAGCTATTTAAGAAATAATTCCTTCATTATATTTGTCGATATTTTACACTGAGCTAATTCATCTCAGGTTGTGTCAGCTTTGAATTATTATCAGAATAGTTCGTAATACATTTAATATGTAGCACGATAAAAATAATCACCGTTGAAAATATCCCAAATGAATCTTGGAAATAAAAACTGGCGAAAACCAATCAATTATAGTGTACATGTATTTAGTATTACCTTACCTGTTCTCTGCACACATTCAGCTGAACTACAATAACATCCTCTTGATGATGTCACAGAGTCATGATCTACACACATTATATGATCAGTGTGCTATAATAAAGCATACTATTTAATTAAAGGTTAACATATTTGATATAGTGCTAAATATGAACGTACTTTGTTTTTAAATCAAGCAAACAAAACATACTACGCTTGAATATGATGATCATCGGTTGTCATTTGTTGATATGGTTTATAAGTGTTTTCCCTTTTGAATGGTTTTACACTAGTCATATTTGGGGGCCTCTAGTGCTTTCTTTTCGGTGTGAGCCAAGGATCTGTGTTGAAGACAGTATTTTGGCCTATCTATTGGCACTCATATTACATCAAATTGTTTGGGTTTTTTTTAATCCCAAAGACGTAACATTCTATGATCATACGCTTTTACACCTTTAAACGTCGGTTGTTTCTTTTAAAATTAAAAAAGGATTAAAACTATATATTTGATAGACAAGACTAGATAAGTACTAAAAGACGTGAAAAGCTTAATGACAAGACCGGACTTAAAACAGTAACAAAGAATTCACAAGTAAATGAGGTCCTTCTGGGAAAACATGTATCTTCTGAACTTCAGTTCCGTGAAAAAAAAATTCATTCTCCTGTACTATTTCAATATTGAATTTCACTCGAGAAAATAGCCTTGCAACTAGTATAGTGGATAAAATTTAACTTTCATGAACACACAATAAAAAGTTAATTTAAGCTATTATTTTACCAACTGTCGGTTTAGCTGCGGTCAATGAATTGAATAACTCTTTAATGTTATCCATGCCATTTGCATGCATAAAAATATGTGTGTTCTCTGTTAACTCTAAGTAGAATCTAATCCAAAATTTTCAGCAAGTTGTTGAGAGTCATTATCCCTTTCACACAGATTTAAAACTGTTGGATTGGAGACTTTTTGTTGGTTTTCTAACCCTGACTGCGCTGATCAAATTATCTATGACGCTGAATATTCATAGCATAAAAAGTAAATTCACAAAAAAACTCCGAGGAAATTCAGAAACAAATAGTCCCGAATCAAATGACAAAATCAAATGATAAAACACATCAAACGAATGGACAACAACTGTCATATTCCTGACTTGGTACAGACACTTTTAAATGTAGTATATGTTTCCTTTATTAGATTGAAAAGATATTACCATCTAGGATATTAACAATAATTATGAGTTATATAACCTAAATTTGTGTTAATATATGAAATTGTATATAACAAATGAAAGTTACATACCATATCACCATGGCAAGACGACACAATTTCATTGTATTCCTTGTGAATATGACAATGTTCCTAAAACAGAGAATATGTTTTTAATCATATAAAGATCACCGTCATATTTCTTTACTGAAAAGGACCAAGTAACAGGTATTCGAAATTGTGATGAAATTAGATGATCAAGAAACGGATATGCTTTATAATCGTTAAATTGGCTGTTATTCCTGAATGAATTATAATTTTGTTGAGAGTTTTTAAAAATATAAGGCCCTTTCAAATTATTTCAATTTTGATTTTATTTCAAAAGAAAATAGTAATTTTCAGCGATATATCAGCACTTGGTCGCAACATTCGTTTGCAAAAACCAATGAGAGAAAAGGAGACGTTACAAAAATACGGCATTTTTTTGGTTTTAGTCTGTGTCAAATGTCAAATTGACATATGAAGAAATATCTTAATCAGGATCAGAAAATACAAATTAAAATGCAAAAAGTATGTCAGAAGTCAATTTATTTTATATGGCATATTACCCAAATACATCGTACAAAAACATAATTTGTCTGCAATTCTGTATACTGTATATATATATATATAGGAAGGTGTGGTCAGAGTGACAATGAGACAACTCTCCATCCAGTTCGCAATTCATAAAAGTAAACCATTATAGGTGCCAGTTTTTCCTGCATTTAAGACAATTATATATTCACGATATGGTTATAGTAAAGTCTGTATACGAGCCTTGAGAAAATGTATACTTCGTTGAACACATCAATTTGTTGATGAGCTTTACCCATGAAATCAACGAACGTTATAGTATCCCACGTATAACAATTAACCGACGGTACCACATGAAATAATGAATTATAAAATTTAAAGAATGGAAACAAACTTGAATATTAAAAAAACTGGAAAAAAAAGAAAAGAAAATATAACAAAGGGAAGTCAAAACTTAGATATCGAAAGAGAAAATACAAATAAAAGTCAACAAAAACTGTTTAACAATCAACTCCGATAATTTGTTTGTTTTAACACGTGACCAATAACAAAAATTGTTGTTTTCATAACTTGAAGTTTTAAACACAGTCTTCATAAGGGGACTGTAACATCTTTGTGCCAAATTGTAAATTCATTAAATTTTTTAATATTTTTCGTTAAAAATGTAGTGATGCTATTTAGATTTACTTTATTTTAAAAAGAATAATTATTTCCAACTTACATCTCCGTGACAAGTTTCCTTCAGGCAAGTATACGTCATCCTATGAAGTTGTAATTGTTGTCTATCTACATAAAAATATGAACGCCTATGTAATAATCATACTATGATTTGAACAGTTTTGCTGTTTGTATGATTCAACAGATATAAGACCATGAGATAACCCCCATGTGGTATGAATGCCAATGAGACAACTCTTTATCCAAGTCACAATTTGTTGAATTTATGAACAGCTAACTAGTATCGGGATAGCACATTACAAAAGTTATAACTAAAACCGTCACTTTGGATATGATTTTGAAAAACGTATATCCTTTAAAACTGATTCTGAATTATTAAACTTACATTTATACATTAGATAAAAAATAAATCGTTTTTAAATTTTTGTCGAAATCGTAACAAATGCCCCTTTGACAAAAATCTGATATAAACATCTGTTCTGTTCTTTAAAAATTTACTGCCAATAACAAAATACGAACAAAGTTATGTGACACAAATTAAAGTTCATTACAATACGGATTTAATGAGTTATAATATTGACTTGCACGCATATATAAACGATGTTTTTGAGCAATTTATTGTATCAAGCAAATATTGTTACAAATTCAAGACTGCGACATGATCTTTGAATACTCTATTTTCGGTAAAGAATTTATTTTTGTAATCAATAAATTAGATCCCATATCAATATAATTTCTTCAAATCGGATTGATATGTTAGTCTTGAATACAAGTTCGTTGTTTTATTAAGTAGTTATTATTGATTTCGATCATGCTTTAAATAAAGACATCATAAATACCAGAATAAAATAGTGTTTTGAGCTACACGCGCGTCTTGTTTTCAACAGACTCATTAGTGACACTCGAATCCAAAAAGTGTTAAAAAGATTCCATGAAGTACTTAATTGAAGGGCATTGAGGACCAAAGTTTCCTGAAAGTTTTGCCAAATACAGCAGAGATAGTCTAATCCTTAGGTAGAAAAGCCTGAGTATTTCAAAAGTTAAAAGTTTTGTAAACCGTTAATTACTAAGTATGACCTTTAAGGAACTGCTTGTTCAGTTATATTTTAACTCTGTGTCTTTGGTGATTTTGTATTTATGAAGATAAGGTAAATAACGCCCTTCTCAAAGGGTGTTTATTGTTTGCCATTTTTTTGTGCTGTTACACCATTGTTCAAGGTTAAAAATGTTCATTCAGACGGATTCTGTCCGTAAATGTAATCATTTGAATTGTTTAAATCTTGAATTTTCATAAAATAGAAGAACGAACGGTGATATAAAATTTCTATTTCTACGTCACTTGTATTTGCTAGTTGTGAATAGTTTAATTGACGATCTTAAGATATTTAAAACACAGTTTTAAAGGAAGTTTTTCACAGGAATAATCGATTTAAAAATACATCACTCTTACATTTTTCTACAACACCATCTATACAGGACTGATTATAACATCTACACGATGAATCATCTTGTTGAGGGCACACATTCTGCAAAAGTGGTATTTAAAAATCGCATGATGGAATAAAACTTAAACGACTAAATGACATTGGTGAAAAAAAAAGTTATAATGTGATATGATGCGACTGGTTAATACCTCACATCTCCGCACAGACATCAATGATTATATTGAAACACCTCGAGTTATTATCGAATTTGAATCTGTTTAGCCGGATTACAATAGAAAACACAGCTTTCACAACAACAAAATTCTTGGATAACCTTTTATGAAAAGTTTCTACAGAAATTGCACATGACAACAAAATTGATTTATAGAAAAGTGTTGTCTTCTTTGTTCCCTGTAAAGTATATTGAGTAGCAACCTATATTCTCAAATAAACGATAGGGGTTTTTTTCACAGCTTAACAGATTAGTCTAGTATATAACACAAATTTACGTTTCAGGATTGTATTTTTTTGCTTTCTGACACTGTTGCGCATTTCTTCAGAATAAAGAAAAATGGTTATGCTTACATTCAAATATCATTTTAATATTAACGATAATTGTAATAAGAAGAAATCAAATATTCAAAGAAAAATCAAACAATTATCCAACAAAATTCCCTTAACTGTAAGAGCTTTTGCATAAAAAAAGTCTTGGATGGGTCTCTATAAAATTTTTGAGTCAATTTTTTATTTGGTTTTTTACCTATTTATTATTTGGTTACAATCAATTTTACTTCGGATTTAACAGGTTGTTCTAATGTTGTATCGTTTTGTCTAAAGTTTTAAAAAAGTTGATACTCATAACAAGTCAATTTCGCCACATTCTGTGTCTGGCTGTATAATTGTGTGAGACTGGTGGTCATTGGTTCTTGTCTGTTGTGTTTTGTTTTCATCAATTGTTTCGGTATATAATATACCGAAAGTTTTTTTCATTTCGCGTTTCCATTTTTTCCATATTATTTTTCAGACCCGAATCAGAGGAAATAACAATCAACACCAAGGAGTAAAAATATTTTTGAAGGTCATTACAATACGGAATGAACTGGTTACTTTTTTCACTTGCAAGCATATATCAACGATGTTTTTGAGCAAATTTGGAACAAATCATTTTATATAACAAATAATGTTACAATTTCAACAATGAAGTTTGATCTTTAAATACTTTTTTTCGGTAAAATAGTCACATCCAGGTTAGAATATCCATTATAGTGTTAAGGAAAAGTTGATTTTTGAACTTTATTTTTTCTGTATAATTTCGGCAAAAATAAGACAGATAATAAGTACTATTTCCTTCTTATAAAATGACCCTTTCAATTGCATTTAAACTTAAACATCAGACAAATTAGGTAAAACTGTCAAACATACCGCCGACGACATTTTTTATAATATAAATTACCCTTAAAACAAACAAACAAAGAAAAACAGAAGAGCATATCGACAAAGAACATTATCAAGAAACAATACTATTTACCAAAGTACTCTCCGGATGGGCTTTCCGACTAAGTTATTAACAAGTTTGCCTAAATTGTTTGGAAAAGGGTACTTAAAGAATTACATAAATACATAAGTGTTCTTTGGTCATAAATGACAAGTATGTAGATACATGATTTGTCTTACATGAATATTTGCACTTTCTTCACAATCTCCCCTGAGTCTACCACGCCTGATTTCCATTTCACAGTAAGGATGCACACCTGATTGTTCCTGAAAATGTATGTTGATATCAGTATACTATTAATATATTTTAAACTAATACACATAATTTTTTTTATTATATTAGTAGGTGAAACGTAAAATATCACCAATACTGAACTCCGAGGAAAATTCGAAACGAAAAGTCCCTAATCAAGTGGCAAAATACATTGAAGCTATTGTTTTAACAAAGATTGCATATCACATTAATGTAAGAAAAATCTTTCCGTATATATTCATGTTAGCATTTTGATTTACATAAGATTACACGATCATTATTCGGAATATGTTTCATGACATTTGTGACATTTTTACCTATTGTGTTTGTTTCGTTCACACAATGTTGTCAGTATGAGGGAATTTGATGCGACTGTCATATAAGGGCGACAGGTTAAGCGCTTTAAAAAAGGTCCAATCCACCATTTTCTACATTTGGAAATGCCTGCACCAAATTAGGAATATGACAGTTGTTGTTCATTCGTTTGATGTGTTATACAATTTGAATTTGCCATTTGATTAGGGACTTTCCGTTTTGACATTTTCTCGGAGTTCAGTATTTTTGTGATTTTAATTTTCATTAAATTAGCTTACATTAAATCCCGATAATTTAAAATTAATCTATCATTACTTTTTGCCTACCAAATTTTGTCAAAATAACAGAACGATAAACAACTAACAAACATGCAGGATGTTAAACAAACTGTTGAACTAATACCACCATTTGAATTTTGGATAGTCTACCATGTGACTTTGATTTTGATTTTCATTCGTTTCGTTTGTTGATTATGTTCAAGGTGTAATACCACCAAATCATGGTACGACACATCCGGTTGCATACAAAAGGAGGCCTAAAAAAATATTCCCTTGAATTTGACAGTTGTAGAAAATTAACCCTGCATTTCAACGCACTTAAATTTTTCTGAGTCGTAATTATGTATGTTGGATGTCTGAAAGCATCCTTCTTTTTTTATTTGATGGTCTTATAAAATATTTTGGAACGTTGAGGTTACATAGCTACCAAAGCAGGTAACCAGTAAATAATAGTGTAAAAATTGGGTTCTTTACTTCCGGTGATCATTATTTTCTTATATGCAATGAAATGTTGTGTGAAATTTTCACTGTATCACTGGAAAGGATTAAACTTTACACATGCAAAGTATTTCTTTGGTTGAAATAAAGGTAAATACTGTACAATTTTTTTAAAAGTACCAATTTAACAAAGACTAACAGGGAAAAATCAATGGTGGTATTACACCTCAACATTCGATTGAGTCAGTAATAACACGGGTTATGTTCTTCTCATATATGTTATGATGGTATGATACTAAACCCCTAAGAGGAGGGATTGTTTCAGATGTTCATATGATGAAATCATAATCTTTCAGTCAGTTTAATTGAAGTCTGGAGCTGGCATGTCAGTTAACTGCTAGTAGTCTGTTGTTATTTATGTATTATTGTCATTTTGTTTATTTTCTTTGGTTACATCTTCTGACATCAGACTCGGACTTCAGTTGAACTGAATTTTAATGTGCTTATTGTTATGCGTTTACTTTTCTACATTGGTTAGAGGTATAGGGGGAGGGTTGAGATCTCACAAACATGTTTAACCCCGCCGGATTTTTGCGCCTGTCCCAATTCAGGAGCCTCTGTCCTTTGTTAGTCTTGTATTATTTAAATTTTAGTTTCTTGTGTACAATTTGGAAATTAGTATGGCGTTCATTATTACTGGACTAGTATATATTTGTTTAGGGGCCAGCTGAAAGACGCCTCCAGGTGCGGGAATTTCTCGCTTCATTGAAGACCTGTTGGTGACCTTCTGCTGTTGTTTTTTATTTGGTCGGGTTGTTGTCTCTTTGACACATTCCCCATTTCCATTCTCAATTTTATTCCACTTTTTAAAACATATTTTAGTTTGGTATTTTTTGTTACACATTTGTATTACTAAACTTACATTTCCATATCTTGTTGCACGTTGTTCACATACTTCGTCAACACATTGCAGGGATGAAACAATTACATTTAATCCACTAACCACGAACGGAGATGATAATCTAAAACTTAAACAAACTGTAAAAAAAACCAATAGTAAATCTGCTGATTGTATGATTAACGGAAAGCTATTTATGTTTTGAAAAGATAACAGACGTATAATACGAACGCCATACGAGTGTTGGGTCGATGTCAGTACATCTCAAGTATTGTAGGCCTAGCAGCTATCCTGTGTTGACATTAATTATGGTCATAATCATATATTAACTGTTTACAAAACTTTTTCGAAATAAGAATGATTGTCTATCCAAGGATTTTACCTAGCTGTATTTGGCAGAACCTTTCTAAATTATTAATGCCATCATACTTTGTTTTTTATTTGCCTTTTACTTTTTAATTCGAGCGTAAATTTTAGTGTAAACTCAAACTCTGACATAACATATCGACTTTAAAATAAATACTATATATGACGGGACAGCTGGAATCTTGGTCTATACATTTACCATTTTTGGGTGGGTTTTTTTTGTTTCTTTTAAAATTAATGTACATTTGTCTCCGATGTTTTACAATTTATTTTTAATTAAGATTGCAAATCTATGTTATGGTATTCTTCTTACCCAAGACTTATAAAACTATAAATTGAGAAATTGAAAAAATGTCAAAAATAGGGGTACAACTGTCAACATTGAGTTATAATCTTCACCACTATAAACGATAAAACATATATGCAAAAAACAAAAAGACAAAAATGTGTAAAGACAAAGCAAAAAATACGGTCTTTGCTCATTGTTGAAGGTCGTACGGTTACCTATAGCTGTCAATATCTGTGTCATTTTGGTCTCTTTTTGAGAGGTGTCTGATTGGCAATCATACCACATCTTCTTTTTCAAAATAAACAAAAACACAAGAACACAAAAAAAATTACATTATATATGTAGCACAATAACACAATGACGGAATGTATATGTATAGAAACAAGTCAAATTGACATCCCAAGTGAGGATCCTGCATGTAATTCAGTGATTTTCGTTTGTTTAAATGTTACATATTTGTTTTTTATTCATTGTTTTAACACAACTTAGGCCGTTAGTTGTCTTGTTAGAATTGTTTTACATTTGTCATTTTGGGGCCTGTTGTAGCCGATTATTAGCTATGGACTTTGCTCAATGTTCACGGCCGTACATTAACATATAGTTGATAATTTCTTTGTCATTTGGTCTCTTGTGGAGAGCTGTGTCATTGGCATTTATACCACATCTTTTTTTTCTATTATCACCCAAAATCGACTTAACAGAAAAAGTAATAGTCATTAAGAGATATAATTGTATACTATAACACGTTATTAAGATAATAATAAACGTCAGTATCCAGAATCTTCAATAATTTAATTTTGGATGTAACACGTCTTCTGATTGGCTGACGTTATGTAGTTATCAGCAGATAGACATAATCTAGTCATGTGACCGTGACGTCATCAACGTTTTTCATGGTTTTCTACGGTTTAAAAAGTAATTTAGAATTAAATTATACGAAATGACAGTTTACTGTTTACACATTGTGACTAGAATGAAACTTGGTTTTATTGGCACTCATATCAACTAACATAAGAACAATCCACACCAAAACCATTAAACCCTAATTTTTCATTGAAGCTATCTGTATTAAGGTTCATGAACAGGCGCTGAAAAATATAGCTGAATTTTCACAATAAATTCGTCTGTAATGGCAGACAAACTGATGCATACATAAAATAACAAAATGACTTTCAATTGATACGGTCCACTCAGCTACACATTTTAAATCACCTTTTGTTTGCAGGTGTCTTTAGCTACTGTCAATCTACTTTCCATTTAAATCAATACAACTAACAAAAAATCATTATATAAGGGGATCTTAGCAACCATTTCTCTCAAATTAGTTATTTTGTATTTTGGTACCTTCTGTAGGGTCTGACATGCTCCAAAACGTATAAAGATGCACAGGTTTGTCTATACTTAGAGTAAATGTGTTGTGTAAATACGGGCATATTTGATACAAGGTCACGATGAACCGTAATTACATTATATAAACATCTATATATCAAAGTATAAATAAAACTTACCAACACATATTACAAGGATACTATTTACATCCATTTTCGACACTCAAGATCACAATGCACTGAACAACGCCTTTGTCAGGTATTCAGGTTATAGCAATATTCTTATCGTGAACGGAAAGTGGTAACAGTTCAATGAGAGCTTCGAACTAAAATATCTTTTAAAGTGTTGACTTAAAAAAAAATGTTTTCGGAAAGGTGTTCAACAAAACTGGTAAATTTCAGAAAACTTTAGGGCTTCTTCAAGATGAATAGATGAAAATTAATGAAAAATTTAATACCACTATACATATACATAAGCATTTTAATCAGAACTGTTTTAAATCTAAAAACAGTTTTAAAGTTTTCGTATGTCGTAAATATTTGACATGACGTTAATGCGCCAAGATTATTCATGAAATATCGCCGAATTTTACTTTATTTTGATTGCATTACATTTTTTACGTAAGAATAGAATTAACGATTATATAGTTTCATTTTCAATATTAGGACAATTGCACACTGGTAATATAAAAATATCAATTGATATTTATATCGCTTAGTCTGTGCTATAAAAAAGAGGAAAAAGATACTAGAGTACTTTCGAACTCATACACTCATCAATCGAAATTAAACTGACAACTCCATGGCTAAAAAGACATAAAACAAACAATCAAACAAAACTATAAACATTAAGCAACACAAACCCCAAGTATAGATATATTTGTGAATTGTATCATCCTTTTGTTTACAAAACGATGAAGCACGGTATATCAGAATAAAAGTTTTCATGAAATTATGGATGTCTTTACCATGTTTAGAAATGTTATGATTATTTTCTGGTTCCGGTTTAAAGGTATGCGTTTATATGATTTGCCACTCGAAAACATTTTTTATAGTATAAACATAAGCTTTTCTTACTTTAAAAGAAGCCCACCTTAGGGTGCGGGATTTCCCGTTATTTTGAATACTCTATGATTGCAGGAAAAACAAAATGCAAGATATGCATATCTTATACCAATTCCACAAGTGGTCCGAGGAAAGAAATATTCATAAACATAATGATATTTATTAATAAAAAGTCTAAAAAGGGATAATGCCTCACCATAAAGCATGGAATTCTGCACAGATCTAATACAAAAAGGATGTTTACTCCCCTTTTTCTCCATGAGAAAAGGCCTGTAGCAAGTCATGAATATGACCGAGTATTTATTCAATCGTTTTAAATGTTGAAGGTGTTTCGGCTTTGGATTTTGCAATTTGATAACGGATTATCCTTGTTGGAGCTTGTTGTTTTTACTTTTTAGATGTGTTGGAGGTTTAATTTTGCAATTGAGTAAGGGATATATTTTTTTTGAATTTCTCTTGGAATTTGGTAATTTTTTTTTAACTTTTTGTTATATTCAAATGTAATACAGCTTAAATCAAAAAAGTCAAACTCATTAATCTAAAACAAACTGACAACGCCATGGCTAAAAATGAAAAAGACAAACAGAAAAACAATAGTATACATGACACAACATAGAAAACTAAAGAATAAACAACACGAACCCCACCAAAGACTAGGGGTGATCTCAGGTGCTCCGTAAGGGTAAGCAGGTCCTGCTCCACATGTGACATCTGTCGTGTTGCTTATGTGATCCCAAATCTGGTAAATAGTCTAATTCGGTAGGTCACATTCATGAAAGGGAAGGGGATTATAGTTACGACGTGAGGAACATATCCGATATCATTTGTGAAACGGTTATTCCATAACGGTCAACCAACTCGTGATAGCGTCCGTAAAATTTACGAAGGGATGATTTCAACTTCAACATTTGGAACTCTTGGTTTAATAGTTTCCTTGTGAGCAGCAACCCTCTATCATGAAAATCGTGATAGGAAATGCAAGCACGGGAATATCTTATCAATTGGGAGATATATACCCCGTATGCAGGTGCTGCTGGAATGTTGCTACTTAGAAATGGAAAGTTCACAATTGGAAAGCTAAAATCATCTCTTTTGTCATAAAGTTTTGTTTTCAACCGACCCTAATTGTCAATTTCTAGATGTAAGTCAAGATATGAAGCCGACTTAATTGTATATGTAGTATCCTTTATCTCTAATTCGAAGGGATAGATGCGTTCCACATAGTTACCAAATTTTTAATTGTTTAGTAAAAGAACATCCCCTATATACTAGTAGCGGAAAGTAGAGTTTGGTTGAAATTCCAAAGGAACATAGAACAGACCTATGATTATCCAGAATTTCCTCTTTAGTAAGTGTCGGGAGGGTATATGTTGAGTTTCCAAGTGAATTGTCAATACCTTATTCGTTTATTAAGCAGATAATGTAATGACTTTTACACACAAAAACGATGTTATTTGGGGCTTTATCTGCGGGAACAACAACATATTTGTCATTGAGGTCGGATAGGTCTTTTGCAACATTTGGGTCTTTAAAGATTGACGTAGCATGGGCACTGATGGACCCATTCAATTTCTTATTTCTGATTTGTACCAACGACCTCACTGCCTTAATCCATTCGGAAAGAGTGTCTACGTCTTCCTTCTCGCGCTTAGCCCATTGCCTGGCATAATCCTCGACTAAATCCATCAAAATTTTAAAGTTGCATTTCCAATTGATGGATTTAGGCTAACGATATTTCGGACCTTTCGATAACAAATTTCGTAGAGAAGTGTTATTAACAATGTTAAGGTCACCGGTAATAACGTGGCCAGCAGGATTATATGTGAATTGGGAACTAGCACAAGTGCAATCAGAAGGTAAGACTTGACGTCGTCAATATCGAGATCTTGCAAAACGCGTTTTTAATTGAAAATTTGAGTGGCAATAGGTTTGTTATAGGTATAAGAAATTATTGGTACAGACTGGTCTTTGAAATAAGGAGGTATTTTCGATTGAACTAACTTATGATGAAGGATATTGCCTAGGTTGACGCCATCGAGACCTTTGTTGGCAAAGGAAAGATTTAGAAAAGATCTTCTCTCTTTAACATCTTTTCAAATGCGAACTGGCTTGAAAAGTCTGTGACTTGCAATATCCGAAATTACAGCTTGAAGTTTGTATTGGTTTGAATGAGGGAATGTAACAGTGGATTCAAAACATAAATTGATCAGAGAATGAAGTTTTGAAAGGGGTAATGAATAAAGTTTCGTGCGAATGTGATGAATACCTAACGGCTTTTGTATGAATGGCAGCAAGTCATTAATAGAGACATCATGCAGAGAAGGTATAATGACGATGACCATGACTGCGTCTACGTCGAGGAGTCGAGTTGAAAATATTCATCCCATTCACCGAGTTATGCGAAGGACTAGATAGAATACCTATACCATCAATTTTGTCATTGCAGCCATAGGGTGTTGCAGTTCCAAATTGTCTAATCTAGTAGTCTTCTATTTGTCTACGGAGAGTCGTTGAAAGATTAGGATTATTAGAGCTATGGTATATCTTTTCGATAATGCGAACTGTCATAGAAACGATGGAATGTTCGGGCTGATTGAAATGCTGATAAATTAACATATACTTAAAAATGTGTGTTAACTCTTGATCTTCTTTACACTATTGATACATTTTGATTTAGACATACCTGTTAAAATGCTACATCACTTCTGTTTGTTCTATTTTTAAAGTCATATAAACTGGTGTGACAATTTTGTTTCAAACCAGGAAGTTATTCGATAGAAAAACAATGCACACGTTAACGGAGAAAATATGGAAAATTTCCAGAAACTATACTCAAAAGTCATTTTTGCCAGATGATATACATATAGTATTCTTTCCTATTTATATGTACAGGTAAACAAATAAGTCTCGCTGATATTTATTTATTTGTTTATTATTTCATTGCTGATAGTTTTATAACTTAGCTGTTAGATTATAAGACTAATGATGATTCACTGGTATGCTGGCTGACTATATGCGGTATGGGCTTTGCTCATTGTTAAAGGCCGTACGGTGACCTATAATTGTTAATGTTTGTGTCATTTTGGTCTTTTGTGGATATTTGTCTCATTGGCAATCATACCACATCTTCTTTTTTATATAGTGAGGTATATTGTTAACAGCAGAAAGTGCAATTTGTTGTTGAATAAAAATAAAAAAATAAAAATGTGTGTTATGCCAACTTGCTTGTGGTAGACTACTAACAATCACATCACGGTGCCAAACTGTCACGGAATATAACAAAAAAGGTCATCAATAAATATGCAAGGCCTTGGTACACTCATGAAGTGACCTTAAGCGTGAGGAATAGATAACATTGCAATTGTGCACTTTGTAAATGACACGACATATTAATTTTCAATATTTGATCACTGAGAGAATTTCCTAATGAAAGGTTTTATCGTTAACATTTTACGACCGAAACAAAGTCGTTTATGTTTTTGTTTTTTAAACTGAATAATAAAAGCAACAGTAGTATACCGCTGTTCGAAATTCATAAATTGATTGAGAAAAAAACCAAGTCCCGGTTACAAACTAATACTGAGGGAAACACAACAAGTATAAGCACAGAACTATGACACAACAGAACCACAACATTAAATGTAAAACAAACAGAAACGAACTATAATATAGAAATGGCCATCCTGACTTGGTACAGGTCGTTTTAAGAAAATAAATCGGTGGGTTGAACCTGGTATTGTGGTAGAACATATAGAACAGAGAAACACACGGATAATAACAAAAGGTGATAGGTTTAAAATTTAAAACGCCAAAAGCGCGTTTCGTCCACATTTATTAAATTCAATAAAAATGGTATATGAACACTAATCAACCAAAAGGATAAGGCTCTGTTTCTTAATCACCTAAGTGAAATCGTGGTGACCTATAGTTGTTAATGTCGGTGTCATTTTTATCTTTTGTGGATAGTTGTCTTATTGGCAATCATACCACATCTTCTTTTTTACAAGACATGATTTTGTGATATTCTTAAACTTTGTATTTGTTTGAACATTCTAACTGTTTCGATTTGATCGTTACGTTACTGATGAGCCATACGCGTCTTGGGGTACACAATCATAAGCCAAGTATATATGATTAATGTGTATTAGAGAGAACTTTAAACTACTAGGTATGGAATAACCAGTATTGGTTCACTTAACATGAGTGATTCCTGCTCAAATACGTTTGTTTTTCTAACTCTACAAATATTATAGCTTTACTTTAATAATTGAAAATAAATTTAATTTCATATGAGTAAGAGTTCCTTCAGACACTTGTCAAAAACAAAAATATCAAGGAAGCCCGATCTTTTAATTTCACATTCAGGTATATTGATGATGCTCTTTCCATTAAAAATCCAAACTTTTCTGATTGCTATAAAAAATAAAATAAGAAATAACTGGAAATTGATTAAACAGCATACTTCCTCCACCTCTGTCTCATTTATTAAGTTATACCTCGAGTTTGACATACGTAATGGTCTTGAAGTATAGCTTCTTGGGACTGATTTTTTGTTTATCATCTTAGTAACTTGTTATATTAACATTTTTTTTTGTTTTTTTAATAATATTGTGTTTATTGAATATATAATTAAAATTGAGAATAATAATAGAGAATATGTGAAAGATACAGCAATCCGACAAAACAGTAAATAACAGCCAAAATCCACGAATGGGTGTTCAACGCTTATCCTACCTTCATGACAAATATGTTAATGTCCCCCCAGATAAATCCCCAAATAACGTCGTTGTTTTGTGTAAAACTCATTACATAAACTGCTTGATAAACGAATTAGGTATTTGCAATACACTTGGAACTTCTTAGGAAGAAAGATAAGAAGTTAGCAATATCCTTTCCGCTATATAGATGACGTTCTTTCACTAAACAATTCAAAATTTGGTGACTATGTGGATCGCATCTATCCCATCGAATTGGAGATAAAGGATACTACAGATACAGTTAAGTCGGCTTCATATCTTGACCTACATCTAGAAATTGACAATGAGGGTCGGTTGAAGACAAAACTTTACGACAAAAGAGATGATTTCAGCTTTCCAATTGTGAACTTTCCATTTCTAAGTAGCAACATTCCAGCAGCACCTGCATACGGAGTATATATCTCCCAATTGATACGATATTCCCGTGCTTGCATTTCCTATCATGATTTTCTTGATAGAGGGTTACTGCTCACAAGGAAGCTATTAAACCAAGAGTTCCAAATGTTGAAGTTGAAATCATCCCTTCGTAAATTTTACGGACGCCATGACGAGTTGGTTGACCGTTATGGAATAACCGTTTCACAAATGATATCGGATATGTTCCTTACGTCGTAACTACAATCCCCTTCCCTTTCATGAATTTGACCTACCGAATTAGACTATTTACCGGATTTGTAATCACATAAGCAACACGACGGGTGCCGCATGTGGAGCAGGATCTGCTTACCCTTCCGGAGCACCTGCGATCACCCCTAGTTTTTGGTGGGGTTCGTGTTGTTTATTCTTTAGGTTTCTATGTTGTGTCATGTGTACTATTGTTTTTCTGTTTGTTTTTTTCATTTTTAGCCATGGGGTTGTCAGTTTGTTTTAGATTTACGAGTTTGATTGTCCCTTTGATATCTTTCGTCCCTCTTTTTGGAAACTCAATATATACCCTCACGACACTTACCAAAGAGAAAATCCTTGATAATCATAGGAATGTTCTATGTTACTTTGGAATGGTAACCAAAGATGAAGAACTGGATCTTCCATCACTGTATTGGATATCTTAACTTCATCAATGTAAATGTCCTTGCAAACAACTGTATATTGTTGGGTCTACCCAAGTGCTCCACGAAACCTCTTTCTAAATTATTAACATATATTTTATCAGCAATCAAAGACGGGCTTCAAAGTTATTGTGAAACTGCCTATTCTAGACGTGGCGTGAATCAATGTGGATACTTAAAAATTCCAAAAATCTTTTAGAGTATATACAATATAACTCTCTTTCATCTTGTAGTAGTATTAAAACATTTGACTTTTCTACACATTACACAAGTATTCCACATTCAAGACTAAAAGACAAATTGAAAGAGTTGGTATTGCTTTGTTTCATAAAAAAGAATGGCCAACGAAGATACAAGTATCTTGTCTTAGGGAGGAATAAATCCTACTTTGCAAAGGATCACTCTGATTCAAACAAAAAAATCTCTGAAACTGACATTATCAAGATGCTTGATTTTTTTATTGACAACATATTTGTTACTTTCGGAGAACGTGTTGTTCAGCAGACTGTCGGCATTCCAATGGGAACAAATTGTGTTCCTCTTCTTGCCGACTTGATTCTAAATTAATATTAAACTGACTTCTTACAGGAACTTCTTAGAAGAAAGATCAGAAGTTAAATATATCCTATAACTCTACTTTCCGCTATATAGATGATGTTCTTTCACTGTATAATTAAAAATTTAGTGACTATGCTGAACGCATCTTACCCATCGAACTAGAGATAAAGGATACAACAGATACTGTCAAGTCGGCCTCATATCTTACATCTAGACTTACATCTAGAAATTGACAATGAGGGTCGTATATTTTACGGCCGCAATCACAAATTGGTTCACCGTTATGGGATAACCGTTTCAAAAATGATATCGGATATGTTCTTTACGTCATTACTACAATCCCCTTCCATTTCATGAATGTGACCTACCGAATTAGACTATTTATCGCATTTGTAATCACACAAGCAACACGACGGGTGCCACATTTGGAGCAGGATCTGCTTACCCTTCCAAAGCACCTGAGTTTACCCCTATTTTTTGGTGGGGTTCGTGTTGTTTATTCGTTAGTTTCCTATGTTATGTCATGTGTACTATTGCTTGTCGATTTTGTCTTTTCATTTTTAGCCATGACGTTATCAGTTTATTTTCAATTGATAAGTTTTGACGGTCCATCTGGTATCTTTTAAACATGTTTTGTGATAACTCAACCGCCCCTGGTACATTTAGCCAATGTAAAATAAAGAAACATACAGTTTAAAAACGCAGCTTAAAAAAAGTCCGAGTTCGATGTCAGAACAGGTAACAAGAAACTACGCAAAATGACAATGATACGTAAATCAAAGTAGGACTACAAACAGTTATCGACATGCCAGCCCCAGACTTAAATTGAACTGATTTAAGAAAAATGTCTTCATCATATGCAAATCAAGCAAGACCGTTAGTGTTTAGTATGATCCTATTATAAAATATACGAGAAGAACATAACACGTAGCATGCCAATAATTGTTTTATGTTTTTATTTCCGATCCAAAGACCCTATAAGTGAATCAATATTTAAACCAACATATGCAATCCTGAATGACCTGACAGGAGTATCTTACCTATGTCTTCTGAATAAGAGTTTAACTGTTTTTCTAATTATTCTGTAATGATGTTCATTTGACGCGGCTCTGTACTTATACTTCCCGTGATTGTGTTTTTGTTCTATTGTAAAAATAATTATATTCTTGTTTTTTTTCCTGTATGATAATGTGCTATGAATGTATGCCTTCTTGTGTTTCTGTAGTAGAGAATTGATAAGAAGTAGTAGATTCGTTAACGATAATCGACGAATCGACTTAAGTCGCAAGTTGGTTATCATTTCCGAATCCATTACTTTTTATCAATTCTCTAAGTAACCCATGTCTAGTTTAAACGATTGTCTGTTATACGTTTTGACAATGAATCATAAAATTAATTTCGTATTTTGTCTTTTTTATTCTATAATAGCCGGTAAATGTTTATACACACATCGTTCGCATCTATATTTAGACACTTGACTAGTTAACATATAATTTTACTAATTATGTCCGTTTGTTCTTAACACATTTTTGACAATATAATTGAATTTTATGCGACTATCATACATACAGCTAGCTATGAAACCAGGTTTAATCCACTATTTCCGACATATGAATACTCTTGTACCCAGTCAAAAATATGACATTTGTTATACATTTCTACGTTGTGTTTGAAATTTTGTTTTTGCTGTCAGATTACGGACATTCCGTTTTAAATTTTCCACGGATTTCAGTATAACTGTTATTTTACTTTATATACTTTGGTGCAGTAAAATGCACAAACGGGCACATACTCGAAAATGTTTTCTTGTCATCATGTTTAATTTTATAAGCAATTTCATTTCTCTCCTGTACCGTTTAATAGAAAGTGTGAATAAAACGATTTCAGTCGCAAAAATATTTCCCAAATTGCTAGAACTCTCCGGCATCCTGAATGCATAGAGAAGTGAGGTCGATATTATTATATGTATAATAAAGACAATTACAGATACTATTGATAATTTCTCTAAATAAATCTAGGTTATCGTGTCATTGTCAAGTTGAATATTAATAGTGTTATCTGAACACACATGTTTGAGGCTATGTTCATGACTGTCTCAATGTCATTCATATTTATCTGTAACTGTTTGCAGTATTCGTGATAAAGTATCTATTGGTGTTTAAATTATTTGCGTGGTGCTGTTCTTTGTGTTTGTATCAGTAGATCGATAGAACGTTTCGAAAAAAAAAATCTTTTTAAGCTGCAGACTCTACTTCTATCATATTCATTAAACTAACGTACTTGATATTGATCATAGATATTTGTCGTCGCTTTCTGATCATTGCCCTTTAACTCTAGTTGATAAATTGGATATTAAACAGCAAATTTCACTTAAAAGTCTCAATCTACCTGTGTGTATAGTAATTGACAAAAATTACCGTTTTGAATCTACTTATATGTGATTGTCTTGATAATATTCGGACAACTCAAATTTTCACAAAGTTTTTGTCCTTTTGCCAAATTCTAAATGCATTTTTAAGCGTTATGATTGGGAGATAATAGAGGACAAAAGATGCCAATAGAATACTAGTTTATATGTCAGAAACGAACTGGCAATATCATTGCACAATCCAAAACACGACCAAACGATGCACAACAGAATGCGAAAAAAGCAACACAAAACACACAAATATCAGGGGTTGGTCTCATACGCTTCTTATAAAAAGGACTTCACTAATGCATTTGTATCCGGACAAAAATCACAACATCATTGAATGGCCTCTTGTTAATAGAATTTGAATATTTCCGATGAGAAAAATGCCGACAAATTGACACTATTTATAAAATCTATTATTGTATCATATCATATAATGATTGAAAGGAATGAACCTACTAACATATTTCAACTGTTTTATAGTTTGTTATCCTGAAATTGCAGTTTTCATTCTTCAAGAACATACAAATCAAGGTACCAAAACCCTGACTGATCACTTGAAAAGAGCGGGACAATATGTTTCGAAAGGGAAGTGTCGAATACAATGCATGCATTAGCAATCGTGTCTTTAAAACGTGATAAATGTCTGTAAATTAACGAATTTCTATGCTCGATTTTATTTCAAATGAAATATCTAATGTTAAAATAGTCTACTTTTAGATATGTAAGCTAACACTTGATTTTACTATACTTACCTGTGACGTGATAAGAATTGTTTTGCCATTTGAACCAAACCTTGATCAGAATTCGGGTCATTCATGTGTATATTGCGTACTAGAATGGATGTAAATAATCTCTTCGCACTTCTTCTTGGTAAGAATATTTCCGATTTTGATTATTAAGTTGACCATCTGGCTAAATAAGCCTTTGAGTGCGAATGATATTGATAAATGGTACCTTTATACGAGGCATGGAAACACATTCATAGGCTAGACACAAATTAGTGTTCAATAATCATGAATGTGAACTATTTTTTTTATTTAAAGTAATAAATGAATTAACTAAAAAGCGACTTAACGTGACTGTTCAAGTCAAAATAGAAAATAAGGACTTGGTGATTGATACTTCAGTGTATTTGTATATAAGTTTGCACGAATCGGTAACGAGACAAGATACTAGTGTAGTTTCCAAGACATTCAAACACCAATTGTGTAATTGTAATAATCATTTACATAATTCAATCGTTTTGTTATAATAAATACATGCAGCTTTAATTTTAAGAAATGAAAAATAATTGTGTATATAACCATCTGTTCTGTTTAGGTAAAACATCGGTTTAAAGTTTACAACTTTAACTATATTTGTCCTGATATACGTAGATTAATACAATAAATAGGTTGAAGGAATGTTTGTCTTCATGGATAAACCGTCTGCCCACAACTAATATTCAATTTTTGTTCTGTACTTTTATCTAGAAAAAAACTGTTACCTTTTAATAGTTATTGCATCGCTAAATTGAAGACAAATGTTGCGGTTCAACTGTCACAAAATGTGTCAATACACTTAAATTGCTCGCTAGACGTTTGTTTTCAAGAATAAACGAATAATCAACATGAACATTTATATGTTATCAATAATTCAGGTAAAGAAGTAAAGGGAGGATTGACAATTTTTAATCAATATTTTATGAACAGTTAAAATTTGATTAAAAAGTTCAAGCCGTTCTAAATTAACAAAGAAACAGAAAAATGTAATCGCTGGCCAAGTGAACATTAAAATAGGAATCTTTCATCGCCTCGTTATCTTTATCTATATCAATCATGATAACTACAATCGATAACCTCAGTCCATTATATCAGAACAATGTATTTTTCTTTTTCATTCGTATTAATAAGATGGTCTTTGTGGTCAGGTAGTCTATGTATATTTAGTTCTACTACCGTACACACTGGTCAGTCAACACAAAGGTGAGTTCGAGCCCTGCTCGTGCGGGTGCACTCGACTCCGAACTGAATTGACTTGAATTGTCCGTTTCCATATTGATTGTCGTTAGTTTCCTCCGGGCACATCGTCTTCCTCCCCTCATAAAAACTGATTGCCACGATATAGATCAAAAATGGTGCCTAAAATTTGTGTTAAACAACTACAAACAAACCATCTTATTCGGTTAAAAAAACTATGGATTTCGTTTTACAAGTATTGAAATAGAAACTTTGTCTACAGAGACTTAATAAATGGCATCAAATAACAGTTTTTTAATGCTGTTTTAATTTTCATCAATATCTCTGTTATTAGCTTTTGAATCTTATGAGCGACGACAGCATAGACGCTGTGAGCAAATATTGTCTGGTCAACAGTTCCAATGTCAGCACCCATTTGTCAATTTTATATCTATAAAAAAAACTATTTTGGTCAGGTTTTAATATCAGATATACGCTTTTGCATTCGTAGAAAATATTGAATGTTTTAATATGGAAGATTTATTGGTCATAGGAAATTGTCGTTAATTTTTGTTGCACTTCAGTGTTCTTGTGTTTCGTTGTTTTCCACTCATAGTTGATGTGTTTCCCTAGGTTTAAGTGTGTAACCCGGATTTGTTTTTTTCTCAATTGTTTTTTTTTTTATTTTGAATAGCGGTATACTATTGTTGCCTTCATATTGTACTCATAATGGAGAAAGTCTAATATTGATACATTTAAATTGAACAACATTTTGTTCCGAATAAAAACCGAAAATCAATACCATGAAAACAATTAACAATTAAACAATTAATATCCATCCCGTACGAAACAACCCCCGGTAAATTAGCAGTTTCATAAGATGATACATATGTATATGCCACGCAAAAATGAACAATTACCAAATAAGTATATTATGTTTGTATGTATGTGTACTGTATAATTACTACCAATGTAGATTACTGCTTATGCTAGTTATTTCAATCAAGAAATTTCAAATATTCAACAACACAGACATACATCTGTATTATTGATCAACATTATTGAAATGATTCTAATGTTGCTCAATGTATCAGTAGTTTCAAAAAACCCAAAATGCAAAATAAAAAAAGAGATATGTACAGCATCCATAGTAAATTCTGCTCAAATATCTAGTTATTGTGTATGCTGAGCCTGACTCAGCTAGTATAACCATGTGATTGTATCGCAATCTCGGCAAATTACAAAGAATAACAACTTGTGTGTGAAGATTGTAGATTGTAATTCCACCAGAAATGATACAGGAGTTTTACAGAGTGTGTAATGTTTGGTAAACTGAAAGAAATAAAAATACAATATTTTACAATATGTACGAAAGAAATATATGAATGTTCAATGCAATAATAATATCAAGTCAAAAACGAAAGTAGAATTCTCAGTTCAATTCATAGAAATAAACAATTACAGTTCGTATTGTTGAATAAACGTGGAATCCAAGTTAACGGAATTAACGGTATATATATTTAACAGTTTATAATTGATTTGAAACGTACTTGACGGTGATTTGTCACAATATCCGCAGGAGCAGTTTTGTCGTGGCATCCATTTGCAATAGACCGGTGAGGAAGAGAAAGTAAGCACTAGTGAAAATACGGAGAAGTTCAGATTATTTCCGGAAAATACGGATGTCTAAAAATCCAATCAAAAAGACTATACAGTGAATATAATTGCGGATGTGATCCAGAATACTCCCCCTCTGAAATCTACCTGATATCACTATTATTCCATAAGATATAACACATATGAATGTCACTATATGAATCCAGAGATATATTCATATATTTACACAGGAGTGTTCTCTATGAGAAGAATCATGTCCACGATAGGGCGTGTGTAGGTTGTGGCTTTTCCATTAACGATAACTCGCACTTCTGCTTTTCGGACATGTTCGTCTGAACTTTTAAATGAGTTCACTATAATTCCAACGGGCCATTGGGTACGGCAAATGTTTTTGTCCTTAAGAAGAATGACGTCTCCTTCGATGAGATCACGGCGATCTTCGGTCCATTTTCGTCGTTGTTGTAGTAACGGCAGGTATTCCTTCCTCCAACGGGACCAGAAAACACTGGCCAGAGCCTGTACTCGTCTCCATTCGGCAAGACAGAGATCTCGTTTGTCGAATTCCCCAAGATGGTCTGAAGTGAAAACGTAGTCAGTTTTCTGTGTCAATAACATAGCCGGAGTTAATATTAACGGATTCTCTGGATCTGTTGATACCGGTACCAGAGGTCTAGAGTTCACTATTGCTGAAACTTCTGCCATTAGTGTGTTAAGCACGTCATGCGTAAGGCTTCTTCCGGCTGCATTTAGAAGCATAGAATCAAGAATTCTTCTGGTGATACCAATCATTCTTTCCCAGGCTCCACCCATGTGGGACGAATGCGGCGCATTGAAGATCCAAGTTGTACCAGAACTGTACAGAAAGTTCTTGAAGGGTCCATCTTCAACGTTGATTGAATCAATCTTTAAATCGTCGATTGCTCCAATAAAGTTTGTTCCACGGTCAGATCGGAAAATCTTTACTTGGCCTCTTATAGCGGCGAATCTCCTGACGGCGTTTATGAAGGCCGAAGAACTCATTTCCTCGATTAATTCGATGTGAATAGCTCTTGTCACTAAGCATGTAAATAAAATTGCCCAACGTTTGGAGTTGGCGTATCCACCACGTGTTTTACGTGAAACAATTGTCCAGGGTCCAAAGGTGTCTATTCCAACGTTAGTAAACGGAGGTGAAGGTTCAAGACGGTCCTCTGGCAAATCAGACATGATTTGATACTCAGTTTTTCCTCTGAGTTTGCGGCATGTCACACATTTGTGAATAATAGATGAGATTAAGCGTTTTGCTCCTACGATCCAAAATCCTGCGGATCGAATCGCTCCATCTGTGAAATGGCGACCTTGATGTTTTATCTTGTTGTGGTAGTGTCGAACTAATAATGTTGCTACATGATTGCGTCCAGGGACGATCAATGGTTTCTTTTCACGGAGGTTCAAGTCCGATTTTACAATACGGCCTCCAACTCGTAATAGTCCTCGTTCATCCAAAAACGGATTGAGGTTAGCTATCGGGCTTCGCTTATTAATTTGTTCCTGACGTTTTATACAATCTATTTCATCTCCATAAACTTCCTGTTGTGCAGATATTAAGATGAAATTTTCGGCATTTGAAAAACTATCCACAGAAGTCACTGATGATGCCTGTTTTGACCCGTGTAAACGAGAGAAACGTTCCAAAAAGGCTATCGATCGCACAAGTGATGTCCAGTTGGAGAATCGATTGAATCTATCAGTTCCGATACCTTTATGCTCAGGTGTGGAAAATGTTTTTGCAACATTAACAGTTGCACGGATTTCTCCATCTTCTTCTGGATCTATTAGCTGGTATATATCCTCAGAATTCTTCTGTTCTGAGGAAAGAAGTTGTTTTGGTCCTAATAACCATTCGCTGCTGTGAATTTCATGGGCTTGTACGGACCTTGTTCCCGAGTCTGCGGGATTACGGTGAGTTGGTACATAATTCCATTGACTTGGAGAGCTAAATTTTCTTATTTTCTCCACTCGATTGGCGACATAGATGAAGAACCTTCTTGTCTCGTTACTTATGTAGCCTAGGACTACTTTACTGTCTGTGTAGAATTTTACGGTGTCTATATGTAAATCTAAATTATCCATGATGGTCTGTGTTATCTCGACTGCTAATACTGCAGCAGATAGTTCAAGGCGTGGAATAGTATGACCACTTGTTGGTGCAACTTTAGCTTTCCCAAGAATGAATCCTATGTTTGGTTCACCACTACTGTCGGTCGTGCGTAGATATGCAACAGCTGCTATGGCTTTTTCTGATGCATCAGAGAAGACATGTAACTCCTTTGTGGCGGTTTTGCTCAGATACGGCACGTAGGTACGTGGAATGCGCAATGTTTCGATAGCAATTAGAGTATCTCTCCAAGATTTCCACTCATCTGCTGTCTCATCAGTGAGAGGTTGGTCCCAATCGACGGTTTCTGATACTATTTTCCTCAATAGGAGTTTCCCTTGTATAATCACCGGAGCCAAAAATCCCAGAGGATCGTAGAGACTGTTTATCGTTGATAAAATTCCTCTCCGAGTGATCGGTTTGTTTTCTGATGATAATTGAAATAAAAAGTTATCAGTGTTTACGTCCCAGCTGAGACCAAGACTACGTTGTAGGGGTTTGCTATCGCATTCTAAGTCTAGATCTTTAAGATTTGAAGCCAAATCACTGGCATGAAATGCAGACATAACTTCCGCACAATTAGAGGCAAACTTGTGAAGGCGTAAGTTTCCATATCTTGCTAATGCTTGCTGTGTGTCCTTCATGAGCGTAACAGCTTCCTCTTTAGTGGGACATGACGTAAGACCGTCGTCGACATAGAAGTCTCTTGTAACAAAGCTAGTCACGTGACTGCCAAACTCTTGTTCTGATGCTTGAGCTGCTTTTCTGAGTCCAAGCGTAGCAACAGCAGGTGACGGACTATTACCGAAAACATGAACTCTCATGCGGTATTCGACAAGGTTCTCCTGTAGGTCATTGTCTTTATGCCATAAAAATCTCAGGTAATTACGGTGGTCATTTCTGACAACGAAGCAGTGAAACATGTGTTGAACGTCTGCAGTTACTGCGATCATTTCTTTCCTGAAACGCAGCAGTACTCCCAAGAGATCGTTGGTCAAGTCTGGACCTGTAAGCAGGACGCTGTTAAGTGAAACTCCGTTACATTTGGCGGAAGAATCAAACACACCTCTTATCTGATCGGGTTTCTTCGGATGATAAACACCAAACAATGGCAAATACCAGCACTCCTCATGTTCGTGCAATGGTGGAGCGAGCTCTGCATGATTATTGTCCAGGATCTTACTCATAAAAGTAAGAAAGTGTTCCCGCTTAACTGGGTTTCTATTCAAACTGATGTCTAACATATTAGCACGATGAAGAGCTTGTTGTCTGTTGCTTGGCAATGGCTGTCTTGGCACTCGGAACGGCAACGGTGCTACCCAACTTCCTTCCGAGTCTCTTACAAATTCGTTGTCCATCTGCTTCATGAACATTTTGTCCTCATATGACTGTCCAGGCTTGTCATCGTCCCTTGTTTTTTCAAAGAGTGGCGATTGTAGGTCTTTCGTTACAGGGTCTGTGTAGTTTTCCCGGATGTCAAACTTGCTTGTGCATGGTTGAAAGGTTGAAGGTTGTCCTGTAGGCAAAATGTTGGTTATTTTGACATTTAACTCAAGAGGAACATGCTGTTTGTTAATGCAGGTTTCTCCTATCACTACCCAACCAAGTTTCAATTGTTGTGCATATGGAGTTCTGGGTGGTCCTATGCGCTGATCGAGGACATGGTGTGCCTCTATAAGGTCTCTGCCAATTAAGAGAAGAATTTGGCAATTTTCCTCTATTGGTGGAATGCTACCTCTAAGTTCTTTTAAATGAGGGTGATGCATTGTTACTTCAGGAGTAGGTATTTCGTCCCTATTATTGGGAATATGATCACATTCAATCAGTACAGGAAGGTCAAACTTGTCATTACCATTGATTGATTCCATGACGAAACCTCTTCCTCTTTTGCCGGAAGTGACTACTTTGCCGGAGCATGTTGATAAAGTATAGTTTTCCGGTTTATCTTTGACGTCGAAAAGATTGAAGAATTCGGGCGATGCTAGTGACCGGTTGCTTTGGTCATCAATGATGGCGTACATGCGAATAACTTTGTACTGGTTATCTTTGTGATAAACATTCACAGGAAGTATTTTAGCACAAGATTTCCCACTATATGTATCTTTGCAGATCTCAGTACAGGTAGAGTTAACTGAGGTTGCCTTAGTTTCAGCCGATTCTATAGGCTCCCCGCCGTAGGCTTGCTTAGGCGAGCTAGACTGCGAACTTGTATGTTGCTGTGGTCTAGTGATGTGAAGTGCGGTAGTGTGTTGTTTACTTCCACATTCTTTACAACTTATGCTTGCATTGCAATCCCGGCTTCTATGTGTGGTAGAATCACAACACTTGTAACATACATTGTTTTCTTTCAAAAGACCTTTGCGCTCCTCTATTGACTTGGCTCGGAACGCTCGACATTCATTTAAGGAATGCTTTGTATTGTGCAGAATACAAAGACCTTGTTTGCTGGCGTCTCTAGATTGCTGCTCAACTGCTGTTTTATGAGCACCAACTTTAGTCCTAGGGTAAGGCGTAGACCTTGGCGCAGCACCTTTTGTATTTGGTGTGGCTTTTGACCCAAAGATGAACCCAGGATCGTTCTTTGTTTTGCTGATTTCCCTGATGTAGGCAGAGAATTCTGTGAAAGGTGGAAAGGCAACGTCATATTTAGCCTTGTATCTTGTAGCCCTTGTGGTCCACTTTTCTTGGAGTCCGTACGGTAATTTTTCAACAATAGGATTTATCCCGGACGAGGAGTCAAAATATGCTAGCAAACATCCCAGCTTGGGATTTTCCTTGTGATATTCTATTTCTGATAGAATGTCAGACAGTTCGTAGAGACGTGCGTTGTCCTTATTTGTTAAGGTAGGGAATTTTTCAAGTTTACTCTTGAGAGAGGCTTCCAACATTTCTGGAGCACCATACCGCTCGTCAAGCCTCTTCCATAATCTCTGTATACCTATGGTAGGATTATTAGCGTTCGACGCTCTTATGCTAATGGCGTGTTTAGCAGACTCTGGACCGAGCCACTTGATCAGTAAATCGATCTGTTCTGAGTCAGAGACTTGTAACTCATCAGTCACGTTCTTGAAGCTTGCTTTCCAAGTATGAAATGACTCTGCCCGATCGTTAAAGCTTGTTAATCGGGAGAAAAGCAAGTCCTTGCGTAAAAGGAATCTAGTTATCTCTGATGTAAAGTTGATTTGTTGCTGGTGTGCAACAGGGATCTCTTCTACTATGCCTTGTTTTTGGTGTGAAACAGGGATCTCTTCTATAAAGTCTTGTTTTATGCGTAAGACAGGGATCGCGTCTTTAACACCCTGTTTTTGATGTTCAGTAGGGCTCTCATCTGAAAGACCTAATTTTTGTATGCCGGTTACTAATCCCAGATCTGGGATAAAGGTAACTTCCGGTGACTTAGTATCGGAAGGTAAGACAGCAGATGTCTGTGACAGCAAGTTCAGTGCCGCGGACGGCACGAACGCTGGTGCTTCGTGGCTCAGCTCAATTTTAACAGGAAATTGCTTTTTCTTTTGAGGTGTTGTTACTTCCTTTACAGCTGCTGATACAGGAAGTTTGTTGACAAAATCTTGCACACGCTGGAGCGGGTCTTCCTTTTCGTCAGGTAGTTCGCTAAAGGCTTGACTATCGTCGTATTCCAGGATACGAGCCTCGGCTTCTGCGGCTGCAGCTTCTCTCTGTGCTTCAAGTAGGTTAAATTTGGCTTTAAGCTCGACCTTTTCCCGGCTTACTCGTGCGGCTTCTTGTTGCATTTCAGCCTTCCTGCGCATAGCCTCTTGTTCTAATTGCATCTTTCTGTGGGCAGTCTCATGTTTACGTTGAGCGACTTCTTGCTCCATTTCTGCCTGTTTGCGTGCAGCTTCCTGTTCCATTTCACCTTGTCTGAACAGGGCTTGTTCTTCTAACATTGCTTCCTGTTGTAGGATAATGGCATGTTTCTCTACAAAGGCTATTTTAGACTTGGCAGCCTCTGCCTTGGCACGCTTTCTCCGTGCTAGGCTTGACATGTCTGACACGTTAGAGCTACCACTGCGTGAGGTTTTCTTACCTTTTGAGGTCTTTGTTTTAGTGGATTTGGACTTTGTGAGAGCGAGGCGATGCTCGTGTAGTTTTTCCATGACCAGTTCCACTTTGGACAGACGAAAATCTAAAGAGAGTTTACACGCATCTATTTCTTTTTGACTCTCCAGTGTTCTGGTCCTTTTCAGAAAGTCAAGGTACTCATCTGTGAGCCTACGATAGTTATTACAGGCTTTAACTAGTTTGTCCTGAGCTGTAAGGAGTTGCTGGAGCTCGTTAGGAGGCGTTGTTACTTCCAATAACTGGGATTCAATGTCTGTCCAGAGAGCCTCTAGTTCCTGACAGAACTTGTCACGTTTTTCGGTAAAAGCTCCTTGCCCTTTTTCCGTGAGGTCACGAACTCGCCTAGCCTCGGGAATTTCATCTGACTGAGATGTATTAGACGGATTTTCTAATATTTCAGGGACATCTCCTTCTTGGGGCTGTACCTCTTCTTGTTGTTCCTCATGACTGGGATCCATGTTGACTCAACGTTGTTAGGTTGCTGTCGAGTATACACAAGATATGTAGTCCACTGTCAGTGTGAAGGTATGTACGTTGCTACGTTGTCGTTCCTTGTCTGGATATGTAAAGACAGGTTGTCGTCAATTTACTATGCTGAGCCTGACTCAGCTAGTATAACCATGTGATTGTATCGCAATCTCGGCAAATTACAAAGAATAACAACTTGTGTGTGAAGATTGTAGATTGTAATTCCACCAGAAATGATACAGGAGTTTTACAGAGTGTGTAATGTTTGGTAAACTGAAAGAAATAAAAATACAATATTTTACAATATGTACGAAAGAAATATATGAATGTTCAATGCAATAATAATATCAAGTCAAAAACGAAAGTAGAATTCTCAGTTCAATTCATAGAAGATCATAGAAATAAACAATTACAGTTCGTATTGTTGAATAAACGTGGAATCCAAGTTAACGGAATTAACGGTATATATATTTAACAGTTTATAATTGATTTGAAACGTACTTGACGGTGATTTGTCACAATATCCGCAGGAGCAGTTTTGTCGTGGCATCCATTTGCAATAGACCGGTGAGGAAGAGAAAGTAAGCACTAGTGAAAATACGGAGAAGTTCAGATTATTTCCGGAAAATACGGATGTCTAAAAATCCAATCAAAAAGACTATACAGTGAATATAATTGCGGATGTGATCCAGAATATTGTGCGTGGTTCTTTTTTCACTTAGTGTTTATCTCTTGCAAACCCAGTTAAATGCCGAGTTTGTGTTTTAATTAATAAAATATTAAGAATTCAAACCAGCAGCATGGATGATTGATTAATTGTTGCATGCTTAATGTCCAGTGACAAATATTCAATCATGATTTTAACAAATAAAACATCGAATAACATAAGAGAGGGGCAAAATGTACCAGAGGGACAGTCAAACTTAGATATCGAAAATAAACTGACAACGCCATGGCTGAAAAAAAGAGAAAAAGATAAACATACAAATGATAGTACACGAGACACAACATAGAAAACTAGAGACTAATCAACACGAGTCGCACTAAAAACTGGGGTTAATCTATAATGATCCTGCTCATATGTTGCACCCGTCGTGTTGCAATACTGAAATTCTAGCTTAGTCTTTATGGCTGAACCCAAATATCAGAATGGATGGCAAGATGATTTTGAGTTTCAAATATATTGAAAATTGTTTATTCTTAATTAAAGATCTGCTGCCAGATGATAATACATATGATGAATTTATAAAAAAAAAAAAGTATGATATCAAAACTAATTCTGTACAGTTTT
The DNA here is from genome assembly GCA_019925275.1 of Mytilus edulis. NCBI lineage: Eukaryota > Metazoa > Mollusca > Bivalvia > Mytilida > Mytilidae > Mytilus > Mytilus edulis. The sequence continues at coordinate 107,701,873 of CM034353.1, read as the reverse complement.
ATAGTATTTTTAGGGCAATTCCAAATAGATGGAAAGCATAACTGTGGTAGTCCAAAACTAGATATCACTGAAAATAAATTAATAGATAAAGTTAAAAAGGAACCTAAATCTTTTAAATTTTCCGATCCATTATTTTTTTAGGATTATTAAGTGGTATCTTTATCTTCCCGCAATAAATGGTTAATATATTTGAAGATTAGAATGTTATTTATTTCATGCCTTTCATTATAACCGGAAATTCTTTTCTACAAAACTTGAAATTGAAGATTGTTCATAGGATTCTACCATGTAGTTCATTTTTATTGAAATGTAAATTAAAAGAAACTGAACTATGTAAATTTTGTTTAATTAGGGAAATATTTTTCACATTTTTAGTGAAAGTAATGTAACATAAAACCTCTGGCTATCAGTTATAGATAGCATTTAAAATGTTGGCATTCTCCTGCCTTTCACTGCAAAAAAGTCATTTATGTGTGTCTGATGATTTTGTCAACAGTAAAACAGTTAATTACATTTTGTTGTTATTCAAATATTATATATACAAATGTAGATGTGAGAACATATCCCTCACAAAATATGATCGGATAGAATATTTAAAATATCGGATTTATATAGAAAAATACTCTGTTTGTTTCTGAACCCCTGTACAAAAAGTAAAAACGGATCAGAAATGGTATTTGGTAGATAAACCGTACATTTTTTTTCACCAGATGCGTATTGCCATAATCAATGTCTCTTCTAGTCCAGTCGAATTGTGAAAAAATTGCTCAGAATGTGGTTAAAGCATCAAACTTTGCAGAGTGTTAGTTGAGGTCATCACTAACATTTTTAGCTATGAACCCAATTTAGAAAATCAAAATTGCGGCTATGGTGGCCATTTTGAAATCATGTCCAAAAAAATAATAAAAATAATTAGAAAAAATATGAAAAATATATTTATTTACCAACTTTGATAAACTTTCGTATTTCTTACGACAGAGATTATCAACTGAGGACTATTGAAGCATTTAGTGGCCATCTTGAAAGGTGGCCATCTTGGAAACGTAAATTTCCAATATATCATTATTCGCTATCCTAAATTGTTTTTTGAATTGATATTAAGTTTTATTTGCATTTACAACTAGTTTTGCTAATCATTTATTTATGACTGTTAATAAAGGATATATTCACCAAGTGCTCAAATAAGCTAGTGTATATAAACACGGTTAACAAATAAATGTATGCAAAGAAATACGTTAATTCTTTAAATAGCAGTTAAGCATATAGGGCTTTGTGGCACCGTTAAGGTCCACAATTCCTCTAAAGTCCACATCACCGCTAAAGTCCACAACAATTTCCCGCTAAAGTCCACAACGCCGCTAAAGCCCACAAACTTTTCGTTTAATGACCTCCGCTAAAGTCCACAAGAAAACGCCGTTAAAGTCCACAATAACAAGTTCCGTTAAAGTCCAAAACATTTTTTTTATTATCAAAAGATCAATTAGCTAGTTTTTTACTCCCAATAGTATATATATATAATAAAAAGCATGAACCCTTGTTTTTTCAAAGTATTTCTTACGAAATCGTATTAGGGACATAGTAAACATCAAATTTGCAATGAAATATTTTTCAAAGTCAAAATTGTGACATTCCAAATTTTAAAATTTCGACATAATCTCGAATTTTTTTCCCTCCTCAAATTTTTGTATTACCACTAAATAAAAATTCAAAGTTTAGATTTTTTTTTTAAACTCGAAATTTCGAATTTCCACAAACTAAAAATTTCGACTTTACGTCAAACTAAAAAAAAATGACATTATAACGAACACGTGAGTGATTTTAATAAAAAAAAAAAAAAAAACAGACATGCAAGATTTTTCATATATCATTTTATTTAGTTTTAAAAAATAATTTCAATATAAGCAAAAGGTTAATTACCAAAAATACTATGTTCAAAGTTAGCCACGCTCATCACGATCTTGAATACCCCAACTGCAATCTACACGATCGTACTACGATCATCAAAATTTGTATTTTTTCCACAGATCGTAGTGCGATCGTGGGCTAGTGGGACTGGGGTATAATATTAATCATGCTCATACCGACTTTTTTCAAACTCAAAATTTCGTCTTTACTTCAAACTCCAAAAAATACTTTCTTAAACTCCAAATTTTGACTTTTCTTATGATGCGTTCACACGTAATTCGTTTTACTGTCCGAACGTCGTTAACTTTTAATTCGTATCAACAAAAACGGATTTCTAAGGCGAATTGGTTAGTGCGAATAAGAAAATTCAAATCAATTCGAATTAAAAAGGAAGAGTGCGTGAACACGATTAGTGATTTCGATTGGCATTCGATTCGAATCAAATGTACGTGTGGACAAGGCATTAAACTCAACATATCGACTTTTTTAAAACAAAAACAAAAAAACTTTTAAAACTAAAAATTTCGTCCTTTCCTCACTATTTAAACATAGACTGGTTGGTAATTAAACACAGCTACTAGTATTACAATTTTAGGAGGAGGTGACATGGACGAAAATTAAAAAGCAACCGAAGATCCACACATTTTGGCAATTTATTTTCAGAAATTCGTTTTGTTCTAAAAATATGATAAGGATAATCATTTTATATTGAAGAGTTTCATTCGGAAAGAACATGCATGTTGACAGAAATTTGTAATTTGAATAAATTTCAAGATTTAAAAATGTCAAAGTTTCAAGTTAAAGTCAAAATTTCGAGATTTGAATAGTTAAAATTTCGAGTTAAAGTCGAAATTTACAGATTTGAAATGCCAAAATTTCGACTCTGAAAAAAGAAGTTCACTGCTAATTTTATTTCTACTATATATTAAAAGAAGATGTGGTATTATTGCCAATGAGACGGCCTTATTGTGTCCCTTATGTGGGGTCTTAAACTAACGGCCTTACTATGTCCCTTATGCGGGGTTCACACATTGCCGATTATTGCTCCCGTTTGAGACCAATCAGCGATACGACACGAAAAGTGATCCAGATCTTGTCGATTGCGAAACGTTTTTGCCTACACCGTTCGGGAACAGTCCCGTTATTAAAATGAAATTCGTCAATGATACACACGTCAGAGTCCCGACAATTACAAAATACAAGACGACTGAGACCAGCCAAAGCCAAAGACAGTTTTCCAACAGATAACTTCCGTCAGCCTCGGTTCACTGTCTATATAGTCACTGTTAGCTCTCTGTCGGATTTAATTCGGAAGAATCGGGAAGCAGTCCTGACAGACTCGATCGAATTTCAACATGTAAAAGATACAAATTATATTAGAAGCGGATTGAGAACGGGATTATAGGGATAAATTCGCTTGGAAACGGTTGAATATCGAAGATTCCTGAACAATATCTGACTGTTGTCGTGATTAAACTATTTGTTTTACAAATATTAATTAAAGTTTCAATTTCCATCCACGATTCACAGGATCTTGATCAGACTTTTGACAAATTTCAATCGGGAATTGTCCTGTCAAACTGAGACCCCAGCTAAAAGCCCCTGTCCCACTTGAGCACGATTTCACCACGCTCACCTCGACCTAAAAGAAATGAGAACGTGGTGAGGTCGCGTATGAGCATGATTAATATTATACCCCAGTCCCACTAGGCCACGATCGCACTACGATCTGTGAAAAAAATGCAATGATCGTAGTACGATCGTGTAGATCGCAGTAAAATCGTATCACGGTCGTGGTGAGGTCTTTAAGATCGTGATGAGCGTGGCTAACTTTGAACATAGTATTTTTGGTAATTAACCTTTTGCTTAAGCCCCAGTCCCACTAGACCACGATCGTACCACGCTCATTGCGATCTAAAATAAATTTAGATCGTGGTGAGGTCGCGGTATGAGCGGCATGAAAATGTTAATTTTCGTTGCTTTCACGATGCAACTACGTCCTAATTACCCTTCTACAACGATCCCGTTACGACTAAACCACGTTCTCACCGCGCTTATTCTGCGACCTCACTACGCTTAAAAAGATCTTTCTACGCTCTTCACGTTCTCACTACGACCATGTCACTAGTTATTCGATTGCAACACGATCTTACTGCGATTATAGCACATTCATACCGCGATTTTACTACGTTCTCAGCAATACCGTCAATATCGTGTTTCATATCAATATAGTTCCATTCCTTCTATTTCTGATTAAAACGTAGATTTCTCAGAAACAATACAGTCATGCCACCAAAATCTACTAGAACACGTGGACGTGGTGGTAGGGGTTGATGTAGAGGCAGAGGGAGCAAAGAATGAACGCCATACTAAACTCCAAATAGTACACAAGAAACTAAATTTAAAAATAGTACAAGACTATCAAAGGCCAGAGGATCCTGACTTGGAACAGGCGCAAAAATAGTGGGGTTAAACATGTTTGTGATAGCTCAACCCCCCCTATACCTCTAGCCAATGAAGAAAAGTAAACGCAAAACAAAACGCACATTTAAATTCAGTTCAAGAGAAGTCCGATTCTGATGACTTAAACAAAATAATCAAAATGACAATAATACATAAATAACAACAGACTACTAGCAGTTAACTGACATGCCAGCTCCAGACTTCAATTAAACTGATACTATACACATAAGTAGTATAATACTTGTCATCAAGAGATGTCGGAACGACCAATCAAACCTTAATTACAACCTATTGCTGGTCCATAAAGCTCAAATGACGATATTTTAGTGAAAAATAGCAGAGATGATACAGATGTGTCAATATATATAGGCAGATGTGGTATGAGTGCCAATGAGTCAACTCTCCATCAACATAAAAATCTATAAAAGTAAACCAGTATAGGCCAAGATACGGCCTTCAATACGGAGCCTTGGTTCACACCGAACAGCACGCTATAAAGGGCCCAAAAAAATACTAAAATTCAACCATTTAAATGGGAAAAATCAACGGTCTAATCTATATAAAAACGAGAAGCATGGTTGAGTCGTTGGAGCAAATGGATAAATACATTCAGACAAACAAAATCTAGGGAGTTTTTTTTTATATATTTTAAGTGAAAATGACAATAAAAATAATGGTCGAAGTGTGAACGTAGTAAGGTCGTGAGAAGAGCGTGCTAGAATCGTACTATGTTCGTGAACAGCGCGGTAAAGTCGTAGTGGAAGCGTAGTTGGGTCGCGGTGAGAACGTGATGGTCGTAGTAAGGTCGTGATAACGTCGCTGTGAGATCGTAGCACAATCTCCCAGAATAGAATCACGCTTTCGCTACGCTCTCGCTACGATTGTACAGCGACCTTTGCGATCTTACCACGATCTTAGTGAGCTCTCACTACGCTTCTATTACGACTTAATTTCTCCACGACCGCACCACGATTGTTTTGAACATGTTCAAAGTTGTCCACGCTCTTCACGATCTTGAAGACCTCACCACGATCGTGGTATGACCTTATTGCGACCTACACGATCGTACCACGATCATCAAAATTTGCAGTTTTTTCACAGATCGTAGTGCGATCGTGGCCTTGTGGGACTGGGGTATTATATTGAAATTATTTTATAAAACTAAATAAAACGATATATGAAAAATCTTGCATGTCTGTTTTTTTTATATCAAAATCACTCAAGTGTACGTTATAATGTCATGTTTTTTAGTTTGAAGTAAAGTCGAAATTTTGAGTTTGAGAGAAGTCGAAATTTGGCGTTTGAGAAAAGTCGAAATTTCGAGTTTAAGTCGAAATTTTCAAATTTGGAATGTCAAAATTTCGACTTTGAAAATTATTTCATTACAAATTTGATGTTTACTATGTCCCTAATACGATTTCGTAAGAAATACTTTGAAAAAACAAGGGTTCATGCTTTTTATTAGATATGTATACTATTGGGAGTAAAAAAACTAGCGAATTGATCTTTTGATAATAAAAAAAACTGTTTGGACTTTAACGGTGCTTTTTTGTGGACTTTCGCGGAACTTGTTATTGTGGACTTTAACGGAGTTTTCTTGTGGACTTTAGCGGAGGTCATTTTGTGGACTTAAGCGGAAAGTTTGTGGGCTTTAGCGGCGTTGTGGACTTTAGCGGAAAATTGTTGTGGACTTTAGCTGTGTTGTGGACTTTAGAGGAATTGTGGACTTTAACGGTGCCACAGGGCTTAGTTACTTTTTTACCACCAAAAAATGTGTATATACAATATGAGTTATGACCACTGTTTGTTGAAAAGGAAAACTGCGTAGCTATTAAAATCACTGGAGCTAAAAAAAATAATAAAAAAATAGACTGGAAAAAATTCCGTAACGCGAAGAAAGGACACGTAAGGATTTACGATTCCAGGCAAATACAAAAAGAGCCGAATAGACATTTGAGCTGGTAATCAGTCATTTGTTGTAAGCGTACAACTGTTCCAAGTTGAAGAAGGGCATGTTATGGGAGAATCACAAGGCAAAAGGTACTAATCCTTTCAAGGCAAATCTTAAGATCAAAATATATTTTGTCAGGAAAAACGAAAAAAGTCTAAGATGAGTCACGGATTGAAAATAAACCAGTAAAATAACCAGCCACAGTTGTGATGAATCAAAAAGAACAATGACTGCAGGGTGTTTTGTTCTTCTTTCTTTTTGATGAGGTATCTGACTATCATTAATCATCAAGCATCGACAATTATGATCGACAATAGTGTACGTTACTGTCACTTGAACTACTAACAATTGTTCTTTTAGCCAGACTCAGTGCTGGAGATTAATATTTCAGGAGCAGATAACATGCTAGATGTTTGTTAAAACTACACGATAAGACAATTAGACAGAATTCGAGACACAGAAAAATGGTCAAGAATCTGTTATCCATGGAATGGGCCTCGCCAAAATGATAGAAAACAGCGACGGCTACAATCTGTAATGGTTTTAATATTTGAAATTGATGATATCTGTAAATTTTACAGTAAATGCTCTTAGTAAATATGAGTTTTTATGAAAGGAATGATTAATACACCATTCTAAAAATTGAAAACTATCTGCCATAGATGATATGCAAGCACACATGAATGGTTGCGTCTTTCTCTAGATTCTCAACGAATATGTTGGGGAAGTTCTGAAAAAGGCCATGTCGTTTAGTCGTGATGGTGAAGGCCTTTTCATAGTCAAAGTAACTAGAATAGTTTGAAGAGTTAGGCTTGCTGCTATAAAAAGGTTTACAGGGACATTCAATGTAGGCTTTCAAAATGAATCAGTTCCACAATCTTTGAGACATCTTACTCTCTATTCGATGTCTGATAAGTTTCAGTTGTATCCTTTCGACTACGAGTTGCACAATTGAACTATTATAGCTGAGAAATGGTATGTTTGTCTGCCACTCAACGATATAACTGGACTGTGTCACGATGTTATGCCATCATGTATCATTCTTACTGAGGAAACTTATGTCTGTTGAACTGATTCGTTTTCAACAGCGTTCACTGAGTGTCACTGTAAAGCTATTTTTAGTATCAAGCATATATTTTTTGCCTGCTATGGCTATGGTGATGCCTTTATTTTTACCCTTCATAAAGAGGTCTGTTTTAGAGCGTCACGAATACCTTTGTCTAAAATCAAGAGAACTAATTTATCTTGCTTGTATGCTTGCTATGGCAGGTACATTCCATTTTTTTAACAGCGTTGTATCAGTTCTTCCTTCCCTGATAACTCCAAATTGTTCCAGGCGTTAACTGTACAATTTACCGTGATGTGCAAGCTTGAAGATTAGTACAATACCTATTCCAGCGCGTGTGCCATCAATGTTTTTTATTATTTTGGAAAGCATAGCTCCAAGATTAAAGATTCCTGGCTTTCTTTCTTTGTCTTATACTCTCTGATCTGCTATGTTGTCAAAGTTTTATCAACCATCAAGCAGGATATTTGTGAGTTGACATCTTCAGCTCTTACTTTGGCTAGGGGAATATGTCTTGTAGTACAGGTGCATAGTCATGCCCTATTGTTGTCGATTTGAAAATGTCGATGTATCATGAAGGTCTTCAGATACATCACCACAGAAATAATACACTACAGTCATTGCTTTTGTTGATCCAGTATCACCTTACAGTTGTTGGTTACTTAGTGTTTTCTTTCAATTGGCAACTTATCTAGTATGTTTTCCCTTTTACTGATGAAATATTTTGAGATCTAATTAGTTTGTTTGACATGATTTGTGCCATTATGCCTTGTGATTCTAGAGTGCTTTTGCAGCTCCATAGCCCTCATTTAACTGTTTCGAATTGAGCGAAAGGAAAAGCATTTCAAAACCCAACATCTTCATATGTTTGCATCAAAAGAGTGATTGCCAGCTCAAATGTCTATGTCTGTTCTATTTGTATCTGCTTGGCATTGCAAACCCTCACATGTTCTCTCTTGCCGTCTCATACATTCCTTACAGTCTAATTGCCGATAATGTTTTTCTAATATCTAGCCCCAGGGTTTTCGAAATCTACAATTTTGAACTTTTCAAACAAAAACTTTCGGTCATAAATTATATCATATATACGTAATTTCTGTTTTAAAAAGTTACTTAGGCAAACATGTAACACAAATTCTGATACTGATATCTTTATTTTGTAAACATGTGCATGCCTTATTTGACTTCTTTGTGAATATCAAATATAGATTAGTAAAAAATGTATGAATGCAAACAGTGAATTAATAAGATAAGCAAATAATGATATATTGGAAAATCATGTTTTCAAAATGGCCATCATTGAAGATGGCTACCCCAAAAAAATCAATATATATGAAGTTATCAGATGACAGGCCTTGTCATCTGTGATGAATATACCATATGACTATATAATGACTTCCTGCAGTAAGCGCTCAACTTATATCTGTTATAAGTCAAAGTGAACACGGTTACTAAGGAAATGCAAATGTTTAAAGGCAGTATTAAGTAGTACAACGATATGTAAATGTGGATGACATTGTGATCGAATATGATAGACAGAGTGTGGTTTGGTAAAACATATATATTTCATTTATTGTTAGATATTTTCAATGTCAATTGAAAACATTTGTGTAATTGATGTTCTTTTAACATTACTTTTATGATACGTAATTCATTATGTCTGCAATCAAGGTTTTTGAAAGTTTTTTCAAATAAACGATATCAACCAAACGAATTATCCTGTAATCAAACAAACGACATGTAAACACATATTTTCTTGCTGTATTTGTACTTGTAGAATAAAATTCTCCTGTTATTCTATATTGAACAAGCGGTGGAACGAATATTGCTTTTAGAGTAATAGTTCATTTTATGATCCTCTTTGTGGTCCGCGTTTTAATGCTGTTATACCCAAAACACAACAGAAGAATAACTCAGGGAGGGGGTATGCTCACTTTTTTCCTGTTTATATAGCTCAAATAAGTACATTTGTATATCCTCGACAATGCATTTTTTTTTATTTTTATAGAAAAATGACTACATATTTTGGCTTAAAAAATCAAGTATTTTCAACATGGCCGCCATTCAATATGGGTAATATTTCCAAAACTTTCGTTCATCAAGAAATTTGAAATCGGCACTGTTGTTCTATTTAGGTGGTATGGGTGTCTTCCTCCATCTTGGATTGTGAAAAACAGTGAACCAAAGGTCCATATTTTCTATCAAGTTAGCAAAATTTGATGCAGGAATGCAGATATTTAATGTGAATTTTCATTTAAAAGAACCAATTTATAAGAATATAAACTAAAAATATTAATATATTTGCAAATGTTGATTATTTTTGTTTTTTTTTGAAAAAAATAAATTGACATTTTAAGGGGAAGTAACTCTAAAACAGTGCATTTTCTGAAGAATTCTACCTGGAATTTTCCTATTTTGAATTTTAGCCGGAAAAAACGTACGGTGACCCTATCTTTTCTTTTGATATTCTCAAAGCATTGTCTGAAAGCTATCTTTTCCTTAAGTATTTAACAATTCTATCATTTTGTTTAGTTTCTAATTACAAAATGGTGTTTTTTCCTGTATAATCCATACAAAATTTATCATTTTGTCACGTCCGGTAGCTCAAAAAAATGCGAGGTGACCTATCATATTTATTATATTTTTCAACATATATCAATAGATACTATGTTTTGGCAAAGTATGAACAAATTCTATCATTTTTATTTTAGACTCCCACACCACCTTAACCAGGTTTTATGTCAATATCTTCTCTAATATCATTTTCATGATTTTTTTATTAATCTACAGAGATCAAACGGCCGCCATTTTCAAATGGCCGCCTCGTCCACAAATTTCGACTTTCAGAGTGGGTTCATAGCTTAAAATATTGTCCATGACATATGCTAATATTATGCCAAATTTCATGCTTTTACCACAATCAGAGCAATTTTGTCAAAAATCTGCACAAATCGACTGGACTATTCAGTGATGATCGAAAACAAAATATTGGAAATCCAAAGCTGATTAGAAAAATAAAACGCTATCAACCAAAAAGGACAATAGGTATAGTAAAAGTTTTGGAGTGAACGATAATCTTTTAAAAGCCGATTGAGAAAAAAATATCAACGTACTAGATGTCTTTCAATTATGTAACAATATGCACATGTTTGCCTTTCTATTTTAAGGGTTTAAGCGTTCTTGTTGTAACTAAATCAAGCAATGTATATCGAGCTAACCAAAGCTATAACAGTACATTGTTATATTCTAAAAACTTGATCTCTGATAACTTTTTTAGAAGTTATCTCGCTTGACATAATTGAATTCAGTTTTATAAGTATGATGGGTGAACTATAAGTATAAGAGAAATATATTATTTTTATTTGAAATTGGTGAGCTCCAAAATTGATTCAAAGTCAAAGTTCAGTTAGAGAATCAACAATTTTACAAATGCTTGTTATCTCTGATACTAAAGACTTATAAACTATGAAATGGATAAAATTGTAATTTTACTGGTATGACAAAAACTTTTATTAAGGAGATGTAAATATAAATTGAGAAGATCTAACAATACTTTGAATTAAACAATTAAAAGTGGTCATTCTTTCAGTAAATTTTCAGATTCATTCATTGCGGTTATTCAGTTTTGTTCAGACAGTTCGTCTAGTCTATATAAAGCTATTGAGTTTAAATTCAGACGTACTAAACTGCCTACAGCTACAGTGCTATTGACTGCACTCATACTGCCTGAACGGTACTGAAATTATAACAACATTAAAAAAAACAGCTTAAACTCTTCTATAGACATTACGCTGTCAGAAGGTTCAGACGTTTGCAATGTTTTTCATATTTTATAAGAATTATTTCACATTGAATTGTTTACATCAGTTCTTGCTCAATGTCACATATTATGTGAAAATTCAAAACATTGGTAACTATAATGAATTTATTTACTACCACTGGGTCGATGCCACTGCTGGTTGAGATTTATTTCCCCGAGGGTATCACCAGCCCAGTAGTCAGCACTTATGCTGAGATGAATTATCATTGATATGGTTATATTTATAAATTTGCTGTTCACAACATTTTGAATTTTTGAAATACTAAGGCCTTTCTACCTCAGGCATTGAGCTGTATTTGGCAAAAGTTTTAGGAATTTTGGTCCTCAATGCTCTTAAACTTCGTACTTTGTTTGGCCTTTTTAACTTTTTTGGATTCGAGCGTCACTGATGAGTCCTTTGTAGACGAAACGCACGTCTGGCGTATATAAAAAATTTAGTCCGGGTAACTATGATGAGTTTATTTATATATTGAATACCTGATCAAAAACTTAAACGGATCTAAATGGAAGCCGATCTGGACAAAGAATAGAGCTTTGCATAAAAATATATTTCTGGTTGTTTTTCTCCTTCTTTTTTGTTTTCGTTAAACATATTCAGGATCCTGTATTTCAGTGGGTTTCGTTTGTTTGTGTGTTACATATTTGTTTCTCGTTCGGTTTTTTTTAAATAAATAAGGCCGTTAGTTTTCTCGTTTGAATTGTTTTACATTGTCTTATTGGGGCCTTTTATAGCTGACTATGCGGTATGAGCTTTGCTTATTATTGAAGGCTGTACGGTTACCTATAGTTGTTAATGTCTGCAGTGTCATTTTGGTCTTTTGTGGATAGTTGTCTTATTGGTAATCATACCGCATCTTCTTTTTTATATATTCTAGCGACAAACAATTCACTTCGTAACTGAATAAAATGATTAAGATTGGGTACAGATAGGTACATTTAAACATGCAATTTTCTGCTAAGATATTTATATTTAAGGAAAAGAAGTTGTGCCACTGTTCTTTAACGAAAGTCCTCAACTTTGTCAGAAAATCGGGTTTCATATTGTTCTACCTTGGATTAAAACATAAACATAGTTAAAGATGTAATCACCATCCAAGAGTTCTACTGTAATATACAAATACTTAATATTTTTCAAATCTTTATGAGTTTGCATAATTTGTTTAAATATCGTATTCTTCTATGAGTTTGTTTCGTCCCTCTCCTTCAGACATTGCTTCGTGAGTACATCTCTTAGAACTCAATACGATCAAATACTTTAACAAGGCGAACACTGTGTGTGGAATACAAACTTTGTATTTCAAGCTCTCTACCTTTGCATATAAACAAATGTCTTGAAGGAAATATGATGATATATGACCGATAAAAGAAAATCGGTATATACACTCAGTTCTTCAAGCAAATATGACATCCATATAAGAAGTACAAAAATCATTTATTCCTTTAATGCTTTTGAATAAGACAACAAAACATAAACTGCCAGAGTCAAGGAACGGCGGCTCTCATTTTGGTTCTCTGTCAGAGAACCAAAAGTAGGGCAAACGTTCCTTTACTATCGCAGGATTAACAATTAAAAAATGCTTTAAAAAAACTAGCCATTAGAGCATCACATGACAGTCTTAAGTATGGGTTACTACGATAGAACTGTTCGCAAATAAGAATTTAATTATTGTGTTTAGAGCATAAACTCCAAAGTCAACACATATATCATCTAACCCAGCTGAAATTAATAATTTACTTACTGTTGCTATTAAAGAAAGACGACCCACATCATTATCATATTCATATAATGTGAGACTACAACTATGTCTGCAGAAGACAATATTTCTTAATAGGCATTAGCATGCAACTGCTGGTATAACGTTTGCACAACATTTTGCTGAATATATCTCAACATTTGTTGATAGCGGTATAATTAATAATACTGTTGGTATGTTTGTTGTAGATGGTTGGAGCATACGATAGAAACATATATACAATTGTGAATGTGAATTCTGATAGCCTTTTGTAAAAGCTGGTCCGAATTTGGGAACGTTTTATCAGTCTTATTCTGCAGAAATAGGTATTGGTTTCTGCAGAAATAGCTATTGGAATGAAGTTTTGTTTAAATTAAGTTGAATAAATATCCATGACTTGTCCAAAGTATCAATTGTTCCCTTGGAAAAAAGGGTCAATAAGTGTGTTAAGCTTGTCGATTGGTACGCATGTCATATTTTTGTTATTATATATGACCTTTTAAACTTCAAAGATCCATCAAGTTCAATTTGAGTTTCAACGGAACTTATGATAGCGTTTGAAATATCTGCTTTCTACTGAAAGAAAGCCATAAGTTTTGAGTGAAACCTATTTTTGCTATCAAGTGTCCAGCTCCAGCTTATATATAAATATTATATGGACACCTTCTGCAAATGCAGCAATACTATACGGTAATTATGACATGTTTAAACTTTGGCTAGTGAGATAAAATTTTCGTACTTCCGAGTATCATGGTGTAGTTATAATGCCAGTTTTAGATAAAGTGAAATGCAAACAAAATTGCTTAATGTAGCCATACATTTTGCTTTTGCTAAAACTAAAGGGCATACGATAGACTTTTGATCCCGTAATCAATTTTGATAAAAATTTGTATATAGGCTATAATTTTACTAGATGAAAACCAAATATGTAATAAAAAATATACCTTTATGTGCTACTTTTTGAGTAAAAGAAGGTCACATTTTCAGATCTTTGCTCAAAATTCGGATTTTTGGACGTTTTTTTCCTTTACAGAGAATTACACAGATAAAAGATAAATACAATCTGTTTTGTTAAATTATTTGTATTTTCTGTTTTATATAAGTATCGTATCAATTTATGCAGTGATTTTATAGAAATAACTCATTATTCATCAACTGTTCAAAAAATGTAGAAAGTTCATTATATTTTGCTGTGTATTTATCAAAGGAGTAGGTCCGGTAAGGACTCATTTTGGCCTCAAATTTCATTTTCATCTGACGAAAGATTTTGACCACTTTTGAAACACGTAAGTGTCTATTCAACTTGATACAATTAGTTTACGTGAAAGATTTTAACTTATTTAGTCATTAAAAACGATCCTATTCAAGCTCAAATATGAAAAATTTCTCAAATATGCCAAAAAACGTCACTTTTTAGATGTTTTTTTTGTCAATAATGAAAGTGGCCGCATCCGTGTTCATCCACAAACTTTTTATATTTTATGTATTATCATTAAATACAACTTACATTTCAATATTAAGGATGAACACGAATGCGGCCACTTTCGTTTTACACGGAAACCGTCTGAAATTTAACTAAAATGATAGAATTTTGAAGATTTCAGCAATTTAGCATGACTTAATGGTGCTTCAACACGATATATGTGCATTCTATTGTCAAATAAAAACCATATTTATGCAGCAGAAGCATTCAACTGTCCAATAAATAACTAAAAATTTACATTTTAACAATTTTGTAAAACTGTCATATTTTGGGGCCAAAAATGGGTCTTACCAGACCTACTCCTTAAAAAATATTGCATTATTGACTTTTTTGTGAAAATCGGTACAAATAATTTGTATACATAATCAATACAAAAGTTATTTTAGAAAGCAGGGGTCCAAGAACTTGTTTGCCAGTTAAATTAGTTTGAATGATAAAAATCAGTCGAAAAATTTATCTTTTCCCCAATATGTCATGTATGCATAATTTGACGTGGCGAAATAGCATTTAACGTTAGCAATGTATTGCCTTCCCTGTAAGTGTATCGGTGCCCTAAAGATATTTAGATATCGTGTCGTCAGGAAGTTGAACAAAAATCCCCTCACCATTGTAAGATTAAACATCAACTATTCTCAACAAGAAGTGTGTTGGCAAGCAAGGAGTGTTGTTAAGATTACGAAAATATATTTCAGATGTTGTTAGGTATGTTCAATTGGGACTTCATTCATGTAGGAACTATTGACGCGACTGCATGTAATGTTTGGTCTTCATCGCTAGCTAGTGATTAATTTTCAATCAGTTTCTGTTCATTTTGTACATGTATAGCTGCTCGAAAGGCTTCTGAAATCGGTGAAATACTGAAACCAATCTTTTGATTTTCCTGTCCTTTGTATTGATAATTACGATTGATTTTGCGTAGTGTTTATAAAACTTACACTGTAGTTCGCTGAATTGTGCTTTGTTTTCAATTCGTGAAGAAGAAAGCAGCAGTATTGGTCAGTCTTTTACCAAAATAAAAGATCATGAAGAACGCTATTTGTGGACAAGAAAATAGTCACGGATAGCATAGAACAAAACTGAGAAGCCTTATTGAGCATGTAACACATTCAACTCAGTGTTAATCTTCTTTCTTTGAATTGCTAAGTTGACAAATTACAGAGCAAACCCTTTAGTAAAGGGCTTTAGTAATAAACTCTTGTGAAAATTGAATTTGCTCTCTTCTTTATGTCGTTTACAAATAAGAATAGATAATCTTTTAATCTTTAAATTTTTAGCATATCGTCAGATTTAATCAAACGTAGATTTTTGTCACGTTTCTGCGATTTGCGTTTTCAGAACATAACAGTCCAATGAAAAAAGCCGTGGCATTAATATTTTTCTGGGTAGAACAAACTAGAATAATTTAAATAAAAAAGTATGCGAAGATGTCAGCATTGGTGGACTACAATGCGAAGATATAGTCCCTGAATTACACTTATCCGTTCTAATTTATTGTTATAATATATTTAGTTTCAACTTTTAGAAAACCTTGATGAATTACCTCTTTGCAAAAAATTATCAGTCATTTTTTTTTAATAACCCTTAGATACAGAAATATCAATAATAATCTATATGATTGGCAAAATTAGAAGGAGGAATAAATCCTGAAATTCATAGAATTATAATGTATATTAAAATTTGTCGATAAACGTGATTCTTTAGGAAACCGCACCGGAGAGGTCAAATAACTGTGAAAAGGAAGTTTTATAACTCTTCTGCGCAAAATGAATAGAAGATATTGATGCAATTTTAATTTGCTTTATTATGTGTTTTTTCACTTGTCTTTATTCTATTATTAATATTACTTTTACTGTTTGGTCTGTTTTCTGTGATATCAATTTTTCGTGGCTCGGTACTTATACATCCCATCAGTGTGTTTGTATTATCTGATGTGATTTGTATATACGACTTTGTGTATTTCTTTGGTTCATATGACGTGACTCTATACTTTTCAGATCCCGCCAATGTGTTATTGTTTTATCATATGTCACTATCTAATTGTTCTATTATGAAGTTGAATATACCCTCAAGGACAAAACTAAATCAATCCCGTTGTGGTATTAACCATATGAGGATTCTTATAAATTCTAAAGAACATCTGGATAATTTTAAATCTCGGTCTTTTTTCTGAAATTAGTTCTTACATACTTTTGATTATTTTAATTCTATTCTGTTCAGTGTTCTATTGTATAGTATTTCATTTTATTATTTCATTGTTATAACAAATCATTGTAATCATTGTATGAAATTTAAAACCCGCAAGGGTCCATAATTGGATTAATAAAGTATTCTTATTCTTATTCTTATTCTTATACCACCATTCTCCATATAAAATTATCATTTGTTTAAAAAAAACATTGAACGACAAAATTATTTAATATTTCTATATGTGACATTTACATTTTATAACGTTAAACACGCGAAGCAATGCTGTGGTTTTTAAATTTGATAAATGCTATTTGTGCTTTATTGTTAAATATTTGTTTGTTTTGTGATTGTGACACAGTGATGACTACTGTACCCATATTTGTACAATGTTGTACTATTCTATTTATTATGTCTTGTTTTTTTTCACGCATAGTTGTAAATATTATGGAATTTGATGCGACTGTCATACAAGTGAGAAGTTAATCGCTATAAAACCAGGTTCAATCCACAATTTTCTACATCTGAAAATGCCTGTACCAAATAAGAAATATGACAGTTGTTATCCATTCATTTGAAGTATTTATCATTTGATTTTGCATACGATTCGGGACTTTCCGTTTTGAATTTTCCTCGGAGTTCAGTATTTTTGTGAATTTTACTTTTTACAGATGTTGTAACCACTCCATGGAAATAGAACCGAGTGTATATCTCTAAACTTAAGTGAAAATAACCCAAAAAATAAAAAAAAATAAAACATATAGTTTTATAATAAAAATTATAGAAAACAAAACACGTCTTTTTAATTCCATTTTATGAAAATTGCATTATAGAAATCGCTATGACCGGGTAAAAAAGAAAATTAATGTATTACCTTTGCAAAAAAATCAGTTGCAGCCTGCATATATGCCTGTCCATTGAATTAAAATTATAAGTACAAGTTTCTTGATTTGTAACTCTATTATATGCCTTTTTTAAACAGTGTTCTATAAGCGATCAGCTTACGCCTGACGTGACTTTTAAAATCCGAAAATTAGAACTTTCCATCCTCATTTTCGTATCTTCAATTGTAAATTTTAGATGAAATGACTTTGGATTATGTTTAAATATTTAGTTTTTATAGTAAATACTTATTCATGTAATTCTCTGTATCTGTGGTCATTTGTATAAACATGCAATTTACTCTTTTTGTCATATTTTGTAGTAAATGCAATTTTGGAATTATCGATGCCATTCGTACTCGGTCCAAGCACTTTAGATTGTTTTGGTCACACGTGTCATCACAGCGGCGATGATAGAGTAAGTTAATTTATTTATATTTTTCGTACAGTCGATTCTTTAAGTAAAAAAAATCATATTCTTTGATTTTGTTTTTTGTACTTACGTTTTATAAAATAGTTTTATTTTATATATAGGTTGTTAATTCCTCACACATAACGACATAACAAAAACACGTCTAGATTTATAGAGAAGAATATTCATTTATATTTATTTGACGTTTTAAAATCCGTCAGTAATCAGGAAATAGATTCTTACATAACAAGTGTAAAAGCAGTTAGTCAATGGGCTTATTTTAAAGCTTGATATACACCTTCTTGTGACAATATGATAAGTGCATTAGGTTATTCCTAAGATCCATGTAATATTTATTTAGGTTTTTATTATGTGCATTGATAGACTTTCACACGTACTGAGAGCAATAATGACCTACTAAAAGAGACAAATTCATCTAATATGTCTTGTCAATTTTGCATGAGAGATTTTGAACCAGTAGATTCTAAATTTATCTTAAATTTATAAGAAAAAATAAGTAAAAATTATGTAAGTACAGACAGTCCATCATAGTTTGTCTTTAACCAGTGTTTGTAAAACATTTTCGGATTTACTTTCATTGGGAACATTCAAACCAAACATTCAAAAGCTAGTATGTATAAGATCTAAACACGTCCAAATGTCACCTTTACAAATAGACAAATTCGTTAAATTCAATTTCGTATGAGGCAGTTTACTGGTATTTTATTATTTAACCCTCTTGCTGCCAGTTGTTTTTCATGGTTGCATTTCATGTGCCGGTTATGAATTCAGATGTCCAACAATGACGTCATTCGATATATGATGTCACACCAACATGACCTTTAAATTATGGACCCATTGAAAAAAATATTCAACAGCTTAATATTTGGTATTTTATTTTAAAAAGACACCGCAATGAGGAGAAGCTTTAATAAATTAAAACATGGACATTTGTGTTCTTCCGGCACAGTAGGTGTGGACACATGGATACCTCCGGCAGGGTTAATAAGCGGATATTTAAAAAATACGATGTTTAGTCATTTCCATTGCTTTTTCCTCGGGTCAACGATGATTTTTAAAGGCACAAAAGAAAGTCATTGTAATTTTTTGTCAAATATATACAAAAACACGCAAACATTTCACCTTACAATCTTCTTTTTGTCAAATTTTAATACATTCTTAGGCGTTCAAAAAGTCTTTTGTATCAGTTTTGTCTACTCTCTACACTACACTGCTACAAATCTAATCGAGAGAAGTCAATGCAAATTAATTTGCTGTAACTTGTAAAAAGCCTTTTTTGTATAATGAAAAAAGAAAAGTATGCCAGATACACTTACTGGAAATGTGAAGATATGATTGAAGTTTAATTTTTCTCCTAGATACCATATATGTACGTTTCGACGATAAAGTATTTTGACAGGTAGCATGTATTCCTATGGGCATTAACTGTGCATCTTTAATAACAAATTTATTCCAGTTTTGCTATGAATCTCAGTTTATGACCAAACTCAGTTAAGACACGTCTTTGTTACATTTGATTGATACATTCAACAATACCATACCGTTATCTTGCTGATATGTTTTCGTTAAATAATCCAGAATCCAAAATTTACTCAAAATAACTTACTTTAACTAAATCAAACATAAACAGCAGTAGTTGTCCCTTACTAGATTTAGACGTCTCAATTTCTAAAGGGAAACTCCATACTTAAATTTTCGATAGACGATTTTTCATCCCTATTGTTGATTTGTCTTTTTAAAACGGCGATATTCGTTTTGTCTCCATCATATTCTGTTTATATATCCCAACTCGTTCATTATGCCCGTGTGTGTAGTTGTGTCATCGATTCTCACGAACGTAACCAATGCATTACTGGTAAATTGTTAAGTCAGGGATTTCGTAACTATCAGTAACTTAATACTTTTACTCAATTCTGTCATTGATACACAGATTTAATTAGTAAATTTGACTGTAAAAAATGGTATTTCACATCCTACAATTTACGGTAATATTGTACTAACAGCGTAGAAAGCACTTTGTGATCCGTGTTAACTCATCGAACCTTTAAACAACTTATAAGTTAGGGTTATCTTACTTATGTTATAATTAGATCTTTGAATATAGTTTACATTGGCATCAATATCGACTATGTCATCAGCAAAAACAAAACACGACTAAATTTGCATTTTCTTTTCAAATGGGATGTATAGAGACACACCCACTTACATTTTTTTCTTTAAAGAAGTAAACTCCTAACTACCATACTGCCTGTCGTTGTATTTATTTTTGGCATTACAGAAGTCATGTCTTCTTTAGTTTAAACATTTTTTCTAAAGTGGATTGGGAAACAACTTACTGAAACTTAAATTAATCCCTCTCCACTTTGCAGGTGCGAGTGCTGCCTTGTAGCAGCATAAGCCTGCTCTTTTTCGAATTCTACAAGGGTGTATTTTACGTGCAGGAGATATTGCTCTCTCCAAAAACGGTTCAGCAATGTATCGTCTCCTTCCGACGGACTACCATCGTTTCCTCAAGACCATACTCGCAAATGGTGTCAAGGGAGAGCCGAAAATTCAACGTCTTCTTTGACTGTCCATGACGTTAAAACACTAAATCCCTGGGATGCGTTTCAGTTGATTTTAGTCTCTGTTGCATGATTGTTTTATTATTGTGAATTGTTTAGGCTTCAACTAGCTATCAATAACTTCGAGTACTCTCAAATCATACTTTCTTGTTAATTGGACCTGTTGATACCATTTGTAATGTTGGGGTTATTATTTTGTTATTTAATGTTAAAATAGATCTTGTCTATATACCAGCTTTTGATTGCTTCCAGGTTCAATGTGCTTCTGAATTAATGGTATCAATACATCAGCACCTCTACTGTCTACTGGATACATCACTATCTTGTTGGAACTTCTTTCAATCATACCAAAAATCCATATACGGTTCCCCGTAGGCTTACCCCTATTGTATTTAATTTTTCTACCAAATAGGCTCTCGTCCAGCTCTACCTTACCTTGAAATCTTATCATTTCATACTTCGTGTATATATATTCACAAAACAACTCTCTGATGAATCTAGCCCAATGAACAGATGTAGATTTATATTCCATATTAGCACATTTAGCAGACATGTGTAGACTATGCCCTTCTATGTAATACTTTATAAAGACTCTCAGATCTCTAATATTATAAGAAGACCTTTCAAAGAAGGAGTTCTTTCTCATACCTAGTTCATGCCCCTTTTTGTATCTAAATGGGAAGCCATCTGGAGTTTGTCCGTGGAGATGATAACCCTTGTCTTTAGGGACTATATGCTCTCTACCTTAGTGGGGTGCTTCTGATCGATAGGCATTAAGCTTGGGGGTATTTTTATGTGGCGATCTACCGCGATTGTATTACTCATGAGATCTTCCACGTGTTTATTGATCAGATGATCTTCAATTGAACTGATGATCTCCCATGATTATTTTATCAGAAGAACCAAGATTATATTGATCGGCCAATCCACGGTTATGCTGATTAGTTGAAAGCAAAACATGCACCTCATTATCCAAAGGACAGCTCATATTTCGGTCGGTGATACTGCGCTTTCAGCAAAGTAGACTTGTCGATTGTCATAATTGGCAATTTTCGATCCATATATCGCCATCTAGATTTCTATTATGATAACTGCAGTACCCTTATTATGACTATTATAATTATTATACCTTTTTAGTTCACGCATCATTATACATGTAACGGAATTTGACGAGACTGTCGTACAAAGTGAAAGGTTTAGCGCTAAAAAGACAGGTTTCATCTACCATTTTCTACATTTAAAAATGCTTGTACCATGTCAGGAATATGACAGTTGTTGTCCATTCGTTTTTGATATGGTTTCATTTGATTTTGCCAAGATTAGGAACTTTCCGATTTGATTTTTCTCTGAGTTCAGTATTTTTGTGATTGTACTTTTTACATGCCTTGAAGAATCTTTGTCTTTACATTCTCGGAGGAATGCTTCGGTTCCAATCTGTTTTTTTCGTCGTTCTCGCTGAAGCGATACTTGAATGTTTTTTTAAAAGCCTTGAAATCATCATCTGTGTTTACTTTGTGACCGGACGCAAAGCCAACATTGGCCTTGCAATCTAGGACCTAAACACATTTTCCTGTTTTCCCATTGTCATTTATCGGCAGTTCGTTCGAATCGGTAAATGAACGACTCCTAATTCAAGGACCATCTTCAATTGAGTATTTGTATTTTTGAACCTTTTGGCTTCGGCTCCGGTCCCTTGCACCAATATGTTCTTGCCATCAGGTATATTCTCTCTCCAATGAAAAGTTTGAAGAAGAGCTGTTGCCACACTCTTTTTAATTTCTATGCCCTTTCCTGGATTGGTCAGTGGAGTCAGCTTGCTGTTATGGGAAGCCTGTTAGAGCTCCAGGAGCTGACGAGGGTGTCATAATTGGAGTGATGAATGTGGGATTCGTCATTGACTCGACGGGGATGATACCATAAGAAGACACTGCATTCAGCATTGGAGAAACTTAATAGGATCCACTTGCAGCCAATTGTTTCTGTAATGGTGTTCTGCTCTGAATCAAATATTATTGACTCATAGTAGATGTTTAGTGTACGTAAGAAGACACAAATGCCTTTTGCTGGTATCCTTGATTAGTACTAGAGGTTTATAGTATGTTATCAAATGGAGATGATTGTTGAATAATTTATTCTGTCTCATGCAGGGCCATGGGAATAGGACTTTTGACATTAGGCGAAGACCCCTTCAACAGAGTTGGCACGGTTGGTGGTTCCTGTGAACTACAATTGAGGAAAGATCCAAAGCATCAATTTTGTTTTGTACTTTTAGCAAACTTGCGTTGTACTGGCTAAGGTCAACTTTTGTCTTAGATGATGTGTCAATTGCAGGAATTTTAACTTCTTTATTTCGACTTTCCACTAATTCATTTAAAACAGATGCGTGTTGTTTGAAGGTACCCTGCTGTTCAAATGCACTTTTAAATTGAAAATTGTCTCCTTTATCAGTTGTTGTCAGCTTAACCATCTGTCTCACCATAACATTGAAAATCTTATTGGTCTAAACATCAATTCTGCCAAGCAATTGTCACTAGACTTGTGGTCTATTCTGTCTTCAGACTGCTGAAGATGCAGATATATTGCTGCCATCTGTTCGTTATCAATATTCATTGCCTCTTTCTGTTCAGCTTGGATCGTTATGAGACCAACACATATTTTATAAATTCGCGCTTCGCTCTGTTTTATATTGTGATAAATCTCAGCTGTTCTTTGATCATTATATTTTCTATCTGCTACGAATTCTTGCCACAATTGTTTAATAGTCATTTCTGATCTGTCCTCTGTTAAAGCATCTTCAGTTGTTGGTTTCTCCATATCCACAAGTGATTCAGTTTCTGCCATTTCAATGTTCTTGTCCTTGTGGTCCTCAATTCCTGCCATTTCAATGATGTATATTTAAATTATTCCTAATTCACAGTATAATAACTCAACTTGCAAACCATTGCGATCCAAGAAATAAGATAGGTACTGAATAATATCTTAAGGCAGATAAATCCCAAATCACAGGTTTTATGTGTGACCCAAGACAACAAATAGTGCAGCTTTTAATGAAAGCTCTTATCGCATCTTTTATGAAAGCTACTACTGCAGCTTTTTATGAAAGCTGCTACTGTGTGTATGAAATGATAAGCAAGGCAAAATCAAACAGGACAGAACTGGGACAGATCGTAAATGACACAATGCATCAATAAAATGCTTATATTCAGGTCAATTCTCAATAATGAATATTTGCTTACTTTTCAAGGCGGCCATTTTGAATAGCCTTTATTTTGTATTTCAAAAATAGATCAAACCAAGATCTTGCTAAGTACAGCAAGTCCTTCAAATATGTTTATGTTTGTGCTTCCAGCATCAAATCCACTGTTGTTTGTGCAATACTGGCAAATATTTTAAAACATACGTCAGCCATCTTGAAAAAAGCCGCCATATTGAATTTTGAGGGTGGGTCCATAGCTTATATTGCTCAGTACACAGAAATGTACCATCATGCAAAAATTGGTGCTTTCGTCATTATTTGAGCAATTTTTTCACCGATCGGCCGGACTAACACAAGATACCAGAGGAACAGTCAAACTCATAAATCGAAAACAAATTACAACGCCATGGCTACAAATAAAAAAGACAAACAGACAAGCAATAGTACACATGCCACAACATATCAGACCAACTTATTTATTATCACATTAGTGTATCTGTTAATGATATAATTAGTGTCTCAGCGTTATTTTAAATCAAACATTAGCATAGTCTATATCTTATATGTTTTGATTATTGTCATTGTTTTTTTTGTTAATTTTTGTGTTTTTTTTCAGGTTTTAAGTAAACAATCATAGATCAAACAAATATGATATATGCATTACTATTTTATTCAGGGTCCTAGTCGTGGAAAAAAGCGTGAGGTATCTCTGATTTACTGTGAAATTGAAAAATCAGGCGGTGGTCTTCAGGGACACTGTGGCAAAAGTCATCGTGTTGATGTAAGAAGAATTAATTGTTTATTAGTTGTTGATTTGTTACCAAACTAGCAATTGGATAATAGAAGAATGTATCTATTAATATATAAGTGATATAATATTAGATTACCATGCTTTAATCGGTTCTCAAATACTGACGATTTTTTTTAATTTCTAATTATTCAGAAAAACCCGACTCTTAAAATGCAATATTTACACTTATAATCAGTTTCTAAAGGTAAAGGAAGCTTGCATACGCGGAGTGAAAAACCGCCTTTCGGCAGGAAATCTGAAACCTTTTATCAATTTCTTATAA
Source organism: Mytilus edulis (assembly GCA_019925275.1). Lineage (NCBI taxonomy): Eukaryota > Metazoa > Mollusca > Bivalvia > Mytilida > Mytilidae > Mytilus > Mytilus edulis. The sequence continues at coordinate 107,677,121 of CM034353.1, read as the reverse complement.
AGTGTGGCGTTCATTACAACTGAACTAGTTTATATTTGTTAAGTGGCCAGCTGAAGGACATCTCCGGGTGCGGGAATTTCTCGCTATATTCAAGACCTGTTGGTGACCTTTTGTTGATGTGTTTTATATGGTCGGGTTGTTGTCTCTTTGACACATTCCTCATTTCCATTTTAAATTTTATTGTAGCCAAACACACCTACCACAAGCGATATTCAGAATGTAATCATTTTATAAACACCTATGTTATTCAATAAACCGTTTAAAATGTTAAAATATACTGTGTTCAAAAAAATATTATCTGAATAATCACCGCTTCCAAAACAGTAACGATTTATTCTAGATATCATCTTGATATATAGCAGAGCATTTTTTCACATATATTATTAATGTAACAAATGTGTGATTCATACACCTAATATATATTTTAATTACATCATCCCCCTTGATAACTGATACACTATTTACGGATAAGTAATTACAAACTGTAGGCTTAATAAAATTTGTATACAGCATATATATTGCAATACGGATAATGCTATTTTTGAAAATATAAATCACACGTTAACTGTAGAGTAGTGTACTGCATATTATGTTGAAAGTAAAAATCCAGAGCAAAGCTGTTTGTATTCCTAAGTAATCACAGGGAGACCAACACAAACTATGCTTTAATAAGATTCTCCAGGTGTACATGCATAAATTATTAAAATCTAAATTAACATATAACTAAAGGATAACAGTGTCAAATATAAACTGAATTAACCAGAAGTAATCGTGTTGTCCTCTGAAAAAAAATCATTTTAAAGATTAATTCATCTATTGAATGAAAGATGTGGAAGCCGTCAATCGGGCTTGTAGTTTATGCCTTATGACAGTGTGTACAAGAGAAGCGAAAGATACCAACTATAACACGACAACGTTATGACAAAAAAGTGTTTAAAAGACAAACAAATAGCAAATTACACAAAATCAATATTTCCTCAAGTGGCACTGATATTGTCTGAAATTACAAAACGATACAGATTATACGACAGGCTGCATATATTTTGAAACTATAATTCCACAGACGCCAAAATCGATCTTGATCGTTACTTTATTGTCCCAAAATTATGGTTAAATCTTACTTGATTTGATAAAACACTTAAGTAATTAGTACACCGAATGTGGTACGGACGGTGAAACAGACAAAAACAAAACTAATCAAAGATAGCAGGCTTCGAAATTGACTATTGGATAGAAAGAAACAAGCATCACTTTATGTCCTGTCTAATTGCGGATTTACATAAAATCATCAAGCGATATTTAAGTAATTATTATGTTACTTATTTTCATTTTCTCTATCATCTTTATTTTGCATGTATCTTCTTTTGTATGTTTCATTTCATAATTTCATTATATTGCACAATAATTGCAGAAGGTGTGCCCACAATATGGTCACTCTACATGTAGATGTTATGATCAGAAGTGTATAAATAGTGTTTCAGAACGATGTAAGTTTATGATTGTGTATCCTGTTAGTCCAGTTTTAGATGAATCATTCTGCTGGAATATAATTATTTTTTTCTTTTTATTGAAGTATTTATCAACAGTTAATGCAATGCCAAAACTCTTGTATAGCTAATGACAATTTAATCAAGTGAAGTGTTACTTATACTGGCAATAGTCCAAATGTTCATAACTTTAACAATAAAAAAAAATATCATGGATCCGTAAAACTCCACCTGTAGAGAGACGTGGAAGACATAAAGAACTTGAAAACAAGTGGCTTTTGCGTTGAGACACGGACATGTTGTATCGGTCTATCATTTAGCGAACATGGCCGTATAACCTTTACAGTTTCGATTTCAGTTCATTTCCGTAGACTCTGAATGTTCCAGTGTGTGGGTCGCTCAGATTGAATATGTCATTGCCTCCAACAAACTTAACGGATTATGACATTTCGATTCGCTATCAATTTTAATAACACAAAGTTGATTGGCTTTTTGTTTTGACTCATACTTGATGTAGAACCGGGTTTTTTTTTGCAATTTGACTACTAGTATGCTTTTTTTAAATACTGGGATACACAGGAATTTACAGAATACTGGATCAGTCAACGTGCGATTTATTTTGTTGTTCATTCTGAAAATAGTAGGGATTTGTAAATCTTTCTGTTAATGTTATAAATCAAATAATATATACTTTTGTATATTTGCATAAAAATAATATTTGTTTGCAGATGAACAACAACAACAACTCTATAGGATGACTTATGCTTGTCTCACTGAAAATTGCCATGGCACTGTAAGTAAGCAAAATTATTACTTTGTAATGTAAGAATAAATACACACATCATGAATACCAGGATTAAAATTTGTTTTAACAAAACGCGCGTTTAATCTACAAAAGACTCATCAGTGACGCTCGAATACAAAAAAGTAAAAATGCCAAACAAAGTACGAAGTTGAAGAGCATTGAGGACCAAAATTTCTAATAGTTTTGCAAAATACAGCTAAGGTTTTTTGTTCCTGAAGTACAAAAGCTTTAGTATTTAAAGCATTCAAAAGTTTTGAAAACAGTCAATTTATAAATATGACATATCAATGATGATTTATGTCAGCACAAAAGTGTTGACTTCTTGGTTATTGGTACCATCGGGGAATTAAAACTTCACCAGTAGTAACATCGACCAAGTGGTTCTAAATAAACTCATCGTGAGTTACAGGAATTAGTTTTGTATTTACGTTAGACGCGCGTTTCGTCTACCAAAAACTCATCAGTGACACTCGAATCTAAAAAAGTTAAAAGTTAAAAATTACTGCAAATTTGTTAATAAGAAGCTAAAAGATATTGGGTGCTTGTAAATGAAACAGCTGTCCACTTGTGTTCTGATGAAAAGTTTAAAATTAATTGTGAGTCAATGTACGGCATCCAACAACGAGAACATAAAATAGAACCCGATATGAAAGCTGTTAATTATTTCAAATTTGAAAAACCAACGGCCTTCCACATGACATAGCAATTTACGAAAATCAAATATACTATGACACACATGAACAAACGACAAACGACGAATGACTGACCCCTTATTCGGAAAAGGAAGACAATATTGTTGCGGGATTAAACACGTAGGAACTGATGAACCAACCTACGGTAAGTAAAATATTATGATTTATGAAATACAACTTTTTCGACACAATGTATCATAGTGCTTATTCTAGTACAAGAAAATAGGTGGCTATAAGTGTCCGTTTGTTCCATATGAAATGGTAAGGGCGTTAGTTATAACTTTCAACACGTTTCTTTCATTTCTAACGTGCGGTTTTACTTTCCACGCGTTTTGTTTTACTTTCAATTTAATAGGAAACACTAACAGGAAAGAAAACAAAGGTAGGGAAATGTCAAAAGCTTGCGCAAACGTCTTTTAAGCAACATGTATAGTTTTTTTGTTTTTTTAATATTTTCATAAAATCAAACAATTACTATCGCGGGCTATATTTGAGATATGCCCGAGTCTTGTGCGTTATATCTTGGTACTTTTAAAATTTTTTATAAAGATGTAAAAAACATTTTCGCGGACTTTTTGAGGGATAAAGTACAATCACAAAATGACTGAACTTCAAAATTGAAAGTTCCTAATCAAATGGTAAAATCAAAAGCTTAAATACATCAAACGAATGGATAACAACTGTCATATTTTTGACTTGGTAATGTCATTTTCTTAATTAGTATATGGTGGACTATGCTCGAACTTTGTGTAGAATATCTTTCCCGAATGTCAATTAAGTAATTTTTTTATTGTAATCTTTACATTGAAAGTTTGAGTTATACTGCAGAATCAGTAATAGTTATCCCACGAGGACGCGGTGTGTCATTGTAAGATCATCCCGATGGCCGGAGGCCAGAGCTTGATCTCACACTGACACATCAAGCCCGAATAGGATAACTACTACATCCCAGCTGTTTAAGATTGGACGAACAAACAATTACGATTCATAAAATCCAGTTTAGAACGCCACAACACCATTATAATATACTTTATAGTTTACTATATAATGTATACCCTTTATGACCCCGAACACAATAATTAAATATGAAACCATGTCAATGCGCTACACTGGCCAATCGGTCCACACCAATTCGCCACTTTCTAAAAATTCGCCCCGATCTTGTTTTTCACTTTTAAAAAGGGTAAAATGCCGTTGAATCATCAGTCTGGCAACTCACTTATTTACGAAAAGGGTTAAAATCCCACTGAATAAAGGTTTGCCAACTCGCCCACTTATGAAAATATCTTGCTTCCTTTAAGAACGTTAAATTACGGACAGATGGTAACCAGTCGTCTTGGTGTAGAGGCATGTATCGCGGGCTGAAATACTAAAGGTCTTACGTTCAAATCCCAACGTAGAAACTGGATGTTGTCTACATAAGTTTTGATAGATAGTAGTTACCGTATAAATAAATCTAAGTTTTATAGTGGATTTGACGTTCCCGCCAAAATGTAACAGAATAAAGTAAAGCATTGAAAACAAAGAAACTCAACCTGGGATGATCAGTCAGGGGTGATCCGGCTTAGATCACCCCTGGTAGGGCAAATGAGCTGGGATGAAAGGTATTAGGTTACACACACATTTGAGATTTGTACTAAACGCTACTTACTTTTATTCTGTACTAGATATTCTTCGAGCATAATTTAATTGAATGAATGATTTATTCTTAATGTTTCTATGAATTAGAAGTAAATCCTATTGCATATAAATATTCAACTTGATATCGTTTTAGCCCATTAAAGTTGGCTGTTCAGTGTGATCCAAAGCTTCACGTTGAAGACCGTACTTTGAATTATAATTAATTTCTTTTACTCATTAAGACCTAGAAGGAGAGTCTCGTTGGCACGCATACCACATCTCCATATATCTATATACATGTATTCATTTTCTTGTTAATGATAACGATCAGGACACAGTCAACATTGGTCAGGTCATTAAATTGAAATTCAACATTTTTTTTTTATGAAATAACAAGGACGTAAGAACTTTGCATCTTACAGGTCATTGTTGGGTTTTGTCTGTTCATTGTTAATTTTGGTCATGTCACGCTTTTGCAAACTTTGAATAATTTTGTTTTGGTTCTTTTGTGTATTAAATGTGAAATCTTATCATATTTCAAAATTGAAACAAGTCATTTGAGAATAAAAAAACACTTAAAAAAAGCACCTCTTCGTTTGGTTATATCATTTTCCTGTCATCGATCCAGTCATTAACGTTACCAATATTTAGACGATACTCTGTTAGAAAAATAATAGATTGGTTGACAAAAGTGCAAAACTTACGGTATTAAATGAAAAAGTTACGATGAAGAATTGAAACCAACGTTTTTGTTTGTTCATATCGTACGAATTGCGAATCAAGGCATGTAAACAGATAACCAGCGCGATAAAAATGATAACTAAAGCGTTGAAAATGAAAACCAACGCGTTGAAAGTTAAAATCAAACGGTATATTAATACAAATGACACCAACGTCCATTCATGATTGGCTACAGAGAGAAATTCTTCTTTATATCGACACACATAGATAAGCAATAAAGTGTATGATATCCGTTTTAAAGCAAATATACATGTAGGGTTTTTTCTCATCCAGAAAGAACATTGTAGTTTCTCAAAATTTCTTATTCACTTTTTGAGGGAATATACTAAGATACATCTTTCAGTTTAGATATATTAATAAATACAAAAGATATAACTTTATTTGATTGTAGTTATCAAAGGTACCAGGATTCTAAAACAGTTTTAGATTCACATGATGTTACCATTGTTTGAAATATAAAATGTAACACATGTAGCTAACCACAGAAATATAGATGTCGTAAAAAATGTAAAATCATTTTACAGTAGCATTCAACCGTGAATGAGAGAATAGATAAAAAAAACCATTTGTTTATAAATGAACAAGGATACGTTTAATAACAATCAATGACTCCTTTGATGACAACTTTAAAACATATGTGTACCCCTACAGTAAATAAATCATACACCATCAGTCTTTTAGCCAATTTTGAATAGAACTTTCTATTGAAAGTATTTGTTCGTTGATTTGTCAATGTCTTGCGCCTAACCTTAGACAACAGAAATTAAAACTCGGACCCATCGCTTATATGGTAAGATGCTCGAAAGAAAAGTTCGATCATCAAGCAAGTGTACTTGTGGAAACCTTTAAAATAACCGTTTTCGACCGTCACATATGCAAAATTTAGACCTCTGCACCGTTCTCGTCCAAATATTTACCATAATCAGCTAAGTCTGAACCAAACCTGATTTATTCTAAACCATACTAGACCAGATATTTACCAGAGCTAACCAAGTCTGAACCAAACTCGATTTAGTCTTAACCATATACTAGACCAAATCTTTACCATCATCGACCAAGTATGAACTAAACTCGCTGTATAATTAACCATATAAGACCAAATCTTTTCTATTATCGACCTAGTCTGAACCATAGCCGATTAATCTTAACAATACTAGACCGAGTCTCAACCAACCAAGACTTATGTTTTGTCTATCTATTGTTTTTGAGGAAAAAATGTTTAACACACGCTAAACCCTAGGATAGATATGTAAACAACAATTTTAAATCAACAGTCAAATAAAATTGACACCAAAAATTCAGTGTCAATATGACATAATTATCAATATCATAGGCATCTAACCTTATGTATACATTGTACATGCATTGATATAATTAAACAAGTTTATTTTATGTCTAGAATAAAAAAAAAAATAGAAACAGATTATCAAAGGAAATGACTTATGGTCGGATTAAAATAACATTTAATGAATTACGTTTACGGTTAAATAAGTTTTAGAATAATATCATTAGATCTTGATGATGTTCGTTACAACGGGAAATCTAAACACAAAAGTTTGGCAATACAATGCGATACATATATTCATAAAGGAAAAGACACACGTCCTAAAAAGTATGGGAAATAAAAAAATGAATTGCTTACATGCATAAATTACCTTAGCTGTATTTTGCACAACTTTTTGAAATTTTGGATCCTCTTTAACTTTGTACTTGTTAGGTTTTATAAATATTTTGATATGAGCGTCACTGATGAATCTTATGTAGACGAAACGCGCGTCTCGCGTACTAAACAAAAATTCTGGTATCTTTGATAACTATTTACAGAAACGCGATTGTTTTTCAGTAAATCTTTTCAAGTGGGCATGTTTAATAAGGACTATTTGACAATCCTAGTTCATAATTTGTAACTTATGTTATTTAAGAATAAAATTTAAACAGAAATAGATTTGTTGGTCAAGTAGGGTGAGCATTGATTAGACTTCCGTCACATTTGGTTCAGAACATTGATAGGGGAAAGGTTGAAACAGGAATAATTGTCGAAAACGGGTCGAGAATTTGTCCTGTTCAGGTCGAGAGTTTGTAAAGACTGTTTTAAGCTGATCGATTATTAGTTCAATTAGTTTGTGATGCCTAAAATAAGGATCGAGTAAAAGTCAGTACAGTCGAATAAGGTGAAGATTGTGTTCGAATAAGATCGAGTACAATTAGACAAATTCAGACTGGTCGATTATAATACAGAGCAGTTTATTACAGTTATGGACCATATCAGAATTTGTAGTGTAATAATTGGTATTATGACGTTCAAAAAGTATACGAGATAAAACGGTATCCTTAAAATTTTTCAAGGACGAGATAACAATCTTGACAATAAAAAAAGGTGTGGACTGTACAACAGTCTTTTTGATTATTTGTATTTGTGTTCATCATTTTGCTGTTGTTTTCTCTCGTAGCAAGATAATCAATTATACCTAATTTAATAAGGCTTTTTTATTTTATTTAGGAGTACTGTCAGATCAAAAAGGAAGATGATGATCATCATGAAATTGTCTCGTCTTGCACTAGCCATGTGGTATGCATTTTTCTTCAAACATCAAATTGTTTAAGCCTATCAGTGCTATATTTTAGAGATGAACTTCACAACATAGGTCGTTATAATATTGAGTTAAAATCGGATAAAGGTTGGGTTTCTTATCTTTTTAACAAAAGGAAATTTTACATCTATTTTAACGCAGGGATGCCGACATTAGTCAATTAAATTGTTTACATGTTAGGCGGTCCCGTCTTAACGAAAATGGCTGCATTCGTTTATATTCATAACATTGAAATGTAAGTTGAATTTGACGATAATACATAACATATATAAAGGTAAAGGATGAACACGGATGCGGCTACTTTCATTTTTGACCCAAAAAAAACCATCTGAAAAGTGACGTTTTTGGGCATATTTGATAGATATTTAGTATTTAAGCTTGAATCGGTTCGTTTTAATGACTAAATCAGTTCAAATCTTTCACATAAACTAATTGAATCAATTGACATATACACTTAAAAGTGTTTAAAATGTTTCCAAAATCTTTCGTTAGATGAATTTGGAATTTGAGGCCAAAATCGGTTCTTACCGAACCTACTCCTATTATATACTGATAACTATTTGATGTTTATACGTGTAAACATCAAATAGTTATCAGTAATGAATGAGAATAACTACTGGTTAGGGCCAATAATATCTTTAATTTGATGTTTTTTCAGCCACATCTAAATGAATTTTGTATCAATCATGATTCTATTACACAACATGGCTGTTATTGTGATACAGCTGATTGTGTGCAAAAAACAGGTAAATATCTTTTTTTTCTGTATCATCATAAATTTACATTTTCATCAGATCACGTGAATAAAGAAGGTATCTGCCAATTATTTAAATTGTGCACTTAGTTTCTTAAGATTTTATTACTTTGTATAACAATCGATTATCTCCTTTAAATCTGTTTAATGTGTGAAGACCACAAACCTATTTCGTATGTTTCAATTGCACAGTGGTTTTTTTTCTGGATTGCAATGACGGGAACAAAATACATACTCCTCGTTTTCAATTTTAGTTAAATTACTTTGATATTTTTATACTTGAAACTCGAGGTTCTGATTCCATAAAAGTATGAATGAGTTAAACAAATTTATCTGTTACTTCTCATCTTTCTGATTAAATAAAAATATGTTTTTGTAAAAATTTCTTCAAAACAAACATTCAGTTATGATGTGTGAAACGAAATTACAAAATTGGGGTCCTTCTGTTATTTTCAATTGTAAATCATGCGTAAAAAAAGGAAAAAATATCAGTTAAATTTGTATCGATGAAAACAAAAATGTTCCTATTGGAAAAAATAATTAGTTATACGGTGACCATCACGAAATAGTTGACCAAGAAGATGTTTGTGAGTACCTATTTCACAAAAAAAAATGTTTAACAGTCTATGTTCAGTTTAGTAATTGCGATAGTATACATACAAACAATGAGATGTGGTATGATTGCCAATGAAAAAACTCTCAACAAGAGACCAAAATGACACACTATAGTAATATGTGTTGTAAATTTACTGTTGGTATTGACACAGCTAGTTAAGGTCCGTTTAAAGTTCAGGCAATGTTTTTATTTTAAGTGATTAAATATTTAATGAATTCATTTATGAGATTAGAGTATCGAGTAAGTTTATTTCCTCAACTATATATTCAAATTTGTTTGGGAATTTGTGTTCGCTTAATTAATGTCATATGTAACAAAAACAAGGTATTCGTGTATTGAGTGTTTGCATATCATTTTCTCTACGGACTTAAGGTATATCATAAGTATAGACTTTTTGAGACATGATTTTCTTATAATATGGAAAAATGAAGATTGTACTATGCTTTTTTTCGAAAATATAATAAAAAGTATGGGTCACCTTGATATATTTCAAGCTATCAGTCGTTGAAAATTGCCTACATTTGGTTAGAATTGTTCATGAAAATACACATATGTATGCATAAAAAGAATTTTATGAGATAACATTTTGAAATAAATAGTGAGCAGATAGGTTTTGTTATATATTTTTAAAAAAATAAGAAGAAAAAATGGTGTCACCGAATTTGTTTTTTGCTACAAGTAAAAATACCAAAATTCCCTATTGGTCAAGTATATTTATTTTAACTAAAAGAGTTATCTCCCCTTAATGTCCCATTTCAAAAAATGATTTTTTAAAACAAACAAAAATGATATTTGTTTAAATATCTTGAATAATACAATAAATCACCAAGTTTTCTTTATATAGATAAACAGTTGAACCATTAAATTTCAAATCTGTCTTTATTGAAGACTGGAACTGGCATGTCAGTTAACTGCTAGCAGTCTGTTGTTATTTGTGTATTATTGTCATTTTGTTTATTTTCTTTGGTTACATCTTCTGACATCAGACTTAGACTTCTCTCGAACTGAATTTTAATGTGCGTATTGGTATGCGTTTACTTTTCTACATTGGCTAGAGGTATAGGGGGAGGGTTGAGATCTCACAAACATGTTAAACCCCGCCGTATTTTTGCGCCTGTCCCAAGTCGGGAGCCTCTGGCCTTTGTTAGTCTTGTATTATTTTAATTTTGGTTTCTTGTGTACAATTTGGAAATTAGTATGGCGTTCATTATCACTGAACTAGTATATATTTGTTTAGGGGCCAGCTGAAGGACGCCTCCGGGTGCGGGAATTTCTTGCTACATTGAAGACCTGTTGGTGACCTCCTGCTGTTGTTTTATTCTTTGGTCGGGTTGTTGTCTCTTGACACATTCCCCATTTTCATTCTCAGTTTTATCTAATATCTACACTATAATGACATTTTAAGTTAGAGTTAGGAAGGAACGCTTATCTTTTCGGAAGTGGTGTCATCGTTCTGTTTAATGTACGTACGATTAATTTTGTTGGTTTCGTTTTTTTATATTAATATGGTAAAGTAATTCTTACATAGTATTACAATTGTTAACAATCCATAAGAGGACATACTTTTTGTGATTCTGATATAATAAACAGACTTTGATCCAATGGTTTTTGTGTGTTCACAGCTCTCCATTGCCTCGGCGTTACATGTAATCCATCTGAGGTGAGTTTTGTGTCACCTGGAAATATCAAGAGCAATTCAGAAAAAACACTTGATATCGAAACACTCATCATAAACAAACATACTGTGGATTCATTTATTTTCGTGGGTACCAATTTTCGTGGATTGAGAAAAATTACCATGTTTGTGGATATTTAATTTCGTGGTTTTGCCAAAATCTGCATACAAGCGTATAGAAAATTTGGTGTTCGTTGAACATTTAATTTCGTGGTTCACCTGTTCCCACGAAATCCACGAAAATTAGTATCCAACAAATAATAATGAATCCATAGTAATAGAAAATATTAAATGTTTGTAAAACGTACAGAAGACTTTTGACATAATGTATGTGAAAGCAAATATCATTACAAAGGACAAAAACAAACAGTTAAACACGTTTGATATAGTATGATAACAAAACAAATAAAAAGTAGAACAACTGTTTTGTTAAAATGTATGTGAAAAAGTCTTAAACGACTCTATTCATACATGTACATGTAACCAAAAAAGATTGATAAAAAACCTACAGAAATCTAGAATTTAGTAGTTCATCATAAAGTCAATTGGAACTCCTTCAAAAGTTTCACCTGTGGATCTGTACACCTAACTTTCTGTGAAAAATTGTTAGATTCGTCAAAAAGTACAATATATTATTGCGTTTTCTTTTTCATCAATTATACTCGTATGGTAAAACAAATTCATTAAGAAATTTAACAGGAACAATTGTCTAATTAATTTATATTTACAATGATGTTTTCGCTAACGAGGCGTATCTATATAGTATAACAAAGTAATTGTATCATTATTTTGTTTAAAAAACGCGAAGTCTCGAAAATGTTACATACCCATTTGTGATGTCTTTTTTGTTTTAAACACCAAACCATAAACCAATGTGAAATCGTTTAACAAAGATTATAGGCCAGATATACATTCTTACAAAACATTTTGATAGTCCCCACAATTATCAAACGCCGTTTTAAGTAATTACTATATAAATGAGGCAAAAGTAGTCTTGAATACAATTTTCATTAGGATAGAAAATTACGACTTTAGAATCATCAGACTGAGTGTTCTACTGCGTATTCGCTGGCTTATTTTTTTTCCAATATCTTTCGACATTTGGTTATCAAACTACTAAATATTTCATATATGAACTCTTCTTGAACATACTGGCTCTTGTTGTGTCTTATTTTCGCATTTTATATATAACTTTTAACTATATGTCATAAGTATGAATGTGTTTTTTTCTCTCGAGAATATGGTAATACTGATAACAGTCGGTCACGAGTAGAAAAGTTTGATTATGTTTCATTACAGGGTTGTGAGATTTATCGACAGAACGGTCAGATAGCTGCTAGATGTTACTCGGTAAGCTAGTTAATTTTAGTTTATTTAATACGAAATCTATTATATTTTGCATATCTGTTCTATTGGTATTATAAAACGGTTCGTTGACAACATGCTGTTTTCGTACAGTTACTTATCAATACAACGAATCGTTGAAGAGTACATTATAACAGAACACGTACATGTTTATCGATACGTAAAAAATGATTTTTCGCCAAGGCAATCATAGGTTTGAACGTGGTTTTCAATTTAGACTTGTATATATTTTTGCGTTTTGGCTTGTATCATACATGTCATATTTTCCCTCCGATTTATTTGATTCGTTCATCTTATTTGACTCTTTAAGATTCAAGAGTCTATTCTAAATTGAGGTATATTATGTGTTACGTTGTTATAACTACTATGACGTTCGTTTGCCGCGCTTTGTTTTTCTATAAATATTTTCATTATTGGTCATACATTGTGTTGAGTCCATCAGGATTTAAAGTTTTTATTTATTTATCAAAAAGGCTTATCTTAGTATTTATGTAAATTTCTGTTCCAAATTCTCTTCCTATGGTGGTATCTTTTACATTTTTCATCAAATGATTATGCTGAATAAAATGGTTGGCTACCGATTATCTGTTTTCTTTGTCGGTATTTTTCATGTTTTTGCAAATTGAACTTTAAAAAAAAATTACGAACAAAGAAAACTTGTCTTGTAAGACAAGTAAGATACGTCAGTGTATTTAGACGATAGCCTAAGATTTAAACAACTGTCACTATTTCCACAAACATTTTGCAACTGAGAAATATTAAAAATCGACATTACAGTTTTAACTACGAATCATTCAAGAAACTAACATATTGACGCAGTTATTTTTTTTTACCAAAATATCTGTTTTCCATTAATTATGTATATATAACAGTGTGACGATAATTGTATACATCGCTGTCCCAAGCCTTTGAATTTGGATCATCAACATTTACCCTGTGTCTGCAATTCCCAAACCTGTGCAGATAGAATTGGTAAGAAACAAATTTATTTTTAGTTTAAACACATTTATTTATAGTAATTTATTAAAATTTATTTTTGTCACAGAAACGTAGAACAATATGCAAACATTAGCGTGTAAGATACAACTTTGAGCTCTGAATAATCGTCTTTTCAAGCTTATTCTTTCTATAAGCAATCTTCGATGTGACCTATCGAAATTTGAATTAGAGTAGAGGCACTCGATGTACCTAACCTTTTGTTTTTCTGTTCAAACATTTGATACTAAATATCAACAAATAAAAAAGTGTTTTTCATATGTTTTTCTTATTCTAAGCCGAAATACATAAATATACAATTTCAATCTTGGTATTTGTGATAAGTTTATTTACAACCACTTGGTCGAAGCCACTGCTGGTGGAGTTTTTATTTACCGAGGTATCACCAGCGCAGTAGTCAGAACTTCTGTTCAGTATTTTTGAGTAGTTACTTTTTATTGTGTTGACATGAATTATCATTGATATGGTTATAATAATAAATTAATTGTTTACAAATCTTTAAATTTATAACAGTAAAAGTATCTTTCAGAGCTCATTTATTTCGTCTACAAAATATTGATTATCTAAATTAAAAGCCATGTCTATACTGCCTAACAACGTTTTGTCAGGTAGACTAAAATGACATTAAAAAAATTGTATTAGATTTTGATGTAAAAAAAAAATATGCAGATCGGACTTATTTTAACTTTATTTACTTTAGTTTTGTGTCGATGGTAATTTTATAAACGTATATGGAGAATTTTGTTTCAGAACAATAGGTTATTCTTTTGCAAAATAAACTCTGGAGATACCAAATTTCAATAAAATATTCTTCAAGGCATACTATTATTAAGAAAGGTTTTGTGTCTTTCTTTATAAATATTGCCAGATCGGGTTTGGGTGGGATTCCGTCTTTGGGAACGATCCACAATGCGGGGTACTAGCTCTTTATTCACACACAAGTCGGCAGTTCAATACATAAACATAAACAAATTGGTAAAATCCAAATTCATTTAATAAAGTCCAAATATGAAATAATAGTGTTACAACTTAGTTATTTTAAGGTCAAGGAACAGTAAATGGGCTATGTCGCAGATTTTGCTAAAAATTTGCATACACCCTTGGCTCGTTGAACTACAACTGAAAATCGAAAAAATAATACATTTATCTCTTTTATCATCTGAAAAAATGCTAATTGATTTCTTTTAATGTGGGTGAATATTTGCAAAGAAAGCACATAAAATCGGCGAAAAACCTTTTAAAATTTGTCTTAAAATCGCCAAATCTTTAATTCTACTCCATAGATTTTTCTTAAAAAACTATATATTGTTGACACATAAATTTCTGTTTTAATGATATAAAATAATCATAGGGTCACCGACTTCGTTTTTTGTCTAATACTCAATTTGTTACCTTGTTTGTAGTGAAAAACGTCAAAAATCAACGTTTTTCGGCCTGCAACGCGACGACGTTACGATTATTTCGACGTTTTGTTGGACTTTTTCACAAAGAACGCAACTTTGAATGATGTTTACCATAAAAACGAAGTCGGTGACCCTATCTTTATTTTGCATCATTATAACGGAAATTCATGCATCAACAACATATAGTTTTTTAAGAAAAATCTATGGAGTAGAATTAGAGATTTGGCGATTTTAAGACAAATTTAAGAAGGATTTTCGCCGATGTTATGTGCTTTCTATACAAATGTTCACCCATTTTGTGAGAATTCAATCAGTAATATTTCAAATGATAATTGTGATAAATGAATTATTTTTTCGATTTTCAGTTGAAGTTCATCGAGGCAGAGTTGTATGCAAAATTTTACTGAAATCTGTGACATAGCCCATTTACTGTAACTTGACCTTAAATCAAAACAATGTATATGAATGCGATGGAAAATCCGAACGCAGTTCATGTGCTCTCGTTGGCATGTCCAAACGGAGTCCTTGTATATAAATTTATCTTTCTTTAAATACCAAAATAAAGTTTGTAATGGTCATTTCGTCAACAGAAATTAGATAACAGATTGATTACGTTTATCAAAGAGAATTACAATAGGTGATCAATCTATCGGTGAAATAAATTATGTGTGTATTTAATATGACCGTATAAAAGTTGCATAACGAACTTGTAAGATGTTTGCATAAGCTTAGAGTTTAAAAGGTTATTGATAAATAAAAATGTCTAATCTTACATGTTTCAGATGTAAACAAATATTGCGGATATGTAAATTCATAGCGACTTTCGAGATCATTCTTAGTATTGAATAAATTAAATATGCATGCTGTATATGAAATGTACATAATAGAAATCAATATAATTAGACAGTTTGAAATATAAAATTTAGTACCAAAATAATGTGTGACACTATAATGACAAGCGTAATATCATATTTTCCCTTTATGAATGCAAACTTGCATCGGAATTAAAAACCTTTATTTTAAAACCAGTTGTTGGAATGACATGGGAAATGTTCTTCTGATATATTTCATGATGGTTTAATACTAAACCCCTAACAGGCGGGATTGTGTTTGATATTCATATGATGAAGACATAATCTTTCAGTCATTTTTCTTAATGTCTGGAGTTGGTATGTCAGAAACTGCTAGTAGTCCGTCGTTATTTATGTATTATTGTAATTTTGTTAATTTTCGTTTGTTTCATACTCTGATATCGGACCCGGATTTCTCTTAAACTGAGTTTTACTGTACATACTGTTGTCCGTTTTGTTTCATCTACACTGGCTAGAGGTAAAGGGGGAGGGTTGAGATCGCAAAAAAACATGATTAACCCAGCTGCAATTGTGCGCCTGTCCCATGTTAGTACTTTTTTTATTTAAGTTTCTTGTGTATATTTCGGGTACAGTATGGCGTCCATTATCAATGAACTAGTATACATATTTGTTTATGGGCCAGCTGACGGACGCCTCCGGGTGCGGGAGTTTCTCGCTGCATTAAAGGCTCAGTGGTGGCCTTCAGCTGTTGTCTGCTCTATGGTCGAGTTGTTGTCTCTTTGATACTTAGTCCATTTCCATTTTCAATTTTAAACAATAATTTACTAATTTCAGTTAATTAATACTTTTTATAGTTTGGTTTGTGAATTTGGAAATGTAATGTTTAATGTTCCATTATGATAGGTTTTAGACAGTTCCAATACTTTCCTTCGTTTATAAAACTGTAATACACAAACAGAGTCGTCCTTGTCGCGTATTCAAACTTTCAAAATTAATAATGAGAATGTTTTGTTTGTTAATTATCGCTATGTAATAATGTAGGGACATTTTCATATAAGGGAAATGAATTTTTAAATGCAAAGCTGTCCATAACATGGGTACAAAGATTAAACACATATCTTAAAACACTGCAACAACAATCATTCTGATTGGTATAGGGGTATTGTCATTAAGTGCGTTGAAAAGAACCGTTATATAGCAACCATATCATTATCACAAAATGTTGACAAACATTATAGAAACGAATATGAATACCATATTGAAGAACAAATACAGACAGGTCTACCCTACAACGTTAGTATATGGTGGCATATACATTAAGCTTAGAAATCGATTTATAATGGGTTTATTGAGAAATTTATTCTGTTTGACAATATTGTTAGAGTTTCATTGATCAATCATTTAAAAATGTGTATTTTTTATTAAATCTTGAAGATTAGCCTTTTTGTCACTCCCTGTAAAGTTTCTTTTACTAATGTGTAATCTTATGTTTTACTGGTTCATTTCAACAGTAATACCTACTGTAACAACACACGTGCAAACAACAGCTGTACCTGCTTTACGTATGTATATGTTATATTTGTCAGTTTGTGTTTTTTATAGTTAACATTCCCTACTCTTTTTCAACATATTAACATATCATTTACATAATCGAAATATATACGTTAATGAAACAGTTACAAAACGATGAGAATAGAAGATATTTCTGTACTCAAATTTCAGCATAAACTGGAATACATGGTTTATGCATTTTTATATTTTGTTAGTTTGTTATAAAAAATCTCTAGATGTAGTTTGTTAAATTATATTTGAACTCATTATATTTTTAACATATTCATTTGAGTAATGTTTTAACATATGTGCATCTGTTTTGGCATCTAGTATTTCAAGTAAAATTAATCCCGTATTTTTGTTATTGTGAGTTCGAGTTTTATATCCTGCTGTTTGTCTTCTGAACATTTTTGTTTTTGGCCATAACATTTGTAGTACATTTTTGACTTATGACTTTAAATCATTTTGTCTCTTGTTTGTTAAATTTCTTTCACAATTCATTGATCGATATTTTAGTCATCATGATATTGAAACCACACAAATATATTTACTCTTAAATTTTAGAACAATTAGATCCGTACCTTTGTGTAGCAGCAAACTGCGATAAGTATGAGGTAATAAGTTATTGAAAATTTATGTTGATGTACGTAAATGAGGCATACAATGTTAAATGTCCAAACACTTATAATAGTCATTAATATACGCTTTACAGATCTATAACTTTATTTAACGAATCATTATTTAAATATATTTGACGAATCATACTTTTAATTTTTCCAATAAGCTAAATCAGTGTTTGGTTGAATTTTTCAAGGACCCTATTAACGTTATATCATGTATCGATTTCGTCAAAGAACAATTGTTCATCAGGTTTCAAAAGCTTCGTTTGATTCTAACTTAAACCTTGACAGTTTATATTTCTTCTTATCAATCTAAAGACACTCATTTTGACGATTTGGGAAAAATATCATCAAAAAACAAATTTTATATCTTTATCTCATTTAACCAAAATTACTGTACAAAATGAAATACTGATAATGCATAGGGAGGAGTTCTATCATATATTGGATACGTTAATCCCTCTTTGATATTCCTCCGTTGTCCTTTAATCCTCACTACAAAAATAATAAGCTATAATATAAAATCTTGTTTTCTAAGCCTTCAGTGATAAATACGTCATGCTGTATATACATAATATGATTGCAAAAGAAAACTTTCATTCCGTGTTTCTTTGTTATAAGACAATTGCAAATGAACAACATGGTTCATTATTTTTGTACCAGACAAAAAATATTATGTCGTTTTCAAGAACCACTTGGTTATGAGAGCATTTGATAAAGGGTTAGTTTCCTTTATGTCCTTGTTACGAATAGGTTTTGACTCAATGTTCAAAACTGTTACTTCCCACAAGATTGTTTTACAATAATAATTCGGTTTCAGCGATTCTGTCATTTATTCGAGGCAAACAACAATGTAGAAGGACGATGCATGGTAATAGAGGTAGGTGTGTTTTCAATATTTTTATCAGACATTTTTAATTGTTCGTTCATTTAAGAATTGAATGCTTCTTTTTGTAAATTCATTTAAGTGTAAGAGCGTTGGTTCGCTTCCTTTTTAAAATGTATGCACATGCAACGCTTTTGCAAACCTATGACATTACTGAAAAAAGCATTCAATGCATATAATTGCATTTTGGGGCTATTTTAGAAAAATAATTACTATCAAATTTTCCTTTTATTTACCTGTACACGTTATTGTGGAAACGTATGTCATCATGTATGTTACAAATTATGCCATTCAATTTGAAATGAAGAATAATGCGAAATTGCTGTTTGCTAGTCAAAAAAACGTATAATAATGAAACATACATCCAATCTAATTATAAATCAACACATTTAGGTTATGCCATTTGTATGTGTACATTTGATTAAAACTGTCATAGTGTCAAACTAAAACTCATAAAGTAACTCATTAAGTTTGAAAGCTTTCCAATAGTACACTTTCCATTTCTAAGTAGCAACATTCCAGCAGCACCTGCATACGGAGTATATATCTCCCAATTGAATTTGACAGTTCTTGTCCATTCGTTTTTGATGCGTTTTGTTGTTTGATTTTGCCATGTGATTATGGATTTTCCGAATTGATTTTCCTCTGAGTTCAGTATTTTTGTGATTTTACTTTTTGATACGATACGATATTCCCGTGCTTGTATTTCCTATCATGATTTTCTTGATAGAGGGTTGCTGTTCACAAGGAAGCTATTAAACGAAGAGTTCCAACTGGTGAAGTTGAATTCATTCCTTCGTAATTTGATGGACGCCATCACGAGTTGGTTGACCGTTATGGAATAACCGTTTCACAAATAATATCGGATATGTTCCTTACGTCGTAACTACAAACCCCCTCCCTGTTATAAATGTGACCTACCGAATAAGATTTTTACCGGATTTGTTATCACATAAGCAACACGACGGGTTCCACATGTGGAGCAGGATCTGCTTACCCTTCCGGAGCACATGAGATCACCCCTAGTTTTTGTGGGGTTCGTGTTGTTTATTCTTTAGTTTTCTATGTTGTGTCATATGTACTATTGTTTGTCTGTTTGTCATTTTCATTTTTACTACGAAAAGTGGGAAACACAAGTAAAGCGATACAACACGATTTAAAAAATAACGGTGGTCCAGAAAGAATCAATTATTGAGACTGGTGTTTTTCTTGTATCAAAATTTTGCGATAAGACTCATTTGATGATAGTCTGTTAAAAAACCACAAACCAATTATTAAAATTAACAAGATTTATTATGCACAACAAAGTTATGTTTACAATAAATATTATACAAATCGGAATATCAACTTAACTGTTGAAATATCAGTCCGATCTTTTGTCTCTTTTTTTTCGGGAATTCTTCCATTTACTGTAGTAAACATTTCCAATAAGTTCACCATCTAGTATGCTGTAGAAAACGTAAATAAAAGTGTCAATCAACAAATTCCATGACATTTTGGAATCATTATATAGGTCAACTAAAAGGTTCTTATTACATGTTTTCCGTCGGTATCTTTGATAGTTACAGTGATTTCTGAACTTTACAATAATAAAAAAATTGTAAAGACATAACGAACAAGGCCAAGATGAAAAAACATAATAATTAAAATATCAAAACAAGTCATCAGCAAGTCTTGAGGAACGGAGTGTTGCTACGACAGTTGAACCATACTAGATTACATGTCACCATCGACAACGGTTTATTCACGGGTTTCTTAAACTTATTAACATTGAACTTTGCGATACAAAAAAAAAACTTTGCTCAAAATCTATTTTGTAAGTATCATCTAAACATCAAGGGAAACAGTATAGAAAACAAATTAAATATCCTTTAATTGGATAAAAACTTTTTATGCATTACCTGAATTGTTATCATACTTATTCAGACAGTTCACCAACACTTTGCAAATAACAGAATATTCTGTCGACCGGAATGATTATACTCACCCGACCCACATTGTAGACTTTTGACAATATAAAAAAGAAGATGTGGTATGATTGCCAATGAGACAACTATCCACAAAACAACAAAATGACACAAACATAAACAATTATAGGACACCGTACGGCCTTCAACAATGAGCAAAGCCCATACCGCATATGATCAGCTTTAAAAGGCCCCGATAAGACAATGTAAAACAATTCAAACGAGAAAGCTAACGACTTTATTTATGTAAAAAAAAATGAACGAAAAACAAATATGTAACACACGAACAAACGACAACCACTGAATTACAGGCTCTCGACTTGGTACAGGCACAAACATAATACTGTGGCGGGTCAAACATGTTAGCGGGATCCTAACCCTCCCCCTAACCTGGGACAGTGGTATAACAGTACAACATAAGAAACGAACTATAAAAATTAGTTGAGAAAGGCTTAACTCATCAGATAGACAAAAAATAAAAGTGGACGTGGCCGGGTACTTATACATCCCGAAACAAAAAGACACGATGAACAGATCTGAGAGTACTCGCAATTATCTGACAGCTAGTTCAAAGCCACTAACAACTAATAAAAAAATCTTGTCTCTAAGACTACAGTCAAGATATACACAAATTAGAAATTGTGAATGCTTTATTCCAAATTCGTACGGATAGCTGCAATATAAATCTGCATTGATCTTTAAAACATGCAGTGGTAAGACAATTTCTATTTACACAAATGTAAATCAAAGGATTATAGTACAAGAACAGAATGGTCGCAGAAGACCATCGATTTATAAAAACCCATTTAACAGCACAATTAGACTCCTAGAACAGATTTCTGGACTTTACTTCCTTACAAACATTGTTTGCTGTTGAAATTGCAAGAGATTCCTCTAATTTAATTTACCTCTATCTAACTTTTGGTTTGTCTTTCAAATATGCGTTTTTTCATAAATGTATATGATCCCCGATATTTATTGTAGTGCCTCTGCTCATTTAATCGTAGATTTAAAACATTTAATTCAGGTTGGGCAATTGTGTAGTCCTGCCAATGATTTATCAGTACATGGTGGGTGTTACTGTTCCGACTCAAAATGTGTATCAAATGCAAGTACGTATAATATGTATAATGGATAAAAGTTAGTTTAACGTGGGATAATGTTATATATCAGTATGTAAGCGTCCTTTGTATATTTGATTTCAATTAATACTGAGCTACGTGCACTGATTTTTCAATGTCTTTTGCCTTTTATTCATTCAACATTGCCCATTATGAACAGAAAAGCATATTAATGCTACGAAAGCCGAGAAGGATCATTCAAAATTCAAAATTCAGAACTCAAAATTCAAATTTCAAAATTCAAAATTCAAAATTCAAAACTCAAAAATAAATATTGCGAAATCATAACACGTGTTTCCGGTATGAAGAACTGTCATCCTGACACCTTTTAGACAGTTCTACCCTAGAACAGTTTTACCTAGAACTGACCAAAGTTTTAGACAGTTCTACGACTAGAACAGTTCTACGGCTAGAACAGTTCTACGACTAAAACAGTTCTACGATTAGAACTGATTTGGTCAGTGCTACTGCTAGAATTGATTTAGTTCTATTCATAGAAAAGTTTTAAGAACTCTTTGTCTTAATATAGATAAGTCAAAAGAATATAATATATGTTGCGTGTGGCTTTATCAACGATAGTTATAACACTGAATGGTGACCAGTGATATGCCCTAACTGCAGTGACGTCATTTAGAACTGTTCTACAATCCTGACCGGTTTGGTCAGTTCTACGGCTAGAACAGTTTTTGACAGTTCTGCTGACAGTTCTACGGTTAGAACTAAATTGATAATTTCAGCTGACAGTTCTACGACTAGAACTGATTTGGACAGTTCTACGACTAGAACTGATTTTGGACATGCAGTTCTACATAAAACAGTTTTAGATAGTTCTACCCTAGAACTGATCCTGGCAGTTCTACTTAGAACAGTTCTAGTGTAGAACTGACTTAGAACAGTTCTAGTGTAGAACTGTTCTATGTAGATATGTTTAGGACAGTCTAGAACAGTTCTATGACAGATTATTCTGAGAGTTCTAATGAGAGGTTAGAAGTGATCTCCACTGTACAAGGGCAATAAACAAAAACGCTTTCAATTTGTTCTTTAACACTTTTTATTACACATCTTGAAAGCTTCAGAGCAAAAGCTTATGACCAAATATTTACACAAAATAGACTGACACGATCGCAAGATAAATTAGATTACAGCTAGATTCACGCTGCTGATCAGATCAATTCTATACCCGATTACTCAAATTTCCACGATCAAGCGTAACCAATTTTTTGATCGGGCCTGTTTTCATTTGGAATTTCTACCCGACTGCTACCAGACCGTAAGAGACTCAAACTCGACCTTTAACGACTCCTTCACGACTTCTTAACGACTGATCATAGAATCCAGCCACTAATTCAATATCTTTTCGATGATCCCGACCAATTTACGATCCTTACATGATCTTTACTCGACTAAGTACCCGGTCACGTCCACTTGTATTTTTGTCCATCTGATGAGTTAAGCCTTTTTTCAACTGATTGTTATAGTTCGTTCTTTTGTTGTTCTGTTAAACCACTGTCCCCGGTTAGGGGGAGGGTTGGGATACCGCTAACATGTTTAACCCCGCCACATTATATATGTATGTGCCTGTCCCAAGTCAGGAGCCTGTAATTCAGTGGTTGTCTATGTGTTACATATTTGTTTTTCGTTCATTTTTTTTATATAAATAAGGCCGTTAGTTTTCTCGTTTGAATTAATTTACATTGTCATATAGGGGCCTTTTATAGCTTACTATGCGGTATGGGCTTTGCTCATTGTTGAAGGCCGTACGGTGACCTATAGTTCTTAATTTCTGTGTTATTGTGGTCTCTTGTGAACAGTTGTCTCATTGGCAATCATACCACATCGTCTTTTTTTATTTTATAAATAAACAATACTCGATCTCAACACGATCCTGACCAGACCCGATCGACATGATCGTATAATAGTTTTGGTCGCAGAAATATTCGGTATTGGTCGGTTGAGAACATATTCAGTATAAAACGTACAATGAATAAAATGTCTTATTTTCGAGCCCCCGCCACATTTGAGGAAAAAATTAAGTATTACCCTTGTCCGTCTCATCGCCCGACAGTCCGTACGCTGTATAACTCTAGCTTTCCCCAACCAATAGTATATAAAACTGATATGCAATGCTTTGCACCACAAAACACAGAAAAAAATAATCTGGGTTGTGTCAATTTTTCCGTTCTATCGTTATGCCCCATTGGAAATGTTAAAAAAAGCCGATTTTTTGGTTTCCATTTTCTAAGTTATGTTTGCCTCAACAAAATGTTATGAAAATTACAAAATACTTATAACCCCAAAACTCAGATCAAGTTTGAATAGAGGGTCATCATACATTTATGTGTCCCGTGGACCTAACTTGAATTGTGGCGAAGAAAATGAACACGAAGCAACGACGTGTGAGGCTTCAGTTAGCTGACACGTCGATTCTTGTATGAGAGGTATGAGAGACAGTTGCTGAATGTTTGTTTTTTGTTTCTTGTAAAAAAAAATTCCTTAATTTGGCAAAAGGGTCTAAGAGAGCTGAAAATTGTAATGCAGCAAAATAAATTTTTCACAAAGCACAATATGAATGAAACAAGAGACTCTGAAGAGCTTGTGTCGCTCACCTTGTTTTTTGGTTTTGGAAATCATGTAAAATAAGGTGAAAATCATTACAAATAGTACAATATACCCATATATTGATTAAGACCAAGTTTGGTTTAATTTGGCCTGATAGTTAAATTAATAATAGGTCATTCCTGCAGTGTAGTCTTACATTGGTTACTGAAGACCACTTATTATTATTAAAATAAGTGTTCAAGATGTGACCATTTGAAATTTTTTTTTAACATTTTCCTATGGACTTCTATACAGAAAACCCCTATGTTTATTTTCGTCCTGAACATGCATGAAATATTGCCACTGGACGTTAATAATCAATCGATTTTTAGCCATGGCGGCCAATGTTGGTTGGATGACAAGATCATCGGATACATTTTTTAATCAAGATACTCTACTGAAAATGGTGGCTAAGTTTAATTCTATGTGGCCCAGTTGAAGAAATTTTTTTGTAAAAGTTTACAAAATTTACAAAAAATTGTTAACAATTAAGTATAAAGGGCAATAACTCCTTAGGGGTCAATTGACCATTTTGGCTATGTTTGCCTATTTGTTGATCTTACTTTGCTGAGCATTATTGCTGTTTACAGTTTATCTCTAGATCTATCTATAATAATATTCAAGATAAACCAATAACTGCAAATTGTCTTAACAATTACCAATTCAGGGACAGCAACCCAACTACGGGTTGTCTGATTTGTCTGGAAATTTCAGGGCAGATATATCATTACCACATAAAATCTTTTACCGCATTTCAGACTTGCTCTAAATGCTTTAGTTTCAAAGATGTAAGCAAAAATCTGCATTTTACCCCCTATGTTCTATATTAGCTATGTCAGCCATGTTGTTTGGAAGGTTTGGTGATCAGATACATTTTTAAAACTAGATACCCTTATGGTGATTGTGGTCAAAATTGGTTTAATTTGAATGTTTGGTAAAAGAATACCAAAATTTACTTAAAATTGTAATAAATTGACCATAAACGACAATTACTGCTTAATACCGCAATCACACTAGGCCACGATCGCACTACGATCTCTGAACAAAAATGCAAATTTTGACAACTGTAATGCGATCGTGTAGATTGTAGTAAGGTCGTAGTACGGTAGTCATGAGTTCTTCGGGATCGTGATGGTCATGGCCAACTTTGAACATGTTCGAAACAACCGTGCTTCGGTCGTGACGAAATAAAGTCAGATAGAAGCATAAAGCTAGGTTCACACTGCCGATCAGATCAACTCGATGATCCCGATTGTCCAAATTTCCACGACCAAGCGTGACCAAATTCTTGATCGGGCCTGTTTATGACTTCTATTCGACTGCTATCCGAATATACACGACCATAACCCGACCATTCACGACTCCTTAACGACTCCATTACGACTCAAACCCGACCACTTATTGAATATATTTTTGCAGAAGCTAACCAGAGCTGCACACATTTTAAAAGGATCGTGTATCAGTCATGTATACTCGTGTATGGCCGAGTAGAGATCGAAGAGTGGTCGAATGTGGTCGCGAAGAGATCGGGTTTTGGTCGAGTTGGTCTGGAATGAAAAAAATATAGAAGTCGTAGTGATCATAAAGCGATCGGGCATTGGTCGAGTTAATCTTGACCACATATCTTACAGATTGACGTTGATCGAGAAATGATCGGATATTAGTCGAGCAAAGATCGAAATGATCGAGTACTGATCGGTAAACTATTTGTATTCCGACCTAACTCGATCTCTACACGATCCTTTCCTGATCAATTCAATCGCTACTCGAAGAATTATTGATCTCTTCTCGAGTGACTGGCTTCTCGATCCTTACTCGAATGTTTTTGACATGTCAAAAACTCTCGGGTAGAAAGTCAGATCGATGACGACCCGCACATTCTTGTTGATTGAGACGGACCAGTCTCCCGATCGCCTAATTTGTCTTGATCGACATTGATCGAGTTGGTCTGATCGGCAGTGTGAACCTAGCTTAAAAATGCAAGATTCTAGTCAGAGAAAGTGCGCTACGATCTCAAAACGACGTTACTACGACCTCACAACGACCATCTCGTTCTCTCTGTGACCCAACAACGCTTTTACTACGACTATACCACGATTATACTACGCTTTTCAAGACCTAAGTACGATTCTAGCACGCTCATGCAGTCCTCATCCTACGACCTGATTACGTTCATACTACAACCATTTCGAGTTCTAGTCATGCTCATTGTCATTGTCTATAAAATATATAAAAGCTTCTCAGGTTTTGTTTTTGTATCAGTATCACTATTACTTTATGAAATATCGTCATTTGATCTAGATGGATTAGCAATATACGTTGATTCAGGTTGGATTGTTGATTCGACATCTCTACTGGATAAGGATTCGTATCAGAGGCCCATCTGACTAAACTACTATCCCCACTAACACGCACACAAGTTCTGGTGGATGTTGGGGGCATGTCAGTGTTGTTTTCTGGAATTCTACGCATTAATGAAAGTTGGAAGGAATGGAACAGTATTAATATGGAACATGATGTTGACATTATTGATGAGAGCGTAATTAGATCGCGGTATACACTTGCTAAGATCGTATAATGATCTTGATAAGAGCGAGCTTAATTGCAGAAGATGCGTGGCAAGACCATGTTGCAATCGGATAAATCGAGGTATGTCGATGAAAACATAGTGCGTAATGAGAACATAGTAGCATCGTGGAAACAACAAAAATTCACATTCTCATGCCGCTCATATCGCGACCTCACCACGATCTGAACTTATTTTAGATCGTGGTGAGCGTAGTGCGATCGTGGTATAGTGTGACTGGGCATTAGGGGTTTATTGACAATGGTCATTTGACTTATTTGTAGATAGTAGTTTTTAACATTATTGCTGCTTTCAGTTTATCTTTATCTATAATAATATTCAAGATGATAACCAAAAACATCATAATTTCCTTAAAATTGCTAATTCAGGGACAGCTACCCAGCAACGGGTTCTCCGATTCGTCTGAAAATTTCAGGGCAGATATATCTAAACCTGATGCACATTTTTACCTTGTCAAATTTACTCTAAATGCTTTAGTTTCGAAGATATACTGAAATTTCATTTATTTTCGATGGTATCAATTTTCGTGGATTAAGGAAAACTTGCATATTCGTGGATATTTACTTTCGTGGTTTTGTGGAAGTCTGCGTACACGCCTATATAAAAATTGACATTCGTTGATCATTTAATTTCATGGTTCACTTGTACCAACGAAATCCACAAATATATGTATCCACCGAATAATAATGAATCTACAGTAAGCCAAAAAGCTGTATTTACCCCTACGTTGTATTTTTAGCAATGGCGGCCATGTTGGTTGGCAGGCGGGGTCGTCGGACACATTTTTAAACTAAATACCCCAATGATGAGTGTGGCCAAGTTTGTTTTAAATTAGCCCAGACGACAACGACAGATCCAAATGATGAGAAAAGATTACTTGATCTTGACCTTTTAGGTCAAGTGAGCTAAAATTGAATATCTTGATTAGATTGTTCTTAAACTAAATGCAATCTATATTCAACTCTACGCCAGGTCGACTGTTGACCTCAACTTACCTGAGAATGCAGACGCACATATTTTATTGCGTCGGCCACAAATTTGCTTGAAAGGTGAATCAATTTGAAATACGATCGATTAAGAAATAGTTGCGGCATGACAAGCTAGGGGGATCTAGATTTTATAAAAGGGGCGAGGTATAATAAGTTCTTTTTTAAACTTTTTTTTGCTAAAACAACATAAAATATGTGTAAAATGCACTTTTGCAACAGTTCCTGACGCGGGACATGTATATCTTATAGTTATAGTGTAAGGGTTGGACATGTTTGATGCCGTATTCTCCCCATTACTTGTCTATAATAAAATTATTGAAACCTTTTTTTTTCGCTAAAAAAACAGAAAATTTGTCAGTAAAAATCTACATGGAAGATTTTCATTTGTTGTATGTTTAGGTAGCATAACCTCACAGACTTCTTGTTGTAAACGAAATATAAGCCGGGCTATTCAATGAAATTACTATAATAAAATTGAGAATGGAAATGGGGAATGTGTCAAAGAGACAACAATCCGACCATAGTGGATACAACAGCTGTAGGCCACCAAAGGTTCTTCAATGTATTGAGAAACTCCCGCACATGAGACAAGATAGACAAACAAGCAATGTTTATCCGACACGAGTTAAGAAAGACAAACAAGTAATATTTATCCAAAACTGTTTGACACCCAACAAGGGAAGTGAGGGGTTCCAAATCAACCAAGGCTACGAATGAGTCTGAAATGACAACGAATTTATGAATGGCGGTCAACAAATGGAGACATAAAGGCCACACCAAGCAGGCAGGTTGCAGTCGTGCCTTGAAAAAAGTATTCATATATAAAAGAGGGACGAAAGATGCCAAAGGGACAGTCAAACTCATAAATCTAAAACAAACTGACAACGCCATGGCTAAAAATGAAAAAGACAAACAGAAAAACAATAGTACACATGACACAACATAGAAAACTAAAGAATAAACAACACGAACCCCACCAAAAACTAGGGGTGATCTCAGGTGCTCTGGAAGGGTAAGCAGATCCTGCTCCACATGTGGCACCCGTCGTGTTGCTTATGTGATTACAAATCCGGTAAGTGCGGCGAAACAGACACTCTGGTCAGATATGGGATTTGCATTCAAACCGTAAAACCAGTCCCCCAACCCCCCCCCCCCCCCTTCTCCCCCTATCATCACCCACCACCCCCTCCCCCCAACAAAATCATGTTCATTTATTGCTAGAAAGTTTTTTTTCTAATAGCCAAAAAAAACAACAACAAAAACGGACAAGATTATTGTTTTCAATGCAGATATATACAGCCAAAATCTTTGTTTAAGGCAAAAATCAGACTGCCTCCGTAAATCAAATGGTTCTTACCTTAGAATCAAAATCTATCTGGAGCTTACTGACTGGGGATAATTATTCAGCTATGTTATTAATAGACTGGGGCGTGTGGGGTTAAACATTGCTTTCGTAGGTAAATAATATTGACGTGAAACTTTTTTCACGAGATTGTAATAGAGTATTACTTTCTGTTTAGTGAAATTGTGAAATAGAAGTTTGTATGTTCTTGCTAAATCCTTTGTCGGTTTGAAGGTGTCATGCTTTTTATCCTCAGCCTAAGCAATGTGTTACTGTAATTTGAATTTCAAAATGACTTGAGTAACACTTTTTCGACGCACGGGTCAACTCCACCGTAGCGAATCACATGACTTTGACATAATCCTTAATATATTACAGTAAATACGAGCGAAAAATATCTTTATAAGTAAAGAATTGTCGCATAAAAATTAGATACACGCACGGGAAATCGCAATGTTCACGAAGTCTAGTCTGATTAATCATTGACAAAAAACACAAGTGCAAAAAGAAAAGGGGGCTACGCCCTCTACACCCCCTCAAGATCCACCACTGCAAGCACACATTTATAGGAAAGAAATGCTGTAACAGAAAGGAGATGTCATGAGAAATGACCTTGAAACAACTTATTGAATAAAATACATTCAATATTGTATAATACGTGACCGAGGGGAGGAACGACACCGACACAGACGGACAGACATAATCATACTATGGCACAACAATACAACAATGTATCCTATGGTAATTCCCATGAACTAAATAATACGTTATCTGTTCATTCACAAATTTACATTACTTCAGATGCATTGAGAAACTTAGCTAAAAAGTTTAAACATATAAACTTTCAAAACCAAGTCCGTCAGTATATATACTGATTAAAACAATCAAGGACAATGCTTACAGTCGTGACAGTACTACAGCTTCTAGTATCTTGACCAACTGACCTTTATCATAGAGTTTAATTACTTTCTTTTTAGACAAAACAAATAGGTAGAACTAATTTTATTACCCTACACCCTTAGACATCGTTACTTGTCTTAATTAATCTGACAGTTCAACTTTAACTGCAGATAATAAAACTAGCCATTTGTCAAATAAGCCTTGCGTCATTAATTTTCTATGTACACAAATAAACAGTTATAAAGCAAATGAGTAAGAGGTAAAATTTATAAAACATAAATATTTCAATACCGTTTGGCAAAGAGTCCTATTCATCCTAAGTTTTTTTTTGTGTAATTAAAACACAATTGTTAGCTAATTTTAATTTCTTTAGCCTTTTTCTAATTATAATTCATTACTTCAATTAATAAATTAGTATACATTTCTAAAAATTATAATAAACACTATATAACATCTTAACCAGCAGCCATCCTTCACCGAGGTAAGTCGAGGCTCAGAGACCACGTGACAAAGAAACGGCGGGAATCGGAATTCTTGATGTTTTGAATTATGAATTATGAATTATGAATTATGAATTTTGAATTTTGAATTTTGAATTTTGAATGATCCTTCTCGGCTTTCGTATAATGCACATGTTTCTTCAAGAGCTGAAATATAAAGGAAACATATCGAATATAGAAATTTCGCTAATTAGTAAAATCGTTTATTTTCTTTTCAAAAATGCTTGCCGATTTTTCTGTTTATATTTGCTTGTTCCGTTGAATAAAAATACATTTTTCCCAACTTTTGATGTTTTATATAAGTGGGCTATTTTACTCTTACCGATTTTTTAATTGCACCGTTTTTATCTGTGCGTCACTGTTGAGGTTTATATAGACGAAACGCACTTCTGGTGTATTAAATTATAAGCCTGGTACCTGATTTATTTGTGTATTTCTCTGTCCTGAATGTTCTTGCATTTATTTGACGTCCTATTATGTTATATCGTAATTTTAGTATTATATTTAACATTCCATAAAAGCGAGAGGTTATACCAGCCGCAAAACCAGGTTCAACTCACCATTTTTTCTTAAAATGTCCTGTACCAAGTCATGAAAATGGCAGTTGTTATCTTTTAGGTTTTTTTTTCTCTGTGTGTTGCAGTGTCGTTTTGGTTTTTTGTTGCTCTTCAGTGTTGCTGTTGTTTCGTTGCCTTCCTCTTCTAGTTGAGAAGTTTACCTCAGTTTTAATTTGTTACCTGGATTTGTTTTCTTTCAATTGAGTTTAGACTTTTCGAACAGTAGTATACTACGGTTGCCTGAATTTTTGTATTTAATTGTATCCAGTTAGCAAAACCAGCAATACATAAGGATTACATTTATGTTATAAGAAATTTGAACGGGGTCATGTTACTTATGTTATATTTCTATTCTGTATAAAAAAGAAGATGTGGTATGATTGCCAATGAGACAACTATCCACAAAAGACCGAAGTGTCTTTTTTACAATATTTGTTTTTGTCAAGGTGTAACAGTAATACAATTGTATGATAATCCATATAAAAATTGTTCGAAAATATACAAAACAATAGTTTATCAATATTTCTTTTCTATTGGAAATTGGTACTTTGATTAATTTAAAAGTGCTGTGCATGCTATTGATGCCATCTTTAAATTGACGGTGTGATTTTTTATTTGTTCCGACTTTGTGAATGTTTGGTGTCAAGCTGATCTATTAACGTGTGCAGTGATATATTCTCATGAAAAAGTGTTTTGATCCAAAACTACACATATTTGTGCATTTCATTTATAAAGACAAAAACATATCGTGTTTTAAGTAAGAAAAAAAAATGATATACGAAAATTTTCGAAAAAAAATTGATATGAGATCTTTGATAACAATTTATACTCAAAAAAACTTTTTTTAACTATACTTTTTTTTTTTTATAAATATAAGAATGTGTTGTATGAGTGCAAATGAGACAACTCTCTCATCAAAGTCATAATTTGTGAAAGTTATCCACTATAAGTCAAAGTACGGTATTCAACACGGAGCCTTAACTCACAACGAGCAACAATCTATAAAGAACCCCAAAAATGACATGTGTAAAACCATTCAAACGGGAAAACAAATGGTCAGATCTATGTAAAATGAGCAACGAGAAACACATATAAAACACATAAACAAACGGCAACTACTAAACATCAGATTCCTGACATGAAACAGGTGCAGAGTATTCAGTTTATATATAATATGTAATGCATATTGCCATTAAGGTAACCACGAAATCACAAAAGTAAATATTTACATAAAATAAACCTACTTATTGGTTGTGGAATTCGACTTTGGTAATTCATAAAGGATGATTGTTTTACAGTTACCGACTACAACCAGAAGCATACGACTGCTGCCACATTAGGTATGTAGAAACTTTAAACACACAGGAAATAAGAAAACGTTCATATAAATTAATTGTTGGTCTTGTATGATTTCAAATTTTAGTTTATTTAAATATTTTAGTATGACGTTCATTATCACTGAACTAGTACAATTATTGTTAAAGGGCAGGCTGAAGCATGTCACCGGGTACGAAATTTTCTTGCTGTGTTGAAAACTCATTGGTGTCTTTCGGCAATTTTCTGCACTTTAGGAGGGTTGTTGTCTCTTTGAAACATTTCCCATTTCAATTATCAATTTAAAT
The DNA here is from genome assembly GCA_019925275.1 of Mytilus edulis. NCBI lineage: Eukaryota > Metazoa > Mollusca > Bivalvia > Mytilida > Mytilidae > Mytilus > Mytilus edulis. Next base: position 107,644,324 of record CM034353.1, on the reverse strand, counting down.
GTGAAACCATGTCAGCTGTACTTTTTTTTCTATTATAAATGATTGGTATGCTTAGATTGAAATCTAGGAACCAATCCATTCCTTTGCACAAACGCGGTTAAAGGAAATTTACACTTTATAAACTGTTTGCGTTCAAAGCGCTTTCCTGTTGAAACCTTTTCCAGCTCAAAGTTAGATATCTGAAAGTCAATGATGTTTTAGTTTCGAAGCATATGGGACTAAATGTAACCAAACAGATAATAAGTCGTCATTTAACACAAAAACAAACAACGGAATTCTTAACAAATACAGACAAATAAAGACTAAGTAACACGATCCCTGCTTAAACCCGGTAGTGATCTGAGTTGCTCGTAAAGGGTAACCATATCTTGCTACACAAATAGCAGTCGTCGTATATGTTATTTGGTATTAAAAAACCTAATCATTGATACCAGGATTGAAACTTTGTGATTTCGTCAAACGCGTGTTTGTTTTGGCTAGCTTAAAAACCATGTTTTTCCACCGTTTTCTACATACGAAAATGTCGAGAAGGGTAGCTTTAACCTGGTTATATATCTAGCTAAACCATTCATTTCTATGACAGTCGCATACAATTACATTATATTGACAACGATGTGTAATATATACAATGAAACACTTCTGTTTTATTACATAAGTAAACACATTACAGTCATACATTTTTTTGAGTGGGGTTTCAACCAAAAAAAAAACCAATTCAAAGCTTAAACCATTTTATTGTCATTATTATTCAAAAGATGTTAGTTCCAGGAATATTAATATTCATTTCTCCCTGCTCGATCAGTCACTTCTCATGGAACCTTGAAAATACGGAAGAGTAAATAAATCATAAAACTTGTTCAACACTTTAACTTGGAATTAGCCTTTCCCTCAATTATAAGCTGTGCGGCTAGACAAAGTTGAACATTTGTCTTTTATCTTTAGGGCATACGATACAGTTACAGGGGAGGTAATGACTTTGCTAACGTAAAATGTTATTTTCTCGACGTCAAACTATTTCTTATCGGGAAAAGATTCAGTTTTCGACTGATTTTTATAATTCAAACTTATTTAACTTGAAAACGATTTCATGGAACCGTCTTTTTGAAGATGACATTGGTTTTGTTACGCAAGAAGATTATGTGTGCTAATTTTCATGAAAACGTAAATAGTGATTTTTTTTTAATTTTATAAAATATACAGCAAACAATATGTTCTTTTCTACATTCATGAACATTTGATAAATATGAATTATTTCTGAATAAAAAATATATAAAATATAGAAATTACAAATTATCTTAACAAAAACAATTTGTGTTTATCTTTTAAAACAAAAAAGTTATGAAAATACGGCCACAAATCCGAATCTTGAGCAAATATACAAAATTTCGAAATCATTTCACTCAAAAAGTAGCACATGAAGGTATATTTTTTATTACATATTTGATTTAATCAGGTAAAAAATAATCTACATCGAAATATTTACCAAAATGTAAATACGGGATCAAAACTGTATTGTATGCCTTTTAGGTGATTCTTTTTTATTCACACACACAATCATTTGGCTTTGGAGACCTTCATGTTAGCATCATAAAACATTAATTTTAGGATTTATGTTTAATTTTAACTACCTTTGAAACATATGCTTGATTGGTCCAAGGCTTACTAAAAGATCTGATCTGAACGAAACAGACGTACACGTTTTCTAAGTAATATATGTTATTCAGGTCTCAGACAGGGTATATACTGTGACATTCCCGGCTTAGAGTTTATATCCCCTGAGCCGAAGGCGAAGGGGATATAAGCCCTAAGCCAGGAATGTCACAGTATATACCCTTTCTGAGACCTGAATTACACATATATTACGGATTACCCCTGACTTAATGTTATTTTCCAGTGCAGGTTTTTGTTGACAACACATATATATTGAAAAACCCAACCTGATATGTTCGGCATACGTGAAGGATTTTCTAATTTGCTGTGAACATAATTTTATCGTGTATGTTATAATTTATAATAACACTTTTAACATTCAATTTAAGTATTAAAAGTGTAAATTGCGTGATTTTGTATTAAAAATGTATTATTGACGGAAGCACGTCATTATTTTCCCTCTGTGGGCCTCTGACAGTCTGATAGCTTTTGACTACGTCACATAGTAACCGGTGTTATGATGACGTTTTTGAGGTTCCAATTGGGGATTAAAACGTCGTATATACCCCGGCAGTTTCCGGAATATATACTGACATCTCTGTGTTGTTATCCAATCACAAACCTCGACACATTTGTAATCCGTAATATCATCATATATCCATATGAAGATTGCTTAATTTATACTATTTAAAAATGTCAACATATATATTCATTGATGTAAACTTATAAAGTAAAAGCTTTATACTCTGATCATTTGCGGTTTTAGCACCAGGCTATATGTGTAACGAAAAGTTATGTCGAAGCGATGTAAGTATCTTGGATGTTTCAAATGGTTAGGCATGGTATATGACTGCTTTGCATGCGTCATAGACAATGTTTTACCATATAAAATGATAAATTCATAATCCATGACTAATTAAAATGTAAAAATTAAATGAGTTTGATAATAAGTTTGTTACTTTTCTAATATGTTTTCCACACTTTTTTTTCGGAAATGGATTGATCTTATTTACAGCTACGTTTGATAATCAAAGATATAATTGTCAATAATCAAATATATGTTTTTCAAAATTTAATAACTTGGAATCTAAAGTGTACGCCCTTTAAATTGTTTTACTTAGATACTACATGGAATAGGTATAGCCTGTCCATACTCTGAGAGAAGGTCATGTCAATCAGATGAAAACTCCATCTTGCTTCTACAGCGGAAATAAATTTGTTGAATGGAAATATCATGCATATTTTGCTTTTTTAGTTCTTCAATGATCTATTTTTCTTATCGAAGATCGGTGGTTTTCTCCATGCACTCCGGCTTTCTCTATCAATAAACACTGGCCGTCACGAAATAGCCTATATGTAATGCTTGAAAGTGGTGTTAAGACCAAAAAGTCAAGTCAAATCAACGCTTTATTCTAATGAATTTTAATAATTTGATTTAACAACTACGAAAATACTATTTAAATGCGCATACTGCATATATGTCATAGATCATTTAACTAACTCTGCTAATGTTTTAGATGTACTGTCAGATTGTAAATTATAACGGAGTGGCTACAAGCAGATGTATTGTTTTTAAAGTAAGTATGTTTCGATTATCTGTGTCCGATACATTACATGTATATCAGTTTTTTTATGATTTTCTTAAAATTCGTTGTTTTCTGTAATCGACATAAACATTTGTTTAAGGAAACAAACTTGAATTGTTTTGTATAATTCGAAGTAAGAACGAATCATGACTAAGATAAACTTCTAATTAATGAATTGCAACCCTCTTGTGTATATTAATCTAACCAGAGTGATGTTATATACAATGATGAGATATTCAAAGACTTAAAGACATACCTAAGTGTAAATTCTCCATATATTTGGCAGTATGTGGTAATCGACAAAGTTTCTATTTTTTATGTCAGACATACGTTCACTACTTTTTTCAAAACAACTGAATCTAGATTGAGATTTATTCTAAACAAATATATATGAAACATTTTCCCTTAGGTAATAAAATCTTGTCTAACGTATAAAGATGTTGATGGCGCAGGTTGTACATGTGATAACACTAATTGTTCAATAAATATATGTGAGTATCACATCACTACTTATAAATAGTTTACAAGATCTCCTTAATCAGACACCTACATGATAAAATGAAATGAGTACAAAACTGAGGCTTTATATATTCATAATTTTAATTATTGTAATCGTCATTTTGATTAGTTTCTTTTATGACCTATTCTGTAATCGAACTCGGACTTCTTTCAAACTGAATTTACTATGCCAATTGCTGTGTGTTTGTTTAATCTAAAACGGGGTTCAGATATCACTAAATATGTTTAACCTGCGACTGTTGAAAAGTCAAGAGCCTGTGGACTTTGTTAGTTTTGTATGTTGTTTCAATTTAAGTTCATTTATGCGTTGAGAAGTTTATGATGACGTCAATTGTTACTGAACTTGAATACCTTTTTGTTTAGGGTCCTTACGAATGATTCGTAATACATTATTTATTATTAATACAGTATTTATCATTAATACAATATTTATCATTCATACAATATTTATCATTAATACTTTTTTTTTCTATTATAAATCTAAGACAATAACAATCAAAACCAAAAGACATTTAAATTAACAGTTACAAATAATAAATCAGACACAAAACGAACTTCACTCAACACCGGGAGTGCAATCAGGTGCTCCGGAAGGGTAAGCATTTCCTGCACCGTATAAATCAACCGTAAATATGAACTTTATATCTAAATCAGTATTCCTTGATATATCATTGTTTAAACTAACTGAGAGTTAAAAGAAAACGGGTTATAGTACACTTTTCGGGATTTGAATTGTGATTTATTATGTTTCTCTATCGTCCGGTATAACGTTTTTTTCATATTTTGTTTTTGTGAATTGATTTATTCTCACTAAGTTTTTCTGCCAAACATAAGTGTATTATCCACAGATGGTATGTATACGTAACATTTTTGGTATCATACAGTAAACATGGCTTGTATTTTCCCGTATGATCTAAATCTATAAAGTATGTAAATATATCTGATGAATAAAGTCAAAACTCATTTAAATTGAAAAATGAAATAATCATCTTAAATCATTGGTGAGTCTTGTGTGGACAAGGCGCGTTGTTTTGGCGTATTGAATTTTAAACCTGATGCTTTTTGTTATCTATTAATCATATTTTTCTTTGTCTAATATGTTCTCCTATTTATTTGTATTGTAGTCCTGTAATATTATGTTGTCATTTCAATGTTATATTTAACTTTGCCATTAAAGTGCGAGGTTTGGCATGCCACATAACCAGGTTCAACCCACCACTTTTATTCCCCTTTAAAAGTGTCCTGTACCAAGGCAGGAAGATGGCCATTGTTATATTATTGTTCGTTTCAGTGTGTGTTGCATTTTAACGTTGAGTCGTTTGTGTTTTCTCTTATTTTTGAGATATTGAGATAAGACGTGGCACGGTACTTGTCTATCACAAATTCATGTATTTGGTTTTGATATTATATTTGTTATTCTCGTGGTGTTTTGTCTGTTGCTTGGTCCGTTTCTGTGTGTGTTGCGTTTTGGTGTTGTGTCGTTATTCTCCTCTTATATTTAATGCGTTTCCCTCGGTTTTAGTTTGTTACCCCGATTTTGTTTTTTGTCCATGGATTAATGAGTTTTGAACAGCGGTATACTACTGCTGCCTTTATTTATTAAACATAGAACACTGTGAAATACATATATTATAACAATATTGTCAATGATAAAACAAAAATGTTGCCAGATATAAGAATATATCGTTTCTAGTATTCCCTTTCCTTCAATTTAAGTATATAATTTTGTTGTAATAATAATCAATTTCTAAACTCTCACCTTTGCTGTATTTGTCAAAACTTTAAGAATTTTGGTCCTCAATGCTCTTCAAAATTGTAACTTTTTTGGCGTTTCAAACTTTTTTTTTGAATTTGAGCGTCACTGATGAGTCTTTTGTAGACTAAATGCGCGTCGACGTAAATACAAAATTTAATCCTGGCTCTATGATGAGTTTTTTTAACTTCAAAACATAATACAGTTATTTTTCGTCTCATATTCTGAAAAAGAGTGCATTTTGTGTATAGTAAACACACAATATCTGTAAGTCAACTGTACATTTCATAATAAAATTCATCATCAATTTCATATCCCCAGATTAATTTTTGTAAAGCTGTATTGTTTTAGTTCGTATCACATAATTTAAATGTAGTATAAACTCTCTTTCAAAGTAACATTTTGCCATTTTGAAGTATTACTTTATTTCAGTGAATGAATTTTCCCTTCATCACCTAGGTAAATATCAATAACTGTTTCATTATATTTTAGCTTCTGTTAACGCTTATATATTATTCTGTCAAACACATATAGTATACACTCTCTAGATAAATCATAAATCATGTAGAACATAAGCAAAAGGGTTAACAAAATAGAAACAACACTACAAAAACTGCGTTGGTCCGAAGGCAACGCAAGACCCACAATCGTCAGTAGCTATATAATTGCAATTTACCAAGACATTTTCATTACACATTTAAGAATAAGTGTATTGCCCAGTCAGTATTCGGATTTTTTGTAACATATCAAAACTTTGCCATTTTAAGCTATGCTTCTAAATGTTGTTCACGCAGCATAGAAGGCAACTACGGAGGTGTTATGTGTAACTGGAAAAGAGAGCAGATACAAAGGGGAATTTCGAAAATCATTTGTATAATCAAGTCAAATTAAAACAGACCATGCCATAGCTAAAACGACGAAGGAACAAACATGAATCACATAATCATATTTTTTTCTAATATTAACATCGGTTTACTTCCCTAACTTATTGTCCCAAGCTCATGCTGATTTTCGTTGTTATACTTAATACTCACAAGAAAACGTGTTGTCTTCAACTGCAATATTGTTTGCTGGCTGAACAAAACTATTCATTTGTATTCACCTGTCCTGAGACATGGAGCCTGGCATTAAGTGATTTTTCTTTTTTTGGTGTGGTTCATAGGTATTTCCCCGTTTTTATATAGAAAAGATCGTTGGTTTTCCTGTTTGAATTGTTTTACATTAGTCATTATAGGGTCCTTTATAGTTGCTGTTTATTTTGAGTCAAAGCCAAGTGTTGAAGGCCGAACTCATTACCAGATTGTGAACCACCCTCAAAATGAATAATCCCTAATTCATAAATGAGGGACTGTCCTTCAGACAAGGGGTTATTTTACTGTGGAAGAACAGAAAGAAAAAAATCTTAGATGTGTTAACTTCAAAGGGGGAAAAATCTAAAAAAGGGGTCTACTTATTTTTAATAATAAAGAAGATATATTAAAGTCTTGAGAGGAATTTTACAAATTTCTTGGACATGTGTTGACCATGACCATATGATACCAGATACTTGATAGTTCTTTGGGAAAAGGTTCTTCAAATAATATGAATATGTATCCTTTTCAGTTTTGTACTAAAAAGGTTTGTTTTACCAAAAAATACTTTATATGACTTGACATAAATTATATCCTCATCAAAGGGATATTTAACACATTTAAAAGTTCTTCCCAACCTGATTACGATTTGGAAGCAGAATTGTCTCATTGGCACTCATAACACATATACAAAGTGCCAAAAAGACAAAGTACACTAAAAAGACAGGGACAACCAACATTTTACACAAAAAACTAAAATGAACACACATCAACAAACAGCTCGAACCCAAAAACGCTTGAGGTGACCACAGGTGTTCTGTAAGAATGAGTCGTTCCTTCTTTTTGCAAGACAGCCGTCAGGTTGCAAGTTGTACGTCATGCAGTGAAGGAGGAAAGACATCTATATGTCAATTCAATGGAGAAAATTTAAAGCAGTTGAAACGTTTATTCAATTGTTACTTGGTATACAGGGGGGAAACTTCAGCAGTTGTTAAAAGAAATGTCAAATTACAAGTTGTAAATCAAGTTTTAAACCATCTGTAAGGAATATGACAGCTGTTATCGATTCGTTTGATGTGTTTGAACTTTCGATTTTGCCATTTGATTTGGGACTGTCCTTTTTGAATTTTCCTCGGAGTTCAGTATTTTTGTGTTTTTATTTTTTGCTTTGATCAATATTGTCAATACATATTATTTCATATTTACAAAGTACAAAATATAATCGCTCGCCTTTACTTTTCAAGCTTCGCCTAAAAAATTAGCAAATTATAACTTGTTTTTATTAAAATTTTCAAATCGCTCACTTGTCCAATTTTTTTTTAAATAACATTGTTTTGGCCTCAAGACTGACCAACACGAATCTACAAAAAAATCGTTATGAACTCACGTGCTCAGGAAAATAAATAGACGACACCAATACCACAAATTTGAAAGTCGGTAATTCAACTACTGTAACAATATTACAAGATTTGTTTTGATAATGTAATTATATTAACCGTGTGTGTTGCATTGTCGTTTGGTTTGCACATTAGTATTTCTGTTGTCTCGTTGTTTTCCTCATATATTTGATTTAATTTCCCTCAGTTTAAGTTTGTAACCCTGGTTTGACTTTTCTCCATCGATTTATGACTTTTGATTAGTGGTATACTACTGTTACCTTTATTAATCTATTTTATGTGGGTTTTTTTCAACATATAGAAACAACCACAACAACTTCTACCACAACTCAAAGCACAACTCCTATCACTGCTGCCACCACTCCTATCGCTGTTGCCACCACTCCTACCACGACATCTCCTACCACAACTCCTTCTACTACAATTACAACAACATCTCCTACCTCTACAACTGCTACTACAACTACAACTCCTACTACAACAATTCCTACAACAACAAATCCTACCACAACAACTCCTACTACAACGACAACTCCCACCACGACCACTTCCACAACAACAACTCCTACCACAACTTCTACCACCACAACTCCTCCTACAACGACAACTCCTACCGCAACTACCACAGCGACAGGTAATTTTTCTGAAACAATATTGATAATATTGGTTGAAAATATTTGCCATATCAATAGGTATTGAGAATTTTAATAGTTCATAAAATATTCGATGTATATAAGATTTGTATGTTACCTTGATTTGGCTTCACCCTATAGATTTACGAGATATGAACGCCTTTTAGATAGTGTTGTCTTAATTCAAATATTATCAATCGATTAGATGATTCCAAATCAAGGTATCAATCAAAACCTTGAGGTTTTGTTGATGGATTCCAGATGGTAGCAAGCTTAATATGTGTTTTCATATTGGCATATACAGCTGACTTCATATGGAACGCAATAAGGCGAAAAAAGAAAGAAGCAAGACAGTGGAAGATTTTTCTGACCAAAAAAGAAACACTTTTTGTATCAATCTGATCTGTTAAGCCTTTTTCATATCATCTTTATAGTTTGTTCTTATGTTGTACTGTAACACCACTGTCCCGGGTTACGGAATAGTTGACGCATTCAAACTAGATCAACCCTGTAACATTATGTTTATGCCTAGCCAAAATCAGGAATCTGTATTTCTTTGGTTGTCGTTTGTTTGCTGTGTAACATATTTGTTTTTCGCTGCTTTCCTTTTATACATATATTATAATTTTAAAGTGCGTATTGTTATGCGTTTACTTTACTACATTGGCTAGAGGTATAGGAGGGGGTTGAGATCTCACAAACATGTTTAACCCCGCCGCATTTTTGCGCCTGTCCCAAGTCAGGAGCCTCTAGCCTTTGTTAGTCTTGTATCATTTTAATTTTAGTTTCTTGTGTACTATTTGGAAATTAGTATGGCGTTCCTTATTACTGAACTAGTATATATTTGTTTAGGGGCCAGCTGAAGGACGCCTCCAGGTGCGGGAATTTCTCGCTACATTGAAGACCTGTTGGTGACCTTCTGCTGTTGTTTTTTCTTTGGTCGGGTTTTTGTCTCTTTGACACATTCCCCATTTCCATTCTCAATTTCATTAGGCCGTTAGCTTTCTCGTTATAATTGTTTTGTATTTGTTAAGTCGAGACCTTGTACAGCTGACTATGCGGTATGGACTGTGTTCATGTTGTGGCAGACTTATATTTGGCACAACTGTTTGAATTTTGGATTTTCTATGCTCTTCAACTTTGTAATTGTTTGGCTTTATATATTTTTTTTATATGAGCGTCACTGATGAGTCTTATGTTGACAAAACGCGTGTCTGGCGTACTAAATTATAATTCTTGTACCTTTGATAACTATTAATAGTGACCTAATGTTGTTAATGTCTGTGGGATTTTTGTAAAAAAATGTGTTTCATTTACGATCATAACACATCTTCTTGTATACTAGTATATACAAATAATAGTCAAATCCATATGATGTGAATGGTTTTCTGTAAATGTAAATAATAACTGATAATTTAGAATATCCTTCGTAAGCTAACACTTGCCTAATATTATAACAATGAGAAGATTTTATATGATTGCCAATTAGAATACTCTCGACAAAACCACATTACCTAGAAGTTAACAACTATAGGTCACCATACGTCCTTTATTAATGCCATAAATCCATACAGCATAATAAGACCTTCTTTTTCAATACTTGTACGCATGCCTAATAAAAAAAAGGTACCTAAGGAAAATTCAATCCATATGTCGAAAAGAAAACGAAAAATTAAAAACAAAAGGAGAAACAAATAAAAGCAAATCCAACGATCTGCAAAACACTTCATGGACAACTAAAGATGAAGCAAACTTGAATCCAATTTAACACTAGTTAACAACCACATTAAAAATCTGGCTGATTGTTTCGGTTTAGAACAAGCATGTTTCCTATTCATATCGCAATAATATGTATCGTCATGATATTCATGTGAAATTAAGCTGTAACACCTATCAACCATTTTATCTCTCCTTTGAGTGATATAGGCAAAAAAAGTGTCAGCATGATGCATATATCGTCAAGGACTCCTAAAGTTTCCAAGCTAGAATCTTAAAAATTTGTATGACTTCAAGTACTATAAAAAGCAAATAACATGAAACATTGGTGTCATGCCATTCTGTCCAAAAGACAAAGAATTCCTACTTTTTCAAAATTTTAACAACGTTTTGTCCTTAAATGTAGTTCCCAAAGATTTATCTTTGGAATATATTGGTTAAGTTGAATTAGATCTGGTACATTTGTCAATAAAATTGATTTTTCAATATAATATCTACATATCTATCACAATATTAAGGTCCAAGGACTTGTCATATATGTGGAGATACGTCTTTACCAGTTCCATGCAGCAGTAGACAAATTGGAAGAGATTTATCACATACTTGTAATACTGGAGAAAATTATTGCATGACAGATATCGTGCAAGACGACCAAGGCAATGTTGATGTTTTCAAAAGGTTTGTATTCATGCGTTTATTGATGATCATTTTGTCTTGGAACCCGAACTATTATTCATCATTATTTAACCGTACAGTCTGCGATATAACATGACATGAAATGACAAAATCTAAACAAAATCAATCAAAAACTGAAATAGAATATATGACAAACATCGATCAACGAAAACCATTGGATTTTAAGCTACTGATATATGAAAGACATTTACAGAATTTATCGTTGTTTAACATGTTAACGAGCGCTAATTTTGATCTATGTTATCCTAATAAAAAAAGTCAAATGGCTCAATTATAATGTCGACACAAAGCACAAAAGACACACGAGTGGCGAAAGATACCAGAAAGAAAAATCAAACTAAGAGATAACAAACTAAACTGACAACACCAAGGCTACAAAAGAAAATCACAAGCAGACAAACAGTCATACACAAAACACAAAATAGAAAAATGCATACAAAGTCTGTGGATGATCTTGGATGCTTTGATAGGGTAAGCAGATCTTGCTGCACGGGTGGCACCAGGTATGCTCAATTATTATCTCTTTGAATATCGACTGACTGTTAAACAGTAATTCAGCAATGCTCAAAACTCAAGGAATACATTGTTGATGAAAAGGTCCAGCATTTTGATATTATTGTCTTAAATATATACTAAAATAAAACAACAACCAATCAGTGACAAAACAGAGGACCTCGTAACCAGTCTTTAAAAAAATAGTAAAATGAAATAACACAAACACCAAACTCCAAGGATAATTCAAAACGGAAAAACAAACATATCAAACGAATGAATAACAACTGTTATATTCCTGACTTGGTTAAGGTTTCTTGCATATAGTCAGCAAATATTTAGCTATTCCAGTGTGAATCATATGCAAACGTTTAAAGGTGTAAAACAATGCTATTTTCGTTTGTTATAAATTTACATATTTCTACTCATTCTGTTACATTTTCAATGCGAATTAATTTATTTCTCGAGTCAAAGGTATATTTCTTTTTTTTCAGATGCGTGGATTTAGCTACATGTGAAAAGAAATGGATAACAGAGTCGGCAGATCTCGATTATTGTAAACGATATGGAGTAGTGAAAAATCCGTATGCCTTTTCTTGTCATTTCTGTTGTACCGAGGATAAATGCAATTCTATGTTAGTTCCGAATACAACCACGTGGTATACTAAGACCAATTAAGTATTCGTGTTGACAAAACGGCTATAAAATGTTAAACACGATATCCTTTTCATTTATTTTAACTGCCTCCAATAATTATTTATTATGTTTATTTCTACGTTCAAGTATATAACAAATATAACATATATATATATATATATACCTACTACATATACTTGATTAACTGCCTTTGCTCTTATCAATTGTTCTAAGATAATGTATGGAAAGCCTCATTGTAAGTTTGAGATGATAGTCGACAATAACAACGCTAAGCTTTGGTTTATATGGTTTAAGTCATGCATCTATTGATTAAGCGTTATAGATGAATATCCGAGATTCCTTCTTAGATATTAATGAAATTTGATTTCCAATATGAACTGTTTCCCAAAGAAACAACCGTCATCATAAAAAAATTAGTATGATTTGCAATCTAAATCATGTCAACACATTACTATAAATTAACCTGTATTTAGACTAATCACTAATGTTGTAATAAAACATATGAACATTAACCATTTTTGTAGCGTAAAAACTCTTTGGATTTTTTAGTTAAATTACATGCTTTTAATTGTCCTATTGATTCGTTTTACAGTTTTGACGTGTTCACTCTTTATACTACACTTCCACACAATCTTAACAAACAAACAAAAATGTATCTAGTTAAATGGTCGTTTGGTGTATCTGGTGGCAAGTTGTTAGCTGCAATTCATATAAAGACTTTATCTCTAATGAAAAATGTAAATATGATAGATAGACATACTGAAGGTGTGACGAGATTATTAAAGTACACAAACTTCGTCCATTAACGAATAATTAAGGATTATATAAATATACTGCTGAAATTTATCCAAAAGAAATTTACTTTAAATGAATCAAATATTAACAGCAATAACTTTCCTGTCCTAGATCTAGATATTTGTGAAGTATAACAGTTACTCTTCACACAAAAATTTAAGATTAAAGGAATGTTTAGTTACTGTTAAGTTACATTGTTGGACGGTGATGTTCCATTGTGACCGTTGTTCGGTGTTTATATGTCCCAGCTTGTTCGCTTTATTCATGTCTGTAGTGTCGTTTTGGATTTAATTAGCATCAGTGTTACTGGTATATAAAATCTCAAAAATACTGAACTCCGAGGTTTATTATAAAAGGAAAGTTCCTAATCAAATGGCAATATCGAAAGCTCAAACACATCAAACGAATGAATAGCAGCTGTCATATTTTTGATTTGGTAATGTCATTTTCTTTTGCCGTAAATGGTTGATAACACCTGGTTTTCAAGCTAGCTAAACTTCACACTTGTATGACAGTCGCATCAGATTCTTTCATTTTGACATCGATATGTGACCAAAACAAACAGATGTAATAGGTAAAAATGTCAAAATAGGGATACAGCAGTCAACTTTGTGTTATAATCTTAATCACTATAAAAACAATCAAATATGTAACAAAGAAATATAAAAAGTCATAGAGACAAATAATATTATCAAAATTTAAATACAAAAAAACAAAATTGTACCATAGCACAATTACAAGAGATGTACAAGTACACAGCACGTCATTTGTACAAAAGAAACACAAAGTGGCAGATAGACCAAGCAAAACTGAAAGACAAGAGTACAAATTGGAAGTGTATACAATTGTATTTTTGTATTTTAGTTCTTATATGCCATCTGGTCAATGTCATCATATAAAATGTTGAGAAAATTAGTGACAAATGCAAAGAAACTATTTTACCCCAAAAAAATACATCGCGTAACTTACACGTGAACTCGGGCTGATCCCGAAATATCATTGACCAATAAGAAAGATGCAGTCCAATCATGCAAAGGTCATAAGTCAAATTCTCTGCACGTATAAAACATGTTATCTAATTTTAACAATTTATCGTTTGAACAGACTACAGAGATCATAAATTTAATACATACATAGCTCACGCTTTTATTTAGTCTTAGTACTAAACAACTAATACGGAATTATCTTCTCAGCTGTCATATTTTTTTTTATTCAGCTTAACTTTCAATTAGGAGATAAAATTGGTTTTAAGAAAGACCACTAGATACCATATACATACTGATCTATTCACAGGTCATATTCTGAGCTTGTTTTGATATATGATAATAAAAGTAAAGTAATTGACTCGTAAATAAAAAAAAATGACAACGCCATGGCTAAAAATGAAAAAGACAAACAGACAAACAATAGTACACATTACACAACATAGAAATCTAAAGAATAAGCAAAGTAAACCCCACCAAAAACTAAGGGTGATCTCAGACGCTCTGGAAGCGTAAACAGATCCTGCTCCACATGTGACACCCGTCGTGGTGCTCATGTTATAACATATCCGGCAAATCGTCTAATTCGATAGGTCACATTCATGACAGGGGAGGGGATTGTTATAACGACGTAAGGATCATATCCGATATCATTTGTGAAACGTCAACACTAACTCGTGATGGTGTTCATATTATTTTTTTTTAAGAAGGGATGATAAGACTCTTGGTTTAATAGCTACCTTGTGAGCAGCAACCCTCTATCAAGAAAATCGCGATATAATATAAAAGCACGGGAGTATCGTACCAACTGGGAGATATATACTCCGTATACAGGTGCTGCTGAAATGTTGCTACTTAGAAATGGAAAGTTCACAATTGGAAAGCTGAAATCATCTATTTTGTCGTAAAGTTTAGTTTTTAACCGACCCTCATTGTCAATTTCTAGATGTAAAATATGCGCAAGGTCAACGCTTTTACAACCCTATGAAATTACTAAAAAAAAAGCATTCAATACTTACAATTTACATTTTTACGCTATGATCACCAAATCACGATTACTATCAAGGTTTGTTTTTTATTTACCTTGGCACTTCATTGTAGAAGCAAGTGTCAATCAATTTTGAAATGAAGTTGATTAAGGAATAACGCGAGATTACTTTTAGCCAACAGAATAACGCATTATCATGAAACACACAATATAATGTTACTTTTTCTAATTCTTCGTTAATTTATACCTTTCTGCACCCGTTGTATAAAAAAATTAATCAACGCGTGGTTGCCGGTGATCTCAGCAGATGATTGTTTAAGCGAAAGGTCACAACACGCCGAGACTACTTTTCCGTTCGGATTTCTCGGAATTTATCAATACCAACATAGCAACATATAAACAAACTCGCGAAATCGTCTGCTTCAACAATAAAAACAAGTATGGCTTCAAAAATCAACAATGACCCGCATATCGGGGCTAGAGTAAAGCTTGTAGGCGGGATTAAAGAGATAATTTTAAGAAAAACTATAAATTGTGATTTCCTACTTTGGGAAATTAAACTTGATTCTGGGAAAGTTGTCACAGAGGATAGATATCGTTTTGATTTTTTAGAAGACGGTGTTCAAAACATTCAACCAGAAATAATTGTAACAAAAACTAACACTAAACAGAAAATGTCATCTCTAGCTCCAGCAAAAGACCCTTGCCATACTGATGAGTTCAGTGATAGTAACTTTATGTATTTAGCTGAACCTATTCATGAATCTATGAATGACCCTCCCTAAACTGTCTTCCAAAACAAAACAAAAAGAAAGTTTGTGACCATTCATGAAGACTGTATCGACACATTTGTACTAGACCAGGAAAATAAGAATACCGCTAGAAAAACACAAAGTGACATAAAATCTTTACAGCAATTCTTGGTTACAAAATTGGAAACGAGAGAAATATATTCAATCCCTCCCACAAATTAAACCAAATGTTATGTCAATTCCTCATATCCGTACGAAAAGATGATGGAAACCAATATGAACCAGCATCCCTTATGGATATGCTCTGCAGTTTTGATAGATATTTAAGACACCATAACTATGGCTACCAAATTAGTAAAAGTGCAGAGTTTTCCAAAGTCAAAGATGTCCTGACAGCAAAACAAGTGGAACTTAAAAAATGGGAAAAGGGAACGGTCATAAAAAGGCACTTTGTGATGAGGATATCGAGAAGCTATTTCAGTCGGGAGAAATTGGAGATGACAATCCTACAACACTTCTACACACCGTATGTTTTTTTAACACTATATATTTTGGTCTAAGGGGAGTCACAGAACACCACCAAATGACATGGGGTGATGTCAAAATTGTAAGGGACACTTCGTCCGGACTAGAACATCTCCAAATAAATGAAAGAAACACAAAGACCAGAACAGGCAAAAGTCTACGAGACCAGAGAGACATCCCACAAATGTCATGGGCAAATAAAAAAAACAAGTTAAAATGTCCTGTACATGCATTAAAACTGTATAAATCAAAACGCCCACTCAAGTATTCAAATCCAAGTGATCCCTTTTATATTCAAAAAAATATCAATAGAGAGAAAACTGGCCTATGGTACAAGAGCCACCCAATAGGCATAAACAAATTGGGAAAATTTATGAAAAAGATGTCAACTGCTGCAGGTAAATTTCTTTGCATTCATGTATTAAACTGGTCATTTAATATTACTGCATGAACATGTATTATACTGAATTTACCTACTTAACATACAAATTATATATCAAATCCACCACTGCATTGAGTTCGATAAAATATTTATTCACTCAAGACAGTAAAATTTTAAAATTTAAAACATGAGGCTTGCCGAAGAATTATCAAACATGTATTTATTAACATATATTAACAACATTATCTCGCATTGTCTGGTTGAATCTGTTTATGAAATGATATTTTGTGATATAACACACAGATAAAATCTGTATTTCTTTTACATTCTGTAAAAATAAGTGTACTTTCTATATGGTTTTCTCTTTTTATGAAGTCACAATAGATAAATAAAAAAAATGAACTTTATAATACATGCGTTGAATTTTCACCAATAAAAAAATGAGTGCACACACCATATTGACAAATAATCTACATATCTTGCATATATATGCACACTTTAAGACTTTAGATATTCATTTTATTTATTACGTGTATCAGACTGTTGAATTATAACTAAAATTTAAGTAAATTAACATGATCAAAGCACTGTTATATATTTATAAACATTTATCACATTTTAAAAAGCAAAAATTTGTTCTCAGCTAAACAGAAGCAATATATCAAATAAAGATTGTTAACTTTTTAATTTCAAAAACAATCAGTTAAAAATATCAACAAAAAGGTAAAGGTAATGAATTAAACAGTTATTTTAAGTACATGTATAGAACATGTATTTGTTTCAAATTTTTAATTGTTTTTGTTCCTACATGTATAATAGGGATAATTCAAAGTATCTTAGATGATGACAATGATGAAAGTGAAAATGACTCAGACAATAGACGCCTTACAAACCATTCTGCAAGAAGATTTATGTTACAAAAACTTGACGACGCAGGCTTTGAGCATAATCACATTAAACAGGTTATTACTAAATATATATGTCTATGATACGATATAATACATGTACATTGTACTTAGAACTGCAAATTCTCTGATGTACAATGTAGATAAAATTGAGAATGGAAATGGGGCATGTGTCAAAGAGACAACAATCCGACAAAAAAAAAAAGCAGAAGGTCACCAACAGGTCTTGTTCAAATTCTGATGAAAGAAAGTGTTCCAAAACAGCACATCATATTTACTGGCATGTAAGTAAAACGCGCAGCACAATATGATATACCAGACAGGAACACCCTTTTTTCTTTTATTATCTAAGAAATATTTCTATAATATGTATTAAAAATAAATTGAAGTTAGTTAATATTTCTACACATCAATATACAATAAAACTCAGTAACATAAATACATGAAATATATACAATACAAATGTACATCATGTACGTAAAAATAAAATTTATTTATACCATTAAAAACAGACAAAAAGCAGGGATGGTTAAACTTTTCCATCGTTTCGCATCAAAGTATACATACATTTGCCCATGTGCAGATATTGTTTTTGTCCTTAATGTTTATTGACAAGTACTTGAGCCTTAATTGATTGATTTCAATTCATCGCCTCTGAATACAAATGAATTGAAACGAAACGAGACCGTGAGAACCCCAAAATATACGGTTGCCCACAAAAAATATCCATATTACTGCTTGATCAACATGGTCCTTTTGAAAGCTGGCAACACAAACAGAACTTTATTTGTACATGTTGTAAATGTTGCAAATTTTTATCTGTGTACCCATTATTTGTACAATAGTTGTCCGTTAGCAGGATAAAACAAATATAAAGAGATGTGGTATGATATCAATGAGATAGCAATGCAAGGCTATCTTGATTGGATAAATCCGATAATTCACTGGTATCAATGTAAGAATCTCTATATAGTTAATCGTACAGCCTTCAATGATGAGAAGAATCAAAACCATACAGCCTACCATTATTTAAAAAATGGTCCAGACATAAAAAATATGCAAAGATTCAATTGAAAAATTATGGCCTTATTTATATAAAGAACAATTTACCAAAAAAATGATATGACAAATCTCAGACAACAAAACACACTCACCTACATGCTTCTAGATTCCTTTATGATATCAGAGACATTTTATACAATATAATTCATAAAATATAATATTTACATGTCTCTGATGATATAGATTTGGAATGTGCCCTATAATTTTATTTTGTGGGGAGGGGGGGTTGACTTAATTTCTGAATGGTTTTTATATGACAAGAACACAAATCAAACCTGAACATCTAATTTGTTCAAGTGCAGAACCTTCAATATTTGTCCTTTAATGATTATCTTTTCATTTCTTTCAAATATCTGGACACAAAAACATCAAGAGTATTTCCAACTATTCCAAGCTAAATTCAAAGAAACATCATGAAATTTCTAGGACCATCTTGGCGGATAAAAGTGAAAATATGCAATCGTCACAAACTACAAGAACGGTCACAATTAACAATAACCCGGTTGGGCAGTACGAATTTCAAAATCTACAGAAAACAGAGGTCTCAAAAAATCAAGTTTCTTTTGGAAATTTAGCGGGCGCGCCAACGGGTCTAAGTTGTCTATTTGGAGGACCAATCTATGGAGGGACATTTAACATTAACATGTCAAACTTACCGTCGTTGTCATCGTCGTCTCAATCAACCAAACGTCGTCGTTACGTTATAGAAAGTGACAGTTCCCAGTAATAAAACTCAGTTTGAATTTGTTTATTCTGCCTTTGAACATGTGTCGATGTGATTTTGAAATTTACAACATGTGAACTTTACTACGCAAAAAATAGTTCTAGTTTGAGATATTATTTAACAATATCTACTATCATATATATGAATTTTTGTTTCAACTTATTAAAGTTCTATGTTTAAAAGATGTTCTTTAATTTATACTAATAATCATTTATCCCTAAAATGTCTAAATGAAGTGTTTGCGCATCAATTTCGTTAATGTATGACGTAGAAATCAGGAATGTGAGGCCCTTGAAGGAAAATTTAGTTTTTCAAATTGGATTTTTTTATAATCATTAGAGAAACAGATTATTACATAGTAACGCGTGGATTATCGGATTTATCAAATCGAGAAAGTTAAATTATCAATTTTAAAGTCCGAGCCGCTGTATTAATTTAATAATCTTTATTTATAATCATAAACCATTTAAATTAACTATTGCTGATAAACATGATTAGAGGTAAAAATCTGTATTTCTATTTTCTCTTAAGTGAAACAAAATGTGTTCCAACTAATACTGTATAAAAAATATTTAGGAGATACTATTATAAAATTTCTCTCCTTGATAATGGTTTACAGGATAACTATAAATAAATTTCATATCTATATCTGACTCTTTCTATATGAGATCATGGGTAACTGATTTTCATTTAATATTTGACGTTTTTCAATCGAAATTGTATTAAGATCGTAGATAAATTTCTTAAAGAAAACAAGTTTTAAATTGAAATTAGCAAATAAGTGTCTAATTAAGATCTTTTCAACTCTCATTTATTTTTTGTTGTGTTTCCAATTTATATGTGACACTAGAAATATTTTGCTTAACCCATGACTTGATAAAAAGTTAAGTTCTAGTTATTAATTTGACTATAAACTTCATATAAAGAAACAAAAATAAAACAAATGAAATAATGTATTGCTTTACATATACATTGGAATGTTTATGTTGTTTTTTCTTCCTGTCATGATGCAGAACTTGTTCTTAACATACAAGTATTGTTAATGCAAAACATTTTAAAAGTGTAATATAATATGGTCCTAATTACGGGTGAAAAATTAAAGAAAAATCATCGAAATATCTATCAAGCTTTTGGTGATTTTCCGTATAATTTTTCTCTACCCTGCGTTTAAAGTTAGTATGTAAATTTTTAATTGAGTAAATATCTATAACTTTTGACACATACTCTTATATCTTTCTCGAAAGATAAATAGTATTCATTTGATGTATAACCGATTTGGAATTACATCTAATGACCTTAGCATTTAGTTCAACATTGGGATAAACCAACAAATCGTCTTATAAGTACAAAATCTGATAATTGCAAATTTAAATTTAAAATGATCGTTACCAATACAATAGTGCATTTCGCAATGTAAACCACAGAACAGCAACAAGCATCTAAAATTAAAATACTACAGTACAAAAATACAGCATCATAGAATAATGAACTGTGCATCAAACGAATGTATCAACGCAAAAACAGTGTACTCACAGGCATCTTTTTAAAATTTCAATAAATAATCGTGTATAAGCTTGTGATTTGTAATGATGATATTTGATGTATTTTATGAAAAAATACAAGAATATTGATATAGAATTGTATTTTCATGATGTCAAACGACTAAAAATTAAACAATTTGAAATCAAAATTACAAATAAAACATCAACACTAAATACATGAATGTAGGCTGTACAAACACCGTGACATGTCTAAGAGCAATGTGAATATGCACTCAGCAAAACGGTCATAATCGTTAATAGGTCACACTCGGTACTTAAAAGACCACAATCTAAGACGTGATGAAAATGTCCTTAGTTAGTTGAGACACAGCCACAACCAACAGATCAATTAATTCCGGATATGGTCAATTTTAATCTTTCCTTATAACTTTGTTGGGGCAGTTTCTGCATAACGAGCACATTCCTGTATATGAATTCCGTGTGAACCTGCATGAGCATAACGCATCGACTAAGAAATAAACACACCACTTCATGGGGCAGAGGGTATGTTACTGGTGATAAATATCATGTATTTTAAAATGTCCTTTTAAATGTCTTTCGATATTGAAGACATACGTTTAAAATTATATCTGTTACTGACGCATCAATGGCTAAGGTATTACTATAGGATTTATATGGTTTCTATGACCTGGTGCTTGCCCAATAATGCAGTAAAAAAAAGGTAAAATACTGATGATTATATGAATGGAAATAGGGCTTGTAGAAGTTATTTTCGTATATATTTATGATTTCTACATTGCAAAATACCTGTACCAAGTCAGGTATATGACAGTTGGTATCCATTTGTTTTGATGTGTTTTAGCTTTCAATTTTGCATTTTATTAAGAACTTTCCACTTTGAACTTTCCTCGGAGTTCAGTATTTTTGTAATTCTTTTTTTTTTAGTTTTTGCAAAATTTATTTTTTGTACATGTTTAATTGTAGGTAAGACTTGAAAATGAGATGAATGATATAAAAATAAAAAAAGATATGTTCAAGTAACTACAGTCTGCAGTATGGCTTTCCACCATTAAAAAAAAGTACAACATAATACTAGAGAATTGATCTTGTGGTTATATATTCATAAACTTAAAGCAACTTAGACAAGATGATATCGTTTCCATAGCCGTGTTGTATGTAATTTTAAAAGTTTTCTCTTTTTTTTTATGATTCATGACGTGTCTTTCTTCTTTTTTGTTTGTTACCCGGTAATTTTATTTCAAAAAGTGTTTCTCTATTTATCACTTCGAAAATTAAAAAATTCTCTTAATATTTCTTACGTTAAAGTATCATCAATATCGAACCGTATATGTGAAACGACGATAATTAAAAAAAAGCTTAACTTCTATGTCATTTGATTTCTGTTTTTAAAGCTTAAGTGTCTGATTAGCAATCATACTACCTCTTCTTATTGTATATTGACTTTTGTTTAGTGATACAAAACATTCCTTCAAAATTTCGAAACCTTTTGAAAAGGGATTTCCAGTTTATTATCTAGAAGCAAACAAAACATATATAAGTTTTTCCGTTTGTCATTTTCAATTAAAAATGATAATTGTCACTGCGACTAAGTATCATTAAATGAAGAGGTAAAGCGAAAAAGACGAAAAACGAACTTAAACATTCTTTACTGTTCAAAATAATCCATTAGATTTTTAAAAAAGTATGATAACATAATTATATATCAAACTCCAAGGTGAATCCATATCGGAAAATTTATCAAATGGCAAAATCAAAAGCTATTAAAACAATAAACAAATAAAAATGACTGTCATATTCCAAACTTGGAACATGCATCACCTTCTGTCAAAAATGGTAGATTAAACCTGGCATTTAGACATGCTATTAAGATAAAATGAAAGACAGCTGAATTATAATTCACAAAATGACCACAGCACAACAGATTATTGTTGGGATGCATTAGTACTGATTTATTTTAATTCATTTCATAAAGGGGTCCTGTTATATCGTATGAAGATTAAACAATTGTAAACAAAATAATAAGTAGGTATCATTATTTAAGAACAGTAAACTTTAAATGAAGTAGATAAAAAATAATGGTACGAAACATTCTATCAAAAATTTAATATTAATTTCAAAACGCGGTTTTCTGTCCATAATCTGGAAACCAAACATGTAACGGGCGAACAGACTGACTAGACACAAGACCAGATGTACAGATATGGATATTCCTGTTTCACCTGGATTTCGCCAATCGGTGGTGTAAAAACAAATATTTGCAGTTCGCAATCAAAATGTGAAACAATTCAAAGATAAGAAAATATCCTGTTTCAGGGTTATAACTTGTAAGCACAAAGAGCCTAAGACAAGTCACGACACGCATTGTACTATAGGCTCTGGCTTGAAACTGGTACATGCAGTTTATTAACGTAATTTGTGAAATTACTAGTCAAGGAACTCCCCAAATGTGTATTTTCTCCAAGCAACAGTCCAAATATCGCTTAATCACAATCAATGAGAAAATGAAAATAACTAAACAGTTAAAAAAAAGATGTGTGTGTGTGTTCTATGAACTGAAATGTCCACACAAATTAAACATAGTATACATGGAGTGTATTGATAAATAAATAAGAAAAAATGTTAAGACTAATTCCTGAATTGATTAGGAATTATGACATATTAAAACATACTTCTGAAGGGCATACGATACAGTTTTGATCCTGTATTTACAAGTTCGTGAAAATTTGCATAGAGGCTATTTTTTACCTGAATGAATCAAATATGTAATAAAAAATATACCTTCATGTGCTACTTTTTGAGTAAAATGAGGTCGAAATTTTGTATATTTGTTCAAAATTCAGATTTGTGGCCGTAATTTCTTTTTCGAAATAAAGACATAACTTTTTGTCATAAAAGATAAACAATTTGTTTATCTTAAAATAATCGGTAATTTCTGTATTTTATAAGTATCATAAAAAATTATGCATTTTTTAAATCAGAAATAACTCATATTTATCAAATGTTCATGAAGTGAGGAAAATATGTAATTTTTTGCTGCATGTTTATCAAAATTTTAAAAAAATCCTCTATTTACAGTTTTATAAAATTTGGGTCACATAATCTCCCTGCAAAATGAAACAAATTGCTGTTTTGAAAAATAGGAGTCCATGATCTCGTTTTCAAATTAAATCCGTTTGAATGATAAAAATCAGTTGAAAAATGCATCTTTTCCCCGATATGTCACAGTTTGACGTCGCAAAAATAACATTTTACGTTAGCAACGTCATTACCTCCCCTGTAACTGTATCATATGCCCTTAAACTGAACACATCAGATAATTTAGTGTAAAGCACTGATTGAACTATTAACACTTTCATGTAATTATGTAATGATAAGAGCTTTGTTTAAACCTGACCAAAGTTTTGCTTTGTAAATGTTGATCAGCCGACGACAAATTTTAAACGAAAATGGATGCTGATAATCTCCTTGTGTTATGTGTTGGTGAGTTTCATTTTCAATTAAGATATGTCTTACAGTTTACATCACCATAAAGAAAATAAATTGTTCTTTTCATCGGTTTATTCAAAAAGTAAAATTTAATTTCAAAATATAATCACAATTAAAATAAAACTAATGAAAGTAAACTATTATAGGTCAAAGTACGCTCTTCGACACGGAAACATAGCACACACTGAATACAAACTATTTAGGTCCCCAAAAATTTCTAGTGTAAAACCATTCAAACGGGAAAACCAGCTATCTATTCTATACAAAAAAACGATAAAGGAGAATCATTTCAACAAACTACTACTAACATAACATTTTTGACTTAGGATAGGTGCAAGCAATTGCAGCGTCTTTAAACGTTTGAATGGTACCACGCTTTGACTTATTGAAACATTAGTGTAAAATCACAACATAGAAAAACACCATTAGCCTCAATTGAAATGGCTTTACTCAATCAGAAGACTTAGTAACGCAAGAGAAATACAATGAATGAATAAATTTGATCTGTGATACAATTTAAAAAAAATATCTATAGTAAAAGTATTAAACCGCTGTAAAATGTTAACCGATTTCGGGGGGGGGGGGAATCAACCTTAAAATAAAATTCCGCCATTCGCAACAAGAGTGCACACGCTGAAATGTTTCGCCTTATGTACTAATCATTGATATTATGTTGATAGTGCTAAGTATAAAGCTTTATTACAACTGTCACATAAACTTAACATTAATCAAGATAACTAAACAAAAACCAATGAACCTTGAAAATGAGGTCAAGGACAGATGAACCATGCCAGGCAGACATGTACAGCTAACAATGCTTCTATACAACATATATAGTTGACCTATTACTTATAGTTGAAGAAAAATAGACCAAAACACAAAAACTTAACACTGTGCAATGAACCATGAAAATGAGGTCACGGTCAAATAAAACCTGCGCGACTGACATAAAGATCATAAAATATTTTCATACACCAAATATAGTTGACCTATGGCATATAGTATTAGATAAAAAGACCAAAACTCAAAAACTTAACTTTGACCACTGAACCATGAAAATGAGGTCAAGGTCACATGATATCTGCCCGCTAGACATGTACACCTTACAATTATTCCACACAACAAATATAGTAGACCTGTTGCATTTAGTATGAGAAAAACACACCAAAACACAAAAACTTAACTTTGACCACTGAACCATGAAAATGAAGTCAAGGTCACATGACATCTGCCCGCTAGACATGTACACCTTACAATCATTCCATACAACAAATATAGTAGACCTGTTACATTTAGTATGAGAAAAACACACCAAAACACAAAAACTTAACTATAACTACTGAACCATGAAAATGAGGTCAAGGTCAGATGACACCTGCCAGTTGGACATATACACCTTACAGTCCTTCCATACACCGAATATACAAGCCCTAGTGCTTATAGTATCTGAGATATGGACTTGACCACAAAAACTTAACCTTGTTCACTGATCCATGAAATGAGGTCGAGGTCAAGTGAAAACTGTCTGACAGACATGAGGACCTTGCAAGCTACGCACATATCAAATATAGTTATCCTATTACTTATAATAAGAGAGAATTCAACATAACAAAAAATCTGAACTTTTTTTTCAAGTGGTCACTGAACCATGAAAATGAGGTCAAGGACATTGGACATGTGACTGACGGAAACTTCGTAACATGAAGCATCTATATACAAAGTATTAAGCATCCAAGTCTTCCACCTTCTAAAATATAAAGCTTTTAAGAAGTGAGCTAACGCCGCCGCCGCCGCCGCCGGATCACTATCCCTATGTCGAGCTTTCTGCAACAAAAGTTGCAGGCTCGACAATAAAATGATACATATATTAAAATATCGATAAATGTATTGCCTACCCGCTCTTATTCAAGCAAAAGGAATGACATTAAGAAAGAAAATTCTTAATTGGTCACGTTCAATCAAAAAATATGCAAAATTATTTTGTTCATCATAAAGGAAATGCAAATCCTTAAATTTTACTTATTCACAACAAAGCCAATAGTACCATCCTAAAAAAAATGTCAACTTGTTTATGGTAAGTCCAAAACAATAATCAACAGTTTAACATGAATTGATGTAAAAGAGGGACGAAAGATGTCAGAGGAGCAGTCAAATGTCATCTTATTTTGAGATTGAAATATAAATTTATGTTTAATTGTTTGTTCAGTATGAGTGAAATTTTTGCAAGGATCTGATCTTACTGCTACACAAAAAACCGTTATATTTTATTTGGTTAAGGCACATAAACTGTTCATAGACATATCTATAAAATAGCAACGACATTGTATAGCAAATTATAAAAAAGAGAAGTTCTCTGTGTATTTCTAACATCCTAATTATGTGACGAAAGGTAATAGTGTTTTATTGTCTGATAGTGTTATTAATCATAATTTACTTTTAAGAATTGAAAAAGTTAAAAAAAAAATAATAAGAAGTATTAAACTTACCAGGCTCAAAATGATGTACGTCACACTCGTTCATCCGTGAAATATTTATTAGTGACCTGCAGAACTAAAAAAATGTTTTTGAAAAAAAATAATTAAAATATGGAAATGTTAATGTTGCCCACAGCTGGACAGAATTTTGAACACGATATTTCGAATGGTTTTGTCAAATAAAGCTATGTAAATGTACGCTTGGGATATGAAATCTCAAGTATTTAAGAAATGCTACGTTTTTAAACAGAAAATTTACAATTATGACCGTAATAGTGCCTATAAAAGGAGCGGTAACGTTATAATAAATATAGTCTTGAGATGTTCTATTTTTCTGTCTTTTAATTATCTGGTATAATTGATCTTAGAAAAATATTTTCTAGTGAATATTTAGGTAAATATACATTGTGATACAGGTATTTATGATGAGTGCATATTTTACGTGTGTATTGCTATTCAACATCTAACATTTAACATTTTTAAAATTTACCAAAATGCAGATGATGCAACAGAGCATAGCATCACACATATCTTAGGTAAACACTTCCACGTAGTTCAACCTTAGGTCATGTTCTCTTTGACCCAAACTCGGTGTTGTGTTAGTGTAATTCAAACGTAAACTAAACACAATTAAATTCCCATTTATAAAAGTCAAAGTTTACATTTATTTGATTTAAATCATGTTTTGTCTACATGCAGTCGATAGTCAATGTAGAACTTGTGTGGTTCAGTGTACAAAAAAAAAAGGTATTTAGAACATGCATTTTATCATATTTATTTAAAAAAGAAAACTTTTTTTTCAAAATAAAATTGATATTTATAACAATTATTTACATAGTTTTTTTCCAAATTATTTTCTGAACTCGATATATTGTTTTTTTATATAAAAACACAGTCTTGAGTAGTCTTATAAGGGAGCAACCATTTAACTACATGCGTGAAGGGGGTTATGATTTGTATGTTCGACACAGAATTTTATCAAGATTTTCAAAACTATCAATCAAATAATTTTGTTCAAAATGTAACACTCTAAAGTATATGGAACATCTGGATTCAGAATATTTATTCCTCAATCTTAGAATCAGAATATTTTTTCTGAAGAAAAAGCAAATCTTTTTTTGAGTTGAATGATCATTCCCTGAACCCCTTATTAAAACTCAAAGCATCATCATTGCCAAACACATAATTCATTGAAAATTTCTTCCCGAATTGACTGGACGTACACAGAGAAAATAATTGCCACTGGTCAATTGATGATTTACTCATAAATGCATTTCTAAAACACACTTAAGATCTCAATCCTTCTACGTTTAAAGGATACGTGTGGTTTTGTGTAATAAGTGGCGGATTCAGATGGAGCTGGGGAAGGGTGAGGGGGGTCCGGGTCCGAGTTTGACTCTCCCTCTGGTATCTATTTAAAAAAAAAACACTTATACCCGCGAGCTCTTTAAAACAGCACCTGCTAATGTTTCCAAAAAAAATGTTTTTACTGAATTGATAATTATCGAAATATCGATACAATAAACTGAATTTGTGTTTTTATAAGAAAACAAACAGAATGTGAATGGACAAGTGAAAGTTTGGACTGCTTTCATGATCGAATTTTTAACTATTACATTTTGGGCAAATGGTTGTCAAATGGCCAGAAAGAAAGTCAAGATAAAGTGTAAACTTGTACTGCGTTTTTGACCATTTGTTTATGTATATAAAGATAATAAATCACACACACAAAAAATTGAATAGAAAAAAATATACGAGATATGTTCATTTCTTATAACTGAAGTGTAGCCAAATATAGAAAGGATTCAGAGTTCTGCAAGAGAGGAGAATATGACTTAAGTGAAAACTACTAGTATTGCTTTACATTTTAATTGGTCGACTGCCACTTCACGGTACCGATACATTTTAACACTGGAAGATTCACATATCTGATGCATGAACTTTATACAGTGTTGCTCTTATTAGATAAGTACCGATTATTGAGTTGCCTGAATAATAAAATGGTAAAATATCAACTGCGAGTCAAAGTATGACACGATTTGTCGGGTAAGTGAATCAACCGATTTCCAGAAGTCCTTATACCATGTATACTGTGTCGAGCACAAATATGATGAGAATATTACATTTGATTTATAGTATGTATTTGTAAATTTTGCATGATATTGAAAACGGGTTTTCTTTGTTTCAATAATAAACTAGTTGATGAGTTGATATGTTCGGGTCAAATTTAGGAAAGTCGGATAATCGATAATGACGTCGTTGATCGGTGCTTGTAAAGGCCTGGTCAAAATATTTGCCGTCATGAAGCCGCGATAAACAATTCTTTGAAGGACTGGGCAGGGTGATATAGGAGAAGGGAAGGCTGGTAAGTTTCCGTATGTCCATGTCAGAATGGAAGCATTGTTTTGCTTGGCAATACTTAGTTACTTATTTTCCTCATTCAAAGTTGAACAGAAGGCCACTACAAACTGCCTCAACTTCCCTCTGTCATTAGACATGCATTGGGCTTGGCCCTATGTGTAATCCATTCCTTCCAAATCTACTGTAACAGTTTTTCGCCTGGTTATTCTAGGTCTCCTTGGTTTCCTTTGTCCTGGTGGTGTTCAATATACAACTGGTTTAGGTGCGCTGTGTTGTGGAATTCTGAGTACATGGCCTTACCATTTAAATATGTGTTGTTTGGTTTTTGTTTTTATGCTATTAGCATAACAGTTTGCCAAAAAACTCTTGCTGATATTATGTGGCTAGAATATTCTGTTGATCTTCTTAAGGCAGCTAGATTGGAACGCATCTTCATTTTGAAGTACAGTAATTAAAACAAGATTGGTTTCTGAACTAAAAGTAGTCCAATTTTTTCTTTGCTGTTGTCGATTCACAGTTTGATCCTTAAACTGTACTGGTATGACTTCCAGATTATATGAAGTCATGCAAATGTTGCACGTGCCTTGGATAGTCTTGCCTTTATATCCTTTCCTGTCCCATTATTTTTACAAATGATGATGCCAGGGTTAGTAAACTGTTCAACACTGTCCGCTGACAGATCATTGATTGTGATTGGTGTTGTATTTCTAGTGTTTTTCGACATTAGCTTAGTCGTCTTGGCATTGACATTCAGACCAATTTGCTTTGCATAGTTGATAAGTATGTTTGTCTTCTCTTACCGTACCGTTAATTTTATTACTACCACTGGGTCGATGCCTCTGCTGGTGGACTATAAGTCCCCGAGGGTATCACCAACCCAGTAGCCAGTACTTCGGTATTGGCATGAAAATACGGATTTTTTGTGTTATTAAAATTTGCTGTTACAAAATATTAGAATTTTTTATAAATTAAGGAATGTATCTCCCTCATGCAAAGCTCTGATTCCTTTTACGGATTTGGCTATACTTTTTGGACCTTTTGGATTATAGCTCTTCGTCTTTTATGTAAGCTTTGGATTTCAAAAATTTTGGCCACGAGCATCACTGAAGAGACATGTATTGTCGAAATGCGCATTTGGTGCAAGAAAATTGGTATCGTTAATTTTATTACTACCACTAGGTCGATGCCTCTGCTGGTGGACTATTATTCTCCGAGGGTATCACCAGCCCAGTAGCCAGTACTTCGGTACTGGCATGACATTACAGATTTTTTTGTGTTATTAAAATTTGCTGTTACGAAATATCAGAAATTATTATAAATTAAGGAATGTATCTCCCTTATGCAAAGCTCTGATTCCTTTAACGGATTTGGCTATACTTTTTGGACCTTTTGGATTATAGCTTTTCATCTTTTATATAAGCTTTGGATTTCAAATAGTTTGGCCACGAGCATCACTGAAAAGACATGTTTTGTCGAAATGCGCATCTAGTGCAAGAAAATTGGTACCGTTAATTTTATTTTCCTCTAATGGTGTTCACTTTTTATGGATAATATGGTAATGTCATCGGCAAAATTAAGGTCTTCTAGTTGGATAAACATGGTCCACTTGATATACCTTTTCTTGATTGGTGTAGTATGTCTTTGTATATCGTGTAAATAGCCAATAAAATTAGGATCGGTGACTGACATAATACATCCATGTCTTACACCAGATGTTACTTCAAATGAGTCTGAGATAGATCTATCAAGGATGACATTGCATTCAAAGCTATTATGGAAGGCTTTTATAAGCATCAAAGTTTTAGGTGGTATTCCATATGATTTGCTTGACATGGTATTATATAATCATTTTTTCTGCACGATATAATTGCAAATAACAAAAAAGGAATGGATAAAGTATACGTACTCTTGTACAATCACCAAAATACCGAACTCCCAGGAAAATACAAAACGGAAATTCCCTAATCAAACGGCAATACCTAAAGCTCAAACACTTTAAAAGAATAGATCACAACCGTCATATTCATGACGTGGTACCGACATTTTCTTATGTAGAAATTGGTGGAATAAACCTTGTTTTATAACCGGCTTAACCTCCCACTTGTACAACAAGACGAAAAACAGTCTATGATATGTACAACGACGTATAAACAAAAGAAACTTACCGAATTTGTGATATATAAAAATATAAGATAGTAGTCAACATTGTGTTACAATGTATAATTTTAATTACTATAAAACAAACAAATATGTTACAAAAATACACAAAAATTCATACATGAAAAGCACATTAGTAAAAACTCAAAATAAGAATACGAAAATCTACCATAGCACAGTAACCTAATGATTTAATACAGAAGTAAACATGGATATCCCCAAAAACAACTCAACAGTAAAAGTAATATTCATAAACACAAATGTAAGAGTACTTTAACACGTTATCAAAATGATAAACAATTTAATTGCCGAGAACCTATACTTCAAGATCATCGTGTATTATTTGTTTAGTTGATACGGAACTTCATGTTTTTTTTTCCATCTCGATCATTAAATCAAATACTGATATGATATGTTATTCAGGTCTTAGACAGGGTAAATACTTTAACATTCCCGGCTTAGAGTTTATATCCCCTGATCCAAAGGCGAAGGAAATATAAGCCCTAAGTGTAATGTATTTGTATACTAGTCAACAAAAGAAACGATAAAAGGCAATGTATTTTCCATATATAATAAAATTGGATACACTATACCAATGTTTATAATTTTCAAATTGGTCTAATACTAACATAGTGTTGTTTCCTCATCAAAACCTTTTATTTTAGGCAATTAAAATACTCGATATTTCTTTTCAAATTTTGTTATTTCAAAAATCGTCTCTTCACCCAAAAAATATTCAAACTTAGACTCTTTAATTCAAACATGGTCCGCCTAAAATGTTCAGGGCATTTGCAGATATTTGAATACTTTCAAATTATCAGTACAGACTGTTGTCATCTATTTTCGCAAAATAAATTTGACCTTATAATTAGTGTTCATTTACACTGTATTTTCTCTCTTTACAATTTGGTCAAATCTTTTAATAATATGTATTTGCTTGATAAATCAATGTTTTTCATTGGAAAGTGTAACAGTTCAAAATGTAAGGTCAAACAAATGAACTTTGTCAATTCAACCTGCTTTGATACTATAGAATTGAGAATGGGAATTGGGATTGTTTCGAAGAAACAAGAACCCAACAAGCTTTGTTAAATTATGCATTATTGTCATTTAAAAATTAAAAATGGAAATGTGGAATGAGACAAACAACCCGACCATAGAGCCGACAACTACAGAAGGTCACCAACAGGTCTTCAATACAGCGAGAAATTCCCGCACCTGGTAGCGTCCTTCAGCTGGCCCATTAACAAATATGTATACTAGTTCAGTGACAAGAAACTAAAATTAAAACTAATACAACACTTATCAAGGCCAGAGGCTCATATGTTCTTTTGTTTTCTAATATGAGGCAGGCATTATCTGTTAATGGGGACGAAGTCTGAATGAATTATTTTTTTTAACTTAAATATTTGTTAAAAAAAAACGAAACGGAAAAAAACGTAACGTTTCCGATTTTGGTTCAGTGATGGATTTTAGTTGTGACGTTTTTTAAGTTATGACGTCATATGCAATGTAAACAAAGAAACGCTATCATCAGGTAACTTTTTTTCATTTCAAGGAATTATTAAAAATGAAATTGGTATTGCGTTCCTTCCTATTTTACACTAGACTGATAAATATATATATATATTACTCAAATTTCAAACAAACGAGACCGGAAAAGGAAGTACATTGTAGATTTATGCCCAGATGCGGGAATTCAAAACATAACATCAAAAGAAATTGAACGATTTTGAGTTCATTAGTACAATGAAAATTTCGGAAAAAATTTTCGATTTTTTTTTTTTTTTTTATTGATTTTTCTACTGGGTCCTCATATTATGACATCAAACTATGACGTCTTCTAAATGAAGTTATACTGTGCGCATTGGTGAATGTTTGTTCATTCTACAATATATAGAGATATTGTGGTAGGATTGATATCTCACAAAACATGTGTAACGCCGCTGCATTTGTGCGCCTGTCCCAAGTCAGGAGCCTCTTGCCTCTTCCCTTTGTTAGTTTTTTTTCCATAATTTAAGTGCATTTATAATATCGGAGTTTAGTATGACGTCCATTTTCACATAACTTTTACACTTTTTTGTTTAGGGACAGCTGACGCACGCCTTCAGGTGCGACATTTTTATGCATTATTGAAGACCAATCGGCTAGCTTATAGTATAATCTGTTCTTTGGTCGGGTTGTTGACTCTTTGACATATTCCCCATTTCCAACCTCAATCCTAGTCATCGAAGAGAACTCGTAGTTATTAAAATTCAGTCCAAAGCTAATAGCATCGAATTAATAAATAATATGCATAATACTAGAATATCAAACAGTACAAATCGTTGTCATTATAAATGAATTTTATGCGATTGTCATACATGTGAGATTATAAGCTAGCTAGGTTTAATCCATCATTTTCTACATGAGAACATGTCTTTACCAAGTTCGTAATATGAGTGTTGTGATTTAGTGAAAAGACGTAACTAAAAATCAGAGAAAAGTACGACCTTGTGCAATGTCGAAATAGGTATCGACATAATGTGGGTCAGTGAATAATCAATTGTATCTTACCTCCTATACATTACTAGAAATATGATTGGTTAAAAGCGTCCATGTGGAGACCGTGTATATTTTTTATATTAGGTTAGTACGGAGGCGGGGCATATTTCATACACGTTTAGTAGTGGAGTTGCGTCCCTTTATATTCCATATAAGGTAAAAAGGGGGAGTTCTGTTTGTAGTAGATTGTTATGTAGAGTTTCGACTGCAACTTTGTCTTTATTTAGGAAAGGACAGTTATTGTTTTCATTGTTATATTTATTTAAAGTTAATTCCTTTAAGTAAACTTTTGTGTTATAATTAGAAATTCAAAAGAACCATCGAGTTCATCGTTTGTGTTGTTGAATATAATGCGATTTATTGACACCATATCTAAGTAGCATGATTTCAAATTCCGGCCCGGGAAGAACAAAATACAGATATAACATTGGTTGTTATTTTGACTAATTATATTATACATAATCTGTTTTTAACCTTGTATCACCATCACTGCTTGTGATCCGATGGATAAAATCTGTCGTAGAGTCGTCATTAGTTCAGACGTACTTATAATTATACTGAGTGCAAATTTAAACGCAACACTTGGTTTTTCAAAAATACTATTTTTATCAGAAATGATAATGTTTCAAAATAAATTGTTCTGGAAAATTAAGAATTTTAACAATAGATCGATATCAAACAAAAATGTTTCATTGTCATTTTTGGGCGCAATAGGTAAACGTAAAAACCAATGTCGAATCATCAACTCACAGTCCTAACAAAAAATGTAACAACTCCATGGTGCAGCGCTATCTCGACAGCGCAGTGGAATTTATCATCCCGGACGTTGATTGTGATCCCGCGGAACGGTATTTCACTTGTCTGCAAACCAAACTCAAGCTGACTTTATGATATTGGTTGTGGTTTTCATCGTCTAAACCATGTCAAATCTGGTGCAAAATTTGGAGTAGGTCCGGTTAGGGCCGATTTTGGCCTCAATTGTCAAGTTAATCTGACGAAATATTTTAATACTTTTTAAACACTTAAGTGTATATTTCAGATGATTCAATTATTCTATAGGAATGATTAAAACTGATTTAGTCATTAAAAACGCCCCCATTCAAGCTTAAATATGAAAAATCTATCAAATATGCCAAAAATCGTCGCTTTTCAGATGGTTTTTGTCAAAAATGAATGTGGCCGCATTCGTGTTCATCCTCACCCTTTATATATATTTTGTATTATCATTAAATACAATTTACATTTCAATATTATGAATAAAAACGAATGCGGCCACTTTTATTTTAGACAGAAACCGTCTAAGATTTAACTAAAATGCTAATATTGTGAAGATTTCAGTAATTTAGCATGACTTTATGATGCTAGTACCCGATATATGAACATTTCATTGTCAAAAACATCCCATATTTATGTAGCAGAATCATTCTACTTTCCAATAAATAGCTTAACGATTACATTATCACAATTTTGTAAAACTGCTATATTTTGGGGCCAAAAAGGGGTTTTACTGAACCTACTCCTTTGCTCGATCGGACCAAACTCCGACGAAAAGCATGACTTTTGGTCAAGGCGGGTGCACAATGTCTATGTTACCACCACTAACGGTTTTTGGTACATAATGAATGATTTTTGGTTTACAGAATTCGATATTTACGCCAGACTGCCGTTTAGATGTCACTAAGGAAAGACTGTGGTGATCTTTGACAATTTCTGCGGAAATGGTGCTTATCTGAAATTGCTCAAAAGGTTCTACCGTGACCACCATTGAACTCTCGTGACCTTTGGGCAGCTATCGGATTCCATATCGGATATGTTGAAGACCAAATGTATCGGTCTTGCTGTGCGTTTCTTGCTTTTTTTACCCCGGGAGGTGGCTTCCCTTTAAATGATCCATGTCGGTTGAATTTGTGGATGATTTGAGTTATTGTAGAGTCTACAAATTCAGTCTTCTCAAAATTGTATGCTGTGAAAGGCTTCATTGGATCATACCCAAAACTGCATGTCGCTGGTTAATAGATAGTTCTGGCATTTTCTCAAATGTTTATTGCAGTCTCTTGACAATAAGGGCGGGAAAATTCATGACATTAGCTAAGCTTTTAGTTCCAAAATTGCGAAAATGGTGCGTATGTTGAATAGCCCTTACTTCGCATTTGTTCCAAAAATCACTCAACCGTAAAATTGTCGACAACTGTCTTAAAAGTCATTTTCAACCAAGTATACAAAGTTCTAATATAAATGAAATAAAAATAATAAGATTTGTTTGAAAAACAAAAGTGTTGTGTTTTCATTGACACTCAGTATATTAAGATAATTATTTATATGACTGATCCTGTATAATAGATAATTCAGCTAATCTGTAACAATTCCATCTTTATGCAATAAGGATCATGTTTTGTCTGTGTTGTGACACAAGATTAAAACTGACGTCTAGATTCTTATTTTTTATTTAGATAGACAACACCAAGCACTTAATCAAGTGACATATTCTTGCCTCAAGGAAACTTGTTACGGAACTGTAAGTTATATTTGAACATTATTGCTATGAATGTATTACCGAATTTGACTGTTTTGCTGAGTGGGATTTCGCATTACAATAAGACGTTTCATGGTACTTTTCTATCCAGCATTATCATATACTTAGACTAAATAACATATGTTTACTGTATGATAATAGCATAAAATTAACGTAAATTCCATATTTGTTCGAATTGGAGCTTAGCGGGCTGATATGAAAAGTTTATCACATGCTTCGATTGTTATCACATGCCTTTCCGTAACGTTATCGCATGGCATTCCGGTGATACTCGGCAAATTCCGGAAATACACCTCGATGCTACGTTTTCCATGAAAAACATTACAATAAACATGATAAGAGTATACAAAACAACTATTTGGATACTGGAAAGTATATAATGTAAAATAATAATAAAAAACAAATAATAACAAACAAATTAATAAATAAATGCATTTTTAAAAGTTTCAAACATAATTTAGAAAGATACTTTTAAAAAGTTGACTTTGATAAAAAGATCATAAAATGTCATTTTTCATATCGCCTGTATTATCAGCCCTCGGTCAACATCAGCCCTCGAGCCATGCAGCTCTTGTGCTGATATTAAACCTAGGACTGATAATACACGCAATATGAAAAATGCCATGTAATAATCTGATATTAAGGTATTCAGTTAAGATGTTAAATACGGTCTTTTTGTTTTGAAGTTTGAATTAGAAGAAAAACCGACATAGGCAGATAATAAAATTGATTATCTAATTGCTAAGTAAAGGCAACAGTAGTATACTTCTGTTCGAAATTCATAAATAGATTGAGGAAAAAACAAATCCGATGTACAAACTAAAACTTAAGGAAATACATCAAATAAAAGAGAACAAAGACACAACAGAAACACTCAAATGCAAAGCATACTGAAACGAACTATAATATAACATTGGCCATTTTCCTGACATGGTACAATACATTTTGAGATAAAATGGTGGGTTAAACCTGGTTTTGTGGCTTGCTTAACCTCCCGCTTTTATGGCAATAGTATACAGTTTTATATTATTTAAATTGTAAGTGATATATCATACATCAAACACCATAATAACAAACCTGTTTTAGAAATATAAGAAATTAACCCTGACGTCACTATAACGAGTGACGTCATTTTGTAGCATTATCCAGTCGGACACAATTCATGGTTCTTTTGTGCTGTTAAATTTGCTGACCTATTTTGTTTACGTGTTTGTTTTTAATCTGTAGTTTGTCACCACTTCAGTGTTGAAATAGACATCAACTATATGATCATTTTTATAAATTTACTGTTTGCAAAAGTAAGATCTATTCTAAACGCTCAGGATTTTATTATCCCAGGCAATGATAACCTCAGTCGTATATGGCACAACTTTTGAATTTATAGAATTTTGTTTTATAAATGCTCTTTAACGTTGTACTTCTTTTGCTTTCTTTACTAATTTGGTCTGAGCGTCACTGGTGAGTCTATAAGCATGTCGACATGTCCAATTAAAATGCTTATGTGTGTACTTCTCTATCCTAAACATGCTGAATGTTCTTGCATTCATTTATACTATAGTATTAGTGTATAACCTAGATTTGTTTTCTCTTAATCGATTGTTGACTTTCGAACAGCGATATACTAATGTTGTCTTTATTTGTAACCAAAATATTTTCAAAAGACCTTACTATATAATTGTGATGTCTAAAACTTAATAGAACACGGTCACAATACAATTTCAAATACAGTGCGAGACCGATTAAGACACTTTTATAAAAGCTGATCGTCCCGATTTTGTAACGGAACCTTCAAGTAAATGCAATCAAATATTTGTTAAATTATTGGCTCTTTGACTGAGCAGAAATGTTATTAGCGTTATTAAATAAAGGCAACAGTAGTATTCCGCTGTTCAAAACTCATAAATCGATAGAAAAAAGAAATACAAACTAAAACTGAGGGAAACGCATTATATATAAGAGGAGAACAACGACACAACATTAAAATAAAACGCACACAGAAACGAACTAAAAAATAGTCCTTGTAGTGTTTGTTCTTTTGTCGTTTCTTTTTTGTTTGTGTCAGGATTTTGTTTGTTTGCCTCTCTATGACATCTATGTTTTGATTGTTTTGTACGTTCCATCTGTAAGTTTCTTTTTTTAATAACAATTACTGATAATAAATGTAATATTTAACTAGAAATATATGTCATTCAAAAATATTTGATTTCATTATTGAAATCTTTTTTTTTTTCTTGTTGTTCTTGAAATTAACATAACCTTTATTTTAGGAACATTGCCATATCCAAGAAAAGAATGGTACAATTCTGTCATCTTGTAGACACTATGAGGTATGCAATTTTATTTATGTTATGATATAGTATATGTGAATAACAGATATTTTGGATATATCTTATAAATACTGTCAACATATGTTTGATCTTATACATGAAACATACACTGCAAATAATCAGTGACTTTAAGTAGACAAACTTTCAAACCAATTCCATACTTTACATCATATGCAAATCTCTATATATTTGTAATGGCATTCACACGTATTTTAGTCACAGCTTACGGTAACACGATATAGATAAAAATATAAAGTAGGTGTTTTGGGTGCTAAGTATCTGGCTGGGATGTTGTCACTGTTTATGTCTCATGCACATGCATTACAATAAATAAATGCTTAAAGGTCTGCTTATTAACACAATCTTTGTCAGCTTAGAAAATCTGTTTCTGAAAATATATGTGTTTGAAGCAATTAGTACATTCATCAATGAAAAACTAATATCGTATGTTATTCAACGTTTGCTCTTATTCGAAAGGAGAATGCACAAAAGGCACTTATTGCACATTAATGTAACCCCATTTTCAAAAAGTCAAATTCCCCCCTTAGAACATAACCATTTCAAAATGGAAAATAATGACGTTTCCTTAAACCAACTAGACAGATGAAATTTTCTATGACCGCAGTTCTGCCGTTTTTCAAACAACGATCTATTTATTAGGGAACTTGAAGACCAATTTGATTTATAACTGCAAGTCTAATATATCGACGGACCTATATTGATATGCAGTAAATGATTGAAGATAAACTTATCATAGATACAGGCTTACAATAGTTGACATCAGATAGATTTGGATCCCTTTTGATCGATCTGGTTTCTGTTCTCATACATATTTGAATATCAAATGATTTACACCACTGGGTCGATGCCACTGCTGGTGGACGCTTCGTCCCCGAGGGTATCACCAGCCCAGTAGTCAACACTTCGGTGTTGACATGAATATCAATAATGTGGTCATTTTTATAAATATCCTGTGTACAAAACTGTTTTTTTCGAAAAACTTAGGATTTTCTTATCCCAGGCATAGATTAATTTAGCCGTATTTGGCCCAATTTTTTGGACTTTTGGATCAGCAATGCTCTTCAACTTTGTACTTGTTTGGCCTCATAAATATTTTCAAGTGAGCGTCACTGATGAGTCTTATGTAGACGAAACGCGCGTCTGGTGTACTAGGTTATAATCCTGATACTTTGGTAATTAATTGGCTATATAAAGGCAACAGTAGTATACCGATGTTCAAAACTCATAAATTGAAAGATAAAAACAAATCCGGGTCACAACCCAATACCGAGTGAAACGCATTAAATATCAGAGCAGAATGGGGACACAACATTAAAAATGTAATACACACAAAAACGAACAAAGCATTGGACAAAATCCGATGAGAATAACAAATATAACATCAAAACTAAATACATGAATTTGGGATAGAAAAGTATCTTGACACGTCTGGTCATAATGTGAATTCACACTAAAATATAAGATGAAAAAAACGACACAAAAGAAACACAACGTTTAAATGTAAGACACACAGAAACGAACTATAATATAACAATGACCATATTTTTGACTTGGTACAGCAGGACTTTTTTTAAAAGAAAAAAATGGTCGGTTGAACCTGGTTTTGTGGCATGTCAAACCTCCCGCTTTAAAGGCCATGTTAAATATAATATTAAAATGGCAACATAACATTACAGGACTACAATACAAATAAATAGGAGAACATATTTGACAGAGAAACATACGAATGATAGCTAACAAAAGGCACCAGGTTTAAAGTTTAGTACGCCAGAAGTGCGTTTCGTTCACAGAAGACTTACTAGTGACGCCCGGATACAAAAGCTTGAAAGCCAAGACAAGTACAAAGTTGAACAGCATCGAGGACCAAAAGTTCAAAAAAGTTTTGCCCAAAACGGCCAGGGTTAAATGTTCTAGACCAGAACATCCCTATTATTAAGAATAGTTTATACTTTTGAAAGCAGTATTTTTTATAAATTGACTATTTAAAAGATATACATGATAAAACTGAAGTATTAACTAATTACAGAAAACAGCGGGATACATTACATAAACCGACAAAATCCAACACAAAAAATAGGCACACCCGAATTAGTCAAGGCCTCAACGCAAAGTGACGTCACATTTATAATTGTACAAAAAGGACAAAAAAATGACGTCACATTTGAATACAAGTATGTAAAACAGCACACAAAAAACCGACGTCACCTTTGAATGAATAAACTATCTATCGAAAATAAGATAATATTAGGATTGCATTTCCTGAAAAACATAAAAAGTAAAATCACTAAAAAATAGTTAATTCAGAGAATATTTCAAAACGGAAAGTCTTTAATCAAATGGCAAATTCAAAAGCTCAAGCACATCAAACTAATGGATAACAACTGTCAAATTCCCTACATGGTACATGCATTTGATTAAGTAAAATATGATGAATTGATTTATAGCTAGCTAAAAATTTCTTTTGTATGTCAGTCGCATCAAGTTCTAATATTTTGACATCATTGTGTGAACAAAATAGTGGTACTGCAGTCATCAATGTGTTATGATATTAATCCCTTAACAAATGTATCAAAGAAAGCACAAAAAGGCATAAAAACAAAACACATTAACAAAATTAAATTAAAAGACAGGAAGAAAAATTTTATCAGAGCATAATAACACAATGACGGAATGTATAAGTGTAGTGTCACGTCAAATAGATATCACCAAGAGCAAACTTAACAGTATAAGCAATATTTATAAAGACTAATAAAATAATTCTATTACACTACGAATCCCGGAAAGAGCATTAGACGCTTGAAACTTATACAGTGTTTTTTTTCAATTTTAACTTTGTTAATTATTGTTGCTATTGGGCCGTAAAAAGGATACATTAGTAAAGATAATTTAGAGATATTGTATGGGTGCGATTTGTCAATATCAACCTAGAAATGAATAATATAATCTATTTCAGCCCACTAGTCCTGAAATGTGTTCGAATCATGATGATGTGACATTACCAAATGGTTGTTATTGTAATGATGTGCAGTGTGTGCAAAACATAGGTAAGGTACTAGTATTAAATATGAAGTAAAAAAGCAGCCGAGAATGAGGTATTATGTTAAACTATAAGTGTTTGGTTTATCATTCATAATTAAGGATCCTTTAGTATTTACTTTATCATTTGTTAAATTTAGTGTAATAGGTTTGATGTTACTGTAATAGCCAAAATATTCAGATCGTGATTTAAAGCTTGATGAAGATCAAACAAGAATTTAAATCATGGAGTATTTAAATATTTTAAGGTAAGGGTTGTATGAAACCTGGATTTTTTTCTTA
The DNA here is from genome assembly GCA_019925275.1 of Mytilus edulis. NCBI lineage: Eukaryota > Metazoa > Mollusca > Bivalvia > Mytilida > Mytilidae > Mytilus > Mytilus edulis. The sequence goes on along the minus strand of CM034353.1, from coordinate 107,602,296 downwards.
GTGATATTATATCAATATGATACATCATTTTGTTCAGGGAGGACTACCCAATCATTTAATGAAAAAAAATCGAACATCGCCCGTCCCTTTTTTCAGGTGAAAAGCTCAAAATTCCGATTTTTTACGATTTTTAGGGAAAATTGTATTTGAATTCTTTTAAAATAATAATGGATGCGAGTGACTATAAAAAAATACAAATAAATAGATCATGTATTAATAATTGTGGTCCACTCATAAATAATAAATTTTAATTAAAAATATTTAAAAAAATTCCTAAAAACAAGATTTTTTTATTTTTGGGTTAAAAAATCCCTTTGCCATGGCAATAAAAAGCCAAAAATATCCCTTTTCCGGGTCCACTGTTTTTGTAAAAAAACTGTGAACTTAAGGAATTAACTATTTGCAGTATAAGGAGCTAATAAAATTGGTATGTCCCCGAACTCGTTTTTACGGAAATGGCCGTTATATGTGTTTTTTTTTGTTTTTTTTTTGATCTGCAAAGAACAGTCATCTTTGATAGCATCTTTTTATAAAGAATCGTTTTGTCTTGTAACACTTTGGGATTAACCATAATCAATGAGAGAAAACAGTGATTAACTTAGGGATGACATCAAAAGATCAATGTAGGATAAAAAAAAAAAACTTAATTCAAATAATGTGGGGGTGGGGGGATAAAAGTTGCTGCAAGTTTTGTTAATTTGACATCGATTTTACATATATCCATATCGGTTAATCAATTTTCCCAAATTAAGTTATGAGGGGAGGGAAGGGTCAGTGAACAAACTATGTGAATTAAGTTTTTTTTCTTTTATCCTACATTCAACTTTTGATGTCGTCTCTTAACTTTTATGCCAACAACTATCAGTCGGAAGGGGAGGTGTTTAACTTTGGTCATACCTGTGTATTTAAAATACATGTACAAGACTCTGATTTTAAAGGAAACACTTATATTCTTTCTGTGCATCAAACTGTAATATTTTAGAAAAGCATTCAAATTGCCATTAAAAGAAATGAAAATTGCCTCATTGCCCCATGTTTGGTAAATTGTTGGTATGCAGCCATTGGATGAAAAGACATCAGTTTTGACTATAGTAAAGTCATTTACAGCAGCCGTGTTTCTTCCATTCATTTAAATCTGGACATCAACAAATGTTATTCAAATATTATCAAACATTTATGACTAAGCAGGTGAAAGCCTTGCGGGAGAAATATAAGATTACTAGTATTATTTGTCCAATTGTTACACATGATGTTCAGATTAGGGGTCTTTGACCAAACAAACTAACTACATGCTCCTATACATGATGAAAGACGAAACAGACGATTGCCTTGGAATACAAATGACCAGCTGTTAATGTATTGTTGATATTTCAAATAAGAAATGCAGTTATGTAGACCTGTAATATGAAAATCTTCCACATTTCAATAAATTAAAATCAGTTCAATGAAGTTCACAGCAGTAACGGCACTGTAGTTGAGGAATCTCCATCGTCGCAAATGCAGTTATACTGTACACTCGTAGGGAGACAGTAAAACGGAAATTTGCGACCGTCAAATCAAGATTGATTGTGGCTTCTCTTCAGACACAGTTATGTTATTCCGATTATAATGCATTACACAAAGAAATAATACGTTAGAGCTTGGAATAAAATGATAATGTGTCCATGGGACACTGATGATGCCCCCTCTTACATAAATATGAAACATTATAAAGCATTACGTACAAATTTTATAACATTTGGTAAAAGTAAACTAAAGTTGGAGAACAGAAACGAAAAATTCAGAAAACGACCTCATAAAAATACTCCGAGCGTCGTCACTTCTATAATGATCTCTTTTATAAGGAGCAAGACTAAAAACTAACAATTTCCCGGATTTTATAGTGAGTCCGTGTTTAAAAACACATATTACCATCCTTGTTTTTAGATAAATTGATTCAAAGTTGACTGATATGCATAGAAGTTTGTTTGATTAGAGGTTGTAAAATGTCCAGTGGCAAATACTTCAGGCATGTTCCGGACGACACAATACAATAGTTGTGTCTTAATGCATCCATAAAAAATACTATATGAACACTCCGTCAGTTGTAAAAGTGATTGATAAAAATAAAATACATTTCGAATGATGTAAACGTGTGGTTTGTGTGCGTATTTGCAGAAAAGACCAAGTTCAACATTCTGTCATTCGTAAAAATTATCTAGGAATATATATATGCATCTTCTATAAGTAAAACACATGGTGCATTATGTAAATTTTAAACTAAATTGACTAAAAGTGTCACAAAAATGTGCCGTTTTTCATTCATTCCTGTGTGTCTATAATTTGTTTTTATACTGTATAAAAAATTGGAAACGGCGTGCATCAGACTTATAAATTCAATAAAAGACAGCTTAACAATCAGTTAAAAAGTTTCCGGTGTTCGTGAAGCATTATAAACAACAAGCTATAAAAACACAAGAAATTTGACCGATTTCTATTGAAATCAGCTTCCCATACAGTAGTTTTTTATAAAGTTTTATGGCGGGAGACAAGAGAAAGGGGACGGGAGAATGGAGAAAGGTATCCCCTGTCCGACCATTCATAAATCTAGAGCTGTAAAAGGGACGACATAAAAATTCAAATCTATTCTGTTGTTTTGTGGCAAAAAAGCATTGTGCATAAGTTTTATAGCAGTTGGTTGAGGAAGACTGAAGTTAGAGAATGGAAACCAATTTTATAAAAACGGACGTACACTATGATACGTACATTCGGATCAACGTACAAACAAACAATTAGGATATAACTCAATGCCCAATTTGTTACGGCGGGGGCATAAAAATGTACATTTATGAAATAGAATGAATCTCCGCGAAACTTCATGAATTGTTTTTGCACAAAAACTTTATGGCTTAACGTGACGTCATATAAATGAAAACTAACAAACTGAAGGTCATAACGTTACTTGTACGATTCAAATTTTGATACAATTACATCAAAACGACGATTATGAGGTAGGTGTTCTTTTATTTTCGATAATATTGTAGTTATCGAACATTGGTTAATCAAAGCAATTCAAAATGGCGGATCCCTCCTTTTTTCAATTATTTGAATTCGAGCCTATCTCCCTGTGTACGCAAACCTTACCTTAAACTCTTTAAAAAAATATGAACCGAAAGACGACAACAAATGTTTCTGTATTATTTACTGTAGAATATTGTAAACATTTTATACGCAAACTCAATCTGTGTAATTAATATGAATGTATAACTTATGTATGGAAAAAATATAAAATAGATTTTTTTTTATAATAGAGTCCACCGTTTATCCCTGGACGTTGGATCATTGTAAACACAGGGCCCCTTGTGTATTCTTCCCTGGGTTATACAAGGAAAATTGTATTCAGGTGATTTTCAATAAATGTATTTCAAGTCTTAAAAAAAAAATGTTTCTTATAAGAAATTTTAGAATGATGTGATAAAGAACACATATTCTTTTCTGGAAGGGAACAAATGATTTGTGTGTTTCTACATTGTAACTAAATATGAGAAACCGTGCCCATTAAGCCTCTTGCTGTCGACCGTTTTTCAATGTTGCATTTCATATCCCGGAAAATACGACAGCTCAACGTTTGTGACGTAACAAGCCAAACAACGACGTCATTCGATATATGACGTCACGACATAATGACCATTACATTTGGGACCCATCGGAGAAAAACATAATCCTGTTTAATCTTTGGTCTTTTAATTGAAAGAGATACAACATTGACGAGAAGCTTGCGTGAATTTATACATGGACATATATGTCCCTCCGACACTGCCGGTTTGGACATATGTGTCCCTCCAGCAGCAAGAGGGTTAACATGCAGAACAGAAATTGCTCATCGAGCACACGGTTTAACGCCAGTTTTTAATGTTTGTGTAATTTAATGTTGAATTTCCTGAGTTGAGAATGTTTTGTCTGCTGTTAGATTCCCGGTATGTTTCTGATGCTGCTTATTACATCTTCTAAGGGGTTTAAGTGACCGTTTGTATATTCTCCCTGCGTATCTTATAATCAAAAGTTGATGACAAAGTAGTTACAACAATAACCAGCAATAGATTAATTAATTGAAATTGATAGTTTTCGTTTGTCTCTTTAGTCGAATTAAATAGACTTTTTATGTAACTTTTGGTTTATATGAGTAAGGAACATTGTGTAAGTGTGGCCAATTATAAAACAATATATTGGAAATATATGTTTGCTATGATATTCTTTGTTAACTACATCGAAATGTGTCCAGTAAAGGTGTCATTTTTTTACAATTTCTGATTAAAAAAAACAATGCTACATTAGTTTGCTTTGCTCCCCCTCTTTCCCCTTTAGTGTTTTAAGTTGTATCGTGCATGTTATGACATTGTACTCAGAATTGTGTTACTCGACTTTGTAATATAAAAGGGTGTTAATAATTATTCTTTTCCAATGCAGAAGATTTTATGCTTGAAATGTCAACTTACTATTTTTTTCTTGTGTTTATTTTTATCATTTATCCTTGGTGCACTCAAATCTTAATTTATTAGGATCGTCCAATATTCTAATCAAGGTCAGTTGTTCTCTTCTGGCACTCTGGATTCCTCATTCAATTAAAGTTTACCACAACGAAAATCACAATAGTGTGGCATTTAACAGCAATCAAACACACATTAATCATGTTTATTAAGCAGAAGTTTGTGAATACACATTTAGGTATAAACGTGTTTATCACCAACAAAAATAGTCATCATAAATTATTGTTGTCTACAACATAAGACAGTAGTCTTCACTTTGCAATACTGAACACATGTAGAACTTTACAAGTGATATGTCTATGAGAAAGTTCTGTATGCTTCTTGCCTTAAATGAGTATAAAAACACGATGAGCGTACCAAAATCCGTATAACTGTCTTTAAAAGTCCCCGGTATAAAACATGATGAATTAAACGGGAAAAAATGATAAAAGAATAGTAGTAATAACTTCAGAATTATGTAAAATCGAAAATTGAGACAACCCGGCTATTTGTAGTTTTTATAGCCATTTATATGATGTGTATGTATTTTAGTTGAGTTCTGCTATTTTGAACATAATGAAAGAAGAGTACTAAGTAAATGTTTAATACCAATTTGTAAGGCACATGTACAATTAAAAACAAATTTATAAATAATATACTAATGTCTTAAGAATATTTTAAAGATCTATTGGGTAAATTTGATATTTCTCAATAAAAAAAAAATTATCTACCTTTTCATTTCTTCTTTTAATTACTTTTCTTTAAAAGAGGGACGAAAGACAGTCAAACTCATAAAAAAAAAACTGACAACGCCATGGCTAAAAATGAAAAAGACAAACAGATAAACAATAGTACACATGACACAACATAGAAAACTATAAAGAATAAACCACACGAACCCCATTAAAACAAGGGGTGATTTCAGATGCATCGGACGGGTAAGCAGATCCTGCTCCACATGTGGCACCCGTCGTGTTGCTTATGTGATAACAAATCCGGTAAATAGTCTTATTCGGTAGGTCACATTCGAGAAAGGGAAGGGGCTTTAAAATAAGGAAATTGTATGTTTCTATGCTGTTTGGTCACACAAATAATTTATAAAGTAAAAACACAAAAATACTGAACTCCGAGGAAAATTCAAAAATCAAAATCAAAAGTCCAAACACATCAAACGAATGGATAACAACTGTCATATTCCTGACTTGGTACAGGCATTTTCTAATGTAGAAAATGGTGGATTGAACCTGGTTGAACCTGGTTTTATAGCTAGCTATACCTCTCACTTGTATGACAGTCGCATCAAATTCCATTACATTGTCAACGATGCATGAACAAAACAAACATACTCAAAGAGTAAAATGTCAAAAATTGGGATACAGCAATCAATATTGTGTTATCATCTTAATATCACTATAAAAACAACAAATGTAGCGAAGAAGCACAAAAAGGCATACATCAAATTTAACATACTCATTTTGCTTTTCTAATACGACTTAATTTATCTATGTAAAGTCTACCCGTAAAAGATAGAAGGTTTTCAGTACTGGTGTAAAATTGCGCGTTTGAAATTCACACAGGTAGACTTCTTCTTCTCTAAGTAAATTCCTCCGCAACGGAGCACCCGTGTCACACGGTAAAACAAAATCCCTTATTTTTATTTATTACTGTTTAAAAACATGGAGCAAACTAGATTACAATATATACAATCCTTAAAAGATTATTGTTGTCCTAAAACCGTTTATTAATGTAAAAACTAACATAAAAAATATTTACACCTACTATTTTATGTACATTAAGCATATAATAATGTTAGTCAAAATATCTTAAAACGCACAGATTAAAAAGGAGTGAAATAGATTTACTGGTAAAAGGTAAAAGGACATAGTTAATTTATTTATTTCTTGACAGAAAAAATAAAAGGATTATAAAAATATAGATTGCTATTTAATGGTCTGGGATTTATCATTACTATGTACACCACTAAAATTAAAATTAACTGTTATGTTACTGTACAGAACATGCAGAATTTATATAAGTATATTTCTATTTAACCAGTTGTTCTACAGTCAAAATAAAGGTTGATTATATGAATTCATAAAACTTTTATAAAATCTAAAATATTTGATCTGAAACATTACCAATTTAGGCCTTTTAAAAACTAAAATATTGAATATTCCTTTTTTGTGTTACTTTGTCCATTTAAGTTTACTCTTAAGTTTCCTTTGAAGATATATGTCTGATAATTAATTAACTTATTTTTTTTATGGGGGTAAAAATTAACAGTTATTTAGACATTGCACCCGGGGTCTTTTACCTCAGACTGCTTTGATACTGCCATCCATTTGTGTAATAATGTTCTTCCACAATGGAGGTCATATCACAGTTTTCTGCTTAGTCTCTCTATCTCTGTTGTAATTTCTTCGTTGAGAATTTGAATATTTTCCCGTACTTTGGTTGAGTCAATAATTACTTGCATTAAAAGTTCTTTGTTTCCATCAAAGTGCTCTTGCGAAATTATTCTGGCCTATATTGCATATTATAGCTTGTTCCAGTGCAGGAAACACTTTTTGACGTTGTTCATTTAATGCTGGACATCTTAGTAAGAAATGCTTTAAGTCTTCCTGTTCTATTTATCAAAGCAGGCATTTTTGATCATCACTATTTCCATTAAACCTTTGAATACGTTCTTGTAATAGGTATGTTCCTGTCAGTAACCTAGATTTAATATTTGCCTTTTTGACCTCGTATGTTACTGGAGGTAATGTTCTCCATACGAGATGGACTCCATGTATCTTAAGCCTTTGGATGTTACAATGTTTCAGTGTAAATTTTTCTCCCATTTCTTTTTGTAAGAGATTTGTCCATTTCTCAGCAATGCTCCTGTTAGTATCTTTTTTCCACTGATTTTTTTTAGGGCAGATGTTCTTTGAATTTTGCTATTGATGGCAGATTGTAGAAATTCAGGATTTCTTGTGCTCTTGAAAAGAAGCTGTCAGCATTCCCTGCATTAATGGTCAGCTGTGGTTCCATTACATTTTAAGCTCACCTGGCCAGAAGGGCCAAGTGAGCTTTTCTCATCACTTGGCGTCCGGCGTCCGTCGTCGTCGTCGTCCGTCGTCGTTAACTTTTAGAAAAATCTTCTCCTCTGAAACTACTGGGCCAAATGAAACCAAACTTGGCCATAATCATCATTGGGGTATCTAGTTTAAAAAATGTGTGGCGTGACCCGCCAAACCAAACAAGATGGCCGCCATGGCTAAAAATAGAACATAGGGGTAAAATTCAGTTTTTTTTTGCTTATAACTCAAAAACCAAAATATTTAGAGCGAATTTGACAGGGTAAAATTGTTTATCAGGTCAAGATCTATCTGCCCTGAAATTTTCAGATGAATCAGACACCCGGTTGTTTGGTTGCTGCCCCTGAATTGGTAATTTTAGGGAAATTTTGCTGTTTTTGGTTATTATCTTGAATATTATTATAGATAGAGATAAACTGTAAACAGTAATAATGTTCAGCAAAGTAAGATTTACAAATAAGTTAACAGGACCAAAATGGTCAGTTGGCCCCTTTAGAAGTTATTGCCATTTAAAGTCAATTTTTAACCATTTTTCGTAAATTTTATATATCTTTTACAAAAATCTTCTCCTCTGAAACTACTGTGTCAAATGAATCCAAACTTGGCCACAATCATCTTTGGGGTATCTAGTTTAAAAAATGTGTGGCGTGACCCGCCAAACCAACCAAGATGGCCGCAATGGCTAAAAATAGAACATAGGGGTAAAACGCAGTTTTTGGCTTATAACTCAAAAACCAAAGCATTTAGAGCAAATCTGACGCGGGGTTGAAATGTTCATCAGGTCTAGTTCTATCTGCCCTGAAATTTTCAGATGAATCAGACACCCGGTTGTTGGGTTGCTGCCCCTGAATTGGTAATATTAGGGAAATTTTGCTGTTTTTGGTTATTATCTTGAATATTATTATAGATAGAGATAAACTGTAAACAGCAATAATGTTCAGCAAAGTAAGATTTACAAATAAGTTAACAGGACCAAAATGGTCAGTTGGCCCCTTTAGAAGTTATTGCCATTTAAAGTCAATTTTTAACCATTTTTCGTAAATTTTATATATCTTTTACAAAAATCTTCTCCTCTGAAACTACTGTGTCAAATGAATCCAAACTTGGCCACAATCATCTTTGGGGTATCTAGTTTAAAAAATGTGTGGCGTGACCCGCCAAACCAACCAAGATGGCCGCAATGGCTAAAAATAGAACATAGGGGTAAAACGCAGTTTTTGGCTTATAACTCAAAAACCAAAGCATTTAGAGCAAATCTGACGCGGGGTTGAAATGTTCATCAGGTCTAGTTCTATCTGCCCTGAAATTTTCAGATGAATCAGAGAACCCGTTGTTGGGTTGCTGTCCCTGAATTGGTAATTTTAAGAAAATTTTGCTGTTTTTGGTTATTATCTTGAATATTATAATAGATAGAGTTAAACTGTAAACAGCAAAAATGTTCAGCAAAGTAAGATTTACAAATTAGTCAACATGACCAAAATGGTCAGTTGACCCCCTAAGGAGTTATTGTCCTTTATAGTCAATTTTTAACAATTTTCATAAAATTTGTAAAATTTTACTACCGGTTACATTTTCCACAGAAACTACTGGGTTAAGTTCATTATAGATAGTAATAATTGTAAGCAGCAAGAAGGTTCAGTAAAATAAGATGTACAAACATATCACCAAAACACAATTTTGTCATGAATCCATCTGCTTCCTTTGTTTAATATTCACATAGACCAAGGTGAGCGACACAGGCTCTTTAGAGCTTCTAGTTCACTTTTGTGTTTTCTGATGCTAGTATGGAATACAAAAGACTCAACTGTCTTTTGTGTAACTCTGCCTCAATTGGAAATGCTCCAATTAGCATATGAACTGCTGCACTAGATGTCCTTTTTGGTAATGATTGGAAGCATCTGAGAGTTTTGAGGTGGAATTGCTTCAGCTCTGCCATTTGGGTGAAATTTAGTGACAGTACTTCTAATCCATATAGTAGTCTTGGGAGCACATAAGCTTGATATATCTTGTATGCTGTTATAGGTTTTAGTCCTTCTTGTCCATTTAGTCTAACTGGAATAAGAGTATATAGTGTCCGTCTGGCTACACTGATATGTTCTTGAATATTTAGTTTTGTTTCGTTCTTACTTGCTCTGTTGATGCCAAGATGGGTTGTCTGTTGGTCTTCTTTTATTGGTTTTTCTCCCAGAGTTATAGGATGTTGTTGTTTGGTTGTTTTTATTCTCTCTGTTTTGATAAGTGCACTCTTTTCTGGATGAATATTGTAGCGATGCTGACAGGAAAATTTGTAGGCAATATTTAGCATTGCCTGGATTTCTGTTTCATCTGTCGTCATTAAAACAATGTCATCAGCACATAATGGACTTCCACAGTAATCAAGACCTATATTTAATCCTAAACCTCTTCTTTCTTGCTCTTCAGGTAGTTCTTTATAGGATTAAACACATTTTTTTCTAGAGGTTATTGATGTGTAAACCGGGGCGATTAACTCACAAACTTAATAAAAGTCCGAAGGACTTTTATGTTGAGTTTGTGAGTAAGAGCCCCGGTTTACACATCAATAACCTCTAGACAAAATGTGTTTAATCCTTATATTTTTTATCCAAACATTTGTTGTATTTAATAAACATTTTTTTGTTGATGGCTACTAAATATATTTACCATCAAAAACACAATGGCAAGTCGTAACTACGGAGTACGCCGCCATCTTGACTTTCTAAAAACCATAAATGTCCGATAAATACAACGGAATCTTAAATGAAATAGCACCTACCTCAAAAACTTCATTTTAATTAAATATTATATAATTTGAAGCGTACACGTAACGAAATAATCTTTCCCTTGAAAATTTCTATTCGTATGACGTCGTGTTTTGCCATGACGTAAATTCGCCAAATCCTTCATGAAATTTCGAGGAGTTTTATTAAATGTTATTTTTAAACATTTTCGAAGCTTTTATAGTGCATTACATTTATTTATTTTTGTTTGTTTGTTATATATGTATTAGAAAAGTCACAACAGCTATGCAATTGTTTTTAAATCTCAATTTGCTGAAAATCCCGGGATCACTGCAAACTTGTGTATCGCGCATGAATAGATTACAAAAGTAGTTTCGGAAACATGGTTTATCGAAGTGTAAACTGAGAGAAAAATTCTAATTGACCAATCCAATTCAAGTATTAATAGATTTGCAAATCATATAAGAATTATTTATATACAACTTGTATAAATGGGTTGATAAAACTCCCCCTTAAAACAAAAAACAGACTAAACATAGAGTAATAATAGTAAATAAAATAATTGTGTGGTTCAAAGTATGACGGGATACATAAGTACAGTTTCATGTCAAATGTATATCATAAAAAACATACTTAACAGAAAAAGTAGTATAATTGAATGAAATAGTTTTGTCATTCCTAGTATGTCAAGATCCATAAGTAACAGTAATATTGATAAATGAAATAGTTTTGTCGTTCGAAGTATGAGTGCTTAAAAAATGTATTGAACAAAATGTCTTCATACAAAACAAGGACATGCCAGCGTGAAGAATTTCTGACTAATCTAATAACCAAAACATGAAGAATATTATAAAGTGTAAACGTGCATTTATTTTATTGAAAAGAAATAATAATTGATATATTCCGAATAATTGATTAATTGGTATTCAACACCATTTTCAGCACTATTTGGTACGGTCAGAATTTTAGGTGTCGTTCAAAGTATGACGGCATACATACCTACATAGTCACGTAAAGTAGATATAACAAAAAACAGACTAAATATAGAGTAATAATAATAAATAAAATAATTGTGTGGTTCAAAGTATGACGGGATACATAAGTACAGTTTCATGTCAAATGTATATCATAAAAAACATACTTAGAGTTGTCTCATTGGCACTCAAACCACATCTTCCTATATCTATTAACAGAAAAAGTAGTATAATTGAATGAAATAGTTTTGTCATTTCTAGTATGTCAAGATCCATAAGTAACAGTAATATTGATAAATGAAATAGTTTTGTCGTTCAAAGTATGAGTGCTTAAAAAATGTATTGAACAAAATGTCTTCATACAAAACAAGGACATGCCAGCGTGAAGAATTTCTGACTAATCTAATAACCAAAACATGAAGAATATTTTAAAGTGTAAACGTGCATTTATTTTATTGAAAAGAAATAATAATTGATATATTCCGAATAATTGATTTATTGGTATTCAACGCCATTTTCAGCACTATTTGGTACGGTCAGAATTTTAGGTGAAGGAAGCCCGAGTGTCCGGATGGACAACCGTCCTTCATTTGTAAAAACTGACAATAATAGTAAATTGAGAAAGTAGTCGAGCACACATGCCACTAGCATTCAGTATTTTACCTCGATTTGAACTCACAAAATTAATATTGATAGTGTTACATTATGTGAACATTAAAACTAAGTTCAAAAAAAGTTAATTGTTTTTACATCGTTTGTTTCGCTTTTGTGTGTTTGTTGAACTGCATCTTGATGAAGACTCTCTAGAGAAAATAGTTTGCTAAGGACGAACTATTTGTTGATTTAATATACGTAAGCTTTGAAATATCAAATATTCACCTTAAATGTTGGTCATACGTCATTTATTATACACATGTCCTGTGCTTTTTGTAACCTTTACTGTCACATAGGTTAAATCTAACCCGTGTTTAATGTCATAGTGACATAAATTTCTGTTTTTCATTAGATTTTTTTTTATATATAATAAGTGATTATTAAAAGAAATATAATTCTTAAGGATTTTTACAGCAACCGACAATAGCCATGAGCATATCACTGTCCCGACACTTGGTAAGACACAGTATTTTAAGGCTTTAAGATATGTTTAAATCGTTTTAGGTTATAGATATTTATTGAATAATGTCAGTTTAAATATGACGAAGTTTTGTCAAATTTAAATTATTAAGAACAACAAGTAATGAAACTTTATTTGTATGTCTTATAGTGTTGACAATATGAAACGATCTACCTTTACTTTACTTTGTAACGGAATGTTATATTCATATTAAAATTTTGGTATTCTTTTTCTGTTCTTTTGTTATTCATTGACACCGGTTTCTCCAGAAACGCACTAATGACGCAAGAAATTCAAATGCAGTTAGTTTATTTACTTAGTTTAAGCGTGGGGATTGGTCTAGCCACAACACTAGGTTTTATTTTGATATGTCCCGTACCAAGTCAGAAATATGGCAGTTGTTATCTTATAGTTCGTTTCTGTGTGTGTTATATTGTAGTTTGGTTTTATTGTTGCACTTTAATGTATCTGTTGTTCCGTTATTTTCCTCTAATAGTTGATGTGTTTCCCTCGGTTTTAGTTTGTAATCCTTATTTGTTTTCTCTCTATCGATTTATGCTTTCGGACATCGGTATTCTACTGTTGCTTTTATTAAGTATGAAGATTTTTCTATTTTGATTATTTTATATCTGATAAATTTAAAGACTGTCAATCATATGTTCTACGCATGTGAGATTTATAAACGATAACCAGGACTGACGAAAGTTTAGTTATACAATACATTAGCACATATGACATAACCCTGGCATATATCCCTGAAAAATAATAATGATAAATGCACTGTGCTTGATTATACGTGATATTACTTGTGTAAATAAAATAAATATTAAGAAAGAAAAACGCAAAAACATGTTGTCTACTTCAGGAGATTTAATAGATATTTAATTCTTAGAATGCTCATTAGAGATTTGATGCTCTATTTGATGTCAATTGTTGTCCAGTATTCAGCAATAATTCCATTCATAAAGTTTAAAATACACTCCATCTTTTTTAGCTCCAGAATATCTATGCGACAAAGCATCATGTCGAAGCGATGTGAGTACAGCGTGTTTTTTTCCACTTGAAGATTTCATACTCCCAAAATATCTGCAGCTCAGGAATTATTTATTGCAAACAAACTAGAAATTGATAAAACTTTGCTGATATATATTCACAAAATATACCAAGTGATTCGTACTATTTATTAATGTTGTATTGTTTAGATAAAGGCAACAGTAGTATACCGCTGTTCAAAACTCATAAATCCAAAAAAACTAAATCGGGGTGACAAACCAAAACCGAGGGAAACGCATTAAATATAAGAGGAGAACAACGACACAACACCGAAACGCAACACACACAGAAACGGACCTAGCATCAGACAAAACACCACGAGAATAACAAATATAACATGAAAACCAAATACATGAATTTGGGATAGACAAGTACCGTGCCACGTCTTATCTCAATATCTCAAAAATAAGAGAAAACACATACGACTCAACGTTAAAATGCAACACACACAGAAACGAACAATAATATAACAATGGCCATCTTCCTGACTTGATACAGGACACTTTTAAAGGGGAATAAAAGTGGTGGGTTGAACCTGGTTTTGTGGCATGCCAAACCTCTCACTTTAATGGCAAAGTTAAATATAACATTGAAATGACAACATAATATTACTGGACTACAATGCAAATAAATAGGAGAACATATTAGACAGAGAAAAACATGATTAATAGATAACAAAAAGCATCAGGTTTAAAATTCAATACGCCAAAAACGCGCCTTGTCCACACAAGACTCACCAGTGACGCCCAGATATAAAAGATCGAAAGTGAAAAAGGTACAAAGTTGTACAGCACTGAAGATCAAAAGTTGACAAGGTTTTGCCAAATACGGCATTGTTTTTATGCATGGGATAAGAACATCCTTATTATATAGAACACTTAATGCTATTGCAAACAGTAAATTTTAACAAATGAATATGAAAGAGATATACATAATGAAACTGAAGTATTAACTAATTACATAATGCTAAGTTTATCACAGAATAGACACACCCGAATCAGTCCAGGCGTCAATGTAATTAAAAAAATGTGACGTCACATACGATGGCGAAAAGGCACAAACGTTATGCCACATTTGATTTTATGAAATTTAGAAACAGCATGACGCCACATATGAAAACTATCATTCAAAAGTGAGATAGAACTAGGATTGATTTAAGATTGTATTAGAACTAAATACTGATAATTCAAATTTAAAGTTTATATTTGTTCTTAATTTTTGTGGAAGTCAATCAACATTTTTCTAATAGCAAATCTGAATTATATATAGAACGGTTATATTCATTAAATAAAAAATAGTAAATGGATATTCTCTCTAATGCTTATCCAGAATAATTCTAAAATATTTGAAAAACGTATCTGTTTTGCATATTGTTTGACAGGTTTGCTGTCTGTATATTAAATCTTATTGATTGACTCATGCTCTTGCACTATTGTGTGAAAAGATGAACTCATTGCATATACCAGGCTTGAACTGTTGTACACATGACTTGCGTTCCGTCTACAAAAGACTAATCAGTTATTATTCAATTTGAAGTACGAAGTTTCTAAACAGTAAATTAACAATGATAACCATTTCATTTTAACAATGGAGTTCTGATAACTAGGCAAGTAAAATCCGCGATTGGAAACCATCCATCCGATAGTGGCAACAACCCAGTAGTTGTTAATTAACTCATAATAGAAACAAGAAAGTTAAGATGATCCCGGGGATGGAAATTCTTAGTAAATATAAATATAATTTACACGTGTTGACCACTTAGCTGATGATACCCTTTATATGCCAATCTCAACCAGCAGAGCTATCGACCTAGTGATTGTAAAATAATTCTTATTATCATGCACAGATGTTTACAACCCGTTTTTTGTGATATTTTTTTCTCCTATATTATCATTATTTATCTTCGACATTTGATAATTTTATCTTTTTTTATTTGGTTTCAACTTTTAAAGTATACATGTGCCGAATGTACTTATATAAACGTGTATACTTTCAGATGTTCTGTCAGTTAATTACATACCAGGGAGTTGCCATTAGCAGATGTCTTGCCATTCATGTAAATATGATGTGGATATATCTACACAATTAAGAACTTATTTCTTCACAAGTCCTTTGAAAGTATATAAAATGCATGACCACACAATGACTAATGAGGAGACGAACAGTATCAAGAAATTCAAGTCGACAAAAAGTATTGAATAAACGGATATTCGGAATAAACGTTAATGAACAGTAATTTATCAAAAAACAATATCCAATGGACACATTGAGGGCATTTTACAGTTTCAGCAGGAAACAATGAAATTATCACTTTTATATAAACTGTATGCGTCCAATCAGCTTTGCTTGATCCACCTTCATCGGTAACACTCGAAGCCAAACCTTTGAAAGTAAACAATGTATAAAACCCTAATCACGTTAAGAACTATATTGCCGTAGCCAGATGTAGTGTCTATATCAAAAGTCAAACTTTAAATGTTCTCGAGTCTGATGTTGTTTTCGTGTGTCAGATTCAGGCAATGACTCAACAGCAATCACAAAAGATCAACTTCAAAATGACTTTACAATGTTGATACAAATAAAGACAACAGTGAAAGACTTCATCATTGTTCATATCTGTATTAGGATGGAAGTAAATATAAATGTGAACAAGCAATATATTCGGTATATGATTTTCTTCAAAATTGAGTTAACTTATTTCTCTCCGTGCTTGACAACTATAAATCTATATCTTTAATAAAATTAATCTATTGATCTTCATTTTGGTTAAATTTCCATATAGTAAAAATGTGATTACAGCTTAAGAAATTAAGTATTCCGTATATGATACATTTTTTTTAAAGATAGGGGAAAATTGTGTGTCGTATAAAGACGTCGACGAAGGGGGATGTATATGCAATAATGCTAATTGTGCAACACATTTTTGTGAGTATCCTTTGTTGTAGTTTAATGTCGAATTTTAACGTTGTCAATGCTTCATTTGACAAATTAGGTCTAATGACAGATATTTTTACAAAAATGTAAATATTATCTGTTTGCTTTCATTATACATTAAAGGTATTCATAATATGGTAAAGAAAATAGAGCATTAAAAAATATTCTTTATACGACTATTTTGTTTATTATTTTGTGTAAACTGATATAATGCAGACTTTGTAAACTGTGTGAACTTATAATCGTATTCATGATTATTATGTATTTATTTTAAAATTACTAGTTCTGCTTTGTTTCAGTGGCTGAATATTCCCTAAATCATCCAGGTAAATATCATCAATTGCTTTTTTTAAATTTGATATATACATGTTCATCTACATAATTCAAATTCTTCGTTAGTCCCTTTTGTTTTGGCAAGTACTTATTCCTCATTACTAAATCTACATGATTATTTTCAGAATAATCTTCTTTTCTGATCATTTAATGATATGATGACCTCATAACTGGTAACATTATTCAGCACGTACCATAACAATGACGTCGTCATATTGATATTGATACTGTCTATCGATCTGTGATAATTCAGTTACTGTCATATTGGTTCACCATAAGCTACACGTTATACCGAAAACTTCATTTTAATTGATTATGTTTTATGTTTGACAGAAATTTGGATATAGGGTAATGCATAAGGTATTTTGTGTTATTATTTTTCTTTATTTAAAAAAAACAAACCTCAGCTTCTCCAAGTCGGAATATTGATTAACACCTCCCGTTTCATTATCGTCCATCAAAAACGCAAGACCGCGCGATCGTTGCAAATAAGTATGATAACAGTATTATTTTCCGCTCCATGTGCCTTACGTCAAATCGATTAAATTTATTTATTGTTATCAAAAAAAGGAAATGTGATATTTTAACCAATGAAACAATCATCCAGAACAATTCAAATGAAGTAGATGTACGCAATAAAAGGCCACTATACTGCCTTCATCAATAAGGATAATCATATACCTAGTCGGCTATTAATGATATTAGTAAACTGATTTCAAGTCTTTACTGTTGGAATATTCTATTACTGGTTTATTCTTACTTTCTACATTGTGCTTGTTTGGTTTGGCTTATTTATATAGATAAATAATTATACATGGACCTGCCTATCATACATCACTTTCAACTTAAGTTGACAAATAATTATTATTTGTTTATATTTTAAGTTGTTTGAATTTAAATCTAGATCTGTATTTGTGTTTACAAGAAAAATTACAAAAATGGACATCAAAACGTTGGTGAATCCAAAATTTTCAACTTAAAGCAAATGCTCTTTGTAATAATTTTAACCTTCCAATCGTTTTGAATAGAGCACTACCAGTTAGTCATATGTGGATGTAGTACGTATTAAACCTGTTAAAGTAAAATCTTTAAATTTTGATGAAATTTTTCAGTTTTTAATACTTTTTTCAGCTACCCCAAAAACATATACTAAACCGCCAACTCCGTCAACTCCTTCTACAACCCTATCCATGAAAACTCCTACCACACCTGCTATCACGATTTCACCCACCACACCTCCTACCACAAAAACTCCTACAACACCTTCTACTTTGACAACTACAACCACAACTCCTACAAAAACTCCTACCACGACAACTCCTACTTTAACTCCAACCACCGATCCAACCACAACTCCTACTACGACAACTCCCTCCACGACAACTCTCAACTCGACAACTTTTTCCACTACAACTCCCTCCACGACAACTCCCACCAGGACAACTCTAACCACAACTTCTAAAACAATGCCTACAACAACTTCAACTATAACTACTACTACAATTCCTACTACGACTACCACAATGACAGGTAATTTTTTTCAATATCTTTATTATGTAGGTTGCAGAACATTTGCCCTATCAATACGTATTTAAACTCCGATGTATAGCAACAATATATTTCCGTTGTTCATGATAACACGAGAGCTTTAACCTATCAACGCAACCGGTCTCGCTCTATTTTCAGTAAAAGTATATTCGATTCCCTTGAAATGTGTTTTTTAACTTGATCATGCACTACACAAACGAGTCACGAGGTTTCAATGCCGTAAAATATATAGATACATACGTCCTTTAATAATGCATACACAAAACCCATACAGCATAGTAAGCTTTAGAGTACGGAAATTGCAAATTTAAAAACAAATCAAACTTAAAAACAAACAGCCGCATGTATGTACAAAACAATTCACAAAAAAATAAGAGTATATACAGCAACTATTATTTACTTTAAGCACAAATGAAAGTTAAAATTAGCTACAGCTAGATACAATGTACTGTTTATTTCGTATGTTTTATGGCAAATATTTCAAAATAACTGTTCTTTCCTTTAGGGCATTTTTATATGCTATATTTATGTGAAAAACAAGTTGGATCAACAACGTTTTACCTCTTTTATTAATATTTGCACGCATGGAAAATAAAACATTACTGAAAGATATCCAAGGGAAATGAAATGCATGTGTTTAAAATCAGACTCAGTGTTTCGGATTAGTACAAGCATGCTTCCTATTCATATCACATTATGTTTTATCGTCATGATATTCATTTGCTATTTATCTCTCTATTTTAAACACCAACTAACCATCATTCGTTTTTTATTTGATTATTAGTCACAACAGTGTCAACATGATGCATATGACAGCCTCGGACATCTCTACAGTTTACAGTTAACATATTTCCCATTTTTGTTACTAAACATGTATTTAAAAAAAAAGCAACTGTGTATAATGTAATGATATCACTGCATTATAATTAAGTTTTATTTTTAAATACTAGTACTGCAATGTTCTTGAACGTAATTGAATAATATATAAATATACCAGGACATATTGCTGTCATATCAAAGTTTCTAACAGACAATGTTTATTTGCTATTCGAAAGGAAAACAATGCGCATTCCTCAAATTAAGTGTCAAAATAATGTTCTTTGGATTAGTTTTGGTTACTAGTAGAATATCAATATTCAAATATTTGTTTCATACATTAAGGTCCGAGGACTTGTCATATATGTGGAGATACGTCTTTACCTGTTCCATGCAGCAGTAGGCAGATTGGAAGAGATTTATCACACACCTGCAAAACAGGAGAAAATTATTGCATGACAGATATCGTACATGATGACCAGGGAAATGTGGATGTTTTCAAAAGGTTTGCATTTATTAAGGATAATTTTGTTTTATATGAAGATTCATAGAATTTCAGGTTTGAATTACTTTACATTTGTCATTTCGGAGATTTGTATAGTTGACTATGCGGTATGGGGTTTTTTAATTGTTAGAGGCCGTACGGTTACCTATTGTGGTTAGTGTCTGTGTCATTTTGTATATTTGTTTTACCATGTCTTACAGCAAACATATTGTCAACAATCAAGTAATCCTTGTGTTAACGTCCTAATCGTTTGCTGCACAAAATGTTTGCATATTCATACAATGAACCTCACAATCTCAAAATAAATACTTAGAAATAAACTTCATTTGAGTTAAGCCTTCCAATTGATATTTTATAGTGTGTCATTCTATGTTGTGATGTTTTACTATTGTTTCGGAAAAGGAGGGTTTGGTACCGCTGCAATTGTTTGCACCTGTCCCAAGTCAGGAATCTGATGTTCAGTGGTTGATGTCTGTTTATGTGGTTCATAGTATATTTCGTTTCTTGTTTCTATATATATAAGACCGTTGGTTTTCCCATCTAAATGGTTTAACACTAGTAATGTTTTAGCCCTTTGCAGCTTGCTGTTCGATGTGAACCAAGACTCCGTGTTGAAGGCCGTACCTTGACTTTTAATAGTTATCGTTTATGAAGTGTTACTTGGATTGAGAGTTGTCTCCTTGGCACTCATACCACATCTACTTATGTCTATTCACGTTATAAAAATATTATTGATGATAGAAATAAAAGAACATGGCATGCTTCCAAAAGAGGTTATTCTCCACCATAACCAAATGAAGTAGATGTTAGAAGCTGTAGATCATCGTTCGGTCATCTTTTAAAAAGTTTAACTCATATAGTAAGCAACTAATGGTCAGGAAATGACACGAAATAACACAATGTAAATCAATTCAAAAGTTTGGTACAAAAAAGTATAAAAAAAAAATGGACATTTAAAACGACATTTTCATTTAGGGCTACTGCTATGTGAATATAGGATGATGCGGTTTGAAATATTTCACCAGGCGTTCAATCTTACCTATAACATGGGTCAATGTAGTCATTGAGTTAAACATGTTGCAGCACAAAATACGAACCAACTATTAAACAAACAATATCGAGTAAGACTTGACTTAACACATTGACACAGAGAACAAAACATAACAAAACATAACTAACTAAAACACTGAAGACAACATGTACCGATCTTAGAATACACATATTTACTGAATGCGAGTTCAAAGCAAATTACTTCTAATGGTTGAATTGTTTTCATCTGTTATAAGTGTATACACTTCCACTAAGGATACTTTACTTTTTCAATGCACACGGATTAAATATCCTCACATGCTCGGTTATTGTTAAGGAATGTGTTGTTAATGCGGTCAGTGTTTAAAACAGTATATCTGTATTGGATTTAAAAGTTAAATTTATCAAAATTTTCTTTCAGATGCGTTGATTTAGCTACATGAAAAGAAGTGGATAACAGAGTCTGCCGATCTGGATTATTGTAAACGCTATGGAGTAGTGAGCAATCCGTATGCCTTTTCTTGTCATTTCTGTTGTACCGAGGATAAATGCAACTCCATGTTAGTTCCGAATAGAACCACGTGGTATACGAAGACCAATTAATTGGGAATACCTGTTATCAGAAATAAAACGTTGAAAACGATGTCCTTTTTTCTTTTTACTGTTTCCCAATTATTCTTATTTTTATGGCTATCAGCATTTCCATGTTCAAATACATATCCTCCAACATGCAGTAAATCGCTCTACGAAAAGGAAAGTCAGTTTAACTGTGCAGGATTTACAAGTATGCAGCCATGTACGGTCAAAATGGGGACATTAATCCGATGCCTCTTGTAAAGAAAGTACTACAATAAAAATCCTGTTAACAACGCTTTGATGAGTCCGTAAGTCACCTGCAACAAGGCACAACTTCAGTCACTTTTCAATATATACTCATTTTCTATGGCAGTCTGAATTTCTAGGACGCATTTATTTTACAACCTACTGATTGTAGGTATTGTTGATTTGTTCCCGTCCTGATTATGCATCAAATGTTTGCTACATGACGTTACACAATTTCCAATCAATCAGTTCTTTGCTTTTTTTTGTGTTACGTTATACATATAATAATAGTATGTCATCAAAAGATATCCATATTCCCTCGTTTCTATTGAAGGGGCATTGTATTAAATGACACTTAATAATGAGCGATACAACTTAGTTTCTAAGTTCCTATTTTCTCCGGGACATTAAGTATTTGTGCTGGGAACAGAACCTTCCTAATATGATATCCGAACTATTCTCCAAGTATCATATACTAACTGTAATCATTTAAGAGTAGTTTGAATTGCAATCAACACCATGGCAACGTATTATCACAAATTAAAATTTACATTTTCATTAATTTCCAGATTTAACCTTTCAAGGAGACCAAGCAAATTTTTTTTTATTAAAATGAACTCAAAGATGCAAATTAAACTGCTTTTATCAATAAATTAAAATAAAGACCTAAAATGGTGAACAGCGAATCTAAACAGCAGATATTTCTAACTATGGTCAATTAAACTTCGTTAAACTAAGAGCATATTCAGTAGAGAGGATACATTTTTTCAATTGATTTTACTGATTTTACTCCTTTTGTTATTTTCACCTTTTCAATGGTTTTATTCATTGGTTTTCTCTAAATTTGAAATATAAATATCAAATAACTTTTAAGATTTACGAAACATGAAATTGTAAAATGTCAAAAAAATGATCAACAACGACATCTACGTGATCCGTGCTATTGGCCAAAAACGCAACAAAGAATAATAAACCAGAACTTATTCCGTTATTCATACAAAATTTACTGGTAGTAAACGTTTTGAACAGGACAAAAACGTTTAACGACTTTGAATTTTTTTATGAAATTCTTCAAATCAACCATCAAAAACACATAAACAACAACATTTTGTCATACAGAAGTGTTTTTATTTGTTTTTTGATGTTGCTATCTTGTTGCACCCAGTTCATTTAAACTTTGATTGAAGGTTGTCGCATTACCACCTTCCTATATTCATGTTCAACTGCATTTGTAGGACATTGAAAGAGTACACTATTTCCGATGGTTAGATAAAGAAAAAAGATAACTATACTCTTACTTTTCTATTAAGAGGGCATTGTATTAAAGCCTTCTGAAAATGAGCAATACAACTTTTTTATTAAGTTCATATTTTTTTAATCTGAGACATTGATAGTTATTCTTGTTGAGACAGAAACATTTCCAACTATGATATTCGAGTTATTCTCCAAGTAACAAATAATAACCGTCATCTTTAACATGAGTTGAATTGTAATCCAAACCGTGGCAACACATTACCTTAAATTAACATTAACATGGTTGATTATTTTGCAGATCACTTTATTGTCTTAAGTATAATATAAAATAAAATTGATAATGGCTAGATGATCTGACTTGAGACAAGCGCGCAAATATGCTGAGGGGTTTACATGTTTTGTGAAATCAAAAACCTCCTCCTATACTTCTAGCCAATATAGAAAAACAAACACATCTCAATACAAACAGTAAAACTTAGTTTAAAAGTAGTCCGAGTCCAATGTAATGAATGTATTTTGGTCTATTTTTTTTATTTCACTGTCTTACTGTTTTGATTCAAGCACAACGTTATTGGTTTATTGGTACGTCTTATAGGTTACGATCAACCATTAATTATTATGTATAATCCTGATTGGTGGGCATCTGTTGGTTTTTTTTTCATTTCAAAAGACTATGTGCACTCAGCTTTATAACAAAGACAACGTTGTATATTTTCCTTAGCCCTAAATGAGATGTAAAGCATTTTCTAAGCTAGGACGAGAAACGTATTTTAAGTGCAAAATTGAGAGACAAGGAAGATAAGTACAAATTATGTAACTAGAAAATGCCAGGGGAACCTTTATTTTTCTTTAATTCATGCAAGGTTTCGTTTTAAAAAATCAAATTCCTTATGTCTATAGGTTGCACTTTATTAATATAGCTGTTTCGTATATATTTCGTTTTGAAAACTTACAGGTTCCCAGTTATGATATCTATATTTCATCTCGTAGAGACATAACTTGGGAAATAACATTACTAGTATAGATAAACATAAATAGCGGCCTTTTTTAATTCCGAGGAAGACCCAAAGTGAAGGAATTGGTAGTTCATCATTTTAGTGTAAGTTTATAAACTCTTAGATGTTCGGGCCATATAATTATTGAAAATATGCTGCTCCAATTTATATTTTCACCTTTGGAAAAAATAATAATGCATATGAGTTTTCCATTCTAGGTTATATTTTTTACGAAACTTATTAGGAAATAATTGCTTCTTTCAATCTCTTAAATGAAACGCACGTCTGTTGAACAAAATTATAAACAAGTTATCTTCGACTAGTGTGTATACGAGATAGAAACACAGTTTCAAATATAACGCTTCCGCATTATTATCCTTAAAATCAGCGTTATTGATTGTCTGTACATGGTTATTTCCAGTTCAAAAATATTTGCTTTCCTCACTTTATCATTTATAACTATTTCTTTTTTTATAATCATAAATAATTACATTACATGTATGTTTCAGAAAAATCCGTTATTTTGATTGGATATCATTGCGTGTGTATCATACTAAAATTCACCTTCATATCCCAATGCAGATAACATTCATTATGACACGTGCTATCACAAAAAAAGTCCACAGGTTCTTTAAGTAATTTCATAGGGTTGTAAAAGCATTGACCATGCGCACATTTTTAGAATGAAGTGCGTCTGTGCTTTCTACAAAATGTACTTCGATCAACGCTTTTGTAACCTTATGAAATAACTGAAAGAAGCATTCATTTCTTTTAAAATACTGGAGCAATTTTACCTGACCATATCAGGAAATAGGTATTTAGTCGGATCTTAACACGTACGTGTGATTTGTTTAAACCGGTTTTCGATAAAAAAAAAAATATACGAAGAAATGTCAAAATGTTTAGGACTTAATTAAATCCGTATTGCGGTAAGATTGTGCAAGCATACGATTTTTATTGCGTCTTACACTTTGAGAAGCGAATAATCTGTAACTACTTTATTCAAATATTCTGTAAAAACGTTAATTTTGAGCTATGAAAGTCAAGTGGCTAGAGAATTTTTCCTGAGGAAGTTTTAAAAAAGTGCAAAAAAATATTTTTACAGTGGGTTAGCTTTCATTAGTCTTCACTATCTATAGATTAACAACTTTTGGTTATATTTATAATTCAGAATCATCATTGAAGGTGGAGCGCGATTGCGCAGTTAATTAATTATATGGATGTGCCATTTGTATGATGAGTGACATTCCGTGGTATTATGTGCCAATTCGAAAAAGTTATACGAGAATTGTCTCCACTTAACAGGTTCAATTTTTTTTATAATTATGTTCAGGTTTCTGATATAATTTTGAATAATTACAAAATGAATCAATGCAATATATTTTAGTTTTTGTTATTGATGTATCAAAACAATTGATGTACGAATATAATTTCATAAATTTGAAACGTTTAAATTTTTTACCTACCAATATAAAGAACTTTTTATTATTTTTGAAATAGACTATGAATAAAATTTGCATGAAATTACTTCCTTTGATTGGGAAATGAGCCAGAGTTATCTATTTGTGATCACAGAGAGTGACTAGCAAGCAAATTTTGATTGCAGCTAATTCATTGTTAAAACAATGTTCCACTACAAACGAATGTTAGTTTATACAAATATAAGGACTTAGTTAGCTAAATCTACAAATTTTATTTGAAATTATGAATTTTTATTGCAATAGATTAATATGCTAAATACTGTTATACTTACCAGTTGAATGCACGAAAGAACGAACACATGATATCAGTCCTTTCCTGAATAATCGATAGTATATTCAAACATATTTAAACCTAAAATGTCGTGTGTTTTTCTAGGTGAACGACTGGCGTGTTAGCCTATTTTTATAACTGTCGCAAGTCTTTCAACGTGTATCTGTAGCTGTATGCATTAATTCTAAAATTAAGATAATGGTTATTTGGACGTACGTTTCTTTTGTCATGGTGTTGTTTTCTTTTTCTGCAAATAAATCGCACAGTTGTAATGATAAAAATAAAATTGTAAACAAGAATTAAGAAAGTATGATTTTAATTTTATCATGAAAGTGAAACTTAATGATGATATCAAGTT
The DNA here is from genome assembly GCA_019925275.1 of Mytilus edulis. Classification (NCBI taxonomy): domain Eukaryota; kingdom Metazoa; phylum Mollusca; class Bivalvia; order Mytilida; family Mytilidae; genus Mytilus; species Mytilus edulis. The sequence goes on along the minus strand of CM034353.1, from coordinate 107,576,489 downwards.
TATTGAACTCCTATTTAGTCACTGGTATGGATCGATTTACAAAGTATTCATTTACTAGAGATAAGCGTACTTTGTTTTCAGCTTGGTGGTATGCGTTGCTTTGAAAAATTGTTTTGCAACTGTAAATAAACGCAACAGTAGTATACGGCTGTCCAAAACTCGTAAATCTAAGGACAAAAAACAAAATCGGGGTAACAAACTAAAACTGAGAGAAACGCATTAAATATAAGAGGAGAACAACGACATATTATTAAAATGTAACACACACAGAAACGGAAATCCGATGAGAATAAGAAATATAACATCCAAAACAACTACTTGAATTTGGGATAGATAAGTACCGTGACACGTCTTATAGTAATGGGAATTCACACTCGATGGTCGACATTCTACATAGGCAAAGCTTTAGATACAAGATTAGTACAGTTATCTGATTATAGCAAAACAGAAGAAACTAGGCCTGTTACACGAAGCACAAAGACCAACCTTTTAAAGCTGACTATGCCGTTGTACTTTGCTTATTCTTGAAGACCGTACCGTGACCTAAATACCTAAATGTCTGTGTCATTTAGTTTCGTGTGAAAAGTTATCTCATTGGCATTCACATCCCATCTTCTTTTTTATATGAATATAGTTTCATTAAACAGAACTTCTCATCTTGCAATATTATAAAAACATATGACTTTTCTACTCTTTACACAAGTATTCCCCAATCCAACCTAAAGACAAATTGAAAGAGTTAGTATTGCTTTGCTTCATAAAATAATGGCGAATGTAGATACAAGTATTTTATCTTATAGAGGGATTTATCATACTTTGTAAAGAAACACTATGATTCAAACAAAAAAATCTCTGAAACTGACATTATCAAGAAGCTTCATTTCTTGATTGACAACATATTTGTTACGTTTAAAGGACGTTTTTTCAACAGACTGTCGTCATTCTATTGGAATCAAATAATCAGATATCTTGACTTACATTTGAAAATTGACAATGAGGGTCGGCTAAAAACAAAATTTTACGACAAAAGAGAAGATTTTAGTTTTCAAATTGTGAAGTTTCCAATTCTTTGTAGCAACATTCCAGCAGCGTACGGAGTACTCCCAATGGATACAATATTCCTGGGCTTGTATTTCCTCTCATGATTTCCTTGATAGAGGGTTGTTGTAGTAAACCAAGAGTTCCAAATTGTGAAGTTGAAATTATCCCTTCGTAAATTTTACGGACGCCATCACGAGTTGGTTGACCGTTGTGAAATAACTGTTTCACAGATGATATCAGATATGTTTCTTATGTCGTTGCTACAATCCAATTCCCTTTTCACCACGAATGTGACTTGCCGAACTGGACTATTTTCCTGGTTTTAAATAACATGCTCTACACGACAGGTTCCGCGTACCCTTCTGGAAGTGCTTAGATCACCACCAGTTTTTCTTTGTTGTTGTTTTTTTTTGGGGGAGGGGGGCTTTCGTGTTGTTTAGTCTTAAGTTTTCTATGCTATGTATTGTGTACTATTATTTGTTTGTTTGACTTTGTCTTATTTAACCAGGGTGTTGTCAGTTTATTTTCGATCTATGGGTATAACTGTCACGTTGGTGTCTTTTGTCCCTCTTTTATTTCAGTACGAACTTTACCAGTATATTTTTAAAGAATAAACCTTATTTTACCGAACCATAAGTAATTGTTTTTTCGCAATATTGTGGTTTGTGACATTTGTATTTCAATGATATCTTTTTGGAAGTTACCCGAAAATCAGAAAGCAATGGTCTTTGTTCATTATTGAAGGCCATAGGTTGACATATATTTGTTAATTTCTGTGCCATTTAGTTGTTTGTTGAGAGTTGTCTCATTGGCAATCATACCACATCTTCTTTTTTATATTCAATTTGATAAATTCTGTTTCAATTTTCAGAAATTTTAAAGAAGTAAATAATTCAATATATTCTATATAATGGTTATCAAATGTATGCAGTCAGTAAATTACCTCAAGATTTAAGCCTTTTTACACAATGTTAACATTTTTAATATTTTCAGTGTCAAATCAGTGAATGTAGTTTTAAGAAAATAAATACTGTAGTTACCTGTAAAAGGGGCACTAGCTGTCAAATTCATGGTCACCGATTTGAATCAAATTTCCATGTTTGATTTATAACAATGTAAAACATTTATCCAAACTATCAAAAGTATAAAATAAACAGTTTACAGAACATTGGGCCGATAATATGTAGGTTCGTTTTGTGTGTATTTTAGTCTCAACGCCATCTAATTAACTATTAATTTGACTTCAGATGACCATATAAGCGATGTAAACATAAATAAAGATATGAATAGATTAAACCAGCACGTGCAATTGGATTTTTATAGGTCTGTTTGATTTTATTTGATAGATTAAAAATATATGTTTCTCATTGTTTTCACCTGTATAAGAATGATTTTATGTGGATCGAATCAGTTCTCAAATTATTTGTCTTTGTTTCACTTCCATTGTTGACATTTTTTCCCTTTAAATAACCAGTACACGTACAATGCATGCGTTCTCAATCTTCAGCTGGGGGTTAAATTGAAGTTCACATGAATACGGATTTAATAAGGTCGAATTATTCACTTGCAAGTCAATAATTAATTATTAATGTTTCTTAGCTTGATTTGACAAAATTGAAGCATTTTGATTGATAAAAGCGAATTATTTTTTCACTATTTCGCTTTCATTATTGATTGAACCAAAACAATCTTACTTTAGATTTTCATATATCTAGTAGCTAGCGCCCCTATAAGACACTGAAGTTTATTTTATAAACTGATTATTATTTACTCTATCATTTCCCTGTTTGTACATTTAACTTACGGGTTCCTCATCAAATGTTGAACAAACAGTATTTCTTTAGAAGCAACATAGTGCACTAAACTTTAGGGGGAAAATCATCAAACTTTAATAATTTCAGCTTTTCGAAAATGTGTATTCCTTTATACCTCATATTCTTGCAATAAAAAGTGAAACAACGTTAAAACATATATAAAATGCAGACCGTTTACATTATCATTGGATGATTGCTTGTTAATAGTGATTTTAATTTGTCATTAAACAATAGGCACACAAAAACGAAACTCAAAAGATAAAATATCTATAATATTTTAATATTTTTGAATATAGAAGAATCGACTGCTGAAATGTTTGCTTTAAGTAATATTTTTATTATTAATTTATGTTTTTTTTTAAATTCTTATATCATTTTAACGATCTTTAAATTCATAAACTAGTTAAGAAGATATTAGAACTTGAGGGAACTGTACTTCGGAATGATTGCGCACGATGCATTGAAGGCAAAGCGTCTGATGCAATTCGCCCATCGTGACTTGAAACCTAAACAGTTCCTTTAGAATTTTATACTTGATGTATTACAAATGAGAAGCGAAAGATACCAGAGGGAAATTTTAACTACTAAGTCGAAAATAAACTGAATTCTGAAGGACTAAAAAAAAACGACTAACGAATAAACAATAGTTTACAAAACATAACATAGAAAACTTACGACTGAGCAACACGAACACCACCACAAACTTGGGATGTTCTAAAATGTTATACATAGATTTTAATGTTTTACTGTCAGATGTGTTAGTTAAGAATATGTGTTGATTCTACTTCGACTATCTATAACATGATAAGGATTTTTTTTCGACCTGCACTAAACTTTATGGGGAATTTGGGTCATTTGAATGTATGTGTCGAACGATAATGGATGTTAATAATCTCCTTGCATTTCTTTTTGGTAAAGCAATATTACAATTTTAATACTAAGTTGACCATCTGTCAAAATTATGCTTACATTATGAATATTATGAAAGAATGACACCATTTCTATATTTAAAACATCATTCTAGAAAACACTTTATTTGGTACAATCGCACGCAAGGAAGTCGACCATTTTGACTTCTAAAAATGGAATTGTTAACAATCCGAAATAAATAAAAGGAACTACTCAAGTCCTGTTAATAAAACCAGTTACTAACAAAACATTAATTAACGTGACTATTCAAGTCAAGTTAAGAAAACCAGTACTTGATAATTGATTCAGTGCAACTGTATGTCAAGCTCAAATTGTAACTTTCAGACAGCCAACAAACAAACAGTGTGACAGTTTTTATTAAAAGTAAAATTAAAAAAAGGACCGGACTCCAAGGACAATTCAAATCGTATGGTCCCTATCAAAAAATAAAATCAAAAGCTCAAACACTTTGAAGTGTTCAAACGAATGTAATGTAAAAGTAAACTTTAATAATTTATAATCTTAAAATTAAGGTTAAATTCCTTTGTGTGTCTCTGTGAGATGCAAAACATAGATAATATCTGGGAACCAGCAGGTTAACAAATCAAAACATCTATGAATATTAAATATATCTACAAAAGTGGCTTGCTTTGTGGAACAGCAGATTTTACATACTGAAACCTAAACTAAATGGAAAAATCGCTTTTTCTTATAACAATACTATTGATTTCATCTTTATAACCTCCAAGAAAATTGCATGTACTCTAACGTTTCATATACAATACCATCAATATCTTCACTCTGTATCAACTTGTGTTTCGAAAAAAAATCTTTTATTGCACTTTTTTTTGCTGTAATGACAAATTACTCAACCTATATCAGTTGAAAGAATACACTAAAAAATCAGGAACATTATCTGATGAATTCATATTCTTAAGTAGCTAGTTGGTTTTGCAAATCATAGTTATAACAAACAGTTTTTTAAAATGTATAGTCATATGACTACGGAAAGTTTACAGTTGTGTCAGATTTTATTTCTAAGCATTAAAAATTTGTCATCATTGGCCTTATCCTTTTTGTAAAGAATCGTTAATGACGGTTCATCAGTTGTCTTGATGAATTTATTGGTTTTATTGAAGTTCTCACAAAAAGCTTAAACTTTTTAGTATAATATTGTTAGTCTTGATATTCTAACTAAGCTTTCATTTGATAAATTATGCATATTAGGATGTGATTTATATACACAGAATCATGTAATGCCCAATATTAAAGTCTTTGTATCAAATGTGTGTATGCATATCTTGTTTTGCTTACAAGTGCATAAAATTTCTTTAAAAAAAACGAAAGTTTTGACATTTGAGAGAGAAGTGTTCGTAGTCTTCATTAAAATTACTGAGGACACACATACTTGTATCTTGTATTTACAATTGTTTAGTTAATAATCACTTGGGAGAAAAATGGATCAATTTCCATCTTAACCATTTATATTTGTTATTGATTGAATAAGAAAAAGTAAATTGTAGCATGGTATTGATTGGAGTGATTGATTCTACTTTTAAGATATGTTTTTCATTAGGAGAATCATATCGGTCTCTCTTCATTCTTGTTATTTTAAAATATATGTTAAATCAGTTCTGTTTTTTGTTTTGTTATCAGTCAAGAACAAGTTTAAATTTGTGTTTACAAAAAATTTCAAAGACTTTTCAGATTTTAATGTATTAAGCCATTGTTTTTGGAATTTGAGTTTTTCAATTTCGAAAGTTCTGAGATCCAACTTTATAAATAATATCATTGATGGAAATAATACCATTTTTTATCAATTTTCCTTTAAATTTCTAATGTTGTTACCCTAAAACATTTTATTCCTGATTTCTAAAAGTTTGTGATTGGTATTATTCTTGTTAGCGTATTATTTGCTTCGTACTTCCTCTTTGGCATGTTCAAGTAAAATGAGGGTAGTGTATTACTTGAATTAGGAAGTAAGTTTATGTTGTCTAGCATCAATTGAATTATAAGGTTATTGTTAACCTAATTTTGTTAAAATAATATGTTGTTTTGACTTTCCAATAAGCAAATTCCTTTGCAGTTAATCGTTAAACTCATGAAATTTGTAATTCCTTTAAGAAATTGTCAATGTCTGTCATTTCAAGATTCCCTTTGTGTGACATTTGGGAAGTGTTGTACGTTTAACCTTTTCTTTAATTCTCTTTTTGTAAATTTGAGGTTTGTAAACAAGCGAAGCTTCAAGAATAAGCTTAGGTAATATAAGTGACTTAGCAACTGTTATATCTGCTTACCCTTCCGGAGTTTTTCCAAATCAAGTAATTTTTTTTTTTTACTGTTTCATAAATTGTTCAATATCTATGCTATCACATTTGTTTTTATCTTATCCAAATTAGACACCTAAACGTTTTATTGGTTCTTTGCTCCAGTGCGTGCAAATTTTTTTTATTTCTGCTTTACAGTGATGTCTAAATCTACCTAACAGTATATCTTCTGTTTAAGATTGATTAGGTTTAAAACCAGAAAGTGTTTCAAATATTTCTATTTGATTCAATACTAAGTAAAAAAAAAAATTTTGAACTGAACAAGAGGGTTGTGTCATTAGCAAATTGGAATTTTTTTAGAATACGTGTTTTATCGTCAGGTTTCATTTTAAATCTTGTCTCCCTCTGCAGGCCAGGAATTTACCTGCTATCTAAAAATAGCAGAATATAACTGACATTCTAGTTTTATCCCAATTTTTAAAACATTTGAAAACAATAATTTTATCAGTTTCAGCTTTTCATATGTGCATATCTTCGCACATAACAACCGGTATGAAAATTTTCTGATAACAAATTGAAAGGATGTCAGACTAATAGAGATAAAAAGTTTAATAGCTGTGTTTTTTTCTTTTTGTTTTTAGCAACAAAGGCCTCAATTTTGCTAAATATTAATGCTGCGTTTTGCGAATATTGAATTTTTAGTAAGTTTGAGGATAGAAAACACTGTACTTGGTTTTGTAGGAATGTTTTTTGCATCTCTAGTGTGTTTTTGTTATGTTGCGGTCATAAGCACAGTCATGTGTTACGGGTTGAGTAGTGGTTTTCGACAGAATAACAACTACATGACAACAATGTTGGTCAAGGATCTTTGAGTTTCAATGACTGCAAAGAGTTAATATAAGCAATTCTAAATAGTGTAAATTACATACATGCATATGTTATGAATTTTCTTTGCATATTGAATTGTAGGTAAACTATGCATACTGTAAACTGTGACTTTATGCTAAGCCATGATTTCTAAAGCCCGGGTTTTTTCTCAATCTCAACAAAATTATATGAATTATAAAAAAAATTGGAAACAACACGTTTAATGATTTATTGCTTCAGATGCACTTTTCTGGGTTTACCTTCATCAGGAACACTTGCAGCCATACGTTTGAAATCCGAAGATGTATAAGTACCGAAACCGTTAAAGAGCTATATGTCGAAAATACCGAAAATAAATAGCCAAATTCATCTAAAGCCAACGTTGCCTGAGAGAGTTGAAACCTGAGTTTCTTAATAATTTAAAAATTTGTAAAATAGGCAATACATAACTGATATTATGAAAGAGAAAACAGCAGAAATTCAATTTAGAGTCACTTTAAAAACAAGTGTAATCACAAAATGCCCGTTTTAAGGAAATTCAGTTGGATCACAAGAAAAAGGTACTGATAGCTAAACATGTATTTTTTTCTATTGTGAACAACTTTAAGAGTTGTGCTAAGGTTCTATAAATTGCCATCCTTATTTTTGTATCTTCGATTGTAAATTTCAGATGGTATGGCTTTGGAGTATGTTTAAATATTGGGTTTTTATTGTACTGTATAAATATTAATTTTCGTGGGGTTAAAATTTCGTGGTTTTCTATCCAAAAGTAAGTTCGTGGGGATTACTTTTCGTGGTTTTGAAGTTTAGAAAATAGTTCTATAAATGTCAGTTTATAATTGACAATACTCAATAAAACTGATCTGAACTTTCACCTTGGGAAAAATCAATAATTGCATTTCAATAGTAACAGTGAGCACTAATCAAGTGTTATAACCTGCACACACTAATTGGCTTTTACACACCTTTTATGTTTGATTCAAGGACAATGGTTGTGTAATAAATGTATAACGACTTGAGGGTATTACAGACACATTAGACTGTTACATGACATTGAGTGGCAGTTTTTGATCATTATTAATTACTGTACAAAAAAGGGATTAGAATTATCTTTGAATATCGATGTCTAATCAATCAACCTATTTATTTCATTGTATGCATTTATGTTCATCATTTATATAACGCATTAAGATTTTGTCAAATTATAAAATAATGTAAATCTACAGTTAAATTTTCGTTGGGGCTTTAATTTCGTGGATAATTCTTATCCACGAAATAAACTAAATTAAATCCCCAACGAAAATTTGTGCTTTTACAGTATATACTGATTCGTGTAATTCATTTATATTTCGATCATCTGTATAGTCATACAGTTTACTCATTTTGTTATACTTTGTAGTGAATGCAGTTTTGGAATTATCGACTCCATTCTTAATCGATGGAATAACAACAGTTACTTTAAATTGTTTTGGTCATATGTGTAATCATCATCATTCAGGTCACAGTAGTGGAGTAAGTTTTCTATTTATTCAATTTTTTTGTAGAATCGATTTTGATAGTAAATAAAATCATGTGCATTGTTTTATAAAAAAAAGAGTCTTTATATATAAAGCTTATTAATGCCTACAAATATCAACATATACATAAACACATCTAGATATCTAGAGAAGAATATTGATTTTGAACCAGTAGTTTTTAGATTTTTCTTAAAATTGTAAAATAAAAATAAGTAAAATTTATATTAGTACCATCAGTCCATCATAATTTATCTCTTACCATTGTTTGTCCATTTGTTCGGATTTACCTTCATTGGGAATATTCACACCCAACTTTTGAAAGCTAAGTATTTAAAAGATCGAAACCCGAGACCTTTACAAATAGACAAATTTGTTTGAGTATATTTTTTCTGAGGGAGTTTCATGATATTAGATTATTAATTAAAACCTTCTTGCTGCCAGTTGTTTTTCAAGGTTGAATTTCGTATGCCAAAAAATATGACAGCTCGACGTCTCTGACATCAGATGTCCAAAAATGACTTCATTCGGTATTTGGCACATAAACATGACTGTTACATTTGGGACCCATTGAAGATAAAGAACAACAATGAGGAGAACCTTGCATAAATTAAAACATGGGCATAGTAGGTGTGGACACATTGATTTCGTCGGCATCAAGAGGTTTAATCAGCGGATACTTATAATAAAAATATTCTCTCATCGTTCACTGTACAAAGTGTGATACGTAAAAGGGTTACGAAATCAGTTAATTTTATTGGCTTATCAAGCATCACGAGACGATATTTACGCATTTCAAGTGGTTTATCATTTAGGTTAATGATGACGTTTAAAGGAAAAGACGATTTACATTTCGTTCATGGTAACGAACATTGTGATGTTTTGCCAATTATATCAAAAAAATGAAAATTACAAAAATACTGAACTCAGAGGAAAATCTAATCGGAAAGCCCATAATTACATGGCAAATTCAAATGACAAAACACATAAAACACGAATGGACTAGAACTGTCATATTCCTGACTTGGTACACGCATTTTCAAATGTAGAAAATGGTGGATAAATATATAAAAAAAAAAGAAAATGTGGTATGGATGCCAATGAGACAACTATATACAAAAGACCAAAATTACACCAACATTAACAACTGCAGGTCACTGTGTGGCCTTCAACAATGAGCAAAGCCCATAACGCATAGTCAGCTACAAAAGGCCCCGATAAGACAATGTAAAACAATTCACACGAAAAACTAACGGCCTTATTTATGTAAAAAAAAATGAACGAAAAACAAATATGTAACACATAAACAAACGACAACCACTGAATTACAGGCTCCTGACTTGGGCAGGCACATTCATAAATAATGTTGCGGGGTTTAAGATGGTAGCGGTTTCCAAACCATTCCCCTAACCTGGGACAGTGGTATAACAGTACAACATTAGAACGAACTATAAAAAGGCTTAACTCATCAGATGGACAAAAATAGAAGTAAACCTGGTTTTATAGCGCTAAACCATAGTCTCATCAAATTCCGTTATATTTACAATGCTTCGTGAACTAAACAGACATAATAAATTTTAACAGTCAAAGTATGGGCACAGCAGTCATCATCGTGTAACAGTTTTAAAAGAAACAATATAACAGAACACAAAAACACTCAAACATTTCACTTGACAATCCTCTTTTTGCTAAATTTTATTACATTCTTTGGTGTCCAAACAGTCTTAAAACGTTTTACGCTTAAGTTTGAGTATATGTCGCTGGACTTGCTTTGAAACGATAACTGCCCTTGAAATATTAACTAAAAATAAACTAAGTTTTATTATACTGTACTCGTTCTATTTGAGTTTGTTAATATATTTGGTTTGCAAGCTATAAATTATTATGTTTCATACTTATGGTTGATATTTAAGTCCAGACTCGTTCACCATCAAGTGTAAGTTTCAACAGGTAAATATGTACATTTCATTGTGTTGTATATTTCTCCATTAGTATGATATGAGGCCTTTTTAAAGGATTTCCCAAATATTTAAATCAAATAAATAACCTTAACACATTAAACAAGCATTAAAAATGTTGTTTTAGATTGCAGTATAAAGTCAGTAATAGTGCATTGACTTGACATTTCAATGATATAAGGATTGGACCCGAAACGGGGAAATAGCTCGGCACAGCCTCGCATGTCCCCGTTTCTAAGCCTTTTCCTTATATCGTTGATATGTCAGGTCAATACACTATTATTGTCTTTTTATTATTTTTATCATATAGTATATATTACAGCGCATTGAATAATATTAATATTACCATTAGCGCTTTATAACATAGCCATTCGCATATATATAGATTCAACCACTGCATCGAGTGTAATGCAATATTTATCCACTCGAGACAGTTAAATTTTCAAATTTAAAACGCGAAGCTTGCCTAACGTTTTAAATATTTAAAATTTAACTGTGGATAGTGGATCGATATCGTATAGATATCGTATTACACGATATTTGGTGGTAGAATCTGTTTCTGTAATGATTTTCAAACAATTCGCAGGCAAATTTATTCCTTCTTTGCGACGGATCTGCAAAAAAGGTGTGTTCTTCTATTTAACGTCATCGGGCATGGTCGCCTTTTTGCATGCCGTCACAATATGAAATTCAGAGGAAAACAAGAAAATTCGACGTCACAATCGGATTTTATCCAATGAAGAACTGAGATCAAACGAACAACGTGTTGATTAATTTTTTTTATACAATGGGTGCAGAAAGGGATAAATTGACTAAGAATTAGAGAAATAAGTATTAAAAATACAATATGAAAGCCCATTTTAAGTCTTAAAACAAAAACATTTCAAATAAATGGCACATATAAAACGATAGTATTGAAATTACTGATCAACAATAAATTCATATTAAATGGGCAAGGTGAAAGAAAAAAAATGTCACAACTCCCCTGCAAAAAAAAGAAAAAACTTCAAAATTTATTTCCTTAAAAATTAAAAAAAACATTTGCTTATAAATACCAAATATAAGCAATATAAAGTATTTTAAGATCTATAATCGAGTTTTCATGTTTTCTTAAAAGCGTCTACAGAATGAATGTTCCGTGTATCACTTTGCTAATCATTTCTTTTCCCATATGTTTAGTTCTCACATGTGGTGTTGAAAAATCAGAGTATATTCAGATACAAGTGTTCGCATTTCTTTGTATATATTAACTAGTTCTTGTAGTTAAACCGGTGCCTCTTCGTGCAAAGCCTGAACACATAGCCCATGAGTTTATGTTGGCATTAATACGTTACGGGAAGCAAATGAAGAGACTTAAGCATAAGTTTGATGTGATCGTACTTCCTCCTCCATGTAATGACCCTGGTTGCTGTATGCACTCGTTTCAATCTTTGATTAGTAGTTGATGGAAGTCCATACAGTAATGTGTTCCCATTATCGAAACATGAGGTTACAAAGGAGCATACTTCTGTTTTGTATGCTGCAATTGAAAATGGTTTTTTTTTAGATTGCAGTATAAAGACAATAATAGTGCATTGACTTGACATATCAATGATATAAGGATTCGGCTCAAAACGGGGAAATAGCTCGGCACAGCCTCGCATTTCCCCGTTTCTAAGCCTCATCCTTATATCGTTGATATGTCAAGTCAATACACTTTTGTTGTCTATGTAATTTGTCAGTATGTTATATTTCTATTATAAATTAAAAAATACGTTGAACCACATTATAATCATTGGACGACAAAATTATGTGACGTATAAATTTTCTGACGTCAGACACGCGAAATTGTTTCTTTTTGAATTGTATAACGATGATGACTGCTGTGTCCATATTTTGACTTTTCTATTTATTGTGTCTGTTTGGTTAACGCATCATTGTAAATATAATGAAATTTGATGAGAATGTGTGAGGTATATCGCTGTGATACCAGGTTTAATCCACCATTTTTTACATTTCAAAATGTCTTTACCTAGTCAGGAATATGACAGACTTTTTTTATTTGTTTTGTAATTTGATTTTGCCATGTGATTAGGGAGTTTCCAATAATATAAAAAAGAAGATGTGGTATGATTGCCAATGAGACAACTATCCACAAAAGACCAAAATGACACAAACATTAACAACTATAGGCTACCGTACGGCCTTCAACAATGAGCAAAGCCAATACCGCAAAGTCAGATATGAAGGGCCCCGATAAGACAATGTAAAACAATTTAAACGAGAAAACTAACGGCCTTATTTATGTAAAAAAAATGAACGAAAAACAAATATGTAACACATAAACAAACGAAACTCATCATAGATACCAGGATTGAAATTTCGTATATACGCCAGACGCGCGTTTCGTCTACAAAGACTCATCAGTGACGCTCGAATAAAAAAATGTTAAAAAGGCCAAATAAAGTACGAAGTTGAAGAGCATTGAGGATCAAAAGTTGCTTGACGTTTTCCAAAATACATCTAAGGTAATTTATTCCTGAGGTAGAAAAGCTTTAGTATTTCAAAATTCAAAATTTTCTTAACAGTTAATTTATAATTATTAACATATCAATGATAACTAATGTCAACACAGAAGCGCTGACTACTGGGTTTGTAATACCATAAGGAACATAAATTTCCCCCAGCAGTCGCATCGACCAAGTGGTTGTAAATAAACTCATCATAGATACCAGGATAGAAATTCCGTATGTACGGTATATACGCCAGACGCGCCAATTTGATTTCCCTCTGAGTTTAGTATTTGTGTGATTACTAGTATACTTTTTAATGAGAGATTTTGTGGAGCATTTTAAAGTCCTAGAAACAAACCGTTGTTTGTAAGGATGATTATGTAGTTTGTGTTATCAATACAGTGAAGGAAGATCAAGTTCTTCATCTTTGTGTGAAATTCAAAAGGAACATAGAAGAGAGCTATGATTATCTCGTATTTCCACTTTTGTAGGTGTCGTGAGGGTATCTATTGAGTTTCCAAGTGAATTGTCGATACCTCTTTCAATTATCAAGCAGTTAATGTAATGAGACTGAAAGGATGTTGTTTGTGGGAGGGGGTAATCTGGTTGTATTGGTTTGAATGAGGGTTTGCAACAGTGGTTTTCAAACATGAATTGAACAGATAATGAAGTTTTGAAAGCTGTCATGAATAAAATTTCATGCGAATGTAATAAATACATAAACGGCTTTGTATAAAGGACAGCAAGTCATTAATATAAACATTCAGGTATTTCACATCCAATATGTTATGGTAATATTCCATACAAAGCACAAAATTGTCGACAGTCACCTTAAAACGTCAACAAACCTTTAAAAGACTTATTCAGAATGATTTAGTTATGATACTGTTGTCGGATCATTAAAAATAGCATATGTTTGTATCATGATTGATTCACACAATTCGTAGGAAATAAACACTTTTATTCTGAAACCAGTTATTTGCACGATAAGGGAAATGTATGATGGGATTTGGCTTGATTTTATTAATGTTGAAGACATGTTCTTTAATCCGTTTTATTAAGGTCTTGAGTTAGTATATCAGTAACTGCAATTAGTCCTTAGTTAATTTATATATCATTGTCATTTTGCTTAGATTTTGTTTGTCCCTATTTTGAGATCAGACTCTTTCTTCTTTTACACTGAGTTTATTTTTGCGTATTGTTGTGTGTAGGTTTCTTCTTTATTGGCTAGAAGTGTAGGGGAGGATTATGCTTTCACATATGTTAAGGGGCCAGATAATCCCGAGTCCGGGTGCAGGTTTTTCCCTCTGTGTTAAAGACCAATTGGTTTCCTTTGGATGTTTGTTTGCAATAGGATTATCTCTTTGTCGAATTAAATCATGTTTTATACCTCAACTTTAAGTATTAAAAAGCAAATTAACTGAAATAGTTTGTGTAACAGTGTCTTAATATAATGCTCTTTTAAAAATTGTGTGTTTTAATAGTGATTAAGATCATAAGACAATGTTGACAGCTGTACCCATATTTTGACTATTTTATTTATTATGTCTGTTTAGTTTACGTATCATTGTAAATATAACGGAATTTGATGATACTTATTATTATTACTTATCATTAACGAGAGGGGTTAAGCGTTATAAAACCAGATGTAATCTACCATTGTCTACATTCGACCATGCCTGTAACAAGTCAGGAATATGACAGTTGTTGTCCATTCGTTTATGATGTGTTTTGTTATTTGAATTTGCAATGTGATTATGGACTTTCCGAATAGATTTTTCTCTAAGTTCGGTATTTTTGTTATTTTCTTTTTTTTCTTTTAGTCTAACTAATTATAAGATTTCGTTATTGTCTCTGTTCATATTGTTCATCTAAAATCAACCTTAGTTTTTGATAAGACTCGTGTTGCTGTTGTACCCCTATAATTTCTGTTTTGTTAACGCACCGTTGTCGTACAAGTGAGAGATTTGACGTTATAAAACTAGCTTCAATCCGTCATTTTCTACATTTAAAAATGCCTGTACCAAGTCAGGAATATGAGAGTTCTTGTCCATTCGTTTGATGTCTTTTTTCATTTGATTATGCCATTTTATTATTGTCGGTCCGTTTTGAATTTCCCTTAGGGGTTCAGTTTTTTTGTGATATTACTTTCTACATAATAAACGATAATCTTTCATTTATGTTTTTGATTAGTTGATAAGTGTTTATTAATTTATACTGAAATCGTAGGTGACAATTAAACAATAATCTAACAGCAGGTTTAAATAGTTTTCTATCCTGTAATCACACATTTTGTCCTTATTTGTAGACAAGTTTACCTTACTGTGAAATCGTAACGGATACTGGTACACTTCATGGAGACTGTGGTATAAATGTGCAGAAAACTGTAAGCCAAATCGTATTTTTATAAGTTGCTGATTGGTGCATTTATTTGCAAATAGATGAGAGAAAAAAAGAATGCATCTGCTAATTCGTTATGACACTCTTTTATTCTGCAGAATCTGGTTGACAGTAATATTTGAATAGGATGCTACTTTAGTTTCTCTTTACTAACAAAAATGGAGGTCTTAACCGTAGAGGTAACGCATGTCTTATGTTACAAGATATACACCTTGTATCAGTGTTCAATGGCTGAAGAAGCAGATATACTTGGAAAAAATACAGCTCTTCTGCAGAAAAAACTGACAATCTTTGTTTATAATAAGATTGGAGTCAAACGCATCTACCACAACCAACATTTTAACTTCAAGTCTAATTATTAACACTTATAATATATGTTTAATCATTCAGAAGGAAACAGCACATAATGTTTTGAAAACTAAGGTATATAAAAAAACGAGTTAGATTCATGACTTCGTGAAAAATTTCCGCTTCCAAAACAGTTCAGATGGTATTCTGTAAATCACATCTTTTTAAATATAGCAAATTATTCATTTAATTTACACTTTTATTGCATAGCAATATAATTTTCCCACAGAAAGTAACCAAAACTTAGCGTGCAATAAATTATATTATTGCACTAGTGCAATCAATCTTCAAAATTCATGACGTCATCAACGACAAAATCTTAGTTTAAACCAATTTTTACTTTCAAATTATATTGCTATACAATAAAAGGGTTATTGCATGAATATTGGGGAATATTGTCCCTCGTAGAACATATATTGCACTCGTTAGCTCGTGCAATATAATATTCTACTCGGGACAATATTCCCCAATATTAATGCAATAACCCTATAATATCCGTCATGTAACTAATGTTTTATTTTATACCTGATAAACATTTTAGTTAGAAATCCCCCTATATAACTTATACATTCTAAGTATTTAACAGATAAAAAACGAACCACTGTAGGCTGAATGATTTGTTATACAGCATATATATTACAATAATGATAATGCTATTGAATAAAAAACACTTCACATGTGGATTTTTGTATTTGACATTATGTTAAACTTCCAAATATTTAACTGAGTTGTACGTATTTTTTTGAGATATTATCAGGGGATCAAAACTATTACAAGATGATAAATTGGCAAGATTCCAAAGCGGTAAATGTCAAATTTGTAAAAAAAAAATCTAACTTGACCTATTTAGTACTGTGAATAATGCGAAAATCTCAACCAATTTTGACAAATGGAACTTCTTTTGTCCGTGGAGACAAACATCACATATTTAAAAGATAAATCATATATTGGAAGATAGATCCAAAAACTGTCTACATTAGAGTTTACCTGTACTGTACTGTTTATGACAGTGTATAAAAGAGATGCGAAAGGTACCAAAGGCAAAAGGACAATCTAACTCATAAGTCAAAAATATATACTGACAACGCCATGGCAAAAAAGGAAAGTGACCGAAGGACAAACATCAGCGCTCAATATGCAACATAGAAAATTCAAGGTACTCACATCTGGCGCTAATATTTATCGTCCGAAAACAAATGCAAATTAAACGATACTATGGGTACATATTTCTTAAACTATTATATACAACGAACGTTAATATCGAACTTGAGATGTAGTTTGTTGTCCTAGAATTGTGTGTACATCTCATATGATTTGGTAAAACGATATGATTATAGTTTATTTATGTACACTAAATATGTAACGGACACACATTCGGCCAAATGGACAAACACTGAAAATCTTCATAAATACGAGGCTTACGGTTGGACTATCAGATAGAAAGAAATGATCACCAAGTCCCGTCTCATTGACGATTTACTTGAAGTCATCAATCATTATTTTGGTAATTATAATGTTGCTTATGACAATGTACAGTATCGTGCTCTATATTTCATTTCATGTTTTATTTCGTTATGTGATTTTTTTACATTATTCTTGCAGAATAAATGCCACAATTCTATTCAGTCTAGATGTAGATGTTATGATCAGCAATGTATTAATGATGTTTTAGACAGATGTAAGTTCTTTACATATATATGTATGTGCTTGTATCGTTTTGGTCTAGTTTAAGATGAATAAAAAAAACTTCTTTTCACTAGATCATCAATATCTTCCATTTGATCGAGTATCAAACGGTGTTCTCTTTATCTACAATTTTTTTTTTGTTCTTTAAAACGCATAGTTAAAAATCTTGCACAACTAATAGGAAATTAACAAACTGTAACTTTATTAATATAGGCAACATCAATTTACTGATGTTCAAATCAATAACTCGATTAAGGAAACAATTAAAAAAGATGAACAAATATAGGAAACGTATCAGCTCCAAAAATCGATAGACTGTGGTGTTTCTCATGCTATGCATACATTACCCACTATGCTTATCAACAAGCAATAGTAATGTAATTAAGAGAGCTCGCGGATTTAAATTTTAAAAAAATCTAGTAAAGACTTTCTCTATATTTTTTTATAAATGAACTTTATCATATACTTAATAGAAACATGACATTAAAAAATGGGGCCATCGTTCATTTAAGCTCACAATCTGCATCCGAAAGAAGCATAATTTTTTTTTGGTTAATGTCTTTTCTGTTAAAATGATAGAAGAAAAAAGCACTATATAACAGAAATCGCTTAAATTTTACAATAATAATTTAGTTTATGTTCACAAAAATAAAAAATATAAATCACCGATGAGTTAAAAAAAAAAATTTCAATTTTAATGCCAAAATATGGCATTTTTGCAGGAAAGGGAGATCATCTGGAGCCTTTTCAATGATATAACCATTTTAAAAAGTCATCTTGGGCCAAACTGAATCAATTTGTTTGGGTGATTTTTGTACCATATTATATAAAGTAATAACTAATTGCCTAATCGATAAAATGTGTATTGAAAAAACAAATATTTTATATTTTACTGATTTTTTTGTACCTGCGAGCCATCTTAACAATCGGAAATCATGCGACTGTAGATTTATAGTATAAATCACTGTTTTGATATCTAAAGAGTGCAACTCTGATAACAAAGGGCTGTAAGGTACATAGACATGTCGTATAGGTCGAGCATTCCGTGATGGTGACCATATAACAGTTTTTATACTGCAACTAGTTGTGTTTATTTCCTAAATATAGTAACATAGCTTCATTTTGCATAATGTCAATTTCATCATGGAACACTTCCTCCACAATCAGGGGTTCTTTAAGGGATGAATAAAGTTTGACATCTATTTTACAATTTAAAAAAATATCACTGTATTAGTTTAAGTTGCGGTACAAAAACAATTCTAGGTCAATCTCATGAAAATGAAAAACTTTGTTGTGCTCGGCGCAAATCATAGGAAGGGCTCGGTAGCACCTCGACCTTCCCAAGTTTTTCAGCCTCATACAAAAAAAATGGTTTTCGGAGATTAACCTAATATTATATCGATTTCGGTCATTTTTCATCATAACTCTGTTGGTGTAGTTTTCGTGTGGGAAGCTGAGTATAACTACGATTAAGTGCCTTCAACGGACATTAAAAATTTAGGACGTGTTGGTGATAAATCTGTAGCATTACCTTTCATTTAAAAAAAAAAGTAAAATGAACAAATGTAAAAAAAAAAAATACTCCCGGGAGTCCTCTTTGTAAGATTAAGAAGTTCAGATTTGGTCCAATCAATATGTTCAAGCTGTTTCCCTACGAGAGATATTTTTCGAAATAATAGTAACTGTTCCAGTTTCTAACTTGTTTGATGATTGGAGTTTTCATATGATTAATCTGATTGATAAGACACATATCAGTAGAGTTGAGACATATAAATACATTAGTATACATGTCTCTGAGTAGAGTAAGAGCTCTTGAAACATCTAAAGTCATTATATTTAAAGTTGTACAAACAAATATGTCATAAATTATATATGTATATCCGTTTCACGTATTTTCTTATAGGAATACTAAGAATACTTGTAGACAGTTTTCTATTTCTTTTCGTCTACTCTTTTATATGGAGGGTTCGTTCTATTTAACTTGTTTTTCCAATTGCATTTCTTGTAAACTTAGAGCATTTGCATCGTCATTGGATATATGGCTGGAATACTATCTACTTTTAGCTGTAACACCAGGTTTATTCCACCATTTGTTTACTACATTTGACAATATCTGTATTATGTCTGTGAATCGACAGTTTGCTACGAGACTTTCCGTTTAGAATTTTCACCGGATTTCAGTATTATTGTAATACTACTTTTAATATTGAAAAAAAAAAAGTAGAAACACATTTTTGAAAAAAATAACTTGATTCAAACTTGATGCTTACTATTATTATATAACGTAGATGTAGGGCAGTTTGAAAAATGAAAAAACAAATATTTTTTTGAGATTATGAAAACTTTTTATAATTAGTCACGGTACTAATGGGTTGAAGTTTGAATATATATTTTTTTTTAATTTAAATGTATTAAACTTTTATATATGTTCTTGATCTTACCTACGATTTTGAAGTATATCCTAGGGATTTTTTGCAGTTGTCAGAATTACCTTATAATTTCAAATTTTCCTCAATGTTTGATTTGAAAATAACTGGGTACAATATATTTTTTTCAACATTTACTATTTATAGAGTTATCTTAAAAAATCATATTCATTTTTTGCAGATAATCAGCAACAAAAACTTTATCGGATGACGTATGCTTGCCTTAGGCACAATTGTCACAGCACTGTAAGGACTTGTAGCCATTTTATACTTTAACCATTTCTTACCCCATTTTTTTACCCTGACAAAACCCATGTCGTACACTTATCGATTCGACATTGATTTGTTGATTTAAAGTCAACTTGTGACTAAAAATACGCGCCGTACTTGCGTTTTGTTTAGAAAGGTAGCATTCTATTTATTTGAACTAAATATATCTATTGATAACATGTGCTCTTTGAAATTGCGATTTTTGTGATTAGAATATTTCCAATACACAATAAAAAAAAGAAGACATCTATCACCGTTTTGAAATTTGCAAGGTTAAAAATAGGAATACAAAATAAATGCACTTGTAACATTATGATGATAAATCAATGTCGCATAGAAACACATATTTGTGAGCACTAAAACTGTTCTATAACTTAGGACAGAGGTGTCACAACACTACATGCCAACTGGAAAACCAGGGCAAATAACTTATCTCAATAGATCCGTACTTTTCACGAAAAAACAAATTACATTACAACAATAAAGGAAAAAAAGCCTCCCTTGTAATCCAAGTTTTTACTGTCGTTTTTCTTTTTGCTTGTGACCATGAGTTCTTAAACAATTTGTCTTAAGGAAACTGTGTTTATTTATTAAGTGTATTAATAAAAAAAAGTTTGTCCCTCCATGTAAATGTAAACGCATAAGCATCTTACCGATCATTTTTCCTTCTTATATCATTAATTATACATGTTACTAAACATGTGTCATCATATTAACTGTATTTGTTACCTTAACTTTTGTGTCTGTATTTATTTTGTATGTTTCTCTGTAAACTTGTCTTAAGCACATAGTACAACAAAAAGATTGGCTTTTTTTATATAAATATCTGTCATAAAATGAACTAGATTTTACTCGAACAGTCTAAATCATTGTAAAATTTCATTCGATATGAATCGAGTGTAGTCTGAAACATACTTAAAGATGTTTGTTGTCATGTTTTGGAATCTTTGTCAGTTTTTCGGAATCCTCTGATTTTATCCACTTGAATGCCTTAACAAAATTGCATATTGAGCCCCATTTTCTGTTTATAAATCTTTTACATGTATAATGGTAATAAGATTAACGGTACCAATTTTCTTGCACCAGATGCGCATTTCGACAATACATGTCTCTTCAGTGATGCTCGTTGCCAAAATATTTGAAATCCAAAGCTTATTTAAAAGATGAAGAGCTATAATCCAAAAGGTCCAAAAAGTATAGCCAAATCCGTGAAAGGAATCAGAGCTTTGCACGAGGGAGATACATTCCTTAATTTATAATAATATCTATCATTTTGTAACAGCAAATTTTAATAACACAAAAAATCCGTATTTTCATGCCAGTACCGAAGTACTGGCTACTGGGCTGGTGATACCCTCGGGGACTATTAGTCCACCAGCAGAGGAATCGACCCAGTGGCAGTAATAAGATTAACGGTACCAATTTTCTTGCACCAGATGCGCATTTCGACAATACATGTCTCTTCAGTGATGCTAGTTGCCAAAATATTTGAAATCCAAAGCTTATATAAGCTATCTGTAAAAGTTTAATAAATTTTTAATTATTTTTGATACTTTTTGAGATCTTAAATTGTCAATGATAAAGCTATGAAAAGTCAAGAGAGAAGATTTTACCGCCAGCATATCAATGGCTTATATCTCCGAAACAAGCACATTGACCTGTTTTTTACCTTTTTGATTCATTTATTGATCCCTTATCAATATAAACTAGTGTTTTGAAAAGTTTATTGTTTTGAGACTGAGAAGCGAACTCCCTTAACAGTCTGAACTAATACTTGATCAGAACTTAACCATTTTATACGTGTCTGAACGTGCCCAACCAAGTCTTAACCCCTCTCTAATAAGGGTATAAAAATTCTTCTTAACCGTACATCATTGGGTCTGAACCATACTAAATTGAGTCTCAATAAAAAAAATCTTTTTGTGTCGCTAATAATATTTACATTTGTGTTTATCATTATTCTGTTGTTTATTCTTGTAACAAAGCAATTTATTTTACATAATTTCATCGGGCTATATTTCTTTTTATTTAGGAGTACTGTCATATCGCAATGAATGACGATGAGGTTTTCTCTACTTGCAGTAATCATGTGGTATGCATTTTTCTTTATATATCAAACAATTTGGGCTGATCTGTTATAAATTGTAACCGTTAGAGAATTCTTACATCAATTGCAACACATATAAAATTAAAATCAAAAACAAAATTTCCAGGGATATGCAAAAATTCTTGAGGTCGATAAAAAATGAGAGCGGAACTGAAGAAATGATTTGTCTTAAATTTAATACAATAACATGATTTATGAAATGAAAACTTTTAAACAAATTGTATCATAATTTTAATATTTCAGTCTTAAACACATAGTTCTACAAAAAGATAGTTGTTTCTTTTAAATATCTGTCCTAAAATGAACTGAATTTTACTCGAACAGTCTACATTATTGAGTAGGTCCAGTAAGAGCCCCTTTTGGCCTCAAAATATAGCAGTTTTACAAAATTGATAAAATGTAAATTTTTAGTTATTTATTGAACAGTAGAGGGCTTCTGCTAATAAATTTGGGCTAGTTTTGACTATACAAAGAACATATAACGGGTACTGGCACCTTAAAGTCATGCTAAATTACTGAATTCTTCACAATTTTAGCATTTTAGTTAAATTTTAGACGGTTTTCGTGTAAAACGAAAGTGGCCGCATTCGTGTTCATCCTTAATATTGAAGTGGAAGTTGTATTTTATGATAATACATAACATATATAAAGGTTGAGGATGAACACAGATGCGGCCAGTTTCATTTCTGACAAAACGTATCCTTAAAGTGACATTTTTCGGCATATTTGGTTGATTTTTCAATTTTCAGCTTGAATCGGATCGTTTTTAATGACTAAATCAGTTAAAATCTTTCACATAAACTAATTGATTCAAATGAAATAGATACTTAAGTGTTTGAAAAGTGGTCAAAATCTTTTGTCAAATGAACCTGAAATTTTAGGCCAAAATCGGTCCTTCCCGGACCTACTCCTTTCACTCGATATGAATCGAGTGTAGGCTGAACCAAACTTAAGGATGTTCGCTTGTAATGTTTTTGAATCTTTGTCAGTTTTTCGGAATCCTCTGGTCTTATCCATTCGAATGCCTTAAACAAATTGCATATTGAGCCTCATTTTTCTTTTTAAGATCTTAAATTGTCAATGATAAAGCTATGGAAAGTTAAGAGATAACATTTTCCCGCCAACATTGCAATGGCTAATATCTCGAAAACAAGCACATTGACCTTTTTTTTACTTTTTTATTCCCTTATTAATCCTCTATCAATATAAACTAGTGTTTTGAAAGGCTTATTATGTTGAAACTGAGAAGCGAACTCCCTTAACAGTCTGAACTAATACTTGATCAGCACTCAACCATTTTATACGTGTCTGAACGTGCCCAACCAAGTCTTAACTTATATGTTTGAGATAAACTTCGCAACAATGGCCGTTATACCATTGACTTTAAATCAAATTGGTGTAGGTTTTCTTAACTCAATTACCTCCATTTTGACATAAAGCAATGTTAACATCTAGTTTAAAGCAGGGTTTATAAAAATGAAGATGTGGTTTAATTGCCAATGAGACAAAATGACTAAGAAATTAACAGCTCTAGGTCGCTGTACGGCCTTCAACAATGAGCAAAGTCGATACCGTATACTAGTAGTCAGCTGTAAAAGACACGGATTTCTCCCATAAGCCAATGAAGCTTTTATCACAGGACTAAGGTAGATATTCAGAACTTGAATTCTGTCTTTTCAACTCTACTCCTCGACATAGAGGCAGTCATGGTCATCGTCATTATACATATACCTACACTGCATGGTGTCTTTGCAATTTAAATATGAGCCGTTAGTTATTCATCCCATTCTCACGAAACTTTATCCATTACCTCTTTCAAAACTTAATTCACTGTTCAAATTATGTTTGGCAAAAAAACACTGTTACAAACCCTCATTCAAACCAATACAAACCTACAGTTTTTACAAAGGTCTCGATGGTGTCAACTTAAGTAATATCCGTCATCATATATTCGTTCAGTCGGAAATACCTCCATATTTCTAAGGTCTATCTGTACCAATCATTTCTTATAGCTATACCAACCCAATTGCTCATCAATTATTGTGAAACTGCCTATTCTAGAAATGACGTAGATCAGATGTGGATACCAACAAATTCCAAAAATCGTTTAAAGTATATACAATCTGAGACTCTTTCATCTTGCAATAGTATTAAAACATTTGACTGTTCTACACTTTACACAAGTATTCCCAATTCCACACAACAACAAAAATTGAAAGATTTGGTATCGCTTTGTTTCACTAAAAAGAATGGCCAAGTTAGATAAAAGTATCTTGTCTTAGGGAAAGATAAATGCTACTGTGTAAAGGATCAAAACAAAAAAATCTCTAAAACTGACATGCATTATCAAGATGCTTGATTTCTTCATTGACAACATATTTGTTACGTTTGGAGGACTTGTTTTTCAATAGACTGTCCCCATCACAATCGGAACCAATTGTGCCCCTATTCTCGCCGACTTGTTTCTTATTTATTATGAAGCTGGCGTCATACAGGAACTTCTTAGGATGAAAGTTAAAAAGTTAGCAATATTCTTTAACTTTCCTTTCCGCTATAAAGATAATGTTCTCTCACTAAATAGTTCAAAATTTGGTGACTATTTTGAACGCATCTATTCCGACGAGCTAGAGATAAAGAACACACCAGATACAATTAAGTCGGCTTCATATTTTGACTTACATCTAAAAATTTACAATTCGGGTCGATTGAAAACAAAACTTTACGACAAACGAGATAATTTCAGCTTCCTTGTTGTAAACTTTCCATTTCTATGTAGCAACATTCCAGCAGCGCCTGCATACGGAGTATATATCACCCAATTGATACGATATTTCCGCGCTTGTATTTCCTATCAAGATTTCAAAATGGTGTAGTTGAAATAATCCCTTCGCAAATTTTAAGGTGTAACTACAATCCCCATCCCTTATAATTAGTTTCTAATATGACCTAACGAATTATACTATTTATCGGATCTATAACAACACGACATGTAGAGCAGTATCTGCTTACCCTTCCGAAGCAACCTGTGATCAACCCCAGTTTTTGGTGGGGTTCGTGGTGCTCAGTCTTTAGTTTTCTATGTTATTTCTTGTTCACTATTAGTTGTCTGTTGTCTTTTTGATTTTTAGCAACGCCGTTGTCAGTTTATTTTATGAATTTGACTGTTCTTCTGGTATCTTTAGCCTCTCTTTTTTCATGAGTATTTATGGAAGAAATATCTATTGATGAAAATCATAATTATAATATCCTAAACAAATCTATAGCCAATTGATACGTGTTAAAATTAAATAGTTCCCTGATATTTTAAAAACAAAACACACTTAAAAAGGATAAGGTGGCGAACAAGTGATTTTTGGGGTTACAGGGGCTACTGGTTTAGGGCCCAGAAAGGTCACATATACTCCTATTTTACATTTTAAAAAAGTGTTTATTAAATACGACACACGTTTGATATCTGCACAAGATGTGATTATCTTGTTTGTGTAAAGTATCGATTAAAATAGGTAATCGTTTTTCTGTCTTCTATTGTATAAACATACTATTATATATGTTTCAGTATCAAAATCGTATTTCGACCATTAATTACTCTTTAGCATTATTGTAGAATGAACTTACTATAATATACATTCTAAAAAAGATAACGTTCGAATGTCGATATCATTTACATATTTGCTTCATTCACAAAAGTAATACTTCAATATAATTTAATTTTTGATGTAACACGTTTTCTAATTTGTATTCAGTGTGCACCACATTTTTTATGTTATTTCTTCATGGACATAAAAAATAATATCTCGAACTTAGTAACAATTTCATCATTGTTGGTTATCATTCAGTTCTAGCCTTAGTTTTCAGATAGGTGTCTCATTTTAATGCACAATCAAACATATTAATCGAAAATTTTGTATCAGTATGCGAATTCTTAATAATTAGGTTTTTATTCGAAGTTCTACACATCAAAGTTCAAAGAAGCTGCGGAACCGTAGCTCTTAGGTCCTTATGCTATTTTTTGACTATTTGCGGAACATAGAGCTACGGATTTTTCCTATCATAAAACGTTCGGAATTGCGACCCAGGTTCAGGTCGCACTTATTTCCCCAAAATTTATTGTTTATAATCAATGCAAAGCTTGTCAATATATATAGTTCGTTTCGTCAGATATTTTTCTAGGATATGACGTACCTATTTATGTTTGAATATTCATTTCCTTAACACTATTATCTAATTATTTCCATTTGTATACATTCTCCGCCTTTTTTGTTCGGCCATATTGAATCTCGTGGTGACCCTGAACCTGGGTCGCAATTCCGAACGTTTTGAAATAGGAAAAATCCGTAGCTCAATGGTCCGCAAATAGTCAAAAAATAGCATAAGGACCTAAGAGCTACGGTTCCGCAGCTAAGGTTAAAGTCATATGAAACGAAAGACTGGTGAAAAAAATTGTTTATCCAATTCTTGAATAAATGCATGCATGTATCATAAACTTAGTCTTCTGTGCATGTTTTTATAATTTTTTACGTATAATCGTCATTATTTTTTCTTTGTCGGTTATGGAGTGAAAATATGATTGCTCATTAAAAGAGGAACAAAAGATACCAAAGGGACAGTCAAACTCATAAATGTAAAACAAACTGACAACGCCATGGCTAAAAATGAAAAAGACAAACAGAAAAAAACAATAGTACACATGACACAACATAGAAAACTACAGAATAAACAACACGAACCCCACCAAAAACTAGGGGTGATCTCAGGTGCTCCGGAAGGGTAAGCAGATCCTGCTCCACATGTGGCACCCGTCGTGTTGCTTATGTGATTACAAATCCGGTAAATAGTCTAATTAGTCAATAGTTGTCGTGTCTTGAAGCCTTAGTTTACCGATTGTCACCTCAAAGTAAACAATCAACAAAGAAGCAGGGATATTGTGTACGTGTATAACATAAACAATCAGATAATAGTTTATTTCGGTGACAGATGCATTTGCATTGCGATCATCGGATTTTTACGATAAGGGTCACACTAAGGTCATTTTGAATACGGACAATATGTCGGCGACTTGCTTCCTTGAAGCAAGCAATCAAAAAAATCTTCTAAATGTGGACCAACTTAAGAATTTTCTTTAAAAAAAAGTATATATATATATATAAGTTGAATTATTACAACTATCCATTTTGTTTAAAAAAAAAATGCATATGCAACTTTTCTTTATAATTTGAGGTTTCATCTGACTTTAATCTCTTCTCCTAATTTTTCAATGGAATTTTTAAAGAAACTCGAGCTCGCGCGGTTACCTTTATATAATTAACATTGATTTTATACATATGTGTTTTTGACTTGACCTTGAAAAACTTTGTTCCATTTAAGGTCCCACGAATAAGTGCACAGTTAATATTAAAGAAATAGTGTTTTCATAATTCTAGCTAAAAGAATATAATTATAAGTAATGAAAGCTTTTTTCTAACCTCATAAGGTTGTAAAAGCTTCTGCGTTTCATACAAAATGTCCTTTGATCAACGCTTTTACACCTTAATGAAGTTACAAAAAGAAGTATTCAATTTGTTGATAACATCACATAACGTTTCAATATTTGTATTAATGAGTTATGGAAAAATTACATTAAATGAAAAGTATTGATATGTTTTATATTTATTCCTTGTCATGCATGTTTCGCCAATATTTTTCTACTTATAAGTTTCACTCTTTATTTCAGCCATTAACACATGAATATTGTTCCAATCATGATTCTATTAAATTACATGGCTGTTATTGTAAAACAGCTGAATGTGTGCAAAATACAGGTAAGTCCTTCCTTGCTTTGTGTCTTTCTAAAATTTATCTGTTCACGATACATGTGTTGTGTAGGATTTTCCCCATTTTGAGAACGTGAGTATTTTATATAAAATGACAGATTTGAAGACTTGTCATTATCAAAATTTTTGCACTTGGTCTAAAATTTTTACGAGACATTTTTGTTCCTTTGTCTTACACCCGATATTGTCTACAGCAGTGTCCGTTTTATGTACTTAGTATGAAATATGATTACGTATGTCTTAATTACACTAGTTTGTACAATCTGACGAATAGTATACATACTAGTTAGAGTTATTTTCAAATCCTTACATTTGAAACTCGTGGTTTTGTTCGAATTCGATAAAAGTATTCATGAGTTTATACGTATCTTTTATCAGTATGCTATTTAATAAAGAAAAAAGGTCTTTTATAGTGTGTGATAACATTTTGTGGGGTAATTCGATGTTTGCTCTACCACTGTTAATTTCAACACCCTTTATGACGATACCACTTTATCAATATGAATGAAATTTTTTGCAGTGTTTTAAAAAATAATTTTACTTTAAATTCACTTTATATCATTTGTGAACTATTAAATGTTTTACAAGGACGAATTTTCTGTATGAGGTCAACAATTGTGTGCTTTTGAAGCCCAAACTTTTTTCAGCCTTGAATACGCTAATGAAAGATCCGAAAACTATTCCAATACAGAACAACATGTTTTTGAAATTGTAGCAAAACTTTTGTTTGACTTTTAATTTGTTATTGTATACATATCAACTTGATATCTGTCTTTTTCTCCCTACCCAGTTTACACCTATTACTTATTATGATGTTGACTGGACATTGTTATTAAATCTTATGCAATTTGATTGGCTTAAGTGATTATTAGATTACTTTCAAACTGTTCAATTCTTTTTGTACGAGTATATTGATTAACCCAGAATGTTAATGAATGTGGACAGTAAATTAAATAGACAACTTTCGAGTTCATCCGTCACCGGAAAAAACTCGTCAATTATACGCGCCTTTATCGCAGTCATCTGTGCGTTTAGGGGCGTCGGCACTTCCTTACAAGGTTGAGCGAGTGGTTGGAAAATTATAATTCTATATTGTACGAATTATTCGGCAAATTGAATTCTAAAAATAGACAATCAACACTGCTGTCATTAGGGAATTGTCAGTAAGTACCTACAGAGCAACCATTATTTCTAGTTTATCCTGCACAAAAACGATCACTAAGACGCTTGATGAACGTAAATAGTGCAGGGATACAGGCGAGCCCCTCTATCTGGTAAATGACGTCATAAAGGCGTGCATAATTGACGAGTTTTTGCCGGTGACGGATGAACTCGAAAGTGGTCTATTACCTGCAAACAGGACACTGGACCAGTCCATATACGTTTTATCAATGAAACTCAAGGTATGAAAGGTAACAATTGGTCCTTTTTTATATTTTCACATAATTATTTTCCACATACACATAAGACAAATCATTTTTGATAGCCTGTTGCGGAGAAAAAAGTTTACCGTATTTACGTTCTATTTTATTAATACGTAATTTTTCGAAGATAAATGTCGAAAAAACATTTTTACGCACGGCTACGCCAGGTAAAATTGTTGTTTATTTTAACCAAAAATACAATTATCAGTTTCATTTGAATATTATAATAATAATAAATCCCAAATTTATGTAGTCATTAGATAAAGTCCTTATATGTCCGATCTGCCTATTAGACATCAAAAGACAATAAGATTGTTTTAAGATCAATTTCGTCTACCTCACACAATCTTGTTAGGCACTATAGGGATATTTCTGCGACACACAAAAAATGCTTTAACAAGCAACATAAATGTGGTCAATTCATAATTTTGAATATGCAGCGATGCGTACTTTAATTCGTATAACTACTGTTAAGTGTTCATTTTATTAAATGTGATGCAGATGCCAAAAGAAATGATCCAATGGGCTACAGAAGAAGAACGACTTATATATAATCTTTATTACAATGACCATCACGAGTTGATGACTCAACTGTGTGTGTGTCCCTTTTCACCAGACACATCTTTTACAATTTTAGAATAGCATAATATCTGTAGGACTATACAGGAGAGTAGTGTGGTCTGTAAAACAACTAGACGTTCAAATATCGGATAAAAGTAATGTCAGCTTTCCTATTGCCAACTTCCCATCTCTCAACAGAAAAATACCTTTGTGTCATGGTGTATAGCGTTTATCTCGTGTATTTGAACAAACAGTATCTTTTAACAAAGGTTTTCCCCTTACACAAAAACTGCCCAAACCGAGAAGGTGGAAAATACAGAAATACATTAAAGTTACCTACCTGAATTGATTGACCGATACGATATTTCGTTTTCTCGAATCAAAAGCAACATTTAGGCAATTGATCTTAAAATTGCAGAAAATTAATTATCTCTTCCCTATTACAACATTTCTACTAAGAATTAATTTGAATGGAGACTGAAGCAAGCTAAGCACGAAACGGTTTTTATTTAGTAACTGGTATAAATCCGTTTATAATATGTGATTATTTATTGTAGTTTTACTGTATGTATGAACGTTGGATTTATAAGAAATAAGCATTATTAAACTAATATATGACTTTTATATTGTTATATTCACGACGTCTACGTCTATAAACCGTGAGAAGACATAACTCTGTGAGTCTGATGCAATAACTAGACTTTAATCAGATGTGTTTTGTGTTCACAGCTCTCCATTGTCTCGGTGTTACATGTAATCCATCACAGGTGAGTTTTGTGTCAGCTTGAAACATCAAAGACCGATACAGAAGAATAAACTTTCTATATTCGAAACACGTATATACTACACTGATTATGAGTGTTTCAAAGATTTCTTTTTGATCAGATAATATTTGACATCTACACAGAGAAAATATACGTAAATATAAATCTAAAGCATGTTATTTGTGCATAACAAAAGTCCTTGTCTGATTCTTAAGTTATGTGACTTGACCAATTTGAGTAAGTTTTGTGAAACTTTCAACGACTTACTGAAATAAGTACTGCAATACAACACTTATTGTGATCTATGTACACTAGAACCTTATGCATGTGCTCTCCAGACAAAACGTTTTCGAAATTTAAAAATAGCGAAAACAAAAGTATAAATAACTTTATTGTGAAAATAAATGTGACAAAGTGATAATCAACAAACATTATTCAGGAAAAAAAGACTGAAACAGAATGACCCTTCTAAGATATAGAATTAAGTATAACATCGGAAAATTCAAATTAAACTCCTCTACAAGTGACACCTGTCGATTTGTTAACTAGACATTCCGTGAACAGTTATATGATATGTCAAACAGTGCAATATTATTTTTGCATGTTTTTCATTTAACATGTTATGCTTTCAAAACATTTACATGTATATTATTCAGATAATCGTTTAATTTTACATTTCATTAAAATTAATTCAAGAAAAACTCTCTATTTGAGTCTTATTTTCTATTTACAATAAGGTTTCGCCTACTATAGAATTTAACATAATATAAAAGGTAATATCATAATTTGTAAACAAAGTTCAAAGACTTAATTATGCATTTGTAATGTCTATTTCTTTGGAAAAGCATTGGCCACTCCCTTTGACTAACACAAAAACGTAACTAAATGATTATATATATCGAATACATTTCCAAGCATTACATTACAAACTACGAACTGTATGTCATGAGTAATAATGTAAATTTAAAGTAACGGAATCATAGTTACAGTTGGTTAAGCAAAGGAAAGCTTTATTCTCGTTCATTACAGGGATGTGAGATTTATCGACAAAATGGTCAATTTGCTGCTAAGTGTTACTCGGTAAGCTAAAGAATTGAATATGAATGGGGAAATGTGTCCAAAAAAAAATCACAAAATTACTAAACTCCGAGGAAAATTCAAAACGCAATTATCTAATCACGTGGCAAAATTAAAAGCTCAAACACATCAAACGAATGAAAAACAACAAAGAGACAACACCCGGCCAAAGAGCAGAATACAGCTGAAGGCCATAAATGCGTCAACACAGCATAAAAATTCTGCACACGTGACGGGCTCGCTCTGGTTCGTAAACAAAATTGTGTAATAGTTAAAAAATGGGGTCATATTAAACTCCAAAACGTATAAATGAATTTTTTTTAAATAAAATATTTGCTACGAATTATCTGTATAGTTTCTAATCAATTTATTTATATGTCCAATTATGGAATGGGTCTTCGACAACATGGTCAATGCCTTGCAGACACTAACCAAGAAGATGCATCGTTAAAGATCACACTTTTATATTATAACATAGAACATGATCTTTTTTCATGCGTAAAGTGACATTTACCCTATAGTGGCATATTTATTTTGTATATTCACCTTACAGTGTCATTTTTTACAATTTAATTTTTTTTGTCATAAAACTCTTTTGAAAGAGTACACAAATAGTTTCCGTTTAAAACATTTAATTTCTTTTTTTTTACAACAATAAATATTCTTAATTCTTCAGATTGCTTATTACAACTTTACATCATTGTTAAAGTTTCAATAAAGAATCCCTGTGAAATACTTTCTGAGTATCTAGGAAAATACACAGAATATAATAAAATATAAACCTTTTTTTTTCATTATTTCTATAAATCTTTTTAACTTTATGAAAAATTTATTTTGAGATACCGGTTTGTTCTCATTGATAATCCTTCGTATATCCTCAATAAACATAGCATACACGTTTAAAATTAAAATTTTTGCTCGGAGACATAGTACGACTTGTACATACAAAAACCTAAAATTGTCAATAAATAGTTAAAACTGCTATTCTCTTGATTTGATATTTTGTATTCAAATACTATATGTTTTGTTAATGTCTTGTTTTGAAAATTCAGTTTTGCTAGAAGATACTGTACTTTCTCCCAAAGTTCTTTCAAAATGAACATGTAATAAAGAAATGCAAGTAATCGTCTTTTTTTGCTTTACAAATATTGCATTTATAATTCTCATATATGTTCCATTTTACTTTGTACTTTATTTGGCCTTTTTAACCTTTTTGGATTCGAGCGTCACTGATAAGTCTTTTGTAGACGAAACGTGCGTCTGGCGTATATACTAAATTAAGTCCTAGTATCTATGATGAGTTTATTTAAAAGTAACTGCTTTGTAGGAATAAGATACTGAAGCAGTTTCCATCTGAAAATGTTAAGTTATTTTCCATTAAAACTTTAGATTTAAAATCGTATATATATATATATATATACAAATGACATATGTGGTACGTATTTTCATTTCAAATATCTTGTCCAAATACTGATACCGATTGGCTTTGCATATTTTTTATCTACTAATGTTTTATAGAATATTTTATTGTTGATATCTTTTGCTTCTTTGTTTGTTTATTTTGTCATCTTAATTTTACCTCAATTTAATATTGATTATACTCTTTACGGAGTTCTCTTTTTTAAACTTGCATCCATTCTTTTGGGATGCAAGATTCTTACAACTAAAACCCAGCAATCCATTTTGATTTATTGATTAACTTTTTTCAAAAAAATCTTTCTGATAAATTTCCTTCATGATTGAGTATGTCGTTAATATACACCAATCCACTTTTAACCCAGTTCGGGAAAAACAGGCATTTTTTGCTATATTTAATATATTTATTTCCCAAAATAATCTATTTTCTAATATTTCAAAATTTATCAAAAAACGTTGGTAAACCTCCTCGTGTGTTAACTTAACTTGAAATTACTTGTAAATAAAAATCGGGTATTTATCCAAGTCTATATATTGATTTAATATTATCTAAATTCACGTTAAAGACAAGAAATTTTTTACCAAGATCGTTCAGAAATTTGGTAGGAATAATCTTCCAATTCTTGTTAATTTGGAGACCAATGTGGAATTCAGTGTTGTAAAATGACTGTCAAAATCAATCATTCTTTACCCTCCTTTTAAGTATTCGCCAATATGTGTGTTTCTTTTTAATTTGTTATTTTTCCTTCCCAAGTATTTGAAACAGCAGCTTTCTATTTCTTTAAGTAAACATCTGGAAAGTATGCATGAAATGGCCAAAATGTAAATTTTGGTAATATTTTCTGATCAATATTTTCCCAAACATTGTTAATCTTCTTTTCCCCATGTTATAATTAATGATTTCATGTAATCTATTTTAGGTTCCCAATTTAACTTTTTACATTGAAGTCTATCGTGACCAAAATTAATGCCTAAAGCTTTGAAGGGTTTGTCTGTCCAGCGTATGCCCTCAATTTGATCTACGATTTTTTCAAGCGCCCCAATTTAAATTCCTTCTGTTTTAATACGGTTCAAATTCAACCCTGAGAAAGAACCAAATGTTTCAATTATATTCATAGCTTTAGATATATCTGATTTTTAACTACAGAACAGTTGTGTATCATCAGCTAATTTTGATGTTTTGACGATATGTGTTTTATTATCAATATCAATACGAAAACTTTTAATGTCTGAGGTTTGCCTCAATTGCACGGTCATGATTTCGACCGATAAAACAAAAAGTAAAGCCGATTAAGGAACACATTGACAAATTCCTCTAGAGTTTTCAAAAATTTCGGACACTCATCTATTATTTATGACACACGTCTGTATTCCCTTATATATATAAATGTTTTAGAACGCTTGCCATGTATTCCCATCTATTCCCATCTATTCCGTTTGATTCTGTGTTATATCTTGGATTTGCCGTAAATTAAATCCCATAAAACGATTTTTTACCTATCCGTTTTAATCTTCATTAATTAATTTAGGAAGAAACTTTTTAAGTATCTGTGCTAACACATAGGATAGTGTTTTTAAATCTACATTTAATAGTGATATTGGACGATAATTGTCTAAAGTCAGTAAAGATAATGGATATTTTTCTTAAATAATGAAGAAAATGATCCATCATCTTCGTTTAATTGTCCATCTCTAATTGTCGTTAACTATTCTAATTCGCTTTCTAAATTTTTGTTGTTGTCTCCCTTGATAATTTAGATTTTCTTTTACACTAGAGAATAAATTCTTCGTCTCTAATTTCTATTTTTAGATTTCCCATAATAGACGGATATCGCTACGGTTACTAGTGTTTATACGATTTTCGAACTGATTTATTACACTGTTAATTGTTCTTTTATATTCAATATCCTTTAAAATAGAATTATTTAGTTTCAAGTATCCGTTCCCTCTTTCTGAAGTCCCTGTCTTAAAGTTTAAACTTATCCCTTGATGGTCAGTCACTTTAATCAGTACTATTGCCGTTGAATTTTTCAATATGACTGAAATTCTTTTGCAATTAAAATTACACCTATTCTACTAGCTTGTGTCTTATCTTTTCTTCTCTATGTAAACTGCTGTGGTTTTTTTCGGAATAACGGCATTTGATGAGACTGTCGTAAAAGTGATAGATTTAGCGCTATAAAACCAGGTTAATCCATCATTTTCCCCATTTGAAAATGCCTGAACCAAGTCAGGAATATGACAGTTGTAGTCCATTCGTTTGATGTGTTTTGTTATTTGATTTTGCCATGTCAGTAGGGACTTTCCGATTGGATTTTCCTCGCCAGTCAGAGTCGAGGGTATCACCAAACCAGTAGTCAGCACTTCGGTGTTGACATGAATATCGATTGTATAGTCATTTTTATAAAATTTTTGTTACAAAACTATTAATTTTTCGAAAAACTAAGGATTTTCTTAACACAGGCATAAATTACCTTACCCGTACTTGGCACAACTTTTTAAAATTTGGATCCGCAATGCTCTTCAGTTTTGTACTTGTTTGGCTTTATGACTATTTTGATCTGAGCGTCACTGATGAGTCTCATGTAGACGAAACACTGGTCTGGCGTATTAAATTATAATTCTTATACCATTGATAACTCTTTGCATGATCTTCGAACCCGTCATTTCGGCATTCATACATCAAGTGACCAGGTTGCAAGCATTTTTGACAAGTTGTTACATTGTTTTCATTTCATTTCTTCTTAACAAATTTACTAACAACTTGTCGATAACCTGAACATGTTGATTAAAGCTAATAAATTTGCATTATATGGTTAAATTAAAGGCAACAGTAGTATAACGCTGTTCGAAATTCATAAATCGATAGAGAAAAACAAATCCGGGTTACAAACTAAAACTGAGTGAAACACATCAAATTAAAGAGAACCACGACAAAACACAACATTCAAATGTAACACACACAGAAACGAACTATACTATAGCAATGGCCATTTGCCTGACTTGGTACAGGGCATTTTAAAAAAATAAATAAAAATATACATGGATTTTTTAGTTTTCTTTCATGAAGTTTGCTCATTGATATAGCCCTCTATATACTTTTGATTTATGTCTCTAGTTATCTTATCATTTGATATCCTTTTCATAAAAATGCTGATAGCTTGTTTAACACCTCAACGACAGCCAACACGTTAATTTTAGTAAAAGAAATGTACATCGTCCAAAATGAGACAGACAAGATTTTTTTCTCAGCGGTGCTTGGAACGAAACATTAAATGTCTATAAAGCATCGACCTTACAGTTTTAAACTACGAAACGTTAAAAAACTAACATTTAAAAGGAATACGCACTGTTAATCTTTTTAATCCAATTATCTGTTTTCCATTAATTATGTATATATTACAGCTAGGCAACTGTGAAGATAGGTGTATACATCGATGTCACGAACCTCTAATGTTAGATCATCAACATTTACCCTGCCACTGTGATTCCCAAGCCTGTGCAGATATAATTGGTGAGAAACTGTTTTAATTTTGTCACAGAAACCTAGAAAATATACAAACAAAAGCGTATAAATTACAACTTTCAGCTCTCAATAATCGTCCTTGCAAACTTTTTCTTTTATAAGCAATCTTCGGTCGAGCTGCTCTTGATTTTTTTGTGCGTTACCCTGGCACACGTGATGTGGATCATAAATACATATATTCTAATATTCGAAATTTTAAATAGAGTACAGACAATCGATGTACCTTACCTCTTGTAATTCTATTCAAACATCTGATTACTTCTTACAAATACCTACAAATTAAATTTTAAGAAATTTTCTTATTCTAAGCCTCAATACATAATTACAAAAATTCAATCTTTGTATCTTTGGTGAGTTTATTTACAACCACTGAGTCGATTCAACTGCTGGTGGAGTTTCTATTCACCGAGGGTATCACCAGTCCAGTAGTCAGCACTTATGTTCAGTATTCTAGGGTCTGGAGCTGACATGTCAGCAACTGCTAGTAGTCTGTTGTTATTTATGTATTTTTGTCTTTTTATTTATTTTCTTTTGTTTCATATTCTGACATCGGACTCGGACTTCTCTTTAACAGATTTTTCTGTGCGTATTGTTGTGCGTTTGTTTTTCTACATTGGCTAGAGGTATAGGGGGAAAGTTGGAATCTCAAAAATACATGTTTAGTCCCGCCGCAATTTTGCGCCTGTCCAAATTTAGGAGCCTCTGGCCTTTGTTAGTCTTGTATGATTTTTAATTTTAGTTTCTTATGTATAATTCGGAGTTTAGTATGACGTCAATTACCACTGAAATAGTATACATATTTGTTTAGGGGCCAGCTGAAGGACGCTTCCGGGTGCGGGATTTTCTCGCTGCATTTAAGACCCATTAGTAGCCTTCGGCTGTTATCTGCTGTATGGTCGGGTTGTTGTCTCTTTGGCACATTCCCTATTTTCATTCTTAATTTGAAACTATAATTTACTAATTACAGTTAATTAATTCTTTTAATAGTTTGTGTTGATAATTTTGAAATGTTTAGTGTAATGTTCCAACATGGTAGGTTTTAGACACTTTCAATTCATTCCTTCGTATATAAAACTGAAATACTAAAAAAAGTTGTCACTGACGCGCATTTAAACTTTCGAAATTAATCATGGGAATGGGTTTTTTTTTGTTAATTATCGCTACGTAACAATATAGCGACATTTTCATATAAGGGAAATGAATTTTGAAATGCAAAGCTGTCCATAACATGGGAACAAAGATAAAAGATATATCTTAAAATCCTGAAAAAAATATCATTCTGATTGGTAGAGCAACCATATCATTATCACAAAATGTTATCACACACTTTAGAAAAGAATATGAATACCCTATTAAAGAACAAATGCATACAATTCTACTCTAGAGCGTTAGAATATGGTGGCATATACATTCAACTTAGAAATCGAATTGGTATCCTGTTTGACAACATAATTAAAGATTCATTAAACAATTATATAAAAAGATATAATTTTCATTAAATCTTGAAGCTGAACCCATTTGTCAATCCCTGGAAACTTTCTTTATACTAATGTGTAATCTTATGTTTTACTGATTCATTTCAACAGTAATACCTACTGAAACAACACACGTGCAAACAACAGCTGTCCCTGCTTTACGTATGTATATGTTATATTTGTCAGTTTGTGCTATTTATAGTTAACATTCCCAACTTTTTTTTTAATACATTGACATATCATTTAAATAATCGAAATATATACGTTAATGGAACAGTTATAAAACGATGAAAACAGAAAAATGTTCTGCACTCAAAATTCAGCATAGACTGGAATACATGTAGATATAGGAGGATGTGGTGTGAGTGCCAATGAGACAACTCTCCATCCAAGTAACAATTTAAAAAGCAAACCATTATAGGTTAAAGTACGGCCTTCAACACGGAGCCTTGGCTCACACCAAACAACAAGCTATAAAGGGCCCCAAAATTACTAGTGTAAAACCATTCAAACGGGAAAACCAACGATCTAATCTATATAAACAAAACGAGAAACACGTATATATTACATAAACAACTACTGTTCGGGTCAGGTGAAACATACATAGTTGATGAATTTTTTTATTTAGCACATACTTACAACTTATCGTCCAATCAAATTGCTTGAATTTGCCTTCTAATTTTCATAGTACATACTTTTTCCGTGTACTAAGTAACTACGCATGAATGACCACAAGTGTAAAATTTTATTGTATTGTAATCAAGATATTAGAACAAAAATTGCTACTGGCCATTTTGAAATAAATTCTGTGTTCCAATTTTAACTAAATAGTTTGTAATTAGTTTTCAAACAGATTTTTAACTTCCTACTAATCAATCTTTTGATCTAAATTTTGTTTTGACAATTAAAAAAGTTTCTTTTATTTGAATAAAGAGTAATAATTATGGTGCTTTATACCTTGATTAAATTAAAGTACAACTCAATCTAAAATTTGTAATCCTTTATCTTCCATGCAATTACTTTGTACACAAAAAGAGTCAACCGTGAATCTTTTGAAGGGAAATTATTAATAAAGCAATTTGATATATTTACTCATAAATTGGTCGATAATTGGTTGCCTAATGTCCAGTGAAAAATATTTCATGCATATAAACTATCCACTAGACTACCTAGGGTTACATACCAGGGTTTAGTTTAAACATATTTATTTATAGTGGATTGGGAAACAAGTTTTGCAACTTATATTAATCCCTTTCCACTTTGCGGGTGCGAGTGCTGCCTTGTAGCGGCATTAGCCTACTCTTTTTCGAAATCTACAACGGTGTCTTTAACGTGCAAGAGATATGGCTCTCTCTTAACACGGGTCAGCCATTTATCGTCCCCGTCCGACGGACTATCATCGTTTCCTCAAGACCATACTCGCGAATGGTGTCAAGGGAGAGCCGAAAATTGAGTTCCTGAAATTTTCATCCCAAACGGGAATCGAACCAGGAACCTTTGTGTTAGTAGTCCGATGCACTAACCACTACACCACGGCTCTCTGCCTACATACCAGGGGCAGATCCAGCCATTTTTAAAAGGGTTTTCAACCAAAGATGTGGGAGGGGGGTCAAACTGTTTGTACTCATTCAAAAACATTTTCAAGATAGTTTAATAAGTACATGTATAGTAAAACAACGCTTCGTTTATATCAATAAACATACTTACACCAGCAACTACCTTCTTTACATTCTAAAGTCAAGGGCCTTTGTAAATCCCATTTTTACAATGATATTATAGTGAGTAGATTTACAAAACTACGTAATGAGCTACATCGAGTCAGCCAAAACATATCAATAGACTAATTACAGGATTACAAAAGTTGTAAATATGTGCTAAATTGGATATTGTATAGAAAGGTATATACTATGAAAATAAGAGCTTGGGGCAAAGCCCCTCGCTCTAATTTTCATAGTATATACCTTTCTATACAATAACCGAGACATATTATTTTTTGTAATAAAAAATCACAAGGTGTAATTTGTAAAATTATATTTGAGTACATTATATTTCTAGCATATTCATTTAAGTAATGCTTTAACATATGTGCATCTCTTTTGGCATCTATTTGAAAAACATTCATTTATTTAAGGTAAAATTAATCCCGGTTTTTCTGAATATGAGTTCGAGTTTTGTATACTGCTGTTTGTCTTCTGGTCGTTTTTGGGTCGATTTATGAGTTTAAAACCTATGGTATCATTTGTCTCAGATTTGTTTAATTCCTTTCACAATTCATTCTTGTATTTAGATGCCAATTACCACACAATATGGATAATTTTATTTACTAACCATTCACTGTATGTGCTAATATTCATGTATTATTTAAAAGATAAAAAGAGACAGTACGGTCAAAAGATATTATAGATCAGAAAAAAAGTAAAAATTATAACTTTAAACACATCTTATTCATTAAACATTTTTCACATTTTACAAATTCGTATTGTAAAAAAAGTGTTTAATAATTTACTGTTTTGCTTTTTTGCTTTTGTTCCGTTTAAAGTTGGGTTTATTTTATACAAGTATGTTCACTAGGTACCTGATGAAATATTTCACTTGTCCTGTAGTATTCCCAACTTGTGGTATTAAGGTTATATGAATTTATCCTGCAATTGGGTGTCCTACTACACAGATACAGCCCTACAGATATCGCTATGCTGTATCTGTATACTATACAGATATCGCTTCTAAGCTCCGCCCACTGCCGGACTGAGTATTGTTTGAACCTGTGTGACCTCAGAATGTGTATTCCACTTGCATTCCAATGACGATGACAATTGTCGATTTCAAAACTTGAATGTGTATGATTGTGTTACAAAATCAGCCATGTCAATTTCAGCATGCATGTTTAGTAAAAGTCAAGTCTGAAGCGTAGGACAACTCGTACACTTCTGTTTCAAATTGGACAATGTTTTGTTTTTAATTTTTACTGTTGAAATTAGTTGTTATGTTAAAATAGATATTTATTCACCTTGAGCGATGTATTATTATTAACCATTCGAGATTCTTTTATTGCGAATCCATCTTCAGCGTAATGTGTGATTTTGATATTACTACGCGGGCCTCAAGGGATTACAAATCGAAAATAAATGCTAAATATGTAAGTTTTTGTGTTTTCAAAACACAAACAATTTACAGAATTAATTGCAGGATAAAGACAATAACTGTTTAGTGTCTTTAAATATCAGCTGTATTTGTACTCGGCTCGAAACAGGTGTAGTAGCTCGCTAAAAGCTCGCATACACCTTGTTTCCTAGCCTCGTACAAATACAGCTGATATTTAAAGACACTAAACAGTTATTGTCTATGTTAATGACGTCAAATTTACATTGCTACCTGAATAAGGCTAATTAAATCAAGTTCGTCTATGATTGTTATTTAAGTCATCAAGATAATTAAACTATACACCGTTAGTTTTCTCGTTTGAATTATTTTACATTGTCTTATCGGGGCCTTGTATAGCTGATTATGTGGTATGGGCTTTGCTCATTGTTGAAGACCGTACGGTGACCTATAGTTGTTAATGTTTGTGTCATTTTGGTCTTTTGAGGATAGTTGTCTGATTGTCAATCATACCACATCTTCTTTTTTAAATATATTTACTCTCATATTTTAGAACAACTAGAATCGTACTCTTGTGTAGCAGTATACTGCAATAAATATGAGGTAATAAATTATTACAAATTTAGTATGTTGACTTTCATTCCTTATTATAAAAATAATAAGCTGTATAAAACTTTGTTTTCTAAGCCATTTATAAATAATATGATTGCAAAATAAAACTTTCATTAAGTATTTGATTTGTTATAAGACATTGGCAAATGAACAATATGGTTTGTCGTTTTTGTACCAGACAAAAAGTGTTTGTCGTTTTCAAGAACCAGTTTGTTAAAAGAGCATTTGGCGAACAATTAGTTTCTTTATTTCATTGTTACGAATAGGGTTTGAATTAATGTACAAAACTGTTAGTTTTCACAAGATTGATTTAAGATCATAATTTGGTTTCAGCCATTCTGTCAGTTATTCGTGGCAAACAACCATGTAGAAGGACGATGCTTGGTATTTCAGGTAGGTATTCTCAATATTTTAATTAGACATTTCTAATTATTTGTTTATTTAAGAATGAATGCTTCTCTTTTCAAATTCATTTAAGTGTTAAAGCGTTGATCGAAGTACATTTTATATTAAGCGCGAAAGCACTTTATTTTAAAACTTTATACAAAGTTCAACGCTTTTGCAACCTTATGACATTACTGAAAGAATAAAATTGAGAATGCCAACAAGGGGTCTTCAATGCAGCGAGAAACTCCCGCACCAAAAGGAGTCCTTCAGCTGGCCCTTAAACAAATATGTATACTTGTTCGATGACAATGGACGTCATACAAAAATCCGAATTTTTACACAAGAAACTTAAATTAAAAATCATACAAGACTAGCAAAGCCAAGAGACTCCTGATTTGGGACAAGCTCAAACATGCATCGGGGTTAAACATGTTTTTTGAGATCTCAACCCTGCCCCTATACCTCTTACCATTGAAGAAGAAAAAACAATTTGCACAGTAAAACTCATTTTAAGAGAAGTCCGAGACCGATGTCAAAATAGATAACAAAAGAAACTAAACAAAATGACAATAATACATAAATTAACAAAGGACTATCAGCAGTTACTCAAGACCTAAATTAAACTGATTGAAAGATATGTCTCAATCGTATAAATAGCAAGCACAATCCCTCCCTTTAGGGGTTTAGTACTATTCCATCGTAAAATATATGAGAAGAACATAACCCGTGTCATGCCAAAGCATTGCATACGTATATATACATTTTTACGCTATGATCATGAAAAAAACAATAAGAATCAAGTATTCTTTTATTGCCATGTGCACTTTATTCTAGAGACGTATGCAATCATGTATGTTACACGTCATGTCATTCATTCTGAAATGAATAATGATGCAAGATTACTGTTAGCCAATCAAAATAACGTCACATCGGAAATTAAAATATATCAAAACATGTAGGTAATGAAATTTGTATATGTCCATCTGATTAAAACTGTCATAGTGTCAAATTAAACACTATAGACTCATGAAGTTTGAATTTGTTAAGAAGCTACATGTAAGCTGTCATTTGTCGTGATATAGCATTTTTTGTGCCAATGCGGCGTAGAGCAAACAACAATAAATCAATATAAGCTGTCATGATTAGTGATGCTCATTTCGTGGAGGCCCTTTTAATGAACAAGATGAAACATAAGTAATGTAATTTGATATATCTTGAGAACTAGTAGTGTTAGAAAACAATATTGTAACCTGAAACATAATAAGACATCTTTTTTTAAGTAAAAAGTCCCACAATTTAATTGAATTTTTATATGGAAAAAAGACCTATAATCAATTTAATGCAAAACCAGCTTCAGCAAATCCATCAAATAAATAGGAAAAAAATAAATCCCAAAAATACTGAACTCCGAGGAAAATTCATAACGGAAAGGCCCTAATCAAATGAC
This sequence comes from Mytilus edulis, assembly GCA_019925275.1. NCBI lineage: Eukaryota > Metazoa > Mollusca > Bivalvia > Mytilida > Mytilidae > Mytilus > Mytilus edulis. The sequence continues at coordinate 107,532,792 of CM034353.1, read as the reverse complement.
AAAATCAAAGGATAAAACATATCAAACAAATGGACAACAACTGTCATATTGCTGACTTGGTACAGGCATTTTCAAATGTAGAAAATGGTGGATTGAACCTGGTTTTATAGCTCTAAACTTCTCCCTTGTATGACAGTCGCATTAAATCCCGCTAGGAAACTACAAAATGTGAGAAACACAAGTAAAGCCATATAACAAGATTTTTAAAAATTCGGTTATCCAGAAATAATCAATTATTAGGATCCGGTGTTTTTCTAGTATCAAAATTTAGCGATAAGTCTCATTTGATGATAGTCTGTTGTGGTCAGAAACCACCTTTTAATTGTAGACAAAAACCACACATCAATTATGAATTTAACAATATTTATTATACACAAAAAAGTTATGCTTACAATAAATATTATACAAATTAGGATATCAACTTAACTGTTGATATATCAGTCCGATTCTTTGTCTTTTCTTTAAATTTCAAATAAGAACACCGTCTATAATGATGTAGAAAACTTTAATATAAGTGTCAATCCACAAACTCCAGGAAATTCCTATAAATTAAAATATACCAATGGCAAGTTGGTCAATTTCGGTTTTGGTATGCATGGCTGTGACGGAAACACAGTAGAAGTTAAAATTCTACATCATATGCTAATTCTGGAATCTTTATGTAAGTCAAATGAAAAGTTCTAATTATTGCATCAATATCTATGATTATTCTAGTGATTTTTTAACTGCACATTTATACGATATTTGTTTGTAAACAACTATAAGGCCACACAAAACGAATAAGGCCAATATGAATAAACTTGATAATTACAATAACAAAAGAAACCATTAACAAGTTTGGAGGAATGGAGTGTTGTTACGAAAGATGAAACATACTAGATTGCATGTCAACAACGACAACGGTTTATTCATGGGCTATTTTAAACGTATGAACTTTGAACTTTACGATACAGAAAAAAAGTTTGCTCAAAATCTGTTTTGTAAGTATCATCTAAACATCAAAGGAAACAGTATAGAAAACATTTTAAATATCTTATTATCTTGGATAAAAACTCCTTATGCATTAACTGAAATGTTTTGATACTAACTAAACCAGAATTTGCAAACATATTGAAAATAACAAGCTATTTTGTCCAGGGTTGGCAAAAACTCGGGTTTTATGAGTATTACCCAGCCCAGTGGGAAATACTGGGAAAACCCGGATTTTACTGGGTTTAGTGGGTAATACTGGGCAATACTGGGTAATACAAAATACTGGTCTGAATTTCATAGAGGATTCAGTGATCAAACACAAATGTTATACATTTAAGATATATTTATATATAAGTTGTTATTCATTCTATGTTCTAATATGACGTCCTTATTATTACGCTTTGTTAACAAAGCGGTGTTCTAATTAGCACAAACAATATGTTTGACACATGCGCACGCACTTACTGTTTGTATTAACGTTATTTCCATCGGTTATCCTTTTTAATATTTACATTTAAGCGGTTAACATAAACTTTTATAATATGTTTTTATCAAACAACATATATTTGCCCTGCTCGTAGTTTTTTAACCTATCAAATAGGAAATGTAATATACAGACTCTTCGGGGAGGACACGGGAACAGCCAAACATTCATACGGTATTTTCATACGTTTCGATCTATAAATATATTGTAACATAAATTGGATTTTTTCGTTTGATGTTTATATGAAATAATTTGCTAAAAAAAATTTGGTGAGGGAAAACCATGGTATATTATATGCAAATTAATGTTGTACCATACTTTGCTAATTAAATATGCAACTCAACTAGAATTCAAAGGAAAAAAGGCGGAGCTTCAGCCATGGTATAACATATTCATGTTCATGTTATTCCATGGCTGAAGCTCCACCTTTTTTTTTAAATGTATCCGCCTCTTAAATATTTAGGAAACTGTTAAGCGTACTAAAAGGTCAAGATCTTCATTTGTTTTCATTTCATAACAAAAAGCAATAAATTATGTGTACCCAAATCTTAAGAAACCTTTTTCAAACTAAACTTCATTGTGTAATCATACCTTTTTTGATTGAGTTAAGTCTGCCAATTGATATTTTATCGTATGTTTTTCTATGTTGTGATGTTATGCTATTGTTTCAGAAAAAGGGAGAAGGTTTGGATCCATTAAAACGTTTAATCCCGCTGCAAATGTTTGCACCTGTCCTAAGTCAGGAATCTGATGTACAGTAGTTGTCGTTTGTTTATGTAATATATACGTGTTTCTCGTTTCTCGTTTTGTTTATATAGATTAGACCGTTGGTTTTCCCGTTTGAATGGTTTTACACTAGTAATTTTTGGGGCCCTTTATAGCTTGTTGTTCGGTGTGAGCCAAGGCTCCGTGTTGAAGGCCGTACTTTAACCTATAATGGTTTACTTTTTAAATTATTATTTGGATGGAGAGTTGTCTCATTGGCACTCACACCACATCTTCCTATATCTATCTTAAATTAATGTTTGCCTGAATTGGTAAAACTAAATATAAAGCAAATATAACTCCTATTAAGAATTAACAATTACATGCAAGAAAATTTACATTTAAAATATGTATATGTACTGTCACTAATTAGTATGTAATTATTCAGATTAGAATGCAGATTTGTTTATGTAACAAAAATAATCAGCCCTTTCAGTTCTATAAGAGTGAATAGCATGACCCCTTAGAATGTTTATTTAGCAGTATGAATGTATAACATTTGAAAATAACAATTCACTTAAACAATGCAATTAATATTTTTTTCAAAGTATGGATTATCAAAACAATGCTTGGTAACTAACAAGGTTTCCTTACATGTGCAGATCTTGTTTTCTGTCTACATAGAAGGGAATGAAATTGAACTTTTCATTCTTTTTGAAATGACTGTCAAGGGTTATCTGTATAATAAGTATATATTTAGCAGTAATACTATGAAACTATACCAAGACTTTACTATTTTGTGCTAAAATAAGATTAAAAATCATATTGCCCATTAATGCCTAGTATTACCTATTTCTGGAAGTATTGCCCAGCCCGGGAAAACCCGGGTTTTCCTACCCGGGAATTCCCGGGCGGGTAATACTTTGCCAACCCTGATTCTGTCGATCGATAACTAGTTATGGAAGGTAACAGGATTATAATTTAGTACGCCAAACGCGCGTTTTATCTACATAAGACATATCAGTGACGCTCATATCAAAATAATTATAAAGCTAAACAAGTACAAAGTTGATGAGCATTGAGGATCGAAATTCCAAAAAGTTGTGTCAAATATGGCTAAGGTAATTTATGCCTGGGATAAGAAAATCCTTAGTTTTTCGAAAATTCAGTTTTGTAAACAGAAAATTTATAAAAATAACCACATTATTGATATTCATGTCTACGCCTTAGTGTTGACTACTGGGCTGCTGATACCCTCGGTGACGAAAAGTTCACCAGCAGTGGCATCGACCCAGTGGGGTAAACAGTTATTAAAGGTCACAGGATTATAATTTAGTACACCAGACGCGCGTTTCGTCTACATAAGACTCCTCGGTGACGCTCATATCAAAATAAGATTCTTCTTATCCTACCCACATGGTAAACATAATCAAGATATACACAAATGGTAAATTGCGAATGCTTTTTTCCAAATTCAAAAGGATAATGCAATTAACACGTCACGATCCTTAAAATTTGCAGTGGTAAGAAAACTTTTAACACAAATTTTAGTCAAAGAATTCATTAAGGTATCTGCCCAAACAGATTAAAAGACAAAAGTCACCAAACAAGTACATAATGGTCTTAGAAGAACAGCAACTGTATAACAACCCAAGTAACAATATAGTAATAAAATTGAGTATGGAAATGGGGAAGACCATCTAGAGCAGATTTATTTTAAAAACTAGTTAAACTATTCAAATCATAATACTATTTCAACAACACCGGGAATAAGATAAAAAGAAAACGCCTGCTTACAAGTATACACTTATTGTTTTCTGTTGAAATTGCAGGAGACACCTCTAGGCTTATTAATTTCTATAAAATTTCTGCTTTTTTTTCAAATATGCGTTTTTCATAAATGCATGTGATTTTATATAATTGTTATAATGCCTCCGCTTATTCAATTATAAATATTATAAGGTTTTAAAACGTTTAATTCAGATTGGGCAATTATGTAGTCCTGTCAATGATGTATCAGTACATGGTGGTTGTTACTGTTCTGACTCAAAATGTGTATCAAATGCAAGTACGTATAATATGTATAATGGATAAAAGTTAGTTTAACGTGAGATAATGTTATATATCAATATGTAAGCGTCCTTTGTTTATTTGATGACAATCAATACTGAGCTACGTGCACTGATCTTTCTATGTCTTTTGTCTTTTATTCATTCAACATTGTCTATTATGAAATTGCATATCAATGCACATGTTTTTTCAGAAGCTGAAATATAAGGAAAATATATCGAATATTGAAATATCGCTGATCACTTAAATCGTTCATTCACTTTTCAAAAATGCATGCCGACTTTTCTGTTTATATTTGCTTGTTCCGTTAAATAAAAATACATTTTCCCAACTTTTAATGTTTTATATTACTCTTTCCGATTTTTTCATTGCACCGTTTCCTAAAGACCAACAAAAATACTAATTTAAATGAAGATCAATTATATTGTCATTTTTACAAATTAACTGTTTGCAAAGGTTTGCAAGAATTATTCTAAATACTAAGGATTTGCTTCTGCCTTGCATATATAATCTTATCCGCAATGCTAAAGAAAATTGGGTCATCAATGCTCTTCAACTTTGTACTTGTTGATCTTTCTTTACTTTTTTATCTGTGCGTCACTGTTGAGGTTTAAATAGACGAAACCCATTTCTGGTGTATTAAATTATAAGCCTGGTACGTGGTTTATTTGTGTATTTCTCTGTTCTGAATGTTCTTGCATTTATTTAAAGTCCTTTTATGTAAATCGTCAATTTTGTATTAAATTCAACATTGCATAAAAGCGAGAGGCTTGACTAGCAGCAAAACCAGTTTCAACTCACCATTTTACTTAAAATGTCCTGTACCAAATCATGAAAATGGCAGTTGTCATCTTATAGTTTTTTTCTCTGTGTGTTGCATTGTCGTTTTAGTTTTTTATTAAACTTCAGTGTTGCTGTTATTTTGTTGCCTTCCTTTTCTAGTTGAGATGTTTACCTCAGTTTTAATTTGTTACCCGGATTTGTTTTCTTTTAATTGAGTTATGACTTTTCGAACAATGGTATACTACGGTTGCCTTTATTTTTGTAATAAATTGTATCCAGTTAGCAACACCAGCAATACCTAAGGATTGAATTTCTGTTGCTATATTTCTTTGCTATTGGAAATTGGTACTGAATTAAAGTTCACAGATTAGTTTAAAAGTGCTGTGCATGCTATTGATGCCATCTTTAAATTGACGGTTTGAACCGTTTTGTGATTTTTATTTGTTTCGACTTTGTGAATGTGTGGTCTCAAGCTGATGTATTAACGTGTGCAGTGATATATTCTCATGAAAAACTACTCATATTTATGCATTTCTTTTCATAAAGATAAAAACATATCGTAATCTAAGTAAGAAAACAAAAATGATATACAAAAGTTTTCGAAAATAATTTGACATGAGATCTTTGATAACAATTTATACTCAAAAAACCCTTTTTTAACAATACCTTTCTTAATAAATATAAGAATGTGTTGTATGGGTAGAAATGAGAAAACTCTCTCATCCAAGTCATTATTTGCAAAAGTAAACATCTATAGGTCAAAGTAAGGTATTCAACACGGAGCCTTAACGCACAACGAGCAACAATCCATAAAGAACCCCAAAAAATGACATGTACAAAACCTTTAAAACGGGAAAACCAATTGTCAGATCTATACAAAATGAGCATCGAGAAACACGTATAAACCACATAATCAAACGACAACTACTAAACACCAGACTCCTGACATGAGACAGGTGCAGATTATTCAGTTTGTATATAATATGTAATGCATATTGCCATTGAGGTAACCACGAAATCACAAAAGTAAATATTTACATAAAATAAACCTTCTTATTAATTGTGTAATTCGAGTTTGCTAATTCGTAAAGTATCATTGTTTTACAGTAACCGACTACAACCAGAAGCATACGACTGCTGCCACATTGGGTATGTAGAAACTTTCAACACAAGAGGAAATAAGAAAACGTTCATATAAATTAATTGTTAGTCTTATATCATTTCAATTACTAATTCAAATAAAGATCAATTATATGGTCATTTTTACAAATTTACTGTTTGCAAAGGTTTGCAAGAATTATTCTAAATACTAAGGATTTGCTTATCCCTTGCATAGATAATCTTATCCGCAATGCTTTAGAAATTTGGGTCATCAATGCTCTTCAACTTTTTACTTGTTTGTCTTTCTTTACCTTTTTATCTGTGCGTCACTGTTGAGGTTTATATAGACGAAACGCATTTCTAGTGTAATAAATTATAAGCCTGGTACGTGGTTTATTTGTGTATTCCTCTGTTCTGAATGTTCTTGCATTTATTCAAAGTCCTATGATGTAAAGTCGTTATTTTAGTATTAATTTCAACATTGCATAAAAGCGAGAGGCTTGACTAGCCGCAAAACCAGTTTCAACTCACCATTTTTCTTAAAATGTCCTGTACCAAGTCATGAAAATGGCAGTTGTTATCTTATAGTTTTTTTCTCTGTTTGTTGCTTTGTCGTTTTGGTTTTTGTTGCACTTCAGTGTTGCTGTTATTTCGTTGCCTTCCTTTTCTAGTTTAGATGTTTACCTCAGTTTTAATTTTGTTACCTGGATTTGTTTCCTGTTAATTGAGTTATGACTTTTCGAACAATGGTATACTACGGTTGCCTTTATTTTTGTAATAAATTGTATCCAGTTAGCAACACCAGCAATACCTAAGGATTGAATTTCTGTTAAAAGAAATTTGAACAGGATTATATTAATTTATGATATATTTCTATTCTGTGTCTTTTTTACATCATTCCATGTGTCATGGTGTAACGGTTATACAATTGTATGATAACCCCAAAATATACAAGAAAAAGTTTATCAATATTTCTTTTTTTATTGGAAATTGGTACTTTGATTAGTTTAAAAGTGATGTGCATGCTATCGATGCCATCTTTAAATTGACGGTGTGAACCGTTTTGTGATTTTTATTTGTTCCGACTTTGTGAATGTGTGGTCTGAAGCTGATGTATTAACGTGTGCAGTGATATATTCTCATGAAAAACTACACATATTTGTGCATTTCTTTTCATGAAGATAAAAACATATCGTAATCTAAGTAAGAACACAAAAATGATATACAAATGTTTTCGAAAATAAGTTGACATAAGATCTTTGATAACAATTTATACTCAAAAATTTTTTTTTTAACAATACCTTTCTTTATAAATATAAGAATGTGTTGTATGGGTGCAAATGAGACAACTCTCTCATCCAAGTCATTATTTGCAAAAGTAAACCTCTATAGGTTAAAGTACGGTATTCAACACGGAGTCTTAACGCACAACGAGCAACAATCCATAAAGAACCCCAAAAAATGACATGAGCAAAACCTTTCAAACGGGAAAACCAATGGTCAGATCTATTTAAAATGAGCATCGAGAAACACGTATAAATCACATAATCAAACGACAACTACTAAACATCAGATTCCTGACATGAGACAGGTGCAGATTATTCAGTTTATATATAATATGTAATGCATATTGCCATTGAGGTAACCACGAAATCACAAAAGTAAATATTTACATAAAATAAACCTACTTATTGATTGTGTAATTCGACTTTGGTAATTCGTAAAGGATCATTGTTTTACAGTAACCGACTACAACCAGAAGCATACGACTGCTGCCCCATTAGGTATGTAGAAACTTTCAACACAAGAGGAAATAAGAAAACGTTCATATAAGTTAATTGTTTATCTTGTATGATTTCAAATTTTAGTATATTTAAATATTTTGGAGTTTAGTGTGACGTTCATTATCCCTGAACTAGTACAATTTTTGTTAAGGGACAAGCTCAAGCACGTCTCCGGGTACGAATTTTTCTTGCTATGTTGAAAACCTATTGGTGTCCTTCGGCTTTTTTCTGCACTTTAGTAGGGTTGTTGTCTCTTTGAAACATTTCACATTTCGATTCTCAATTTAAACGTGACACCATGTCAGCTGTACTTTTTTTCTTTTATAAATGGTTGGTATGATAAGATTGAGATCTAGGAACCAATCCATTCCCTTGCACAAAAGCGGTAAAAGGAAATTTACACTTTATTAACTGTTTGCGTTCAAAGCGCCTTCCTGTTAAAACCTTAACCAGCTCAAAGTTGATATTTGAAAGTCAATGATGTTTTAGTTTCGAAGCATGCGAGCATATATGGGACTAAATGTTACCAAACAGATAATAAGTCGAAAATAAACTGTCATCGTCATTTAAAAAAAAGACAAACAACGGAATTCTAAACAAACACAGACAAAAAAAGACTAAGCAACACGATCCCTGCTTAAATCCGGTAGTTATCTGAGTTGCTCGTAAAGAGTAACCATATCTTGCTACACATATGGCAGTCGTCGTATATGTTATTTGGAATTAAATAACCTAATCATAGATACCAGGATTGAAATGTTGTATTTGCGTCGAACGCGTGTTTCTTTGGCTAGCTTTTTTTTTTTTTTTTTTTTTTTTATCATTAAAATTATGTATTTACTATTAACATAAAAACACCAAGAGACAAACCTCTTTGGTGCCATCTTTGGTTAGTACAGAGTTGTTAGTATTAACCTTTTTGTTAGTAATGATTTCCATCTAGATATATTTTTTAAAAGACAAGTGTTTGTAAAACAATGGCAATTAATTCAACGTATACCCAAAGAGAGATAACTCTAATATTTTCTCAAAAGTCAAACACACCTATTTGACAGTGATTTTTCGGACACTTTTCCTTTTTTCCTTGTTTTTCCAAAATCATAATGTTCTTTTAACGGTTCTAAATAAAATGTTCAAAAACTGCTAGTTTACAATTGCAATCAGTTTGATATAGATTTCGTGTGTTTAAAAAAATAAAATTATTTTCTCGTCTTCAATACGTAGTAAGGAATTATTGCGTAGAAAATATTTATCGAAGATCTGTTGTTGATGTTTTATTTTGTAATAAGTGTATGCATATTCTATGTATTTTCTAATTGTAAATTTGAATAGTCTCACTGTGTCTATTTCTTTGTCATGAAACACTTTAAGATTGCGTGTTTTAAAGATGCATAATCTTGCTATACTCAGAAAAAAATTCAAAAAATATGTGTTCACAATCTTTGAACTACCAAGGTATCCAAATATCACCAGTTCCTCATAATTTATCAAATTCACAATACCAGGGGGGTAACCAATAAAAATGTTATGTAACATATCTTTCAGAAAGTTATGTATCGGGGTCAACTTCGGACATAAGGCAAACAGGTGTAACAAGTTTTCTGTATATAGGCCGCTCGCTTTGCATGTCTTGCTGACCACTTGACCAAATTTAAACAACTTTTCTAAGGTAAAAAAAAAAAGCCCTGTGAACCAACCTAAAGTTCAGACAATGACAGTCAGGAGGTAGACCATTCTGATTGGTTACTGAATATAATTTAGTAAAATTGATCGACGGATAATTCTCCTCCGAATGCTTTTCAGCTGTGGGCGTTTCAAACATTTCTGACAGTAAGAGTTTGTAAAATAATTGTGTAACTGCCCCTAAAAACGGAACTTCTCTGCCGTTTTTTAAACAAATAAGTAACTTCGGAATACTCTAGGTATTTGGCTAGCTTAAAACCATGTTTAATCCACAGTTTTCTACATACGAAGGGTAACCTTGTTATATATCTAGCTAAACCATTCATTTCTATGACAGTCGCATACAATTACATTATATTGACAACGATGTGTAATATATACAATGAAACCCTTCTGTTGTATTACTTAAGTTAACACATTACAGTCATAGTATCTTTGAATGGGGTTTCAACCAGAAAAAAAAACAATTGAAAGCTTAAATCATTTTATTGTCATTATTATTCAAAATTTGTTAATTACAGGAATATTAATATTCATTTCTCCCTCTTCTATCAGTCACTTCTCATGAAACCTTGATAATACGGAAGAGTAAATAATTCATAAAACTCGTAAATTGTTCAACACTTTAACTTTGAATTAGCCTTTCCCTCAATTATAAGCTGTGTGCGGCTAGACAAAGTTGAACCTTTGTCTTTTATCTTAAGGGCATATGATACAGTTACAGGGGAGGTACAAAATGTAATGACGTTGTTTACGTATAATGTTATTTTCGCGACGTCAAACTATGACTTATCGGGAAAAGATTCAGTTTTCGACTGATTTTTAAAATCCAAACTTATTTAACTTGAAAACGAGTTCATGGAACCCTCTTTTTTAAGATGACAGTTGGTTTGGTTACGCAAGAAGATTATGTGTGCCAATTTTCATGAAAACGTAAATAGTGATATTTTTTTTTAATTTTATAAATATACTGCAAAACAATATGTTTTTTCTACATTCATTAACATCTGATAAATATGAGTTATTTCTGAATAATAAAATGTATAAATATATAAATTACATATTATCTAACAAAATGTCTGTCTTTCAAGATGAAAATACGGCAACAAATCCGAATCTTGAGCAAATATACAACATTTCGAACTCATTTTACTCAAAAAGTAGCAAATGAAGGTACATTTTTTATTACATACTTGATTTAATAAGGTAAAAAATAGTCTACATGGAAATATTTATCAAAATGAAAATACGGGATCAAAACTGTATCGTATGCCTTTAAAATGATTCTTTTTTAGTCACACACAATCCTTTGGCTTTGGAGACCTTCGTGCTAGCAGCATAAAACATTTTTTTTTATATTTATGTTTAAGTTAGCTGCTTTTGAAACATATGCTTAATTGGTTCAAAGATTACTATCATTCTGATCTGAACAAAACAGACGTACCACAGACGTACCAGTCTTCCAAATAACATCATATATTCATATGAAGATTATTTTATTTATATTATTTGAAATGTAAACATAAGGCCGTTTGTTTTCTCGTTTGGATTGAATTACATTGTCTTATCGAGGCCTTTTATAGCTGACTATGCGGTATGGGTTTTGCTCATTGTTGAAGGCCGTACGGTGACCTATAATTGTTAATGTTTGTGTTATTTTGGTCTTTTTTGGTTAGTTGTCTCATTGGCAATCATACCACATCTTCTTTTTTATACATCAATTTATTGTTGTAAAATTGCGAAGTAAAAGCTTTATACTATGATCATTTGCGTTTTTAGCACCAGGCTATATGTGTAACAAAGAGATATGTCGTAGCGATGTAAGTATCTTGGATGATTCAAATGGTTAGGCATGGTATATGGCTACTTTGCATGCTTCATTGACAATGTTTTTCCATAAAAAATGATATAATTATAATCCATGACAAACAGTTACAATGTAGGAATGAAATGAGTTGGATAAAACGTCTGTTAAAAAACTTTGAATTTTTCGAAAAACTAAGGATTTTCTTATCCCAGGAATAGATTACCTTAGCCGTATTTGGCACAACTTTTTGGAATTTTGGGTCCTCAATGCTCTTCAACTTTGTACTTGTTTGGCTTTACAACTATTTTGATTTGAGCGTCACTGATGAGTCTTATGTAGACGAAACGCGCGTCTGGCGTATAAAATTATAATCCTGGTACCTTTGATAACTATTGTTACTTTTCTTATATGTTTTCCACACTTTTCGGAAATGGATTGATTAAATTTACAGCTTCGTTGACACGTTTTGTTAAATATTCAAAACTTGTTTTGATTTTAAACATATTCTGTTCATTTATATATGAAAAGGATTGAGCAACAGGCACATCGTATAAAAGCTCTCTCCATATTATATGTACAAGGTATAATCCATTACAACTGTATTTAAAATTAAACTGTCAATTGTTCTTGAACAATTGAGAGGTCTTTCCTTTTATAATGTAAAATATATGTTCAAATAGACGTAGAATGTACTGAAAAGCTTTAAAACACACTAAAAATCCTTGAAATAAGGTCAAAAACACATAATTCGCCATATGGGACATGACCTTGACCTTTGACCTTTGTCAAGGTCATTAGTCCCCAATGTCATTGCTGAAGACCCCATGGGTCTAGGACCTTTGGTTATATAGTAAAACCTGATATTGTCTTTTCAGAAACCTAAGACAGGGGTTATGCCCCTTAAAAAAAGGTAAAATCTCTTCAGTCTAAATGTAACAAAGTTGCGCCGTAATGACCCAAACATTTTCCACTTTTTAAAAATTCTGTAAGTATATTAGTTTCTGAGATTATCCCATAACAAGGTGTTAGGTCAAAGGTCAAGGTCAACATACACATTTGACCTTGAGATATTTTTCAAAGTCACATGAATTGATGATGAATGGTGAAGATCCTAGGTGTCTACGACTTACGGTTTCTGAGTTTTGGTGGTCAACCGACACCGGTTAATTTTCATAGGGGCATAACCCTACAAATGAGTCGTTGAATCTTTTCGATCTAAATGTAACGAAGAACCGGTGTCTGGTCCTGAACAAATTTCACCCTTTGTTTTTTTTCTACCTATTACGGTTACGGTGTTGGAACGATAACAAGGTTTTTTGGTTTCGGAGGGATTTCTCCGAACCGACAAAATATTTCGACTAACAGGGTGAGTTCCAGATAGGTATTCATGACACCGATACAAAGTGTGAACATGAAAGCGACACGTCTTACGGTTTTGGCTGCTAACTTCGTCAAAGTTTGGCGGAAGAATAATAATAATAATTAAACTGTCAATTGTTCTTGAACAATTGAGAGGTCTTTCCTTTTGTAATGTAAAATACATGTTCCAACAGACGTAGAATGTATTGAAAAGGTCAAGGTCAACCTTGAAAAGCTCGAAAACACACTAAAAATCCTTTATATAAGGTTAAAAACACTAAATTCGCTATCTGGGACATGACCTTGACCTTTGACCTTTTGACCTTTGTCAAGGTCATTAGTCCCCAATGCCATTACTGAAGACCCCAAGGGTCTAGGACCTTTGGTTATATAGTAAAAGCTGATTTTGTCTTTTCAGAAACCTAAAACAGGGGTTATCCCCTTATAGAAAGGTCAAATCTCTTTGGTCAATATGTAACAAAACTGCGCCATAATGACCCAAACATTTTCCACTATTCAAAACTTCTGTAAGTATAATGGTTTCTGAGATTATCCCATAACAAGGTGTTAGGTCAAAGGTCAAGGTCAACATACAAATTTGACCTTGAGGTATTTTGTAAAGATACATGAATTGATGATGATTGGTGAAGATCCTAGGTGTCTACGACTTACGTTTTCTGAGTTTTGGTGGCCAACCGACACCGGTTAATTTTCATAGGGGCATAACCCTACCAATGAGTCGTTGAATCTTTTCGATCCAAATGTAACGAAGAACCGGGGTCAGGTCCTGAACAAATTTCACCCTTCATTTTTTTTCTACCTATTACGGTTACGGTGTTGGAACGATAACAAGGTTTTTTGGTTTCGGAGGGATTACTCCGAACCGACAAAATATTTCGACTCACAGGGTGAGTTCCAGATAGGTATTCATGACACCGATACAAAGTGTGAACATGGAAGCGACATGGTTTACGGTTACGGAGGGAAATTCTGTCAAAGTTTGGCGGAACAAAAAGAATAATAATTAAACTGTCAATTGTTCTTGAACAATTGAGAGGTCTTTCCTTTTATAATGTAAAATACATGTTCCAATAGACTTAAAATGTATTGAAAAGCTTTAAAACACACTGAAAATCCTTTAAATAAGGTCAAAAACACATAATTAGCTATATTTGACTTGACCTTGACCTTTGACCTTTTGACCTTTGTCAAGGTCATTAGTCCCCAATGTCATTGCTGAAGACCCCATGGGTCTAGGACCTTTTGTTATGTAGTAAAAGCTGATTTTGTCTTTTCAGAAACCTAAAACAGGCTTTATGCCCCTTAAAAAAAAGGTCAAATCTCTTCGGTCAAAATGTAACAAATGTGCGCCGTAATGACCCAAACATTTTCCACTATTTAAAACTTCTGTAAGTATAATGGTTTCTGAGATTATCCCATAACAAGGTGTTAGGTCAAAGGTCAAGGTCAACATACAAATTTGACCTTGAGGTATTTTTCAAAGATACATGAATTGATGATGATTGGTGAAGATCCTAGGTGTCTACGACTTTCGGTTTCTGAGTTTTGGTGGCCAACCGACACCGGTTAATTTTCATAGGGGCATAACCCTACCAATGAGTCGTTGAATCTTTTCGATCCAAATGTAACGAAGAACCGGTGTCTGGTCCTGAACAAATTTCACCCTTCGTTTTTTTTCTACCTATTACGGTTACGGTGTTGGAACGATAACAAGGTTTTTTGGTTTCGGAGGGATTACTCCGAACCGACAAAATATTTTGACTAACAGGGTGAGTTCCAGACAGATATTCATGTCACCAATACAAAGTGTGAACATGAAAGCGACACGTCTTACGGTTAAGGCTGCTAACTTCGTCAAAGTTTGGCGGAACAAAAAGAATAATAATTAAAAACCAATTGTTCAGAGAACCATTGATGGTCTTTCCACCAGTAATGATTTTTTTTATGTGAAAATATTAAAATTTGGTTTTAAATGTCAATTTCAGCGTCAAATGACAACTTATTGTACGCTGATTCCAAAAATATAAGGTTTCTACACAAAAAGATATAAATAAGGGAGACAATTTTCTACTTCCGGTTCAAAATATGTTACTTCCGGTACTGTCTTATAGTTTACTTGACGCTGATTCCAAAAATATATGGTTTAAGATACTTTTACAACAATTTATTACAAAAATTAGCTACTTCCGGTTTACAAAAGGTCACTTCCGGTTAGCTTTTTCAACGTCATATTGCTTGCAACCTAATGCAAAAAGTCTGATAGCTTAAACATGAATACATATGAGGTAAAAGCAAAGGTCAAAATCTAGAACGTTAAATTAACAAATGACCTTGATCTCAATTTCAAGGTCATAAACCAAGGACCTCAATTCAAAAGACTCTAGGTATTTACTTTATATTGTTAATGAGTTATATTACCATACAACTGATATTAGATATAAAAGGGGGGAAAACTCGCATCAAACATCTACTTATCCTTTCGACTAAAATTTATGTGTAACAACATGTCGCGACTAACAATTGTGTGAAAATATTTTGTCGATATCTTATAAGATTTCAAAAAATGAGAGATAACAAGCCAAAATCAAAATTTTGAACATGACCTTGACCTTTGACCTTGACCTAATTTTCATTTTTTTGAACCAAGGACCTCAAATCAAAAGACCCTAGGCCTCTATCACTTATGGTTTACCAGTTAGAAATGCATATTCTTATATCAAACATAAAAGGGGGGAAAACTCTCATATGGAATCTATATACGGCTTCGGTCAAAATAAAACAGAACATCCTGAGGATATAACGAGCAATTTGGAAAAATAAATTTGTCGGTTTCTTATACGGTTGTGAAGCCTTAGAGATAACAAGAAAAACAGTGTTTGGGGAGATAACTCTTATATAGGAAAGTATTCGGTTAAGCAGAGTTGGTTTCAAAAGCGTATAAACTGTTCGATATCATATTCCAAAAATCTAAGCGACATCTTGCGAAACAAAAAAACACCCGGAAAAAAAAAAAAAAATTAGAGGCCCGGTGAAGAAAAAAAAAAAAAAAAAAAAAACAAAAATAATTCTGAATAATCCAATGAAATACATGTTCCAAAGAAGATGAAAGTCAATAACATAAAAGTAAACTAAATCTTTATAAGTAAACCTAATTGATAAATCTGATTGACTGATTGAAGTCTTATCCAATGCATTAGAAGACAAGGTCTAGGACTTGTATAAATAAAAGCTGATTTTTGTTCAGAAACCTAAAACAGGCTTTATGCCCTTAAAAAAAGGTCATTCTTCGGTCAAAATGTAACAAAGTTCGCATACTGACCAAACATTTTCCACTATTTAAAACTTCTTAGTATAATGGTTAAAGAGATATCCATAACAAGGGATCAGGTCAAAGGTCAAGGTCAACATACAAATTTGACCTTGAGGTATTTTACAAAGATACATGAATTAGATGATGAATGGTGAAGATCCTAGGTGTCTACGACTTACGTTTCTGAGTTATTGGTGGTCCAACCCGACACGGTTAATTTTCATAAGGGCAATAACCCTACCAATGAGTGTTGAATCTTTTCGATCACAAATGTAACGAAGAACCAGGTGTCAGGTCTTGAACATAATTTCCACCGACCGGTTTTTTTTCTATTACGGTTACGAGTGTTGAACTTGAACAAAGTTTATGGTTCGGAGGGATAATCAACCGACAAAGGTATTTACGATAACAGGTGGTGAGGTTCCAAAAAAATATTCGACTAATTCAATGTACAGACACCAATACAAAGTGTGAACATGAAAGCGACACGTCTTACGGTTAAGGCTGCTAACTTCGTCAAAGTTTGGCGGAACAAAAAGAATAATAATCAGAAGAAATACAGTAAGGTCTTTCCCTTTAGTAAAAGGAAAGACCTTAATTAAACTGTCAATTGTTCTTGAACAATTGAGAGGTCTTTCCTTTTGTAATGTAAACTACATGTTCCAATAGACGTAGAATGTATTGAAAAGCTTTAAAACACACTGAAAATCCTTTAAATAAGGTAAAAAACACTAAATTCGCTATATGGGACATGACCTTGACCTTTGACCTTTTGACCTTTGTCAAGGTCATTAGTCCCCAATGATATTGCTGAAGACCCCATAGGTCTAGGACCTTTGGTTATATAGTAAAAGCTGATTTTGTATTTTTAGAAACCTAAAACAGGCTTTATGCCCCTTAAAAAAAGGTCAAATCTCTTCGGTCAAAATGTAACAAAGTTGCGCCATACTGACCCAAACATTTTCCACTATTTAAAACTTCTGTAAGTATAATGGTTTCAGAGATTATCCCATAACAAGGTGTCAGGTCAAAGGTCAAGGTCAACATACAAATTTGACCTTGAGGTATTTTACAAAGATACATGAATTGATGATGAATGGTGAAGATCCTAGGTGTCTACGACTTACGGTTTCTGAGTTTTGGTGGTCCACCGACACCGGTTAATTTTCATAGGGGCATAACCCTACCAATGAGTCGTTGAATCTTTTCGATCCAAATGTAACGAAGAACCGGGTCAGGTCTTGAACAAATTTCACCCTTCGGTTTTTTTCTACCTATTACGGTTACGGTGTTGGAACGATAACAAGGTTTTTTTGGTTTCGGAGGGATTACTCCGAACCGACAAAATATTTCGACTAACAGGGTGAGTTCCAGATAGATATTCATGACACCAATACAAAGTGTGAACATGAAAGCGACACGTCTTACGGTTAAGGCTGCTAACTTCGTCAAAGTTTGGCGGAACAAAAAGAATAATAATCAGAAGAAATACAGTAAGGTCTTTCCCTTTAGTAAAAGGAAAGACCTTAAAAAAAGAATAATAATTAAACTGTCAATTGTTCTTGAACAATTGAGAGGTCTTTCCTTTTATAATGTAAAATACATGTTCCAATAGACTTAAAATGTATTGAAAAGCTTTAAAACACACTGAAAATCCTTTAAATAAGGTCAAAAACACATAATTAGCTATATTTGACTTGACCTTGACCTTTGTCAAGGTCATTAGTCCCCAATGTCATTGCTGAAGACCCCATGGGTCTAGGACCTTTTGTTATGTAGTAAAAGCTGATTTTGTCTTTTCAGAAACCTAAAACAGGCTTTATGCCCCTTAAAAAAAAGGTCAAATCTCTTCGGTCAAAATGTAACAAATGTGCGCCGTAATGACCCAAACATTTTCCACTATTTAAAACTTCTGTAAGTATAATGGTTTCTGAGATTATCCCATAACAAGGTGTTAGGTCAAAGGTCAAGGTCAACATACAAATTTGACCTTGAGGTATTTTTCAAAGATACATGAATTGATGATGATTGGTGAAGATCCTAGGTGTCTACGACTTTCGGTTTCTGAGTTTTGGTGGCCAACCGACACCGGTTAATTTCCATAGGGGCATAACCCTACCAATGAGTCGTTGAATCTTTTCGATCCAAATGTAACGAAGAACCGGTGTCTGGTCCTGAACAAATTTCACCCTTCGTTTTTTTTCTACCTATTACGGTTACGGTGTTGGAACGATAACAAGGTTTTTTGGTTTCGGAGGGATTACTCCGAACCGACAAAATATTTTGACTAACAGGGTGAGTTCCAGACAGATATTCATGTCACCAATACAAAGTGTGAACATGAAAGCGACACGTCTTACGGTTAAGGCTGCTAACTTCGTCAAAGTTTGGCGGAACAAAAAGAATAATAATCAGAAGAAATACAGTAAGGTCTTTCCCTTTAGTAAAAGGAAAGACCTTAATTAAACTGTCAATTGTTCTTGAACAATTGAGAGGTCTTTCCTTTTGTAATGTAAAATACATGTTCCAACAGACGTAGAATGTATTGAAAAGGTCAAGGTCAACCATAAAAAGCTCGAAAACACACTAAAAATCCTTTATATAAGGTTAAAAACACTAAATTCGCACTCTGGGACATGACCTTGACCTTGACCTTTGACCTTTGGCAAGGTCATTAATCCCCAATGCCATTACTGAAGACCCCAAGGGTCTAGGACCTTTTGGTTATATAATAAAAGCTGATTTTGTGTTTTTCAGAAACCTAAAACAGGCTTTATGCCCCTTAAAAAAAAGGTCAAATCTCTTCGGTCAAAATGTAACAAAGTTGCGCCATACTGACCCAAACATTTTCCACTATTTAAAACTTCTGTAAGTATAATGGTTTCAGAGATTATCCCATAACAAGGTGTCAGGTCAAAGGTCAAGGTCAACATACAAATTTGACCTTGAGGTATTTTACAAAGATACATGAATTGATGATGAATTGGTGAAGATCCTAGGTGTCTACGACTTTCGGTTTCTGAGTTTTGGTGGTCCACCGACACCGGTTAATTTTCATAGGGGCATAACCCTACCAATGAGTCGTTGAATCTTTTCGATCCAAATGTAACGAAGAACCGGGGTCTGGTCTGAACAAATTTCACCCTTCGGTTTTTTTTCTACCTATTACGGTTACGGTGTTGGAACGATAACAAGGTTTTTTGGTTTCGGAGGGATTACTCCGAACCGACAAAATATTTTCGACTAACAGGGTGAGTTCCAGATAGATATTCATGACACCAATACAAAGTGTGAACATGAAAGCGACACGTCTTACGGTTAAGGCTGCTAACTTCGTCAAAGTTTGGCGGAACAAAAAGAATAATAATCAGAAGAAATACAGTAAGGTCTTTCCCTTTAGTAAAAGGAAAGACCTTAATTAAACTGTCAATTGTTCTTGAACAATTGAGAGGTCTTTCCTTTTGTAATGTAAACTACATGTTCCAATAGACGTAGAATGTATTGAAAAGCTTTAAAAACACACTAAAATCCTTTAAATAAGGTAAAAAACACTAAATTCGCTATATGGGACATGACCTTGACCTTTGACCTTTTGACCTTTGTCAAGGTCATTAGTCCCCAATGATATACTGAAGACCCCATAGGTCTAGGACCTTTGGTTATATATAAAAGCTGATTTTGTGTTTTAGAAACCTAAAACAGGCTTTATGCCCCTTAAAAAAAGGTCAAATCTCTTCGGTCAAAATGTAACAAAGTTGCGCCATACTGACCCAAACATTTTCCACTATTTAAAAACTTCTGTAAGTATAATGGTTTCAGAGATTATCCCATAACAAGGTGTCAGGTCAAAGGTCAAGGTCAACATACAAATTTGACCTTGAGGTATTTTACAAAGATACATGAATTGATGATGAATGGTGAAGATCCTAGGTGTCTACGACTTACGGTTTCTGAGTTTTGGTGGTCCACCGACACCGGTTAATTTTCATAGGGGCATAACCCTACCAATGAGTCGTTGAATCTTTTCGATCCAAATGTAACGAAGAACCGGGGTCAGGTCTTGAACAAATTTCACCCTTCGGTTTTTTTCTACCTATTACGGTTACGGTGTTGGAACGATAACAAGGTTTTTTGGTTTCGGAGGGATAACTCCGAACCGACAAAATATTTCGACTAACAGGGTGAGTTCCAGATAGATATTCATGACACCAATACAAAGTGTGAACATGAAAGCGACACGTCTTACGGTTAAGGCTGCTAACTTCGTCAAAGTTTGGCGGAACAAAAAGAATAATAATCAGAAGAAATACAGTAAGGTCTTTCCCTTTAGTAAAAGGAAAGACCTTAATTAAACTGTCAATTGTTCTTGAACAATTGAGAGGTCTTTCCTTTTGGTAATGTAAACTCATGTTCCAATCGGACGTAGAATGTATTGAAAAGCATATTATAAAACACACTGAAAAATCCTTTAAATAAGGTAAAAAACACTAAATTCGCTATATGGGACATGACCTTGACCTTTGACCTTTTGACCTTTGTCAAGGTCATTAGTCCCCAATGATATTGCTGAAGACCCATAGGTCTAGGACCTTTGGTTATATAGTAAAAGCTGATTTTGTTTTTTAGAAACCTAAAACAGGGCTTTATGCCCCTTATAAAAAAGGTCAAATCTCTTGGTCAAAATGTAACAAAGTTGCGCCATATGACCCAAACATTTTCCACATTTAAAACTTCTGTAAGTATAATGGTTTCTGAGATTATCCCATAACAAGGTGTTCAGGTCAAATGTCAAGGTCAACATACAAATTTGACCTTGAGGTATTTTTAAAAGATACATGAATTGATGATGAATTGGTGAAGATCCTAGGTGTCTACGACTTACGGTTTCTGAGTTTTGGTGGTCCACCGACACCGGTTAATTTTCATAGGGGCATAACCCTACCAATGAGTCGTTGAATCTTTTCGATCCAAATGTAACGAAGAACCGGGGTCAGGTCCTGAACAAATTTCACCCTTCGGTTTTTTTCTACCTATTACGGTTACGGTGTTGGAACGATAACAAGGTTTTTTGGTTTCGGAGGGATAACTCCGAACCGACAAAATATTTCGACTAACAGGGTGAGTTCCAGATAGATATTCATGACACCAATACAAAGTGTGAACATGAAAGCGACACGTCTTACGGTTAAGGCTGCTAACTTCGTCAAAGTTTGGCGGAACAAAAAGAATAATAATCAGAAGAAATACAGTAAGGTCTTTCCCTTTAGTAAAAGGAAAGACCTTAATTAAACTGTCAATTGTTCTTGAACAATTGAGAGGTCTTTCCTTTGGTAATGTAAAATGCATGTTCCAACGGACGTAGAATGTATTGAAAAGGTCAAGGTCAACCTTAAAAAGCTCGAAAACACACTAAAAATCCTTTAAATAAGGTTAAAAACACTAAATTCGCTATCTGGGACATGACCTTGACCTTTGACCTTTTGACCTTTGTCAAGGTCATTGGTCCCCAATACCATGACTGAAGACCTTAAGGGTCTAGGACCTTTGGTTATATAGTAAAAGCTGATTTTGTCTTTTCATAAACCTAAAACAGGGGTTATGCCCCTTATAGAAAGGTCAAATCTCTTTGGTCAAAATGTAACAAAGTTGCGCCATAATGACCCAAACATTTTCCACCATTTAAAACTTCTGTAAGTATAATGGTTTCTGAGATTATCCCATAACAAGGTGTTAGGTCAAATGTCAAGGTCAACATATAAATTTGACCTTGAGGTATTTTTTAAAGATACATGCAATGATGATGATTGGTGAAGATCCTAGGTGTCTACGACTTACGGTTTCTGAGTTTTGGTGGCCAACCGACACCGGTTAATTTTCATAGGGGCATAACCCTACCAATGAGTCGTTGAATCTTTTCGATCCAAATGTAACGAAGAACCGGGGTCTGGTCCTAAACAAATTTCACCCTTCATTTTTTTTCTACCTATTACGGTTACGGTGTTGGAACGATAACAAGGTTTTTGGGTTTCGGAGGGATTACTCCGAACCGACAAAATATTTCGACTAACAGGGTGAGTTCCGGATAGGTATTCATGACACCGATACAAAGTGTGAACATGAAAGCGACACATCTTATGGTTACGGAGGGAAATTTTGTCAAAGTTTGGCGGAACAAGAAGAATAATAATTAAACTGTCAATTGTTCTTGAACAATTGAGAGGTCTTTCCTTTTGTAATGTAAACTACATGTTCAAATAGACGTAGAATGTATTGAAAAGCTTTAAAACACACTGAAAAACCTTTAAATAAGGTTAAAACACCAAATTCGCTATATGGGACATGACCTTGACCTTTGACCTTTTGACCTTTTGACCTTTGTCAAGGTCATTAGTCCCCAATGTCATTGCCGAAGACCCCATGGGTCTAGGACCTTTGGTTATATAGTAAAAGATGATCTTGTCTTTCCAGAAACCTAAAACAGGTGTTATGCCCCTTAAAAAAAGGTCAAATCTCTTCGGTCAAAATGTAACAAAGTTGTTCCGTAATGACCCAAACATTTTCCACTATTTAAAACTTCTGTAAGTATAATGGTTTCTGAGATTATCCCATAACAAGGTGTTAGGTCAAAGGTCAAGGTCAACATACAAATTTGACCTTGAGGTATTTTTCAAAGATACATAAATTGATGATGATTGGTGAAGATCCTAGGTGTCTACGACTTACGGTTTCTGAGTTTTGGTGGTCAACCGACACCGGTTAATTTTCATAGGGGCATAACCCTACCAATGAGTCGTTGAATCTTTTCGATCCAAATGTAACGAAGAACCAGGGTCTGGTCCTGAACAAATTTCACCCTTTGTTTTTTTTTCTACCTATTACGGTTACGGTGTTGGAACGATAACAAGGTTTTTGGGTTTCGGAGGGATTACTCCGAACCGACAAAATATTTCGACTCACAGGGTGAGTTCCGGATAGGTATTCATGACACCGATACAAAGTGTGAACATGAAAGCGACATGTCTTACGGTTACGGAGGCTTACTTTGTCAAAGTTTGGCGGAACAAAAAGAATAATAATAATAATTAAACTGTCAATTGTTCTTGAACAATTGAGAGGTCTTTCCTTTTTTAATGTAAAATACATGTTCCAACAGACGTAGAATGTATTGAAAAGGTCAAGGTCAACCTTAAAAAGCTCGAAAACACACTAAAAATCCTTTAAATAAGGTTAAAAACACTAAATTCGCTATCTGGGACATGACCTTGACCTTTGACCTTTTGACCTTTGTCAAGGTCATTGGTCCCCAATGCCATTACTGAAGACCTTAAGGGTCTAGGACCTTTGGTTATATAGTAAAAGCTGATTTTGTCTTTTCAAAAACCTAAAACAGGGGTTATGCCCCTTATAGAAAGGTCAAATCTCTTTGGTCAAAATGTAACAAAGTTGCGCCATAATGACCCAAACATTTTCCACCATTTAAAACTTCTGTAAGTATAATGGTTTCTGAGATTATCCCATAACAAGGTGTTAGGTCAAAGGTCAAGGTCAACATACAAATTTGACCTTGAGGTATTTTTTAAAGATACATGAAATGATGATGATTGGTGAAGATCCTATGTGTCTACGACTTACGGTTTCTGAGTTTTGGTGGCCAACCGACACCGGTTAATTTTCAAAGGGGGATAACCCTACCAATGAGTCGTTGAATCTTTTCGATCCAAATGTAACGAAGAACCGGGGTCTGGTCCTGAACAAATTTCACCCTTCATTTTTTTTCTACCCCATTACGGTTACGGTGTTGGAACGATAACAAGGTTTTTGGGTTTCGGAGGGATTACTCCGAACCGACAAAATATTTCGACTCACAGGGTGAGTTCCGGATAGGTATTCATGACACCGATACAAAGTGTGAACATGAAAGCGACACGTCTTACGGTTACGGAGGGAAATTTTGTCAAAGTTTGGCGGAACAAGAAGAATAATAATAATAATAATAATAATAATAATAATCAGAAGAAATACAGTAAGGTCTTTCCCTTTAGTAAAAGGAAAGACCTTAATAATAATAATCAGAAGAAATACAGTAAGGTCTTTCCCTTTAGTAAAAGGAAAGACCTTAATAATAATTAAAAACCAATTGTTCAGAGAACCATTGATGGTCTTTCCACTAGTAATGATTTTTTTTATATAAAAATATTAAAATTTGCTTTTAAATGTCAATTTCAGCGTCAAATGACAACTTATTGTACGCTGATCTAAAAATATAAGGTTTATATACAAAAAGATATAAATAAGGGAGATAATTTTCTACTTCCGGTTCAAAATATGTTACTTCCGGTACTGTCTTATAGATTACTTGACGCTGATTCCAAAAATATATGGTTTTACATACTTTTACAATAATTTATACCAAAAATTAGCTACTTCCGGTTTGCAAAAGGTCACTTCCGGTTAGCTTTTTCAACGTCATATTGCTTGCAACCTAATGCAAAAAGTCTAATAGCTTTAACATGAATATATATGAGATAAAAGCAAAGGTCAAAATCTTGAATATTAAATTAACATATGACCTTGAGCTCAATTTCAAGGTCATAAACTAAGGACCTCAAATCAAAAGACTCTAGGTCTTTACTTTATATTGTTAATGAGTTATATTACCATACAACTGATATTAGATATAAAAGGGGGGAAAACTAACATCAAATGTTTACGTACCCTTTTGACTAAAATTTATGTGTAACTACATGTCGCGACTAACAATTGTGTGAAAATATTTTGTCGATATCTTATAAGATTTCTGAAAATAAGCGATAACAAGCCAAAATCAAAATTTTGAACATGACCTTGACCTTTGACCTTGACCTCATTTTCATTTTTTTGAACCAAGGACCTTAAATCAAAAGACCCTAGGCCTATGTCACTTATCGTTTACCAGTTAGAAATGCAAATCAGTTATATCATATACAAAAGGGGGAATAACTCTCATATGGAGTCTCCGGATAGCTTCGACTAAAATTATTCATTTCATCCTGAGGATATAACGAGCAATTTGGTAAAATAAATTTGTCGGTTTCTTATATGGTTGCGACATATAAGTGATAACAAGAAAAACAGTGTTCGGGGAGATAACTCTTACATGGAAAAGATTTTTGTTACGCGGTGTCAGTTTCAAAAGCGTATTAACTCTTCGATATCATATACAAAATATCTAAGTGACATCTTGTGAAACAAAAAGTTAGCGAAGCAAAAAAAATTAGGCGGAAGAAAAAAAATAATAATAATCAGAAGAAAACCAATAGGTCTTTCCACGGAAAAGTGGAAAGACCTAATAATCAGAAGAAGAAATACAGTAAGGTCTTTCCCTCTAGTAAAAGGAAAGACCTTAATAATCAGAAGAAATACAGTAAGGTCTTTCCCTTTAGTAAAAGGAAAGACCTTAATAATTAAACTGTCAATTGTTCTTGAACAATTGAGAGGTCTTTCCTTTGGTAATGTAAAATGCATGTTCCAACGGACGTAGAATGTATTGAAAAGGTCAAGGTCAACCTTAAAAAGCTCGAAAACACACTAAAAATCCTTTAAATAAGGTTAAAAACACTAAATTCGCTATCTGGGACATGACCTTGACCTTTGACCTTTTGACCTTTGTCAAGGTCATTGGTCCCCAATACCATGACTGAAGACCTTAAGGGTCTAGGACCTTTGGTTATATAGTAAAAGCTGATTTTGTCTTTTCATAAACCTAAAACAGGGGTTATGCCCCTTATAGAAAGGTCAAATCTCTTTGGTCAAAATGTAACAAAGTTGCGCCATAATGACCCAAACATTTTCCACCATTTAAAACTTCTGTAAGTATAATGGTTTCTGAGATTATCCCATAACAAGGTGTTAGGTCAAAGGTCAAGGTCAACATATAAATTTGACCTTGAGGTATTTTTTAAAGATACATGCAATGATGATGATTGGTGAAGATCCTAGGTGTCTACGACTTACGGTTTCTGAGTTTTGGTGGCCAACCGACACCGGTTAATTTTCATAGGGGCATAACCCTACCAATGAGTCGTTGAATCTTTTCGATCCAAATGTAACGAAGAACCGGGGTCTGGTCCTGAACAAATTTCACCCTTCCTTTTTTTTCTACCTATTACGGTGACGGTGTTGGAACGATAACAAGGTTTTTGGGTTTCGGAGGGATTACTCCGAACCGACAAAATATTTCGACTCACAGGGTGAGTTCCGGATAGGTATTCATGACACCGATACAAAGTGTGAACATGAAAGCGACACGTCTTACGGTTACGGAGGGAAATTTTGTCAAAGTTTGGCGGAACAAGAAGAATAATAATAATAATAATAATAATAATCAGAAGAAATACAGTAAGGTCTTTCCCTTTAGTAAAAGGAAAGACCTTAATAATCAGAAGAAATACAGTAAGGTCTTTCCCTTTAGTAAAAGGAAAGACCTTAATAATAATTAAACTGTCAATTGTTCTTGAACAATTGAGAGGTCTTTCCTTTTGTAATGTAAAATTCATGTTCCAACAGACGTAGAATGTATTGAAAAGGTCAAGGTAAACCTTAAAAAGCTTGAAAACACACTTAAATTCCTTTATACAAGGTTAAAAACACTAAATTCGCTATCTGGGACATGACCTTGACCTTTGACCTTTTGACCTTTGACTAGGTCATTAGTCCCAATGCCATTACTGAAGACCCCAAGGGTCTAAGACCTTTGGTTATATAGTAAAAGCTGATTTTCTCTTATCAGAAACCTAAAACAGGGGTTATGCCCCTTAAAAAAAGGTCAAATCTCTTCGGTCAAAATGTAAAAAAGTTGCGCCATAATGACCCAAACATTTTCCACTATTTTAAACTTCTGTAAGTATAATGGTTTCTGAGATTATCCCATAACAAGGTTTTAGGTCAAAGGTCAAGGTCAACATACAAATTTGACCTTGAGGTATTTTCAAAGATACATGAATTGATGATGATTGTGTAGATCCTAGGTGTCTACGACTTACGGTTTTTGAGTTTTGGTGGCCAACCGACACCAGTTAATTTTCATAGGGGCATAACCCTACCAATGAGTTGTTGAATCTTTTCGATCCAAATGTAACGAAGAACCGGGGTCAGGTCCTGAACAAATTTCACCCTTCATTTTTTTTCTACCTATTACGGTTACGTGTGTTGGAACGATAACAAGGTTTTTTGGTTTCGGAGGGATTACTCCGAACCGACAAAATATTTCGACTCACAGGGTGAGTTTCGGATAGGTATTTATGACACCAATACAAAGTGTGAACATGAAAGCGACATGGTTTACGGTTACGGAGGGAAATTTTGTCAAAGTTTGGCGGAACAAAAAGAATAATAATAATAATTAAACTGTCAATTGTTCCTGAACAATTGAGAGGTCTTTCCTTTTGTAATGTAAAATACATGTTCCAACAGACGTAGAATGTATTGAGAAGGTCAAGTCAACCTTAAAAAGCTCGAAAGCACACTAAAAATCCTTTATATAAGGTTAAAAACACTAAATTCGCTATCTGGGACATGACCTTGACCTTTGACCTTTTGACCTTTGTCAAGGTCATTACTGCCCAATGCCATTACTGAAGACCCCAAGGGTCTAGGACCTTTGGTTATATAGTAAAAGCTGATTTTGTCTTTCAGAAACCTAAAACAGGGGTTATGCCCCTTATAGAAAGGTCAAATCTCTTTGGTCAAAATGTAACAAAGTTGCGCCATAATGACCCAAACATTTTCCACTATTTAAAACTTCTGTAACTATAATGGTTGCTGAGATTATCCCATAACAAGGTGTTAGGTCAAAGGTCAAGGTCAACATACAAGTTTGATCTTGAGATATTTTTCAAAGATACATAAATTGATGATGATTGGTGAAGATCCTAGATGTCTACGACTTACGGTTTCTGAGTTTTGGTGGCCAACCGACACCGGTTAATTTTCATAGGGGCATAACCCTACCAATGAGTCGTTGAAACTTTTCGATCCAAATGTAACGAAGAACCAGGGTCTGGTCTTGAACAAATTTCACCCTTTGTTTTTTTTCTACCTATTACGGTTACGGTGTTGGAACGATAACAAGGTTTTTGGGTTTCGGAGGAATTACTCCGAACCGACAAAATATTTCGACTCACAGGGTGAGTTCCAGATAGGTATTCATGACACCTATACAAAGTGTGAATATGAAAGCGACACGTCTTACGGTTACGGAGGCTAACTTCGTCAAAGTTTGGCGGAACAAAAAGAATAATAATTAAACTGTCAATTGTTCTTGAACAATTGAGAGGTCTTTCCTTTTGTAATGTAAAATACATGTTCAAACAGACGTAGAATGTATTGAAAAGGTCAAGTCAACCTTAAAAAGCTCGAAAAACACTAAAAATCCTTTATATAAGGTTAAAAACACTAAATTCGCTATCTGGGACATGACCTTGACCTTTGACCTTTTGACCTTTGTCAAGGTCATCAGTCCCCAATGCCATTACTGAAGACCCCAAGGGTCTAGGACCTTTGGTTATATAGTAAAACCTGATTTTGTCTTTCAGAAACCTAAAACAGGGGTTATGCCCCTTAAAAAAAGGTCAAATCTTTTTGGTCAAAATGTAACAAAGTTGCGCCATAATGACCCAAACATTTTCCACTATTTAAAACTTCTGTAAGTATAATCGTTCCTGAGATTATCCCATAACAAGGTGTTAGGTCAAAGGTCAAGGTCAAGATACAAATATGACCTTGAGGTATTTTACAAAGATACATGAATTGATGATGATTGGTGAAGATCCTAGGTGTCTACGACTTACGGTTTCTGAGTTTTGGTGGTCAACCGACACCGGTTAATTTTCATAGGGGCATAACCCTACCAATGAGTCGTTGTATCTTTTCGATCCAAATGTAACGAAGAACCGGGGTCTGGTCCTGAACAAATTTCACCTTTTTTTTTTTTTCTACCTATTACGGTTACAGTGTTGGAACGATAACAAGGTTTTTGGGTTTCGGAGGGATTACTCCGAACCGACAAAATATTTCGACTAACAGGGTGAGTTCCAGATAGGTATTCATGACACCGATACAAAGTGTGAACATGAAAGCGACACGTCTTACGGTTAGGCTGCTAAACTTCGTCAAAGTTTGGCGGAAGAATAATAATAATAATTAAACTGTCAATTGTTCTTGAACAATTGAGAGGTCTTTCCTTTTGTAATGTAAAATACATGTTCCAATAGACGTAGAATGTATTGAAAAGGTCAAGGTCAACCGTTAAAAAGCTTGAAAACACACTAAAAATCCATTAAATGAGGTTAAAAACACTAAATTCGCTATCTGGGACATGACCTTGACCTTTGACCTTTTGACCTTTGTCAAGGTCATTAGTCCCCAATGTCATTGCTGAAGACCCCATGGGTCGAGGACCTTTGGTTATATAGTAAAAGATGATTTTGTCTTTCCAGAAACCTAAAACAGGTGTTATGCCCCTTAAAAAAAGGTCAAATCTCTTCGGTCAAAATGTAACAAAGTTGTGCCTTAATGACCCAAACATTTTCCACTATTTAAAACTTCTGTAAGTATAATGGTTTCTGAGATTATCCCATAACAAGGTGTTAGGTCAAAGGTCAAGGTCAACATACAAATTTGACCTTGAGGTATTTTTCAAAGATACATGAATTGATGATGATTGGTGAAGATCCTAGGTCTCTACGACTTACGGTTTCTGAGTTTTGGTGGTCCACCGACACTGGTTAATTTTCATAGGGGCATAACCCTACCAATGAGTCGTTGAATCTTTTCGATCCAAATGTAACGAAGAACCGAGGTCTGGTCCTGAACAAATTTCACCCTTTGTTTTTTTTCTACCTATTATGGTTACGGTGTTGGAACGATAACAAGGTTTTTTGGTTTCGGAGGGATTACTCCGAACCGACAAAATATTTCGACTAACAGGGTGAGTTTCAGATAGGTATTCATGACACCGATACAAAGTGTGAACATGAAAGCGACACGTCTTACGGTTTAGGCTGCTAACTTCGTCAAAGTTTGGCGGAACAAAAAGAATAATAATCAGAAGAAATACAGTAAGGTCTTTCCTTATAGATAAAGGAAAGACCTTAATTAAACTGTCAATTGTTCTTGAACAATTGAGAGGTCTTTCCTTTTGCAATGTAAAATAAATGTTCAAATAGACGTAGAATGTATTGAAAAGCTTTAAAACACACTGAAAATCCTTTAAATAAGGTTAAAAACACTAAATTCGCTATCTTGTACATGACCTTGACCTTTGACCTTTTGACCTTTGTCAAGGTCATTAGTCCCCAATGTCATTGCTGAAGACCCCATGGGTCTAGGACCTTCGGTTATGTAGTAAAAGCTGATTTTGTCTTTTCAGAAACGTAAAAGAGGCTTTATTCCCCTTAAAAAAAGGTCAAATCTCTGCGGTGAAAATGTAACAAAGTTGCGCCGTAATGACCCAAACATTTTCCACTATTTAAAATTTCTGTAAGTATAATGGTTACTGAGATTATCCCATAACAAGGTGTTAGGTCAAAGGTCAAGGTCAAAATACAAATTTGACCTTGAGGTTTTTTTCAAAGATACATGAATTGATGATGATTGGTGAAGATCCTAGGTGTCTACGACTTACGGTTTCTGAGTTTTGGTGGTCAACCGACACCGGTTAATTTTCATAGGGGCATAACCCTACCAATGAGTCGTTGAATCTTTTCGATCCAAATGTAACGAAGAACCGGGGTCTGGTCTTGAACAAATTTCACCCTTTGTTTTTTTTCTACCTTTTACGGTTACGGTGTTGGAACGATAACAATGTTTTTTGGTTTCGGAGGGATAACTCCGAACCGACAAAATTTTTCGACTAACAGGGTGAGTTCCGGATAGGTATTCATGACACGAATACAAAGTGTGAATATGAAAGCGACACGTCTTACAGTTAACGCGGCTAAATTTGTCAAAGTTTGGCGGAAAAAGAATAATAATAATAATAATAAACAGAAGAAATACAGTAAGGTCTTTCCCTTTTGTAAAAGGAAAGACCTTAATAATAAACAAAAGAAATACAGTAAGGTCTTTCCCTTTTGTAAAAGGAAAGACCTTAATAAACAGAAGAAATACAGTAAGGTCTTTCCCTTTTGTAAAAGGAAAGACCTTAATAATAATAAAATGTCAATTGTTTTTGAACAATTGAGAGGTCTTTCCTTTTCATAATGTAAAATACATGTTCCAATAGTCGTAGAATGCATTGAAAAGCTCTCAAACACACATAAAACCGTTAAAATATGACAAAAACAACAAATTCGCTTTTTAGGACATGACCTTGACTTTTGACCTTGTGACCTTTGTAAAGGTCATTGGTCCACGATGTCATTATATAAGACCCCATGGGTCTAGGACCTTTGGTTCAAGAGTTAAAGCTAATCTTGTCTTTTCAGAAACCGTTAATGGGGGTTATGCCCCTTAAGGGTATGTCAAAGCTCTTCGGTCAAAATGTAAAAAAGTTGCGCCTTAGTCAACTCAACATTTTTCACTATTTACTATTTCTGTAAGTATAATCGTTTTTGAGATATCCAATAAAAAGTTGAAAGGTCAAAGGTCAAGGTCAACCTTAAAAAGCTTGAAAACACACTAAAAATTCTTTATATAAGGTTAAAAACACTAAATTCGCTATCTGGGAGATGACCTTGACCTTTAACCTTTTGACTTTTGTCAAGGTCATTACTCCACAATGTCATTGCTGAAGACCCCATGGGTCTAGGACCTTTGGTTATGTAGTAAAAGCTGATTTTGTCTTTTCAGAAACCTAAAACAGGGGTTATGCCCCTTACAAAAAGGTCAAATCTCTTCGGTCAAAATGTAACAAAGTTGCGTCGTAATGACCCAAACATTTTCCACTATCTAAAACTTCTGTAAGTATAATGGTCTCTGAGATTATCCCATAACAAGGTGTTAGGTCAAAGGTCAAGGTCAACATACAAATTTGACCTTGAGGTATTTTTCAAAGATACATGAATTGATGATGATTGGTGAAGATCCTAGGTGTCTACGACTTACGGTTTCTGAGTTTTGGTGGCCAACCGACACCGGTTAATTTTCATAGGGGCATAACCCTACCAATGAGTCGTTGAATCTTTTCGATCCAAATGTAACGAAGAACCGGGGTCTGGTCCTGAACAAATTTCACCCTTTGTTTTTTTTCTACCTATTACGGTTACGGTGTTGGAACGATAACAAGGTTTTTGGGTTTCGGAGGGATTACTCCGAACCGACAAAATATTTCGACTCACAGGGTGAGTTCCGGATAGGTATTCATGACACCGATACAAAGTGTGAACATGAAAGCAACACGTCTTACGGTTACGGAGGGAAATTTTGTCAAAGTTTGGCGGAACAAGAAGAATAATAATAATCAGAAGAAATACAGTAAGGTCTTTCCTTATAGAAAAAGGAAAGACCTTAATTAAAATGTCAATTGTTCTTGAACAATTGAGAGGTCTTTCCTTTTCGAAATGTAAAGTACATGTTCCAATAGGCTTAGAATGCATTGAAAAGCTCTCAAACACACATAAAACCGTTAAAAATGACAACAACAACAAATTCGATAATTTGGACATGACCTTGACTTTTGACGTTTCAACCTTTGTGAAGGTCATTGGTCCACAATGTCATTGTAAAAGACCCCATTGGTCTAGGACTTTTCGTTCAAGAGTTAAGGCTAATTTTACCTTTTCAGAAACCGTTAACGGCGGTTATGCCCCTTAAGAATATGTCAAATCCTTTCGGTCAAAATGTAAAAAAGTTGTGCCTCAGTCACCTAAACATTTTTCACTGTTTACTATTTCTGTAAGATTAACAGTTTTTGAGATATCGATTAAAAAGTTGAAAGGTCAAAGGTCAAGGTCAACCTTAAAAACGTTTAAAACACACTATAAATCCTTAAAATAAGGTCAAAAACACAAAATTCGCTATCTGGGACATGACCTTGACCTTTGACCTTGTGACATTTGTCAAGGT
Organism: Mytilus edulis; assembly: GCA_019925275.1. NCBI lineage: Eukaryota > Metazoa > Mollusca > Bivalvia > Mytilida > Mytilidae > Mytilus > Mytilus edulis. The sequence continues at coordinate 107,499,670 of CM034353.1, read as the reverse complement.
CATTAGTCCCCAATGTCATTGCTGAAGACCCCATGGGTCTAGGACCTTTGGTTATATAATAAAAGCTGATTTTGTCTTTTCAGAAACCTAAATCAGGGGTTATGCCCCTTACAGAAAGGTCAAATCTCTTCGGTCAAAATGTAACAAAGTTGCGCCTTAATGACCCAAACATTTTCCACTATTCAAAACTTCTATAAGTATAATGGTTTCTGAGATTATCCCATAACAAGGTGTAAGGTCAAAGGTCAAGGTCAACATACACATTTGACCTTGAGGTATTTTTCAAAGTCACATGAATTGATGATGATTGGTGAAGATCCTAGGTGTCTACGACTTACGGTTTCTGAGTTTTGGTGGTCAACCGACACCGGTTAATTTTCATAGGGGCATAACCCTACCAATGAGTCGTTGAATCCTTTCAATCCAAATGTAACGAAGAACCGGGGTCTGGTCCTGAACAAATTTCACCCTTCGCTTTTTTTCTACCTCTTACGGTTACAGTGTTTGAACGATAACAAGGTTTTTTGGTTTCGGAGGGATTACTCCGAACCGACAAAATATTTCGACTCACAGGGTGAGTTCAGGATAGGTATTCATGACACCTATACAAAGTGTGAATATGAAAGCGACACGTCTTACGGTTAACGCGGATAAATTTGTCAAAGTTTGGCGGAACAAAAAGAATAATAATAGTCAGAAGAAATACAGTAAGGTCTTTCCCTTTAGTAAAAGGAAAGACCTTAATAATAATAATAATAATAATAATAATAATAATCAGAAGAAATACAGTAAGGTCTTTCCCTTTTGTAAAAGGAAAGACCTTAATTAAACTGTCAATTGTTCTTGAACAATTGAGAGGTCTTTCCTTTTGTTATGTAAAATACATATTCCAATAGACGTAGAATGTATTGAAAAGCTTTAAAACATACTGAAAATCTTTTAAATACGGTTAAAAACACTAAATTTGCTATATGGGACATGACCTTGACCTTTGTCAAGGTCATTAGTCCCCAATGATATTGCTCAAGACCCCATGGGTCTAGGACCTTTGGTTATATAGTAAAAGCTGATTTTGTCTTTTTAGAAACCTAAAACAGGCTTTATGCCCCTTAAAAAAAGGTCAAATCTCTTCGGTCAAAATGTAACAAAATTGCGCCGTAATGACCCAAACATTTTCCACTATTTAAAACTTCTGTAAGTATAATAGTTTCTGAGATTATCCCATAACAAGGTGATAGGTCAAAGGTCAAGGTCAACATACAAATTTGACCTTGAGGTATTTTTCGAAGATACATAAATTGATGATGAATGGTGAATATCCAAGGTGTCTACGACTTACGGTTTCTGAGTTTCGGTGGTCAACCGACACCAGTTAATTTTCATAGGGGCATAACTCTACCAATGAGTCGTTGAATCTTTTCGATCAAAATGTAAAGAAGAACCGGGGTCTGGTCCTGAACAAATGTCACTCTTCGTTTTTTTTCTACCTATTACGGTTACGGTGTTGGAACGATAACAAGATTTTTGGGTTTCGGAGGGATTACTCCGAACCGACAAAATATTTCGACTAACAGGGTGAGTTCCGGATAGGTATTCATGACACGGATACAAGGTGTGAACATGAAAGCGACACGTCTTACGGTTAAGGCTGCTAACTTTGTCAAAGTTTGGCGGAAGAACAATAATAATAATAATAATAATAAATATAAATCAATTGCTTTTAAAAAGCAATTGTAAACGGTCTTTCCCCCTTTGAAATTGATTATATGGGGGGGGGGGGGGGGGGGGTTGTTTGTTTGTTTCGGTATGGGGTCTATATTATTGTGTTACCGGAGAAGTTTCATGTTTAGTTTGGAAAGTTTTTATTTTATTTTAGGTACAGCGCGCGCCAGATTGAGGAGACACCACGTGACGCGGGTTTATATTAACAAAAACTTAGTCTTTTTATTTCTTTTTAGGTGGGGACGTTAAACAGACAACATCTATAGAGATGGAATGTACACAATGTAATTTCTTTTGTCATTGTAGGAAATTGACATTTTGTTCACAGTTCACCAGCAGTGCATGATTTGGATTTAATTGATCCGGTGTAACTTTAAAACACGTTTAAGGATTATTTTCTTAAAATGTACATTTTTCAGCACAAGTTTTGTAACAGATAAGTTTTTCAATCCAGGAGCGGACATTTTTATTGTAGGATTTCACTGAGATTTACGGACCTAGCAAGCGATTTTTACGGCATTGCCATTTTTTTTCTCTAGGAAAAGCTTTGAGAGATATCTGCACCAAGTTTTTTTATAAACTTTTAGTACATGTATGCCCTGCTGACTGCAAATTTTGAGGTCGATTGTACTTGTAGTTTCAGAGTACATGTGGATTTTTTTTCAGAAGTGACGCAAGAACAATATTAAATTTCAATGTTTCATGAAACATGATTGATTGATCATGATTGATTGATTGATTGATTGATTGATTGATTGATTGATTGATTGATTGATTGATTGATTGATTAGTTGGTTGGTTGGTTGGTTGGTTGGTTGGTTAAACAGTTAAACACGTTGGATAGGGTCAATTGAAACAGCGAAAAAGAAACAAAGATCTTGGACCCTATATTAAGCACATGAGACTGAAACATGATTGATTGATCATGATCATGATTGATTGATTGATTGATTGATTGATTGATTGATTGATTGATTGATTGATTAATTGATTGATTGATTAGTTGGTTGGTTGGTTGGTTGGTTGGTTGGTTGGTTAAACGGTTAAACACGTTGGATAGGGTCAATTGAAACAGCGAAAAAGAAACAAAGATCTTGGACCCTATATTAAGCACATGAGACTGAAACATGATTGATTGATCATGATCATGATTGATTGATTGATTGATTGATTGATTAGTTGGTTGGTTGGTTGGTTAAACGGTTAAACACGTTGGATAGGGTCAATTGAAACAGCGAAAAAGAAACAAAGATCTTGGACCCTATATTAAGCACATGAGACTGAAACATGATTGATTGATCATGATCATGATTGATTGATTGATTGATTGATTGATTAATTGATTGATTAGTTGGTTGGTTGGTTGGTTGGTTGGTTGGTTAAACGGTTAAACACGTTGGATAGGGTCAATTGAAACAGCGAAAAAGAAACAAAGATCTTGGACCCTATATTAAGCACATGAGACTGAAACATGATTGATTGATCATGATCATGAATGATTGATTGATTGATTGATTGATTGATTGATTGATTGATTGATTGATTAATTGATTGATTAGTTGGTTGGTTGGTTGGTTAAACGGTTAAACACGTTGGATAGGGTCAATTGAAACAGCGGAAAAGAAACAAAGATCTTGGACCCTATATTAAACACATGAGACTGAAACATGATTGATTGATCATGATCATGATTGATTGATTGATTGATTAATTGGTTGGTTGGTTGGTTGGTTAAACACATTGGATAGGGTCAATTGAAACAGCGAAAAAGAAACAAAGAAGATCTTGAACCCTATGATAAACACATGAGACGGAATCATGATTGATTGATTGATTGATTGATTGATTGATTGATTGATTGATCATGATCATGATCATTATTGGTTGATTTATCATGATCATGATTGATTGGTTGGTTGGCAAACACACATAAAACTCTTCAAGTAGTGCCCCAAATCACATATGTACATGACCTAGACCTTTGACCTTGTAACCTTTGTCAAGGTCATTGCTTCACAATGTCATTTCAAAAGACCCTATGGGTCAAGGTCATTTGGTTTAAGAGTTTTGTCTTATAATGGCTTTATATAAACCATCAATGGGGATTATGTCCCTTACACAATGGTAAAACCAATACAGTCGAAATGTAACAAAGTTGCCCCTTGAGGTACCAAACATTTTTCACTATGTAAATTTTCTGTATCTATAACCATTCCAAAGTTATAGGGAAATCAAAGACCAATAAAAATCTAAAATACGACCTTGACCTTTGACCTTGACCTTATTTAAAAATTTTTGGACCAAGGATCTAAAATCAAAATACCCTAGGTCTCTATCAATTATGGTTTTCCAGTTTAAAATACATTTCAAAATTTCAAAAACAAAAGGGGAAATAACTCTCATATGGAATCTCCATACGGCTTCGGTCAAAATAAAACAGAACATCCTGAGGATGTAACGCGCCATTTGGAAAAATAAATTTGTCAGTTTCTTATACGGTTGTGAAGATTAAGCGATAACAAGAAAAACAGTGTTCGGGAGATAACTCTTATATGGGAAAGTGTTCGGTTAAGCAGGGTTAGTCTCAAAAGCGCATAAACTGTTCGATATCATATTTCATTTATCTAAGCGACATCTTGCGAAACAAAAAAACAGCGAAGGAAAAAAAAGTTGGCGGAAGAAAAAAAATAATAATAATCAGAACAAAAACAATAGGTCTTTCATCCGAAAGGTGAAAGACCTAATTAAACTGTCAATTGTTCTTGAACAATTGAGAGGTCTTTCCTTTTGTAATGTAAAATAAATGTTCAAAAAGACGTAGAATGTATTGAAAAGCTTTTAAAACACACTGAAAATCCTTTAAATAAGGTTAAAAACACTAAATTCGCTATATGGGACATGACCTTGACCTTTGACCTTTTGACCTTTGTCAAGGTCATTAGTCCCCAATGTCATTGCTGAAGACCCCATGGGTCTTGGACCTTTGGTTATATAGAAAAAGCTGATTTAGTCTTTTCAGAAACCTAAAACAGGCTTTATGCCCCTTAAAAAAAGGTCAAATCTCTCCGGTCAAAATGTAACAAAGTTGCGCGGTAATGACCCAAACATTTTCCACTATTTAAAACTTCTGTAAGTATAATGGTTGTTGCTGAGATTATCCCATAACAAGGTGTTAGGTCAAAGGTCAAGGTCAACATACACATTTGACCTTGAGGTATTTTTCAAAGTCACATGAATTGATGATGAATGGTGAAGATCCTAGGTCTATGACTTACGGTTTCTGAGTTTTGGTGGTCCACCGACACCGGTTAATTTTCATAGGGGCATAACCCTACCAATGAGTCGTTGAATCTTTTCGATCCAAATGTAACGAAGAACTGGGGTCTGGTCCTAAACAAATTTCACCCTTTGTTTTTTTTCTACCTATTATGGTTACGGTGTTGGAACGATAACAAGGTTTTTTGGTTTCGGAGGGATTACTCCGAACCGACAAAATATTTCGACTAACAGGGTGAGTTCCAGATAGGTATTCATGACACCGATACAAAGTGTAAACATGAAAGGGACACGTCTTACGGTTTAGGCTGCTAACTTCGTCAAAGTTTGGCGGAAGAATAATAATAATAAACAGAAGAAATACAGTAAGGTCTTTCCCTTTTGTAAAAGGAAAGACCTTAATTAAAAACCAATTGTTCAGAGAACCATTGATGGTCTTTCCACCAGTTAAGACCTTTTTTCATATGAAAATATTAAAATTTGGTTTTAAATGTCAATTCTAATATGACGTGCTTCTTTCGCTTTGTAAACAACACCGTGATAAAATTCTCGATATATCTATACTTAGCGCAGACTCCAAGATGTACACAAATGGCTGTTTAAATATGCCTCCCACGTAAATCCACATGTATCGTAACCTATGTGTAAACCTATGTGTAAATTTACACATGGCCTGGGCCGTGATATTCGTTAATTTTATCCCTCGCTAACGCTCAGGATAAAATTCGAATATCACGGCCCAGGCCATGTGTAAATTTCCAACAAATCTATGGCTTCCATGAATTATTTCTTAATTTTAGCGTCAAATGACAGCTTATTGAACGCTTATTCAAAAAATATATGGTTTCTATACAAAAAGATATAAATAAGGGAAATCATTTTTACTTCCGGTTTTAAATATGTTACTTCCGGTAATTTTTTATTGTTTACTTGACACTGATTCCAAAAATATATGGTTCTTTATACTTTTTCATTAATGAAGTTTAATAAATATAGCTACTTCCGGTTTACAAAAGGTCACTTCCGGTTGTCTTTTTCTAGATCACATTGCTTGCAACCTAATTTAAAAAGTCCCAAGTCTTGATCATGTATACATATGAGGTAAAAGCAAAGGTCAAAATCTAGAACGTTACATTTACCTATGACCTTGAGCTCAATTTCGAGGTCATCAACCAAGGACCTCAAATCAAAAGACTCTAGGCCTCTACTATATATAGTTAATGAGTTGTATTACCTTACAACTAATATTAGATATAAAAGGGGGCAAAACTGGCATCAAATGTCTATGTACTCTTTCGACTAAAATCTACGTGTTACCACATGTCGCAACTAACAATTTAGTAAAATAATTTGTCGATAAGTTATACGGCTTTTGAAAATAAGTGAAAATAAGCCAAAATCAAAATTTATAATATGACCTTGACCTTTGACCTTGACCTTATTTTCATTTTTGTGGACCAAGGACCTCAAATCAAAAGACCCTAGGTCTCTATCACTTATGGTTTACCAGTTAGAAATGCAAATTCTTATATCAAACATAAAAGGGGGGATAACTCTCATATGGAATCTATATACGGCTTCGGTCAAAATAAAACAGAACATCCTGAGGATATAACGAGCAATTTGGAAAAATAATTTTGTCGGTTTCTTATACGGTTGCGAAGCCTTAGAGATAACAAGAAAAACAGTGTTTGGGGAGATAACTCTTATTTAGGAAAGTATTCGGTTAAGCAGAGTTGGTTTCAAAAGCGTATAAACTGTTCAATATCATATTCCAAAAATCTAAGCGACATCTTGCGAAACAAAAAAACAGCGAAGGAAAAAAATTAGGCGGAAGAAAAAAAAAAAAAAAAAAAATAATAATAATAATAATCAGAAGAAATCCAATAGGTCTTTCCACGGAAAAGTGGAAAGACCTAATAATAATTAAAAACCAATTGTTCAGAGAACAATTGAAGGTCTTTCCATCAAAACAATGTATTTTGATATGAAAAGTTGTGAAACTAAGTTTAAAATGTCATTTCAATCGTCAAATGATAGCTCCTAGTAAGCTGATTCCAAAAATATATTGTTTCCATACATTTTTTTTAAATAAGGGAGATAATTTGTTACTTCCGGTTTGAAAAATGTTACTTCCGATTATATTTGAATATTTACTTGACACTGATTCCAAAAATATCTGGTTCTATATACTTTTATATTAAAAAGTACAAAGAAATAGCTATTTCCGGTTTACAAAAGGTCACTTCCGGTTGTTTTTTACAAGGTTAAATGGTTTGATATCTTTTTCTAAAAGTTGTATATCTTTATCATGTATACATATAGAATAAAAGCAAAGGTCAAAATCTAGAACGTCAAATTAAGCTATGACCTTGAGATCAGTTTCAAGGTCATAAACCAAGGACCTCAAATCAAAAGACCATAGGTCTTTATTATATTTAGTTAATGAGTTATATCACCAAACGCGTATTTTTAAATACAAGAGGGGAGAAAACTCCCTTTTACATTCAACGTACGCTTGCAATCAAAATTTACATCTTACGACATGTCGCAACTAACAATTTAGTAAAAATAATTTGTTGATATCTTATACAGTCTTTGGATATAAGTGAAAATAAGCCAAATTCAAATATTAGAATATGACCTTGACCTTTGACCTTGACCTAATTTTCATTTTTTGGGACCAAGGACCTCAAATCAAAAGATCCTAGGTCTCTATCACTTATGATTTATAAGATAGAAATTCATATCACTTATATCAGATGCATAAGGGGAAATAACTCTCATATGGAGCGGTCATATCGCTTCGGTCAAAATAGAACAAATCATGCGAAGGATATAACGAGCAATTTTGTAAAATAAATTTGTCATAATCTTTTACGGTTGCGAAGGAGATGTGCTAACAAGGAAAACAGTGTTTGGGGAGATAACTCCTACAAAGAAAAGTATTCGGTTACGCAGGGTAAATTTCAAAAGCGCATAAACTGTTCGATATCATATACCAAATATCAAAGCGACATATTGCGAAACAAATGTTTATCGCAAGAACAAAATTAGGCGGAAGAAAAAAAAAAAATAATCAGAAGAAAAACAATAGGTCTTTCCACAGAAAAGTGGAAAGACCTAATAATAATAATAATAATAATAATAATAATAATAATAATAAACAGAAGAAATACAGTAAGGTCTTTCCCTTTTGAAAAAGGAAAGACCTTAATAAACTGTCAATTGTTCTTGAACAATTGAGAGGTCTTTCCTTTTGTAATGTAAAATACATGTTCCAACAGACGTAGAATGTATTGAAAAGGTCAAGGTCAACCTTAAAAAGCTCGAAAACACACTAAAAATTCTTTATATAAGGTTAAAAACACTAAATTCGCTATCTTGGAAATGACCTTGACCTTTGACCTTTTCACCTTTGTCAAGGTCATTACTCCCCAACGCCATTACTGAAGACCCCAAGGGTCTAGGACCTTTGGTTATATAGTAAAAGCTGATTTTGTGTTTTCAGAAACCTAAAACAGGGGTTATGCCCCTTATAGAAAGGTCAAATCTCTTTGGTCAAAATGTAACAAAGTTGCGCCATAATGATCCAAACATTTTCCACTATTTAAAACTTCTGTTAGTATAATGGTTCCTGAGATTATCCCATAACAAGGTGTTAGGTCAAAGGTCAAGGTCAACATACAAATTTGACCTTGAGGTTTTTTTCAAAGATACATAAATTGATGATGATTGGTGAAGATCCTAGGTGTCTACGACTTACGGTTTCTGAGTTTTGGTGGCCAACCGACACCGGTTAATTTTCATAGGGGCAATGAGTTGTTGAATCTTTTCGATCAAAATGTAACGAAGAACCGGGGACGGGTCCTGAACAAATTTCACCCTTCGTTTTTTTTCTACCTATTACGGTTACGGTGTTGGAACGATAACAAGGTTTTTGGGTTTCGGAGGGATTACTCCGAACCGACAAAATATTTTGACTCACAGGGTGAGTTCAGGATAGGTATTCATGACACCGATACAAAGTGTGAATATGAAAGCGACACGTCTTACGGTTAACGCGGATAAATTTGTCAAAGTTTGGCGGAACAAAAAGAATAATAATAGTCAGAAGAAATACAGTAAGGTCTTTCCCTTTAGTAAAAGGAAAGACCTTAATAATGCAATATCGTGGAACATGCATGCTTCTTGTGAGTACACAGGAGGAAATATATGTTAACAGTGTTACTTACTTTTACGAAGTATATTTAAATATATAGGCAATAAATCATAAGTTATTTAAAGTGCCTTGAAAATATGTATATATATATATATACAACTCGTCTAAACATCAACCCAACAATGTTAGATCTATAAATTTGCTTTCGCAAATTTTTGGTTCTTCCCTCGCCGGGATTCGAACCCATGCTATTGTGATATCGTGACACCAAATCGACTGCACTGCAGCCGTCCCGCTAGACCACACGACCACCTGGGCTCTCATTAAAAGAGCTTTCGGTGGCCATATGTTACCTTTCCACGTCAGTTTTAATCTAGCGGCGTACTACAAGTACATGATATATAAGGCATGAAGATGTTATTGTTACAGATCAGCTAAATTATTCTATAGTAAAGGATCCTACAAATTAATGTAAAATACAGTCACAGAAAATAATTATATTCATAGGTACGTCTGAGTCAGTGACAACCCTACAACAGATGTATCCATCGGATCGCCATCAATGATGGTGATACATGGCTGTGTACATAATGTATATACAACTCGTCTAAACATCAACCCAACAATGTTAGATCTATAAATTTGCTTTCGCAAATTTTTGGTTCTTCCCTCGCCGGGATTCATATATATATATATAAGTACGTCTGAGTCCGTGACAACTCTACAACAGATTTATCCATCTAATCACCATCATTGATGGTGATACATGGCTGTGTACATAATGTATATACAACTCGTCTAAACATCAACCCAACAATGTTAGATCTGTAAATTTGCTTTCGCAAATTTTTGGTTCTTCCCTCACCGGGATTCGAACCCATGCTACTGCGATATCGTGCCACCAAATCGCCTGCACTGTAGCCGTCCCGCTAGACCACACGACCACCTGGGCTCTCATTAAAAGAGCTTTCGGTGGCCATATGTTACCTTTCCACGTCAGTTTTAATCTAGCGGCGTACTACAAGTACATGATATATAAGGCATGAAGATGTTATTGTTACAGATCAGCTAAATTATCTATAGTAAAGGATCCTACAAATTAATGTAAAATACAGTCACAGAAAATAATTATATTCATAAGTACGTCTGAGTCAGTGACAACCCTACAACAGATGAATCCATCGGATCGCCATCAATGATGGTGATACATGGCTGTGTACATAATGTATATACAAGTCGTCTAAACATCAACCCAACAATGTTAGATCTATAAATTTGCTTTCGCAAATTTTTGGTTTTTCCCTCGCCGGGATTCATATATATATATATAAGTACGTCTGAGTCAGTGACAACTCTACAACAGATTTATCCATCTGATCACCATCATTGATGGTGATACATGGCTGTGTACATAATGTATATACAAATCGTCTAAACATCAACCCAACAATGTTAGACCTGTAAATTTGCTTTCGCAAATTTTTGGTTCTTCCCTCACCGGGATTCGAACCCATGCTACTGCGATATCGTGACACCAAATCGCCTGCACTGTAGCCGTCCCGCTAGACCATACGACCACCTGGGCTTCATAAAAAATGAAGCTTTCGCTGGCCATGTGTTACCTTTCCACGTCAGTTTTAATCTAGCGGCGTACTACAGTACATGATATATAAGGCATGGAGATGTTATTGTTACAGATCAGCTCAATTATCTATAGTAAAGGATCCTACAAATTAATGTAATATACAGTCACAGAAAATAAATATATTTATAAGTACGTCTGAGTTAGTGATAACTCTTCAACAGATTTATCCATCGGATCGCCGTCAATGATGGTGATACATGGCTGTGTACATAATGTATATACAACTCGTCTAAACATCAACCCAACAATGTTAGATCTGTAAATTTGCTTTCGCAAATATATATATATATGGCTTGAAAGAGACACTAAATTGATTAGTGGAATGAATGAACTAATGTTGGAGTGTAGAAAAAACTAAAACTAAAACTAGATAAAACAAAAATTAAATAAGATTTGAACAAAACGTTGAGTGTCACTGATATATTTCTGAACAGATTTAAAAATAGCTATATTCATATCATATGAAAATATTTTGTTTCCAAAAAGTAGTAATTCAATTTTTATGTCAACATTATCAACAATGGAGTAAATGGAATCAAGAAGGATCTGTCTTACATCATTATACGTGGGACAAATAAAAAAGAATTGTTGGTTATCCTCAACAGGATGGTTACAGTTTGTGCAAAAAGTGTTCTCATATAAGAACTGATTTAACAAATGAAATTTAAGGTTACTAGCATAATTTCTGAGTTGACAATGACCTATATTAAGTTTCCTTATCCCATTGTTGAAAGGTTTAAATATATCATCAGTCCTATAAAACTTATCCAGTCCACTTCTAAATATTCCCAAACTTGGTGATTTTTGTAGACCCAAGGGAACACTATAGTCTTATAGTGGAAGGAATGAAACTATTAAAATAAGATCTAGTTCTAGCAAATGACGGGTGAAAAGTGTTATTTCATTCCTCAAAGTATAAGGGGTTTGTCTGGGAAGATATGTCTGGAATAACTCATATAAGTATGCAGGTGTAATCCCATTTAATTGTTTATAGAATAGTATAAGCTTATGTTTATTACGTCTATTCTCCAGAGTTTCTAGACCTAATTCAATATAAAGTTTTTGTCTGGAGGAATTACGTCGTAATCCTGTAATAATTCTAGCAGCTTCTATCTGAATATTATCAAGCAGCCCAGTCTCAAACTGAGAGCAATTGACCCAAATAATATCACCATATTCTAATATATGTCTAATAAAAGCATAATAAATACGTATAAGTAAACTCCTATCTAATAAGTGTTTAACTTGACGAACCACAGATAGACGAGAGCATGCTTCTACTCAGATACTACATACTCTGTGAAGGTCAAGTCAAGCAAATGAAATAACCATCTGGCTTTTACAACGGAAATAAATTTGTTAAATCGAAATATCATTGTATGTATATTTTGCTTTTATAGTTCTTTAATGATCTTTGTTTCCTATCGTAGGTCGGTGGTGTTCTCCGTGCACTCCAGCTTCCTCCACTAATAAACACTGGCCGCCACGAAATAGCCTAAATGTGGTGCTAAAATGTGGCGTTAAGACACAAAAAATCAAACTAAGTTAACGTTCTTTGCTAATGAATTTAAATAATTTGATTTAACAACTATAAAAATACTATTTAAATGCACATAGTGCATCTATGTCATAGATAATTTAACTAACTCTGCTAACGTTTTAGATGTTCTGTCAGATTGTGAATTATAACGGAGTGGCTACAGGCAGATGTATTGTTTTTAAGGTAAGTATGTTTCGATTACCTGTGTCAAATACCTAATATCAATTTTACTATGATTTACTTACAATTCGTTGTTTTCTGTAATCGACAAAAACATTTGTTCAAAGAAACCAACTTGATTTGTTTTGTAAAATTCAAAGTAAGAACGAATCATGACTATGATAAACTTCTAATTAATGAATTGCAACCCTCTTGTGTATATTAATCTAACCAGACTGATGTTACATACAATGATGAGATATTTAAAGGCTTAAAACATACCTTAGTGTAAATTATCCATATATTTGACATATTTGTTTCTATTTTCAATGTCAGACATACGTTCACTACTGTTTTCAAAACAACTGGATTTAGATTGAGATTAATTCTATATAAATATACATGAAACATTTTTCCTTAGGCATCAAAATCTTGCCAAACGTATAACGATGTTGATGGCGCAGGTTGTACATGTGATAACACTATTTGTTCAATAAATATATGTGAGTATAAACTAAGGCTTTATATATTCATAATTTTAATTATTGTAATCGTCATTTTGCTTAGTTTCTTTTATTACCTATTCTGAAATCGAACTCGGACTTCTTTCAAACTGAATTTACTATGCGTATTGCTATGTGTTTGATTACCCTTTTCGGGATTTGAATTGTGAATCACTATTTTTCTGTATCGTCCGTTTAATCGTTTTTTCATATTTTGTTTTTGTGAATTGATTAATTCTCACTAAGTTTTTATGCCAAACATAAGTGTATTATCGTCTGACAGGTAAAGTCAAAACTCATTGAAAAATGAAATAATCATCTTAATCAAATCAAGTACATAGAACACTGTGAAATACATATATAATAACAATAATAACAATATTGTCTATGACATAACAAAAATGTTGTCAGATACAAGAATATATCTTTTCTAGTATTCCATTTCCTTCAATATTAGAACATAATTTTTTCGTAATAATAATCTATTTCTAAACTCTCACCTTTGCTGTATTCGTCAAAACTTTCAGAGTTTTGGTCCTCAATGCTCCTCAAACTTGTAACTCATTTTGGCATTTTTAAATTTTTTTTAATTTGAGCGACACTGATGAGTCTTTTGTAGACTAAACGCGCGTCGGCGTAAAAACAAAATTTAATCCTGGTATCTATGATGAGTTTTTTTAACTTCAAAACATAATGCATGTACAGTTTGATATTATCTGTCCTATATTCTGCAAAACAGTGTATTTTGTGTATAGGAAACACAATATCTGTAATATCAGTTCATTTCATAATAATGTTTATCATCAATTTCATATCCCCAGATGAATTTTTGTAAAGCTGTATTTTTATTGTATTAGTTGGTTTTTCATAACTTTTATGTAGTATAAACTTTCATTCGAGTAACAATTTGCCATTTTGAAGAATTACTTTATTTCAGTGAATGAATTTTCCCTTCATCACCCAGGTAAATATCAACAACTGTTTCATTATATTTTAGTTTCTCTAAACGCTTACTATTCCGTCAAACACACATAGCATACAATTTCTCGATAAATCATGCATTAAGAAAACATAAGCTAAAGGATAACCTAAATAGAAACAACAATACAAAGACTTCCTATGTTTGAAGGCACCGCAGGACCAACAATCGTCAGAAGTTATTTTATTCCAATTTACCAACACAATGTCATTACACATTTAATAATGAATCAATTCCCCAATCAGTATTATAATTTTTTTGTAACATATCAAAACTTTGTCATTTAGTTATTTAAGGAGCACCTGAGATCACCCCCAGTTTTTGGTGGGGTTCGTCTTGCTTATACTTTAGTTTTCTATGTTGTGTCTTCTGTACCAGGATTTGTCTGTTTGTCTTTTATTTTTTTGCCATGGCGTTGTCAGTTTATTTTTAATCTATGATTTTGACTATTTTTCTGGTATCTTTGGTCCCTCTTTTAAGCTATGTCACTTCGTGTTGTACATGCAATGAGGAAGGCAAATACGGAGGTATTAGGTGTATTCGAAAAGATAAAGCATTTACAAGGGGGGAATTTTGAACATATGTATAATGACGACAAATTAAAACAGAAAATACCATGGAAAAAACGAAGAAAAAGAAAAACATTAATTACATATTTTGAACATAAACCATTAAAAACAGTCAAAAGAATCTACATAAAAAAATGGTGATGAACACACGTACTCTGGAAGATAAATAGACGACACCAATACCAAAAAGTAAAAAGTCAGAAAATACTGTAACACTACAAGACCAAATGCGCAAAAAAATAGAAGAAAAATAGACGACACCAATACCAAAAGGTAAAAAGTCGGAAACTACTGTAACATTACAAGACCAAATGCGCAAAAAAAAAAGAAAATTGGACAACAAGAAATACGGCTTTTCTGTAAAAAAAAAAAAACTTCATGAATAATCATTTCTTCTCAATAATAAATTTTTCGTAGCAGGCCAATACGTTTGAGCATCAATCGATCATGAAATCCTTATTTGATTTTAAATTAAACAGAGATCGTGTATCTGCTTCCTAGTATTTAAACGTTGACTTAAAAAAAAGTTAGGGCATAAGTGTTGACAGTCTTTTTTTTTTGTTCAAATAATTTCATTTTGTTTCATATGAATTATTAGAACAATACTTGCTTAGTATGAGAAAAGGTACTTTTTTTTTACATATTTGCATCGATAAATTTTCGCGGTATTTTTCACTCGCGAAAGTAAATCGCTCGCAAAACTAGTTGTTTTACAGTAGCTGTACTATTGTATGGTTTCTTTCTTTATAGAAACAACAACTTTCACCACAACTCGGAGCACAACTCCTTCCACAGTTGCTACAACTTTGTCTACCAAAACTCCTACTTCTCCTTCAACAACTCCTTCCACAACAACTTCTTCCACAACAACTCCTACTACAACCCCTACCACGACAACTCGTACAACTACCACAACAGCAATTCCGGCTACAACGACGACAGGTAGAATATCGCTTAAAGAGAATTGGGGCTATCTTTCATTCTCCATTGAGTCGTCAAATTAAGGCAACAGTATCCTTATTTTTTAACCAAGGTCAACCCTTAACTTGTCGACCATCCGGTCTCGCTCCATTTTTTATTCATTCGATTCCTCATAGCTTTGCCATCGATAATAAGTAAAAACACAAAAATACTGAACTCCGAGGAAAATTCAAAAAGGAAAGTCCAAAATCAAAAGACAAAATCAAAAGTCCAAACACATCAAACGAATGGATAACAACTGTCATATTCCTGGCTAAACCTCTCACTCGTATGACAATCGCATCAAATTCAATTACATTATCAACGATGCATGAACAAAACAAACATACTCGAAGAGTAAAAATGTCAAAAATAGGGGTGCAGCAGTCAATGTTGTTTTATCATCTTAATCACTATAAAAACAACAAATGAAACGGAGAAGCACAAAAAGGCATACATCAAATTTTTACATTCTGATTTTGCTTATCTTATACGACTTTAATTATCTATGTAAAGTCAGCACTGGCGTAAATTTGCGCGTTTGAAATTCGCACAGGTAGACATAAAATAATTGTGTGACGGCATACATAAATGAATGCAGAGTCACGTAAGAAAAAGTAGATATAACAAAAAACGGACTTAACTAGTAATAATCATACCTGAAATAATTGTGTGGTTCAAAGTATGTCGGGATACATAAGTACAGTTTCACGTCAAATGTATATCATAGAAAACAGACTCAACAGAAAAAGTAGTATTATTAAATAAAATAGTTTTATCATTCAAATTATGTCAAGATCCATTAGTAAAAGTAAAATTAATAAATGAAATAATTTTGTCGTTCAAAGTATGATGTTTTACATAAGCACAGAGTCACGTCAAATGAATATCTCAAAAAACTGATTTAACAGTAATAAAGACAAGTAAAAGAATACTATAAAACGTTATTAAGAAGATAACCAACGTCAGCACGCAAAATCTATACTTCAAGACCATCTTGTATTATTTGTGCAGTTGATACGGAATATTTATCAACAAGTTCTTGGTATCTTCCGATGAACTTTTTAAGAAAAAGGACGAGACGTTCTTTGACATACTCCTGGTTCATCAATACTTTCTTTCTGCTCAGACACTGGTAAGCTACCGTCTCAATTATTCCTATCTCATCTGTAAATAAAGGAATCAAGTACAAACATTGAACTCAACAATGCGTCAATATATAAGCGTATATACAAGTACACTTTTGTGCACGGATCACCCGCAATGCGAATCAAATGCGGGGTTACATAGTGTCGATTATTGCTCCCGTTTGAGATCAGACAGCGCTAAGACACGAAAAATACAAAAGTCGGATTACTATCCTCAATGATCTGGAATTTCCTTGTATTGCCTGAACACTGTAGTATACGTTTGTATCAGGTTCCAACGAATAGAAGAGGTCAGCCAAGCACCCCGACAGTTATGTGCGTCCTGTAACATTCGGGATAACTCATTCGATTTTGTCTGACTGGATGACAATCGTGATTATGTCGTGACAGATTCTGCTGTTTCGAATCAAAATCGTAACAATGTTCTGTGTTTTCTGGACGGTGTGAAGATCTGGATATAATTGTCATTGCTGTCTTTTGCCGATTGAGTCTAGATTGCGAACTGTCTATGACGAATCCGTTCAGAAACATTCCAGTCATCATTACGAAATTCGGCAATAATACCGTCTGAATCCCAGCTCGTCCCCGAGGGTATCACCACCCTAATAGACAGATCCTCGGTGTTGACATATCAATTATGTGGTCATTTTAAAAAAATTCCTGTTTCAAAACTTTGATTTTTTCGAAAAACTAAGGATTTTCTTATCCCATGAATAGATTACCTTCGCAGTATTTGACACATTTTTTTGCAATTTTGGATCCTCAATTCTCTTCAACTTCGTACTTGTTAAGCTTCATAAATATTTTGATATGAGCGTCACTACTGATGAGACTTATGTAGATGAAGACATAAGACTCATCAGTGACTCTCATTTCAAAATATTTATAGAGCCAAACAAGTTCAAAAAAAGAAGAGCATTGATGATCCAAAACTCCAAAAGGTTGCGCCAAATACGGATAAGGTAATCTATGCCTGGGATAAGACAATCCTTAGTTTTTTTATAAAATGTAAAGTTTTGTAATCAGAAATTTAAAACAATGACCACATTATTGATATTCATGTCAACACCGACATGTTGACTACTTGACTGGTGATACCCTCGGGGTTTAAACGTCCAGCAGCAGTGACATCGACCCAGTGGTGTAAATAGTTATCAAAGGTGACATGATTATAATTTAGTACGCCAGACGCACGTTTCGTCTACATAAGACTCATCAGTGACGCTCATATTAAAATTTTCTAAAGCCAAACAGGTACAAAAAAAGAAGAGCATTGAGAATTCAAAATTCCAAAAGTTTGTGCCAAATACGAATTGTGTACAAAATGTCCAAGGACTCTTATAGATGCTTTGCTACAATATTTTACATACGCATAACCTTTATATACAATTATCTATTTAAGACTATTGTATTATATATAAGGTTTAAATCCTTTCATTGGGAGGGTTTATCTAATTATAATATCGGGTTTAAATCTCTGTTACCTATACCAGGTCAGTATGTGACAGTTGTTTTTCATGCATTTGATGTGTTTGGGCTTTTGATTCTGACATTTTATTGAACTTTACTTTGAGATCGATATTTTGTTATTTCATTTTTTACTGAAACATACCTGATCTTAACCCAATTCAAACATTTTGAATATGCATAACATGAAATATTGGTGGCATGTATATGTCTAGTAGACAAATGATACTTGTTATTCAAATCACCAAACAATGTTCATTCTTAAATGCAGTACCCAATTACTTTCTGATGAATACTTTTGTTTAGTTTAAGTACATATTGTACATTTGTCAATGCCGTTTTGTTTATTTGGTAGCGATACTTAAATACATGTTACACTTTTCCATTAATTTAGGTACAAGGACTTGTCATGTATGTGGAGAAATTACTTTCCAAATTCCATGCAGCAATGGGCAGATTGGAAGAGATTTACCACAAACCTGCAAAACTGGAGAAGACTACTGCATGACAGATATCGTACAAGACGCCCAAGGCAATGTGGATGTTTTCAAAAGGTTTAATCTCATTTTCTATAAATGATTATTTTTAAGGTTTCGAAAATTATTTGTTCATATCAGATACGGTTGGTACGTACCTCAATCGCTGGTGTTGTTTTGGTGCATAAACTAAAATTGAAAACAATCAGTTTTAAATTGCATACGTCCAAGGTGCTTTTCTGGTTTTGCCTTTACTAGGAACAAACAAAGCCGAATATTGGAAAGCCAAGGATGCATAAAAACTTAAACAGTTGAAGAGATATATGAGTTCATCATGTTCATGTACGAGATTTTTTCAATTATCATGAAAAAAAAAGAAAAAAAGAAAAAGGTCGAATATGCATTCAACTGAAAATTTATTTTATTACGGTTCACATTTTCCCTTCGATCCTTTGTCCTTTTGTGTTTCTTTGATACATATTTAAAACGTGGCTGTTTTAAAGAAGAAATTCACAATAAGCAAAAAGACGAGGGGCAAGAAGGACAACTTCTAATTGAGATTCTACAGAGAAAACGCCCTGAATAACTACAGACTATATTCGGTTGATCCTTAGAACGAAAACATGGATTTCTATCTATCTGTTTGACGTCAAACGCGCGATTTTACGTGAAAGTTAATGTTAATCTAACATGTGTCTGTTTGTTTCATTTACGCATGGAATTTGAGAAGACTGTCATATAAAAGAGAGGTTTTGCTACCAGGTTCAATCCACCAATTTCTACATAAGAAAATGCCTGTACCAAGTCAGAAATATGACAGTTGTTATCCATTCGTTAGATGTGTTTAAGCTTTTTATTTTGCCATTTGGTTAGAAACTTTCCTTTTTGAATTTTCCTCGGAGTTCATGATCAGTATTTTTGTGATTCCATTTTTTGTTCATGATTCGATATGATTGTATTCAGTTCCTGCACAAGTAAATGAATCAAATAGTCTTAAATGACTTGAGTTAACTGCATATATCTTCTCAATATAGATTTGCGTTTCTATTTATTTATGGATTTTTTTATTTGTTTCGTTTATATTCATAAAAAAGATAAAAGAATATGTTTCTTAATTAAAATATGGAACAATCAAGTTATAGTCTCTGAACGCCTATTTAACCACTTGCATTTTACTAATTTTGTTTATTTACGGTAACATGCCAAACTCGGTAGTTCCTGCATGATTAAAGTCTGTATGTACCGATCTAAAAAGCAGTTTCTTGAAGCAAATGCAAAGGCAATTGTAACTAACTAATAATTCGTCATAAACCGAAGAATCAATCAACACATATCCAATAGATCAAGTGTAAAGACCTCATAAACAGTCTTTAAAAGAAGTTTTCATGCATATAGACGGCAACTTTATTACTATCATTGTATTGTTATAAATACCAAGTAGGTACGTATATTTATCATTGACAAGTTTATGTGCTTAAAAACTATCAACAAATTAGATTTAAGGTTTTTACAGATGGCGCATAATTATACAGGTAAAAGTTTTATCAAAAGAAAAATGGGTGTCAAGGGGCAAATATTATTAATGCATTCAAAAGGATCAAATCAGAGGATTCCGAAAATCTGACGAAGTTCCAGAACATGACCAATTTACATATTTTACTTTAACTTAATCAATATAGATTGATGCAATTGCCTTTGTTGTTCGATTTAGTTACAATTATATATCGGACATGCGGGCAATTTTTTCCGAGAACAATTTATAGATTATAGAGTTAAATGTCTGTTATATGATATATTTTGTTTCAGATGCGTTGATTTAGCTACATGTGAAAACAAATGGAATACAGAGTCTGCTGGTCTGGATTATTGTAAACATTATGGAGTAGTTCAAAATCCGGATGCTTATTCTTGTCACTTCTGTTGTACCCAAAACAAATGCAACTCTATGCTAGTTCCGAATGCAACCACATGGTATACTAAGACCAATTGAAATGGAAGCAATTGTTATTTTATAGGCAATAAAAGTTTAAACGAAGTGTTCTTTGTGTATTTTCTTCTGATTTCAATGATTTGTGTAAATGTTTATTAATATTTCTACTTTTAAGTACATTACAGAATATAGATATTTATATACATATTTTTTAATGATAAATTTGATTTAAGTATGCGTTCATTTTAATAAGATAAAGGGTCATGCCATCAAAAAACATTTGAAAATAAGCAAAAATCTTTGATATTAAATCCTGTTCTATTTATCAAAAGATGTATAAGGCATTCGAGCCGGAATCAAAAATATTTCCAAATATGATATCCGTAATATTTTCCTAAAATAACTTCCAAGTAACCAATGTCAACAGTCATCATGTACTATGTCTCAATAGCAATTTATACCATAGCAACACATTTCATTAAATAAGCATTAACAAGGTTTGTTATTTTCCTGACCGTCATTCTACACATAATTATGACTAGCAATATATTTAAGTCATAAGCATCATGTATATGTTCCAATTGAAATGGCTAATAACACTAAAGATAGTATGATGAACAGCCAGTCGAAACTGCAAAACTCCGTATAAAGTTGATCACATTGTTTAGTATGAAATAGACAACATTAGTAAAACGGTGTATAAAAGTCATAAATCGATTGAGAGAAAACAAATCAGGGTATGACATTAAAACCGAGGAAAACACCTCAACTATAAGTGGAATATAATACCGGATTTGAATGTTGTAAGCTCACGCCCTTTTCTGAACAAATGACTAATCACAAACGCTTCAAACAACCCATTTAAAAAGGCCAAATAAAGTACGAAGTTGAGTAGTATCAAAAACTCAAAATTGTGAAAGATGTTGGTAAAAAAAAAACAGGTAACGTTAACGTTTTCCTGGGGCAGAAAAGTGTTTGTGTTTTAAAAAAAATGTACAGTTTCATTAACAGTTATTTATTTACTTGTTTTTTAATTTCATATATATATTTATTTAAATATTTTTATCAAATTTTATCAAGTGATTATAAGACATCATGCAATAGCAAACTCCCCATCAGTTCCAGTTCCGATCCGCATACGGGCCCGAATACTACTCTACTGATGGAGTAAGAGAAAAAAAAGTTCCGGAACGGAAACGATCACTGTCCGGAGTTGGCATGCAATAGCTGATAGCTAATTGAATCTTATTAAACAAAATGTCTTCTCAAAATTCTATATCATCGTTCGTATAATATTTTTCTTACCTGGAAACTTTTGTTATTAAGAAATGTTTCTAATGAGAAAGAATAGACGAGACTGTTACCGGTATAAACAACACAAACATTGGAATTTAAAAAGCACAAAAAAAAACATATATAGCTTAAGCAAGACCAACACACACCTCTTTAAGTAGTAAATAAATGACTGGGACATATAATATATGTAAACTAACTTCAAAGGAACTGCCAAAACAGAATGACCGTCTTAGAACAGAAGAATACAACTATATTTGAATATACAGGCTTACTACATAAAAGAAACAATATGAAAGAAAATATTTCATAGGCTTTGTATTTATTGTAAAGATATGAACGAAAATTAAGTGCTAATATTATATATATATATGTATGTACAATGATTGCAATTGATTACAATATTATTTCGAAATCATACAACAATAAATTAAAAAAAATACTAAACAATAGGAAAATTACATAGTAAATTATTATGATCTGTATGTCATATATATACGATACCAAGCGTTTCAATAGTTCATGATAATCATATAAAACAATAACTTTATTGATAAAGTATATATGTTATATTACTTTTACAAAACAATAACAAGTTACTCTTCTAAAACAATGGTTTTATGGACAAAGCGTTCCTTTCAGAACTTTTGTAGAAATCATTTGCTAGTGTAAGAGCTTAATCTTGCTGAGAAAGTAATGGATGTTTCTTCCATCAATGATGTAGACTTTGGGATCGAAACATATTCAAAACATCCAGTAGTAGAATAAAGGTGAAATCCAATTATCCCAGAATCCTGTATTTGGCATCTGTGGCACTGATAAAAAAAAATATGTGTTACTAAAGACTCTAGTATAACAAAATAAGGTTAATCTGGTGTTATATTTTTTTAAAGACAACACCAAGTTACATTGAACATACAAAGACCCGCAAAGGGTTTCAAATATATAACTTAATTAACTTCAAAATTGTGCTTGATCTATGATGTGTGTCCCATGCATTATAAAATAGAATTATATTAAAAATGAGATCACCTTTGTATCGAATATACCTGTTATAAGTTTGCCACTATGACAGCATTTTTTTTACTGACCCATTGAAACCCATTGGTGGCCTTCAGTTGTTTTTTGCTTCGTGGTCGGGATTTTGTCTCTTTGACACATTCCCCAATTCAATTCTCAATTTTATTAGATATTGTAAGTGGTTAAACTTAGGGTACTATATTTAAAATGCACATTTTTGTAATTAATCTGTCAAAAATAATATTTTTAACTGTTCAGTTGGAACCATAACACAATCGGTTGTCATTTTTTTTTCTTTTCTAAATGTTCTTTCAAACTGTGGTTAAGATTGCGTTTTAAATTCTTGATTACATTATCCTCACATTAGATTTCGTGTTTAAAAAAATATAATCTTAGACATTTTTTTTTCTCCTGAAGAGTCAAATATAAACATAGTTTTAAACGCTTCATCGAAATAGCAATGATTAAGAAATAATTCCTTCATGTCATGCTATACTAGTATGCTGATTTAAACATAAGTAGGCATAAATTATATCTGTCGATATTTTACACTGAGCGTACGAAATTTATGAACTTGGTGTTTTGTTTGTACGTGTAGTATGAAAAGAACACTTTTATTTATTCTTTTGTGGGCAATATGCGCTTTAATGGATTTACCAAAAATTTGTATAATTTTAAATACTTGAAGAGCTTTATCTCTAAACTAAAATAGTTAAATGATGCGGTCAACTTTGCCAGACACAGAGAGTTAAAACCTTAAAATACTTACGTTATAATATCTAAATATATCGAAGTAGATTTTAAGAAATAAATTTAATAAATGATATCACGACAGAATCAAAGTACAGACTAATGAACTGATTTTATTCCAGGGTGACTTGCAGTATTAACGTTCTAAACTAATCTTATAGAAACAAAATCTTACTCATTGGCGTTGTTGTAAGCGGGGCTGCTGTAGGGAATGTAGGAAATGGGTCCACTACGACGTTTGGGTTGAATCCGTAGTCATAGTAGTAATAATCTGTAAGCGGCTTGTTTTCTGGCCACCAATAATCCCAGTACTGTGGTGGGATAGTAACCTGTGATGAAGTGGCATCTGTTATGACAGCAGTGGTGGTTGTTACAAGTACGGATTTATACCCAATCAGAAATCCAGCTCTCCTGTTCTTCGAGTCAGTTTTAAAGGTAATGCTAATAGATTCACCAACAATCTGTTTTCTGTCCCATTCTCTACGATCACATAATACTGTACTGGAATCTAAATACAAAATTAATAGCATTACTTCATTACCTTTGACAAACATTGGATTTTTCCAATAATTTTAATGGTAATTTTTAAAAATCTAAATATATATTTGTCATTTGACATGCATGTACAGTTTTATTATACCGTTTTAGATATTCTTTTTGTGGTGTATACATATATAGTATAGAACCCACTCGACACTTTTACAAATACCAATTAATTTCTTAAAAACGTAAAGACACAGCCATTTCGAGTAATGGCGATCCGTGTTTTATACATCTCTAACAAAGTCTCTGAAAGCTGAATTCCAAAAAAGTAGTTTTTTTATATTCTCAATGGGTAAGAGGCTGTTTTCAGACAGACGTTATAATGTTAATTGGTCGCCAATGCTGCTAACAACCAAATAATTACTTGGCTTTGCATATTATGTGAAAAACTATTTAAAAGATAGTAAAGAGCTCTAAATATTCAAACAACGGCACGTTTGTACTATTCTGGACTTGTTGAAGGTCGTACGGTGACCTATAATTATTAATGTTTGTGTCATTTTGCTCTTTTGTGGATAGTTGTCTCATTGGCAGTCATACCACATCTTCTTTTTTATATTTAGTGTCGAGACATTACTTAAAATCGTTTATGATTAATTTTTGAATCATATCAAATGTACATTCTATATTTGTCAGAATATTCAAGTAAAACACAATAGCCTTACGGTCATACTCAGTAACAACTAACCATTTGTAGTTATATGTAACCGGTGATAAGAACAATTATCATTTTGGTCAACATCCAGCAAATACACAGTTAACTGTACAGAATTTGTTCCATTTACTGTTATATTCCAGCTACAATCATTATTCCTGTTGGAAATATAACATTTATAAAGATTAGAGATTCGAAATTCGTGAATTGATATCTGGTATTTGAAATTTTAAACCCTTGGTTAGTAAACTAATGTTCTTGTGGCATATGTTATTTACATGTCCATATGAGTGGTGATGGTGATTTTTAACAACAAATGTAGCGACTTACCAGTAGTCGCGTCATTGTTTGTGATATTGTGTGGTGTCTGTCGTTGATGGGATATGTGTGTTATTGTTCTGTGGTTGCCATGTTGTGCTGATCATGATGTTTACATTATTATTTTTCTGTGATTGACGTTTTTTGCGTATATGTGTACGATATTCTGTGACAAAGTGTTGTAATTTTAGCCATATTTTATCATTGTCATAAAGAGGTTTGGTTAGCCATTTGACCAGGTTCAATCCAACATTCTTTCTTCAAATGTTCTGTCAGGAATATGGCAAATGTTATCAAATAGTCGTTTCTAGGTGTGTTAGTGTTTGTTTTTGTTGCATTTAAGTGTTCCTGTTGTTCCCTGGTTTTCTTCTTATACTTGATGTGTTTTCCTCGGTTTTAGTTTGTAACCTGAAATTGTTAGGGTCTTTTTCTTAATCGATTTATGACTTTTTATCACAGGTATACTACTGTTGTTTTAAGTAAATTA
Source organism: Mytilus edulis (assembly GCA_019925275.1). Lineage (NCBI taxonomy): Eukaryota > Metazoa > Mollusca > Bivalvia > Mytilida > Mytilidae > Mytilus > Mytilus edulis. The sequence continues at coordinate 107,474,068 of CM034353.1, read as the reverse complement.
ATCTTATACTCGTACAATGGAACAAATTTACAACATGACGTTGCATGATGAAAATGTCACTTGTGTTATCCCGTTTAAAAGACAGAGAGATACAAATAGTCCTCAAACACTACACTACAATATAAAGGCACTTAGCAAATTTTAAAACAAATTTTAAAAAAAAGTATTGAACGCATGTGCTCCAAAAGGGTAGTTATAAATTCCACGACCAACATTGATACTAGTCTTGTTCAAAACGAGCATTGATCAATTTCTGTACAATATAAGTGCAGTTATATATTTCCTCTATCTTTAAATATGTCGGATGTGTTGTCTTTCAATCGATTTAGTACTTTCAAACGGCGGTATACTTCTGTTGTCTTTATTTATGCTCAATTACTATCCGACGTAAGTGTACATACAATATATGTACATTGCTTAAAATATATAATTCATTTGTATGGGGTTTAAAAACAGGACAAAAAGCGAAGCTCGCCGAGCAGTTCTCCTGTTTTGTAGCGTGTACAAATAAATTTCCACCAGTAGACATATTATGTTTTATTCAACAAGAAATAGTCATATAATCGTTTGTTCAACATGATATTTGAGAAATCGTAGACTTTATTTGTTCAAGTAAAGCAAAACTTTATTTGTATACATGATACATATATTTATAGGGACTGATAGCAGGCAGGATAATGTAAAGAGTTGAAATACAAAAATACCAAATTCCAAGGAAAACAGTCTGCTCTATCTTGGGCCCAATAACTGTCCACTAAGTTTGTTTTCCTCACAGCTATTTAACGACCAAATCATACAATGAATGAGGCCAAGAAACCTAGTTTTTTTCTACAGCATATGGTCATCTTTGACAAAGATATACCGTAATGCTCAACAAAGTCACGTTGATGAAAAAACTGTCGAAGCTAAAACAAATAAAGGGCTTTTGGTATATGCATATGATATAATAAAGAGTTATGTGTAGAGTGAGAGTATAGATTTTTATGTACTACAGTAATAAAATACAGATGAGTAACTCACAAAGGATAATCATCAGGAAATCTTGGACTGGTTATAAATTTTTCGGTTTCCTCAGCTAACAACTTCTGTGTTCTTTGACAACCGGTGCCAGCTAAAATACCGGTAAATGATTGGTTGAAAACTAAATCACAAAGGCAGTTATACCGGAAAATCTTATAAAATTGGTACTTTTTGACAACAGAAGCATGACAATAAATTATAATTCACTTATAAAAAAATTCAGTATTTATTGAAAACATTGAGATAAGGACATATTTGAAAGCTTTATATGATATAAGAACATAAAAGTCATAATATAGTTTAATTCATTTGCCTTCCATTTTAATACAAACATTGATATATATTTATATTGAGTGTGTGGGTAAAGGTACTATCGTTGGTTAGCTTGCTTTCTAGCTGAACCGTGAAGTCAGTATTAGGGTATGTAAACTACCCTTCTTTAAAAGTAAACTAGTCTGACAGAAAACCAATCTATTTGTCTGTTGGATTAGACTACTCTAAAAGGAGGGTAGTATACCAAACTTAATAATGACTTCAAAGTTCACCTAATAAGCAAGATAACCAAAGTTTCTACCTTTATCTACACACGCAATGCATTCTGCTGTAAGTATTTGATTCTTGTATAGTACTGGAAGAATGCATCCCGTTATTACGTTTACACATTATTATTGTTATGCTATTCGACATTTGAACTTTCCCAAACTCTTTTGTTCTTGATATTTTAATTAAAGCTGCCATATAAATCTACGTATAACAACACTTACATGAATCGTGTGCTGGGAGAAACTTCATCATAAATCCAATTCCTGGGTCTAATTCAAAGTCGCCTGACTTAAACTCTACATACACCGCACCAGTAACCAGTATAGGTTTAGTTGTATTAATGCCGGTTTTGCAATCAAATTCATCAAAAACTGTTAAACCAGAAGAACTTTCACCTTAAAAAAGAAGAAATGTACCATGTATAATTTCATATGAATATTGGCAACATTTTTTTTTTGTCATGATTTCATTCATATTAGGGAAAATCGTTCCTGAAAACTGTAAATAATTCTATAAAGGTGTGCCTTAAAAAAATTATAATTTGATAATGATATTACCTATATATACTCGCACATAGTCACGTGGGCACCTCATTTGCCAAATATCTATCTGCAGAAGTATTTTCATGTCAGCTGGTGTGTCTGCTACAGTTTTGATAATCCACGAACATGTAGTGTTCCTACAAAAAAGAAAAACATTTTCCTAATATATCATATGCTCATCAAAAGTATTACTCCTAGATGCCGAACTAAATAGCACGTGAATTTCATCCAAACGAAATAATAAGTAAAGTTTACGTGAAATTGACGTGAATGTGAAATCCACAGATCACATGAGCATAATTTGCCGGTGTAGGTAAAATGATATATAAATTAAATTGTAGTGTAAATTCCGATTGTTCGAACGATAAAATGTATGTTTCGATAATTTCTCAATAATGTGTTATAGTGTGTCGATTGTTTCTACGATAAAAATGTAAGAATTTCTATTTTTTCGACGATGAAAATGTAGAGTTTTGATTGTTTCCTCGATAAAAATGTATATACAAAAAAAAGTTTCGATTGTTTTCACGCTAAGAACACAAGAGTTTCGATTGTACGCAGGATATGTATGCAATATTCTATCGGAAACAATCCGCAAAATTTTCATTTTTCCACGATATAGATATAAAAGAGTTTCTATTGTTCACTTGTTCTGTTTAGTTAATAGCGTTCGATCTTGTCTGTTTTCATGGACTTCCCCTTTTTGAATTTGGCTTGGAATTCTGTATATTTTTATGCCCCACGTACGATAGAAGAGGGGCATTATGTTTTCTGGTCTGTGCGTCCGTTCGTCCGTCCGTCTGTTCGTTCGTCCGTCCGTTCGTTCGTCCGTCTGTCCCGCTTCAGGTTAAAGTTTTTTGTCAAGGTAGTTTTTGATGAAGTATAGAAGTCCAATCAATTTGAAACTTAGTACACATGTGCCTTATGATACCGGTATGATCTTTCCAATTTTTAAGCCAAATTAAAATTTTGACCCCAATTTCACGGTCCAGTGAACATAGAAAATGAAAGTACATGTTTCAGGTTAAAGTTTTTGGTCAAGGTAGTTTTTGATGAAGTTGAAGTCCAATCAACTTAAAACTTAGTACACATGTTCCCTATATGATATTATCTTTCTAATTTTAATGGCTTATTATATTTTTTATCCAATTTCATGGTCTATTGAACATGAAAAATGATAGTGCGAGTGGGGCATCCGTGTACTTTGGACACGTTCTTGGTTTTTTTTTTAACTCTTTTCAATGAAAAGAATGATATGTTCCTGAATATCTGTTCCAAATGAAGAAAACATTTGTTCCCATTACCGACAGTCAAACATTTAGAATTATAATCGGGGAAATTGACAATCTAATTAAAATTATAGCCTTGATTTGCTCTTGTTTTGCCAAATATGTCTCTCCCATATCAGAACAAGAGCTATTCAAGGATTTAATTTCATGAAGATTGGGGAATTGATAAAGGTTTAACAACTATCAAATGAAAAAAAAAACTGCATTGCAAAACTTTATGATTTGTACTCACGCTTCATATGAACCATTGTAAAATCCTGGCGACGTTATAATAGTTGGCTGGAATGATTTTAGTGTAACTGGAAGTCTGTTTCCGCATTGACAATTCCCTGTTTCATAAAAATTAATAATGTTACTAGTATTAGAACTCCATTGTGTATTGGATATGAAAATGTGATATGCGTGGCCAAATAATCAGAAATGATGGCGGCCACCAAACGGCAGAAGACAAAGGACAGGAGAACCTTCATAAATTTGTATGTTTTCTTCTAAATAAGAGGGTTTAAATATTTCACACAAGAAGCCATACTTTTCTACATTGGCTAGAGGTATAGGGTGAGGGTTGAGATCTCATAAACATGTTTAACCCCGCCGCATTTTTGCGCCAGTCCCAAGTCAGGCGCCTCTGGTCTTTGTTAGTCTTGTATTATTTTAATTTTAGTTTCTTGTGTACAATTTGGAAATTAGTATGGCGTTCATTATCACTGAACTAGTATATATTTGTTTAGGGGCCAGCTGAAAGACACCTTCTGGTGCGGGAATTTCTCGTTACGTTGAAGACCTGTTGGTGACCTTCCGCTGTTGTTTTTTCTATGGTCGGGTTGTTGTCTCTTTGATACATTCCCCATTTCCCTTCTCAATTTTATTCTGATAAGTAATATATTTTGTTACGGTCAATTTATTTCAAACTACTAAATTTGAAACATTGCTGATGGTGATGTATTCATAAACTCATCATAGATACCATGATTAAATTTTGTTATTTTCGCCAGACGCGCGTTTAGTAGTCTACAAAAGACTCATCAGTGACGCTCGAATGCAAAAAAATATATATTAAGGCCAAATAAAATACGAAGAAGAAGAGCATTGAGGACCAATATTTCTAAAAGATTTGCCAAATACAGCTAAGGCTATCTATTCCTGAGGTAGAAAATCCTTAGTATTTCAAATATTCCAAAGTTTTTTAAACAGTCAATTCATAAATATGACCATCTCAATGATAATTCATGTCAGTTTTTCGTCTTCAAAATGTCACTTCTCGAATAGCTTTTAAAAACTGACCTCTTTAATGTGTTTTTCTATCTTTGCAAACTAACAAATTACTGATTCCGATATCGTACAAAAACAGTAAAATATTTGTAGAAAATATGTATTACAATAAACAATTCGCACATGCTTATGTAGATAATCCTACTTGATTTAACATATGATATCTTAATTTTTTGCTTTGTCCATTTTAAATCATTATCTACGGTACTTTTTTTCTTGGTTTTTGTGAAAATGTTTGTTATATTTTTTGTTTTGTCTTTCTTTGGCGATGTTTGTGGACTTATTTTTCGACTTGTGATTGATGATTAGGAATGCTCCTTGACTTGATATTTTTGAATTATTGACAACACTTAGATTGTGTTAAAACTATGAGTCGAAATAATAATGTATTGTCGAAATGCGCATCTGGTGCAAGAAAATTGGTACCGTTAATTTTATTACTACCACTGGGTCGATGCCTCTGCTGGTGGACTATTAGTCCCCGAGGATATCACCAGCCAAGTAGCCAGTACTTCGGTATTGGCATGAAAATACGGATTTTTTTGTGTTATTAAAATTTGCTGTTACAAAATATTAGAAATTATTATAAATTAAGGAATGTATCTCCCTCATGCAATGCTCTGATTCCTTTCACGGATTCCGCTATACTTTTTGGAACTTTTGGATTATAGCTCTTCATCTTTTATATAAGCTTTGGATTTCAAATATTTTGGCCACGAGCATCACTGAAGAGACATGTATTGTCGAAATGCGCATCTGGTGCAAGAAAATTTGTACCGTTAATTTTATTCATAGTTATGCATAAATGTATGGATGACTGATGAGCAGGCATCAAAATAAAACTCAACGAAAAACGCTATATTTGTCCATGCCCATGCCTTATAAAAATGTCCCTCTGGTATCGTTCGCCTCTCTTTGGCAATCATTTATATACAATTTTAATTCACTACATCGAAATCGTCGCTTACAACAAAATTTGGTCAAAATCATACCTATTCACTCTATATATATACAATTGTATATGTGAAACATCATGATACTAAAAAATGTCCGAACCTTCACATTAAAGTGAAAATGACATGTAATATGACTAGTTACTTTCGCTATTTGACAATATAGGTCATGGAGAAATCTATTATTTTATGTCATGTAATTAAACGTCAGGTCAATCTTGGTATATCTCGGGTTTAAAACGTTATCTTACTGTTCATTTATCATTGTAGTTCTCATAAACACTTCTTTGACATAAAATATCAAGAAATATGATTTACTTTTGTTTTAGCATTTGAAGGAACAAAACGATCACCTTTGATCTGAAATAACATATATTTTACATGGATCAGGCCCTCGATGAAGCTTTACAATTTATCATATTTTGGTCAATCATAATTTTGTGAATTACTAGTTTGTTGTTTGTGGCAATTGTTTTGTTTGTATATTCAAGACCAGATTAAACTGGTTTTAAGTTATAAAGATATTCTAGAAATTCGTGTTTTTATATTTTAATTAATTGTAGAAAAATCATGAAGGGCCACGTATCATAATATGCATGCCGTTGTCAATACAATACTTCCGATAATATTTCAAAGAGATGTATTTTGAATTTACCTATAGTAACTATTTTTCTAATGACAAACAAGAAGAAAGAAGCGACAAGAACTCCTTAGGCCAACTTTTCATCGGGAAGTTAAAACCTTAGTATACAAAAAATTAATCAGCAAATAATTCAAGAAAGGGGACGGTCATAAATGATATAAAGCCATATTTGAAAATCCTATAAAAAACCTTGTCATTTGTTCAAGGTTTTTGTAAGAAAAAGGTTGCCAACTGTATGAAAAATGTAGAGACAAATCATTTCCCGCCAAATTTTCAATGGCATAACTTACGTCTCAAAATAAAAACGGGCCCATCATTTTGTGTTTTAGTTCCTCTTTTCATATATTAATCGATTGCTATTTAGAAACAGAGTAGCGGACATCCTTAATAAACAATTTTAGATACTAACAGGAACACATAATCAATAACACTTACTCATTAATTATGCATTCTATATTGAAAATATATCCGTATAAGGAAACAAATGTCTGACAGTTTATAATTGCAGAAGTAGTCAGCATATTATTTTATGGTCAGTAAGCCTTTTGTTTGTTTCAGTATATATGAGAGGGTTTTTTTTCATTTCCGTTGTTCTAAGCAAAAATTTAAGCTAATAGAAATGTATCCTGGTTCCCGGTACTACGTTCCATGTATTAGCTTTTAGCCATACCCTCTCATATTGGTATATGTGTAACATACTTAATATTGCGATCGGGAACCAGTCTAATAGATATGATACTTTAGCAATCTAGCGAAAAAAAAATCATCGGACTTTTAAGAATCAAAGAAAACTGATTGTTTTCCCTAGATTTATCAGTGTTTGTCAGTGTTAAATAAAAAAAATTAGCAACTGATGAGAATATATAAAACTTTAGGAAGCGTAACACTCTTTGACAAAGACCAAAAACATGTTGTAAAGCAAGCTATATAAGAAACCGACATGACAAATGCATATTAATAATTCAAATGAGATTTACGTTGAAAACAACACAGACCGCATACATGATGTATAAGATATACTACAACCGCCGAATAACAGTCTCCTTACTTTAATTAATTATAAAAGAAGATGTCTTATAATTGCCAATGAGACAATTCTCCACAAGAGACTAAAATGACACACAAATTAACAACTATAGCCTAGGTCACCGTAAGACTGGCACATGAAGTATGCGGCCTGTGTAACATACTTGTTCGTGTTCAACCCTCTTCTAACCTGGGATACAGTGGTGAAAGTAATAGTTAAAAATATTAACATAAATCCGTTTGAATAGATGGGCGCTAATCAGAACAAGTAGAACTAATAATTAAACACAAAAACGCAATAAACCTATATTTATAAGAGTAATCCACTACTAATTGGTGGTTCAAGCCAATTCCAACATGATTTTTTTCCCAGACCAAAATTGCAATCAGTACACAACCAATGGTTTATTTTTGCTATAGTCGGGAATAACGACAAAAATATTAGAAACCCCATTAAAAACAAAGACCTATATTTGATTCCATATTTTAGTCTTTTGTGCAATTTTGAAATGAATAATTCAACTTACCTTTATAAACAAATATTCCTAAAATCAAACCGAAAACAAGTGATACTAATGGCATGATGTTAACACGTACTGATGGTCCAACTGACAGAATCCCAGGTAAGATTAGATTCAGTGTCCGTTAGTTTTGTGTGTGAAGGTAAATTATTTTTAGTTAATATCGGTTATGACAGGTTATTTATTGTACATGTTCGGTATTTGTGTCACTTATATGTATATCATATTTATTGAGGTCTTCTGTTATAAATAATTTAGTTACTTTTTATCAGATTTTTTTGTGGCAAAAACTTATGCGGCTTTTTTTCTGTGTTGGTCTCGGTGGTGTGAACAATATTAATTTTGTGATTATGCTTCTTAGGGTATGAAGATAAATCAACAATTTTGATCATAGGTTTCATAGTTTTGTTCATAAAAGATTTAAACCATTAAACAAACTACAGTTTTCATTGAAACAGCCCTGGCAATATTCAATTTTGTCTTTTGAATTTGGTCACTTGCTTGCTTGCTTGCTTAATTTCTGAATTTTTTGCTTGCTTACGTGATTGATTGCTTGGTGCATTGCTTGATTTTTGATTGATTGATTGATTGATTGATTGATTGATTGATTGATTGATTGATTGATTGATTGATTGATTGATTGATTGATTGAAACTATAAGAATTAAATGCTTCTTTTTGCAATTTTATACGGGTGTACAAGCGTTGATCGTGCTTAATGTTTAAACACACTTATTAATTAATTGATTGATTGATTGTAACTATAAGAATTGAATGCTTCTTTTTGCAATTTTATACGGTTGTACAAGCGTTGATCGTGCTTAATGTTTAAACACACTTATTAATTACAAAAGGTGAATTTACTTCTGAAAACGTATAAACAAAGCATTGCTTCCGAAGATGAATTAAGCATTATTTGTCCGAAGCATCATGAAAGAACAAAACCAGATATAATAGGGACACGCTTTTGTTAATAATTATGCTTTTTATCAGTCTTAAAAGGTGTTATTCTAAGTTTTTAATATCTAAAACATGAAATATCAATACATTATTTCGGGTGGTGAATTGTATATTCTTTGTTCAAATCTTCATGACAGAGTCACTTCTACATTCAACAGCGCCATTCTTTCCGTTCTCCGGCCAAGTTAGAATTCCAATGTTTTTTCCAGTCCATAAAAGGTGTTACTCGAACATATTATTGTATCATGCTACTGACAGTTGATAAATTCGTATTTTTATTTATTATTAATTATTAGAAAACTTATGATCTAAACAGGATATTCTTCCAAGTGATAAAATGTGTGATACTTTATATTATGACCTTTAGTCCACGAACCTATTACACGACTTCTCTACATAATGATCTTAATGTTGTTTATCTGACACACAACAACGTTAGATATAATACATTTTACATGTTCCTAGGTCTTGTTGACAATTATTTTTTAATTAAAGTAAATCCTAAGAATTTTGTTTACAAGATCCTTGTAAACATCATCTTTCACTTGTAATAAAATGCTGTCAAGTGATTAATTATTGTTTTTTGACATGCAAAGTCATAATCTTATTTATTAAGTATTTCCTAGCTATTTTCGTGTTGTTGTGTAATATGATTATCTAGTTAAGAGATACCACTGTGCTTAACCGGAATGGTTCACTCTATCTGTCACAATCCCAATTGGTTATTTTTTTTCCCAGGTTCTTATAGAACGAAACCACATCTGACAATAAGCAAGATTATGACAGCCAAGTGAATAATTTAGTTAAATGTACAAGTTTTCTTAATCATTGAAAAATCTAGTATCTATGTATAAGACATAATAGTATATAAAAGGGTTGATTTTGCTATGAAAACTTATCAGTATTATAAGGACAATTTAAAATTAAAAATTAGTTCTGAAAGTCTTAACAGAGAGAAGATGCTAGAAACGGGAAAATCCGACGTCACTAGTTTAAGAAAAGCAGTCAACACTGACACACACGCACCCAATAATTTAAAAACCAAACTCATCAAACAACCTATTATATTTGCTGAAGATACATACTTCTTTTTAAGGACGTTGTTTCATTAACATAATTTAAAGTCTCGTGAACAATCACCCCATAGCTACCGCGAACCTTTTAAGGAGCGGTAATCTCAGACATATGCATTTAGATAAAATTAGGCATGAAAATATACGTACTTTTATATGGACGTCAAGTTGGTTACTTATTCCCTATTCCCTATTCGTTACCTATTCGTTAACTATTCCCTATTCGTTACCTATTCCCTATTTACTATTATTTGGTATCATTTCAAAATATCAATGAACTAATTCATAAAAGTAAACAGTCCATGTTACAGAAAATGTTGCATAAAAAAAAAAATTAAGATCCTTCAATTTCTCAAATCTGGAACATATTGTTTGATTGCATATTTGTTATCTTTGGTGATTTTATGAAATTTCAATGCAATCGCGGAGTATTTGCAAATTAAGTGTTTTTTAAAACCAATTAAATCACAGCTGTTTTATTACTGAAACCTCAGTGTGATGCTAGCAACAGCACAGTAAGCCAGTACTCGTCTGACATGTATATGTTGACAATTTATGTGTTTCGTATTTAAGGGACACACAAGTAGCCAAATCAAAACATTAGTGTTGATTCATCAAAGATTATTGCTCGGTTTGCAAACTTCACCGTCCAATCTACTCGCAGTCATGGATCCTCGTTAAGAAAGAAAAGAAAATATTTGATTTCAGACAGTTGATCATTTGTAGATTTATATCTGTGTCATGTGTTTGGCTTTTTCATTATGTGTTTTTTTGTGTTTTTTTTTTTTTTTTAAATAATTATAATCTAACATTCTATCTTATGCCGTTTCTTAGAATAGTTGTTATAAAGTTTCAGTTTCTCCCAAAGTGTTGTAAACCAAATTTTCACGCTGTGTTGAAGACCCATTGGTAGCCGTCGGCTGTTTTCTGCTCTTTGGTCGGGTTGTTGTCTCTTTGACACATTCCCCATTTCCATTCTCAATTGTATTGTTAAATATTTCAATTTTGTCGCACTTTCAAGAAAACTAAAGTCCTGATACACTTACCGGATGAATAAAGCATTATAAGTTTGACTGGCATTAATGGCTTTACAAGCTGTGCCATCCAGACGTGGTACATCAAATCATGTTGAAGGATAAACGAGGCCCCTCATGGGGGGGGGGGGGGGTCCTAGTAATCACATAATCACCATTTTTTTGCCAATATAATCACATAATCATTAAATATTTGCTTATCTTTAGTAATCAAATAATCATAAACTAAAAATACAGTCCTAGGTAATCAAATAATCATGAAATATTTGGCTTAATAATCAAATAATCATTAAAAAAACGGCCAAGTAATCACATAATCAAAAACCCCATGAGGGCCCTCATAAACAATAAAAATCAACCGACGGGATGTATCGGACACAGACTGACATTTAGGACAAAAATCTTACGGACTGACCTCATAATTTAGCAGGTTTCAGAGCTTTCTTACATCAGTAAAAAAAAAACACACAAAAGTGGTGTGAAAATGTCATTTTAATCTCAGTGAAAGGTAAAATAATATGAAATCATTTACACGAATGTTGAAGTTAACGAGTATTTCTGAATGAAATGTAGTTGATGTCAATGTTCTTTATGAAACAAGAAACCATTCACTGGGTTACACCAATTAAAAATTGTTAAAGGTGTTACTGTTTGCTATGCCGATAACTGTAAACTGTTCCCCCTTTTTCATCAGCACATTATGATAGTGACTTGGAAAATCTTGAAAATGAAATTAGTTCATTTTCTATTGAAGGACAAATTATTTTAATAGGGGATTTTAATTCTAGGACTGCAATGAAAGCAGATTACATAGAAAATGACTCAGATGAAATAAATAATTTTGATGGTATTGACCTTCTTCCAGAGAGCTATATAACTGATATTGATATCAGAAGAGTTAACCAAGATAGCACTTTGAATACATTGGGGAATAAATTACTTGAATTATGTTCCTCCTCAAGGCTACGTATTTATGGTCGTTTTTTTGGGAGATTCCCTGGGATATTTTACTTATATGTGTAATACTGGGTTCAGTACAGTTGATTATGCTATTGCAAGTGAGAGTCTCATGCCTGAGGTAAAATACTTTAAAACAAATGACTTTACATATTTATCAGATCATGTTCAAATAAACTTATATATGAATTGTTATATTATATTAGATACATGTATGAAGAAATGTTTAGATGAGAAGAGATGGCATTTGATAAAATCATACAAATGGACAGAATTGTCATCTTCAAAATTGATTGATGTTCTATCAACAGAAAATGTTAAAAAGGAAATTTTAGATTTAGAGATGGAATATTTTGATAGCAATAAACTAGGCGTTGATGGTGCAACTGAAAAACTTACCAAAATTTTACAAACTATTGCAGAAAATACATGTAAAGTCATGTCTAAACCAACAAAAAAGAAAAAGAAAAAAAGAAAACAAGTATGGTCAGATAATGTAGTATATGAAACAAAAAGACAAATAAACTATTTAGGAAATAAAATCAAGAATAACTTAAATGACAAAAGTTTAAAATCTAAATATTCTGAATTATGTAAAAAAACTAAAAAAAAATGATTAGACAGAAAAAATTTGAATATCACCAAAAACTTTATAAATCACTTTCAGATAATTTAAAAAATAATCCAAAAGAATACTGGAATGTTCTAAAGGCAATAAAAAAGAAACGAAATATTGAAGAAGATATTCCTGAAATTTTAATGAATGAAAATAAAATCATAAAACATTTTCAGGATCAGGGTACACCAGCCTCATATGATAAATCCTTTGTAAATAAACTGGAACGTGAACTAAACATTATAGAAGATAATATTGAATTGAATATGGAAACTGATGCACCAATTACATTTGCTGAAGTAAAACTGGTCATTTCAAACCTTAAAGTAAACAAATCAGCAGGTCCAGATAGAATTGTGAATGAAATACTCAAACACTCACAACCTGTGATAATTAATTCTATTGTATAAGTTTTTAATTTGATTTTAAAGACAGGTAATTATCCAGATTATTGGAAATTATCTTTCATGATCCCTTTACATAAAAAAGGTGACAAGTTAGACCCTAATAATTATAGAGGCATTTCTCTTATAAGTAATCTACCAAAATTTTTTAATGCCATATTAAATAATAGGCTAATCAAGATTGTTGACAAACAATTAAGTGATTGTCAGTTTGGTTTCAGAGAAAATCACAGAACAGCTGATAGCATCTTTTTATTAAAGTCCTTGATTAATAAATATTTACATAAAGAGAAAAAAAAGATTTATGCCTGCTTCATAGATCTGAAAAAGGCTTTTGATTCAGTATGGAGAACTGCTTTACTTTATAAATTATGTAAAATGGGAGTTGGCAAGTCTTTTTATAGAGTTATAAAACAACAATACTTAAATACTAAATCATCTTTAAAATATAAAGATTATGTATCAGAATAATTTAATATTGCTAGAGGGGTTAAACAGGGAGACACACTAAGTCCCACTTTATTTAATGTCTTTATAAATGATATTGTAAAAAATTTTGAGGGAAATAATTCAAGTCCCCTTAAGCTTATAAATAGTAAGGTAGGATGCCTTCTTTTTGCGGATGATCTTTTAATCCTGTCAGAATCAAAAGAGGGTCTACAAAACAGTTTAAATAACGTTAAATTATATTGTAACAAATGGCAACTCTCTTTGAATACAAACAAAACTAAATCCATGATTTTTAGTCAGTTAAAACATAAAAGTGAAACATCACATATTTACTATGAGAATAAAGCCATAGAGAGTGTAACAGAATATTCATTTTTGGGAATGTTGATAAAATGTAATGGAAATTTATCACAAAGTACTTTAGAGCTGACAAAAAAAGCAAAAAAAGTATTTTTTGCAATAAAATCATATACTAAATCATTGAATAATCTACCTATAAAAGTAGCAAATAATCTTTTTGATTCTTTAGTAAAACCAATTATGACCTATAATTCAGAAGTAACATATTTGGATACATATATTTCTTTTCATCGAGCCAAAAGCAGAGCCTTAACTTCAGGAAAAGAAATTAATCAACTTGATTTTATAGACAAAACCCCCATAGAAAATATGCATCTTAAATTTTGTAAATCTACTCTAGGGATAAGAAAAAATGCATCCAACTTAGGAGCAAGAGTTGAATTAGGAAGATTGCCTATAGAATGTTTTATTAAAACACAAACCCTTTTATATTTAGCTAGACTATATAATAATAATTTTAATCCATTGTTAAAGGAAGCTTTTTCTCTAGCACAGTCTCTAGATTTGACAGGAACTTACTCATGGTATACATATGCTAAAAATATTGTTAAAGAGACTAACGTTGACCTTAATATTCTTTCTACTTGTAAGGACATAAAAGATGTAAATAAAATAAAAAACGATATAAAGTTAAAAATGAAAAATAGATATGAATATTTAATTCAAAATAAATTTCAAAACATCGATGATAAAAGTAAATTTTTTCTCTATAAAAAACTTAAAAAAGATTACAAACTAGAATATTATCTAAATACATCTAATTTTCAGATAAGGAGATTAATCACTAAATTTAGAATAAGTGATCACTCCCTCTTGATTGAAAAGGGGAGATATTTTAAAATCCCAAGAGAGGAACGTCTTTGTCATAAATGTAAAATACTAGAGGATGAGAAACATTTTTTACTATATTGTGAGTATAATGAAACTCTAAGAAATGACTTTTTTCATCACATATGTGCAGAAAATAATAACTTTAATAATTTAAATGAAGAAGAAAAAATTCATTACTTACTAAATCCATCATCGTCTTTACAAACAAATAAGTTAGGATCCTTCTTGAAAAAGTCATTAGAACTGAGGGCAGGGGACTCTTAACAACTTGTTTGTTGTTATAAATTTTAATGCTGTTCATATTTTGTATGTTTAATATGTATGTATATATGTTTATTGTGTTTATTGTATTAATATATGTTGGTCACAAACTGTAAAGTTTATATGACAATAAAATATTTGATTTGATTTGATTTGTTATTTCTCTAGAACAATAAATTGCAAGTAAATAAAATATATACCACATACGTTTCAAACCTAAAAAAACAAACATTTATTTTTACAGTATAAAACCTGGGACTATTATACTAACTATTACTGGTAGTACAATTGTCCCAAATAAAACGTTGCTTATTTTGAGACAAATCATACAAAAACAAAAACAAAATATAAATTTCTGCCATGTCAAATATGGAGATGCACTCTTACTCAAAATAAAGACAAACTAATGTTTATGGGGTCTTTAAGGATGTACTTATGTGATCTAACGTAAAATTATATAAATCAAGAATTCAAAATTGGTAGTTTAAACTGGAAGAGTATTAGTTAAGGATCAAAATAAGCTAAAAATATTGATAGGTCATGGAGCTCCTTTTCGATAAAATATAGCGGGAAAAGGCTGACTCGGACTTTTACATTATATTTGCATTGGTATTATTTTTGGTCTCAAATAAAAAATCTGCTTAAATTTTGTAGAATGACCTATGATGATCGAGCTATTTAGTATTATGTTAAAAGATAAATAGGTGTTATGGGGCAAAATATTTTACCTTGTATCGTATGGAAAAACACCAAGGAGTCCGAACATTTGACCCTTATTCCAAAACCTCTGTCACCTAAGTACATTCTTAATTCAGTTTGACAGTTCCCGAAATAGTTTTTTTTATAGATGATGTCTTGTCACATATCCCGTGAACTTCCAAGTCAAATTAAGGCTGTGAATATATTAGTATATACAATATGTATACAAAGCAGAATCTCAACAAGAATATCTGGCTTAAATTTGGGTTAAAAGTATATTAAAAACCTAATAACATAATGAAAGATGTGTTTCATAAAACCAAGGCCATCTACGTCTTGGGGAAAAAACCTTACATTTCACAAAAATTTAATGTATATGCTTTATATTCTACCAATTTGCTAACAATTGAAATCGTGTCGCAACATAGTCAAGAATTAAAATATAAATTGCTTTTAGCAAACAAATAAGTATATGAATTCCAAGACTATTTGATTTGATGAATCTGTCTCAACTTATGTGTTCCAGTCTTAGCTCTTATGATAAACTCATCATAGATACCAGGAATAAAATTTAATATTTACGCCAGACGCGCGTTTTGTCTACAAAAGACTCATCAGTGACGCTCAAATCAAAAATATTATAAAAGGCCAAAATACCAATGCTGATGAGAGAATTTACTGGTTGTGTCATAATCTCTATTACAAAATCTTACGTCAGGATTCTGATTTCAGGTATTACATTAGAGCTTGTAAGGTTTCCATTGTGGGCACATTTAATCCCAGAAATTTAGAGTTTATTCGATTCCCTTCAGTTTCTCCATTATCTGTATATTCTAAATGAATATACAACTTTTGGTTACTTCTTGGGCACTGGGCAGTGAGTTTTTTTCAATTTAATTGATGATTTTTAAAATTGTTTGATATTTTTGTAATTTTGATTATTTATTATTGATGAATGCTTTCTTATATTCTAGAAAATCCCTTCTGGCATAGGCCCCTGCTAGACAGTTTCATAATGAACAAATGTGTATGTCAGAAGAAATTTTGAAAAAAAGACAGCATAGCTGCTTTAATGCTTTTCAATGTGTTGCATCTCAAATTTAAAAGGGTGTATTTTATTATAATACAATAAATGAAAACGTTTTGTTTTGCATACAATTTTAATATTATTAATGTAAAACAGCTCCATAGGAATTTCAACAGACCTAATCTAAGATCTTAGAGTCTTTTTTGTTTTGGGATGTATAAATACCCTGCTACTTTCATTCTGTGTATTTTTTAGATGTTTTTCTGCTTTGAATACATCTGATAAGTCAAGCCATTTTCAACTTATTTTTATAGACTCTTCTTATGTTGTGCTGTTACACCACTGTCCTAGGTTAGGGAGACGGTTGTGGCACCTTCGAACTAGTTTAACCCTGCCACATTATGTATACGCTTGTCCCAAGTCAGGAGCCTGTAATTCATTGGTTGTTGTTTGTTGCTTTATCTCATATTTGTGGCTTTTTTTTCATTTTTTTTTACAAAAATTTTACTGTTAGTTTTCTAGTTTGAATTGTTTCACATTATTCATTTTGTGCCTTTTAAAGCTGACTATGCTGTATAAGTTTTACTCATTATATAAGGCTGTACAGGGACCTATCATTGTTAATCTCTATGTCATTTGGTTAAGAGTTGTCTCATTGGCAATCATACCACATCTTCTTTTTATTTTTATAATTCTGTAAATGATAATTCAGCATGATTGCACACATAAATTTAATTTGATCCTAAAACAAATACATGAACAATTTAACTCAATACATTTTAAAAGTATTGCAGTGAAAACAGAAGGTATGATATAAGTAATAATATATATGAGGTCCACAAAGTAGCAGGCCTAGCACTTTATACATACAAATCACATGAAAATTGTATTGTTGCTGAAAGGCAAACTAAAGATATAGAATGCAGGCGTGAATCCAGAAAGGGGGGGGGGGGGGGGGGGTTCTGGGGGTTGGAAACCCCCCCCCCCCCCATTTTTTGGACAATCAATGCATTTGAATCGGGACATGTAATTGGAAGCCCCTTTGTCCTGGGTTAGGAACCCCCCTTTTTAAAATGGCTGGATCCGCCCCTGGAATGAAAACCAATTTCAGGCTGTTCCTATGAATGGACATACAGTTGTATAGACTAAGAGAGGTAACACTGTTAAAATGCCTCTCTACTGTGGTGGGAGCATATAAATGCAAATTATTTTGGTTTTAAGATGATAATTGAAGGCACTGGTCATTTTTTTTAAATTTTTTATTCATTTTAGCATGATGTCACGGACCAAAAACAACAAATGTTTCTGGCTAATATTGAATATATAAAAAAGAAGATGTGGTATGATTGCCAATGAGACAACTATCCACAGAAGACCAAAATGACACAGATGTTAACAACTATAGGTCACTCTAGGTAATTCTTAACAAAACATTTGGAATTACATTATAACACAATGTCAATGTTCAATTGTATAATCCCTATTCTGTTGGCAAGAGTATTTGTAATCACTAGATATCTTGAACTTAAACTTTTCAAGTGTGATTTTCCATTACAAAAATACTCTCAAATTTGAACATAAAATATTTTTGCAAATGTTTTGCAACACTCACTGATAACCTAAAACACATATTTAATTGATTTCCAACACTATGTGTTGTATTCAGCAGCAATTGCTCAGAGCAATATTAAAAGTAAAAACAGTCATGCATAAAAAATGATGAACATTTGAATACAAGACATGAGGTGGTACCCAACACTTTCACTAAGATTAATTTGGCTCCTTTAATTTTCATTAAATTTTGTCAAAGTATTTACTTTGACCCTTTAACAAAACTATAAAAATTTCAAAAAATTTGAACCAACTGTTTTGTCAGAAAAATTACACTGGTTATATAGCAGATTGACAAACACCAATTTTGATCATTGAGAAGCTTTATATTCCTTTTACAACACAATGTCATTAAAACCTTTAGCTAACTTTACAGAGTTATCTCCCTGTAGTGTAGGCACCACCTTTAGATATGAAGATGTTGAGAGACAAAGTCATAAACCAATAGAACATTATCCTTATTGTAATCTAAGGTAGATTATTGATTAAGGATTTAAATAATTAATGATTGCAATGGCTGCAACTGATTTTAATTGAAATTAGTGAATAACACTATGCAGTTTTTAAAACTTTTAAAACTAAGTTAAATAAGGGGAGGTAATTTAGTCTTATAAAGGTTTATCTATTGCCTAAAATATATTTGATTTACAACCCTTTAAAACCTTTATTATTAATTATATGTATAAATATT
Source organism: Mytilus edulis (assembly GCA_019925275.1). Lineage (NCBI taxonomy): Eukaryota > Metazoa > Mollusca > Bivalvia > Mytilida > Mytilidae > Mytilus > Mytilus edulis. The sequence goes on along the minus strand of CM034353.1, from coordinate 107,455,289 downwards.
TCAAATTAAACAATTACTTTTTAATAAAATACAATTGCATTTTAAATATCTATTATAAAAATCTATGTAATGTTATTTTTTAAACTTTATGGATCTGCATGAACATGAAATGCTTCCAAAAATGTTATGACAAAGACTTATGTGCTTCAGATTTTTGATAACTTCTGGAGACAAATCTGTAACTACACATGTACCTACTAAATATATAGAGATAATTCAAACTAAACATTGGTTCTATTGCCAACTCAAAATATGATAAGGAAAGTCAATTTTCAAAGTCACTCCTTTGAGAATTTTGAACTTAATACTCAAAATCACTTTTTCAACAATCTTAAAACTTAATTTGCTTGATCAATACTAAGAAAGCCATGCACTTTATCCTCAATGTCACTTTGAAAATTAGAACCAAGTCCTAGAGGTTAATCCTCTCAGAATACTACATTCAATCCTTAAGGTTACTACTTTCAGAATCCTGACCTCAATCTTCCAGGTCACTATTTTCAGAATCTCCAGGTTCATTACTATTGTCAGGATCCGTGTTGAGGTTTTTGATTATTTTATGAGCTAGTTCCTTTATTTTAACAATTGTTTTGGGATTATGAAGAATTGAAGTTATTCTTTCTTCACCACCTTCTTTCTTTAAAAGTGGACAGTATTTCTGGGCTGTAAAAATAAAAAAATCATGTGATGATAAATATGGTATTTCTGAGCTGTAAAAATAAATACTATGTGATGATAAATATGATATTTATGGGCTGTAAAAATAAAAAATTATGTGATGATAAATATGGTATTTCTGGGCTGAAATAACAGATTATTACATGTCATTTTTCATATCGCATGTATTATCAGCCCTAGGTTCAATATCAGCCCAAGAGCCGCATGGCTCGAGGGCTGATATTGACCGAGGGCTGATAATACATGCGATATGAAAAATGACATGTTATGATCTTTTTATCATATGCTTCAACAATGGAGAAAAATAACAGATTCATATATTGATTCTTTTAAGTGGTTCTAAAATAGAACTTCAAAGATTGAAAAGTTTACGGATGTCGGACCCCAAATTTAGTACATTCGATATGAAATCTTTCTATTGTATACATTGTACCCAAACAGAAGAGAAAAATATCTAAATATGTACAAACCGACAAAAAAAGTTATTCAACAATATTCATAATGAACACTGTTTCGAAAAGTCAATTTTTTAAAGTAATTTTCTAAACTGTGTTTGAAACTTTTAAAAAAGCATTTATTTATTCATTTGTTTGTTTAGGGTTTTTTTGGGTTTTTTTTTTAATTATTTAACACAATATACTTTCCAGTATCTAAATAATAGTTTTGTACATTACTTTGTAATGTTTTCCACTGAAAACGTAGCATTGAGGTGTATTTTCCGGAATTTGCTGAGTATCACCGGAATGCCATGCGATAACGTTACGGTAAGGCATGTGATAACAATCGAAGCATGTGATAAACTTTTCATATCAGCCCGCTAAGCACCAATTCGAAAAATATGGATTTAACGTTTAATTTAATGCTATTATCATACAGTAAGAATCATATGTTATTTAGTCTAAGTATATGATAAAAATAAATATGATGTGATGATAAATATGGTCTTTCTGGGCTGTAAAAATAAATATTATTTGATGATAAATCTGGTAAAATAAGTAAATAATGATTTGAATACAAATGTATACATGAAAATATATACAATTTATTTAAGAATTAAATGCTTGTTTTGAAAATTTATTGGGGTTTAAAAGCGTTGACCAAAGTACATTTTGTGTGAAGTGCAGAAGTGCTTCATTCTTAAAATGAGCACACAGTCAACGCTTTCACAACCCTATTAAGTTTCAAAAAGAAGAATTCAATACTTATAGTTACTTTTTTTTTTAGCTAGGATCATGAAAACACGATATTATCAAGTTTTTATTTAATTCACCTGTGCACTTTATTGCGGTCCCTCGTGTCATCACGAATGATACATTTTATTGTGTAATGCAATTGCTTAAGGAATAACATGTGATGTGCAGTTAGCCAATCAGAATAACATATTATAATGAAACATACATCTAAAGTAAGTATAATCAAATACATTATTTTATCTTTTTATTGAATATAGAATTGTTTATCATAAATAAATAATTAAGCAGCATTAGAAGATCAGATATTGTATACTTTTTTTTTAATTGAAAGAACTTTACAAATTTTGAAATATGCACCTATGTAGTAACATCATCTGCATTTGAGCTGATAAAACATTTTAAAACAAATGTCACGAAATACAGATATTAGACATTGAAATATTGCATTAACAGCTGTATGGTGTTGCCCTCTAGGCATCGTTTTGGTTATTTAATCATTTGTTTGTGGTCTCATGGCAATATACCTCATACTTTCTCCTTTCATGTATATAAAAATTAAATTGTTTTAATAAATGAATTGTTGCAAAAAAAATGATGTAAAATTTATTTCTCTATTTTTAGTGCTATTTTCACATTTCTTGATCAGTGTGAGAAAAATATTTCTCCTCACTAGTGAAAAATCTATTCACAGCAAATGATTGGTTGAAATTTTATTGTGACATTAATCTTTCTTGTTTTCTTCTGAATTTTTTCTATTGTGACGTCATGAAAAAAAGCGACCATGCCTGATGACGTCACATAAAAAGAACACAACTTCATTAGAGAAATAGATTCCACCAACCACTACAACTGGTGTATACGATATTTCTCCACTCTCAACAATTAAATCTTAATTATTTAAGAAGCTTGGCAAGCCTTACGCTTTAAAATATTAAAACATAACTGTCTTAACGGGTAGAGGAATATCGTTACACACTTGTTGCAGTTGTGGAATCAATATTTCTCTATTTAGTGTCTTCAGTTAAAAATTTCAACAAAGATGAAAAAAGAAGTTAATTTTAATAGATATGCAAAGAAAAGGGATATATAAGGATAATCAGTTTGAAAGAAAAAGAAGAAATATGGTTAATGTACTCACGATAAACTGTTGTCAAATTGCATAAAGCCCATACAGCCCAATACTGCGCACCAAGAGCATGGTAAGCATCTACTATTTTTAAAATAGGTGTAAATGATCTGTATAAAAAAAATATTAACATCATGTATACTGTAAGTTAAGAAATTATTGTTTGCATTATTATTGGGATTTTGGCAAAATGGTAAAAATGCGAGATTAATATGTGATTTGTGGCAAAGTTATATACAGATAAATGTCAGATATCAAAACGTAAGTTCTTATTATTGAGATTTATTATTACCAAGTTGCATTATTTGCAATAAAAACCTATAATAATTTTTGAATTTACAGTATGTTGTAGAGTATAACACTTATCATTTCTTCATTTCTAAATTATAGACTTGTAGAGAAGGAGACGGAGATCATGGCAATTGACTGTTGATTTTTTCTTAAGGTCTCCATAAAAGAGTACATATTCTGAGAACATCTGAAAATGTTTACGATTTTATATGTTAATCATGTGTCCAGAATATTAAAGAGTCTTAACCAGATTACTTTTAAGTCTGTGTTAAAACATTTCACAAAACGACAATATTTTGAAATAACTGAAAAAGTTTCAGCTAAACTATTTCAAACAGTAAGCTGTTTCGTAAGGGATTATTTTTGCCTTTATTTCTGGTCCTTTATTATTTTCAGCATAAAGAGTTCGATTTAGTTAAGAAAATATTTCTATATTGATTTTTAAGATAGACAAAATGAACCTCTTTTAAAAAATTCCCATTTAAAAGTATATATATATATATATATATTTGTGACAATTTTACCTGTAATTAATATTCCTTGTACTTTTCAGAGGCCATCTCTGTATAGCAGAAATGACTTTTTCTGTGACATGATCTCGACTAGGAGACTGAATTGTCCAGGCAGTAGGACCATCGGCCATCATGTGAGAAAATACACCAGCAGAATTATAACTAACTTCTATTCCATCTTTCTCAGAGTCTAATAACTCACTGAAATAATTAAAATGTAAACCTAACACATTTTGTAAGCAACAAGTCTCAAGTCCACCACTAAAAAAAATAATACTAAAAGCTTTCATTGAGGAACATTATTTTAATTTTTATTTGGATAATGGCCACTTACTAAAACATAAAAAAAAATTCTAAATAGAAAAATAAAGGCTACAACTAAAATATGTTATAAAGGTGCTCTCATTGTTCAGGGCCACAGTTTTAAAGCTTTTACATATGGCTTTTACATTCAAATGATGTTCAGACTTTTTAGAGGAGTAACATGTTTTGTAAGCAATATTATCATTGCTATGCAGAGTAGTTTCTAAAGGTCTCTGGTAGACAGTTATCTCATTGGCAATCATACCACATCTCCCTTTCTTATATTCTAGTTAAAAGGGGGTACTTATACCTAAAAATTCATTGTAATTGTTTACCTAATTGCAACTGTCATGAATGTATCGTAGTATTAAAACAAGCAACCATTGATCAAGCAGGACTTAAATTAATGTCTATCCATAACCATTCAATAAGATAGTGAACGAGAGTCCTAATCACATTGTAATTTCTCATGTCATATGTCTCTCTTTTTTTTAATTATTTATGCTAATTACCAAAATATCTCAATAAATGATTTTTCCATCAGTTTTGGTCTTAAATATGGTACTTCAGCAATGTTACCCTGAAACATATAAATTTTAAATATTTAAACTAAGTCCTTTACAATTAATAAAATTACAAAACAACTGTTTGCAATATGGAAATTTAATAAATGCCTGTTTTAAAGATAACCATTTGATGCCATATGCATGATTTCTTTACTTCTATATAAATTGTTCAGTTTTACGGTATGGTATGTACAAATGATAATTGGGAAGTGTTTGCTGTCAGATTTTATCTCCCCATACAATAGAAAAAGAAGCTGCTATTTACTGAGTTATCTCCCATCCAACAAAAAGAAGCTGCTATTTACTGAGTTATCTCCCATCCAACAAAAAGAAATTGGATGTTTACTGAGTTATCTCCCCATACAATAGAAATTTATATAACTTTTACTGAGTAATCTCCCCTTACAGCACAAAATCTTCGATCTCCCCATACAATAAAAAGAAAATGATTGTTTATCCAGTTTCACCCTTCTTTTTTTTTTAAATACAATATTTTAAAATCTAATGATCAACTAAAATATTAAGATATTGTTTGTTAAAGGAAACATACCATAAGTCCCATCATGTTTCTGAGTAATTCAGGTTTTTCTGGGAAAGTCTACAATAAAAATAACAACAGCATTAAAGCATTAAATAAAAAAATTCACTGCAATTCAAAAGAATGTCTTCATATGTTTGGCTAATTAATGTATCAGAGAAGTAATTCATCATGCCTAGACTAAAACCTTACACGATTCTAAAATACGTTTTTTCCAAATTAAACATTTTTGATAAATTTGACCCCTATCAAATTTTAAAAATATATATAGTTTTGATTAATTCAATTTTGTTTTTTCAGTTATGATCTTATGATATACTTATGTTCCTATCTTCACATAATAAGAAAGAAAATTTGAATGAGTCATGTGTAAAGATAAGCAGGGATTAACGTGTTTTGTTTTAGCTTAAGGCAATACCAAACATTCGACAAAAATTAATTTAGCTCATGTAATTTTCATAAGATTTCAACAACAATTATAAAATTATAATCCTGGTACTTTTGATAACTATTTACACCACTGGGTCGATGCCACTGCTGGTGGACGTTTCGTCCCCGAGGGTATCACCAGCCCAGTAGTCAGCACTTCGGTGTTGACATGAATATCAATTATATGGTCATTTTTATAAATTTTCTGTTTAAAAAACATTGAATTTTTCGAAAAACTAAGGATTTTCTTACCCCAGGAGTAGATTACCTTAGCCGTATTTGGCACAACTTTTTGGAATTTTAGGTCCTCAATGCTCTTCAACTTTGTATTTATTTGGCTTTTTTAACTATTTTGATATGAGCGTCACTGATGAGTCTTATGTAGACGAAACGCGCGTCTGGCGTATAAAATTATAATCCTGGTACTTTTGATAACTATTTACACCACTGGGTCGATGCCACTGCTGGTGGACGTTTCGTCCCCGAGGGTATCACCAGCCCAGTAGTCAGCACTTCGGTGTTGACATGAATATCAATTATATGGTCATTTTTATAAATTTTCTGTTTAAAAAACATTGAATTTTTCGAAAAACTAAGGATTTTCTTACCCCAGGAGTAGATTACCTTAGCCGTATTTGGCACAACTTTTTGGAATTTTAGGTCCTCAATGCTCTTCAACTTTGTATTTATTTGGCTTTTTTAACTATTTTGATATGAGCGTCACTGATGAGTCTTATGTAGACGAAACGCACGTCTGGCGTATAAAATTATAATCCTGGTACTTTTGATAACTATTTACACCACTGGGTCGATGCCACTGCTGGTGGACGTTTCGTCCCCGAGGGTATCACCAGCCCAGTAGTCAGCACTTCGGTGTTGACATGAATATCAATTATATGGTCATTTTTATAAATTTTCTGTTTAAAAAACATTGAATTTTTCGAAAAACTAAGGATTTTCTTACCCCAGGAGTAGATTACCTTAGCCGTATTTGGCACAACTTTTTGGAATTTTAGGTCCTCAATGCTCTTCAACTTTGTATTTATTTGGCTTTTTTAACTATTTTGATATGAGCGTCACTGATGAGTCTTATGTAGACGAAACGCGCGTCTGGCGTATAAAATTATAATCCTGGTACTTTTGATAACTATTTACACCACTGGGTCGATGCCACTGCTGGTGGACGTTTCGTCCCCGAGGGTATCACCAGCCCAGTAGTCAGCACTTCGGTGTTGACATGAATATCAATTATATGGTCATTTTTATAAATTTTCTGTTTAAAAAACATTGAATTTTTCGAAAAACTAAGGATTTTCTTACCCCAGGAGTAGATTACCTTAGCCGTATTTGGCACAACTTTTTGGAATTTTAGGTCCTCAATGCTCTTCAACTTTGTATTTATTTGGCTTTTTTAACTATTTTGATATGAGCGTCACTGATGAGTCTTATGTAGACGAAACGCGCGTCTGGCGTATAAAATTATAATCCTGGTACTTTTGATAACTATTTACACCACTGGGTCGATGCCACTGCTGGTGGACGTTTCGTCCCCGAGGGTATCACCAGCCCAGTAGTCAGCACTTCGGTGTTGACATGAATATCAATTATATGGTCATTTTTATAAATTTTCTGTTTAAAAAACATTGAATTTTCGAAAAACTAAGGATTTTCTTACCCCAGGAGTAGATTACCTTAGCCGTATTTGGCACAACTTTTTGGAATTTTAGGTCCTCAATGCTCTTCAACTTTGTATTTATTTGGCTTTTTTAACTATTTTGATATGAGCGTCACTGATGAGTCTTATGTAGACGAAACGCGCGTCTGGCGTATAAAATTATAATCCTGGTACTTTTGATAACTATTTACACCACTGGGTCGATGCCACTGCTGGTGGACGTTTCGTCCCCGAGGGTATCACCAGCCCAGTAGTCAGCACTTCGGTGTTGACATGAATATCAATTATATGGTCATTTTTATAAATTTTCTGTTTAAAAAACATTGAATTTTTCGAAAAACTAAGGATTTTCTTACCCCAGGAGTAGATTACCTTAGCCGTATTTGGCACAACTTTTTGGAATTTTAGGTCCTCAATGCTCTTCAACTTTGTATTTATTTGGCTTTTTTAACTATTTTGATATGAGCGTCACTGATGAGTCTTATGTAGATGAAACGCGCGTCTGGCGTATAAAATTATAATCCTGGTACTTTTGATAACTATTTACACCACTGGGTCGATGCCACTGCTGGTGGACGTTTCGTCCCCGAGGGTATCACCAGCCCAGTAGTCAGCACTTCGGTGTTGACATGAATATCAATTATATGGTCATTTTTATAAATTTTCTGTTTAAAAAACATTGAATTTTTCGAAAAACTAAGGATTTTCTTACCCCAGGAGTAGATTACCTTAGCCGTATTTGGCACAACTTTTTGGAATTTTAGGTCCTCAATGCTCTTCAACTTTGTATTTATTTGGCTTTTTTAACTATTTTGATATGAGCGTCACTGATGAGTCTTATGTAGACGAAACGCGCGTCTGGCGTATAAAATTATAATCCTGGTACTTTTGATAACTATTTACACCACTGGGTCGATGCCACTGCTGGTGGACGTTTCGTCCCCGAGGGTATCACCAGCCCAGTAGTCAGCACTTCGGTGTTGACATGAATATCAATTATATGGTCATTTTTATAAATTTTCTGTTTAAAAAACATTGAATTTTTCGAAAAACTAAGGATTTTCTTACCCCAGGAGTAGATTACCTTAGCCGTATTTGGCACAACTTTTTGGAATTTTAGGTCCTCAATGCTCTTCAACTTTGTATTTATTTGGCTTTTTTAACTATTTTGATATGAGCGTCACTGATGAGTCTTATGTAGACGAAACGCGCGTCTGGCGTATAAAATTATAATCCTGGTACTTTTGATAACTATTAACTTTAACCCTTTGACAATAATATAAAAATTTCAAAAAACTTAAACCACACACTTTATTGGAAACATTTCATTGGATACATTGCAGTTTGACAAACACTTATTTTAATCATTGAGAAGCTTAATATTTCCTAAAAACAGAGTATAATTAAAACATTCAGCTGATTTTAACAGAGTTATCTCCTTGTAGTGTTATGATAAACTTTTATCACAGAGATATGTCTTTTTGTAATTTTGATAATGCAAATGTTGAAATTAAAAAAGCAATACTTTCACATGTAAGTAATGCAAATATTCAAAGTCGATGAACCATTACTGAAGGTACATGGCTAAACAATCTCCATGGAATGAGATGTGCCAATGCTAATACAACTGCATACAAATACCATTGACTTATTATAAGTTATTACCTTTAAACAAACCTTAACACAAACATTAACTTGTAACGATGTAAAAGTACCTTAACTTGTAAACTATGTAAAAGTTTCAAAGTCAATGAACCATAATCAGGGCCAATGCTAATACAACTGCATACAACATACCATTGACTTATTATAAGTCATTACCTTTAACAAACCTTAACACAAACATTAACTTGTTACGATGTAAAAGTTTCAAAGTAAATGAACCATGATCAGGGATAGGGCTATATAATCTCCATGGAAACGATACTTTCTAATGCCAATACATTTGCATACCAAATATCATTGACTTAACATTAGCAGTTCATCTTAAACCAATCTAATCACAAACTAACATATGTAAACTAAGCAAAAGATTCAAAGTCAATAGATCATGACTGAGGGGCGGGGCCAAATATTCTCCATGGAAATGAGATGTGCTAATGCTTATACAACTGAACACCAATTAACATTGGCCTACCACTAATGGTTCCGCTTGAACTGACCTAATCACAAACTAATACATGTTAACCAAGCAAAATTGTCAAAGTCTATAGACCATGACTAAGGGGGCAGAGCCAAATAATCTTCATGGAAATGGGATATGGCCATGCTTATACAACTACATACCAAATATCATTGACCTACCACTAGTGGTTCCACATAAATTGACCTAACCACAAACTAATACATGTAAACTATGAAAAGTTTCAAAGTAAAAAAACCTTGACTGAGGGGGCGGGGCCAAATAATCTCCATGGTAAGAGATGTGCCAATGCTTTTACAACTGCATACCAAATAGCAATGACCTACCACTAGTGGTTCACCATGAACTAGACCTAATCACAAACTAATATATTGTTGACGCAGTCGATGCCGCCGGAAACAGCATACCTATGTCACGCTTTTTGACACCGTCAAGGTGAGACAAAAAACCTGAACATTAACAGACAGAACTATTATCCTATCTTTTAAGGTAAATATCTGATAAGAGGTTAAGCAACATACCTCTAAACATTCTATGAATAAAGACATTCCATTATGTTCCATAAATCTGTCACAATTTATGGCTGTCTCATCTGAAAAAGTATCATTAAAGTTAAGGATGTACACCTCTGAGGAACCAAACATTTCTAGAATTAAACTTTTTTTCTTAACCTGATTTTTGGGTTTATAAGACTGTTACAAAATAATTGGTGAAGAAAAAGATCATATGGTGGTGCACTTCTTTTTTTTGCTACATCCCTTTGAAAATGCTAAATTTTGATTTTTACCTATTTTTGGACTATTATCGTGAGTAAAATCACAGTTCCACAATCAAACTTTTTTTCATACTTTCTATAAAGATGAAGTGGACCAATCTGAATAAATTTACCTTAAAAAAAACTATAGGTAGCTGTTAATATAAGAAAATTTTGTCATATTTTGACGCTTTTTTGTGTAAAATTTACCATGCTGTCAATTTTGTATTTTTGTGATTTTTTACAGTTTTAAGAACAAAATGCATATTATTTCAACTTTTTTGTTATAAATGATTGAAAAATACATATCTAAGAAATTTGAAAAGACCAAAATGATATGGGATGTACATGATTCTTGTAAAATCATTTTTTGTATCCCTAACCCATTTTATCAAATTTTGGCTAAAAAAACTTGATTTGAATGGTCTTAAAATTTGAAAACTGGATTACTCAAAAATCATTCATTGTTAATACACATTTTTTTCACAGAATTATGTTTGATTAAAAAAAAATTTAAAATCATTGATATTTTCCACTTGTATCACATGTTTTGGAAATAATTTAAGAACGAGATTTAAATGAGACTGACTGAGACTGAAAAGTCAGAAGAATACACCCTTGAGTGGTAATTCAATTCATTGATAATTGCCATTCAATGCATGGATTCGCAGAATTGGGTTAAATGTAAATGAGACAATACTCCAAATACACAAGTTCACATAAAGCAAACGTTAATTTGATCTCAAAATTTCTCATAAAAAATTAAAATCATGATAAAAAAAAGATGTTGTTTTACGATAAAATAAAGGAACTATTTGAATCTGAAATAACTTTGACTTCTGGAAAATTGATGAGAAATTTATGATGAAAACTAACCCTGCTAAATAGGGTTAGCCATACGTTCTACATACTTACCCGTGACATTCCACATTGTACTCCACGCCATTTCCATGATTTCATCACAGTTATTTTCATTCAGCCTGTTTTGAATTGTATCCAACATAATCTAAATAAAAGATAAAATAATTTAGACTTGCTTTTTTCCTCTCACAAACTTCACATCAATCTTTGAGTATTTGGGGAATAACGGTTAGGGGAAGGTAGATATATAGATTTCACAACTGCAACAAGTGTGTTGTGGCATTTCTCTACTCGAGACAGTTAAATTTTATTATCTAAAGCACGATGCTTGCCGAGCTTTTAAAATAATTTAATAAAAGTTGAACTGTTGAGAGTTGAGAAAATATTGAGAAATAAAGTAATACACAAGTTATAGTGATTGAATCTGTTTCTCTTATAACTTTTATCCATCCTTTCCAAATATTTGTGGAAAGTTGTTTTCTATATATGTCATGTTAACAGGTATGGTCAACTTTTTTTTCACAATTAAGGAAAATTCAGAAGAAACCAAGAAAATTTATCATCATAATTAAATTTTGACTAATCATTTGGCAAGAACACATTTTTTTCACCATGAGGATAAATATTTTTCTCACATCGATCAAGAAATGTGAAATAGCACAAAAATTAGGGAATAACCTTTCTCCTTCCTGCATTAGCATTTAAAATTTCTCAACCTTTTTTTGATTATCTTTCACACAAGTGCTATGGACTTAGCCATCTGTTTATGAAGAGATGAAAAAAGAATCAAACCCTGAACAGAATGGAAAACACCCTTTAAAAAAAAATTCTATATTGTCAGACTCAAACAAGCAATAGGAGGAATAAGAAGCTATCTCAAATTATTGTAAGTCTTTCACTCTTCTCAGTTAACATATTTAGAGAAAATGCTTTACCTGAATTGCACCTAGGTCTCCAACAACTTTCTTCTCCTCTCCGTCTACTTGACAAGCAAGATGGTTTATCATATACAGTGTGATTCTCTGAATAAATTCTTCCTGTCCATCTTCATGGTTTAAATTTAGTAATGTAGAAATCATTCTACGGTAACAATACAACTGAAACAATGTAGATTGTGATATGACATGTTAAAACACTAGCTTTCTAATGGTTAATACAGAAGTGCAATCTACCTTAACAAAGTTAATAGAAAAGCAGTGTAAAGCCAGTAATAAACTGTTTTGTCCAGTAACTATAAAGGAAGTAATGTATGGTGATCTATATGTACTAAGTTCTACATCATTTGTTCTCTGGTGGAGAGTCGTCTCATTGGCAATCTTACCACCTGCACATATATACTCTTATTTTTATATGTTTATTGTATAAAATTATAGTGAGTGAGATTGTTTAATCCTTATGTGTACGAGTTTATCTCATAATGGATAAATCATAACAATGTCCCAGGTCCGTAGCCAGGAATTTCCAAGGAGGGGTTCGTTGGACTCACAAACTCGACTTGAACAGTCACAATTCGAACAGAACATTGACTTTAACAGTGCTTATTTGATTTCAAGGGGGGTTCGTCCGAACCTCCCCTGGCTACGGGTATGTATCCATTTACTTTTTGTGTTGTTAAAATGTCTCAATGATATATCGATCTCATATAAATCTAATTTAAATTGTAGTAACATAATTAGTAGAAAAAGTGTCAATTCTTCAATTATTTTTTCTAATCCATTAATGTATTGGATTTGAATGTACCTACAGAAAAGAGTCATTCCTTTATTTGTGAAAATATTTTCTAACGTTTTCTTGAATTTCTGTTTTTCTCTTGATATCAAGATATACTCACCACATCTTGCGGCATTGTAAGGTGACATAAAGTCAAGCAACAATTTCTTATCATCTGAAATAAAAGTAATATAACTTGAAAGTTTTCAAAGTTTGAGAAATATATGATATGATGTACCGGTATGCTTATAAATTTTTCTATTTTTAAAATTTAATGAAAACATCGACTTAAGTACACAATTAAATCAAGAAATACCAAAAAAAATAACATTTTTTCTTCAGATCCTATTTCTTAAACATAAAGAAGCTCATTTTCAAATTTTAAAACTTTCCATGAAGTTTTTACAAATTTAGAGAGGACATTAATATGCAATCCCAGACCAAATGTAATTTTTAACTCAAAAACAAACAAGGCCACATATAAATCATTTAAGCAACATCCAAGTGGCACCAGCATATTGAGTATATGTGTCTCAATTGATACGTTACCCTAGAGCTAGCTCAAAGATTTTGTTGAACGAGGAATACTACTTTCTCAAAAGTTGCTAAGACAGGGCTATGAATCAATCAAATTAAGGTCATCACTCAAGAAATTTTACGGTGGCCATCATGAGCTGATTGGCCATTATGACAAAAGTGTGTCAGAAATCATATCTGATATTCTTCCTCAGTCATAACTACCTTCCATCATTACCAAACTGAACAAAGAAATACCACAACGGGTGCCGTATACGATGCAGGAAATGCTTACCCTTCCGGAGCACCTGATTTCACCTGGTTTTTAGTGGAGTTTGTGTTGTTTCTTATCATTATTTATAACTGTTGATGTAAATGTCCTTTGGTTTTGTGAGTCTTTGTTTACTCCTTGGTTTCGATTGTTATTGTCTTAAATATGGAAAAAAAAAATATTGAAAATTTTGGTTTAGGCAGTACTCACCAGAGACCAAATAACATAAAAGCTAACAACTAGTAGTAAATTAAAATAATATGAATAAATGAAAAAATAAAATTTCTTCAAAATTTGCGTAAGGATGCTAGAAAGCAGTTTATTAAGTTGCGATCACATGTAAACTCATCATATATGTTTTAACAAAGATTTTTTTTTTAAAATACCTATATTGAGAACTTACAACATTATCAGCCTCTGGATCCTCCATGCCCTCCAGTAAACAGTTTATCAACACCCTTAAAAATAAAGTATGTTTTTATTTTATCAGAAAATTATAAACACTACATACACAGTGGTGACTTCATCAAAAAATTTAGAAATTTTTGAATATATACGAATATCATTTTCTTAAATAAGAAATTGAGCTCTGAGCTCTCATACTGAGCTCTTACTAATGATATGAGGAAGCAATCAGTTAAACAGATATTTTATAGCTTGCTGTTCTGTGTGAGCAAAGGCTCTGTGTTGAAGGCCGTACAAAAATGTACCTTGACCTATAATGGTTTACTTTAATAGATTGTTACTTGGATGGAGTGTTGTCTCATTGGCACTCACACACATCTTCCTATATCCATCTTCAACTATCAAATCTTAAACATATACATCTCTTCAAATATAGTGCTGTTATTCCTGTTCTAATACAATAATCTTATAATGTTCAAATGTTTATATTATAAGTTTTAAACTGGTAATAAAACAGATCAAAGATTAGCCAAAAGAGGGTGCTAAATCTTACTGTATCACTACTGTATTTGCCAAATGAAGCCTGTTTCGTAACCTTTCATGGATCAAAATTTCTAAGTGAAAGGGTTAACTGTTAAACTTCATTGAAATACTGCATCTGAGAACTCGTGATCGTATAATTGTAGTTTGCGTTGTGTTTTGAATAGAGAAAAAGACGTCTACACAAATGAATGATTTAATGCTGGAAACACAATGACGTTAAGACAAAGCAACCATGACGTTACAAATAGAGAGCCCAACGTGAATAGGTGCATGTATGAATCCCACGTAATGTGATTGTCTCTATTTATCCTCGACAGAGGAATGCTTAATCAAATTAAGTTAATTTTCATTGACAATATATAGTCAAGCAAACTTATATTTTTGCTCAATGTTGAAAGAACTGTAGAAAGAAAACTGTGTGCACTTTTTCTGACGATAAACAAAATGACTATACACGATGACCAATAACAGGAAAAAGGTGCTTTTAAAAAAATATCAGTTTTTTCCCATTCAGTAATATTTTTTATAGAATGATTAGCCATACCTTTTCTGCTTCTGAGTGATGTATGACTTCTGTTCACCTTTCATTATATAAAACAATGAGGCACTACAAAATCACAAAATACAATATTAAACATAATAACAATTTATTATATAAAATCAAAATTCATATGTTTTGGATTTCTTAACTTATACACGTTTTACTAGTTAATCGTTTTACTACAAGCTAAATTATCAATTTTTTAGTTGAAAAAAATTTTAAATGTCTGATGTTGAAGTTTGAAGCTGGATATATGAGCAAAAGACGAGATCAACGATTCACAGAATTTTAAAATTAAACACTATAAGAGTGTTGCCAATACAGAAATAGGTTTAACAGCTCTTGAAAATTGAATATCACTTGATATCAACTCTCTTTATTAATGTACATAGTAATTATAAAATGGCCTTCAGCTTTCTCATTATGAAACTTATAAATATGCTTACCTCCCTGATATTTGAATGTGCTTATCATCTTCATGTCTTTTCATTGCTGCAAGAATTCCCTGAAAACAGTTAAAACAATATTTTGGAGTGATGAATTGATTGATTGTTATGTTTTAATGCCCCTTTTAAGTGCCACTTTTGGGCTATTTCAAAGTGGCCAATTTTTATATGAAGAGGAAGTCAGAGTGCCCAAATAATTTAACTGATAGGAAAACTGAGAATCCTAGTCAATTCAGATTGGTGTCACATGTGACATGCAGGCAGGGTTCGAACTCACAGCCTCAGTGCTGACTGGCTAGTGATAACAGTAGTAGAACTACTTAGACCCCTTGGCTACTGAAGCCCCTTTTGGGGTGATGAACACTCTATAACCAATGCTAAGAATAGAAATATCTCGCTAATAACACATAAATGCACTGGAAGAGTCTTTTGTACAATACGAGTGATCTATAGTTGTTGATTTCTTGAATTTGCCTTTCGAAATGGTCACTTTTGGAGAGTTATCTCAGTGGCAATCATACCACATTTGTTTATTTTACATTCAGACTATATTCAGTGATGATGGTGTTTGTATCAGTCATCTAGTACTAGCAGGCTGTCATTGTATGTTGAATGGAATTGTCTTATTAATAATGATGTTCAAACTGGTTTTTAAAACATTGCTTGAAAATCTCTTCAATAGAACATTTTTCCTAAACAAAAAGCAGTCCTCCAACACAAGAGGCAGGCAATGAGGGATTTACACTCTGTTGAAGGCTGTATGGTGACCTATATATAGTTGTTAACCTCTATGTC
The DNA here is from genome assembly GCA_019925275.1 of Mytilus edulis. NCBI lineage: Eukaryota > Metazoa > Mollusca > Bivalvia > Mytilida > Mytilidae > Mytilus > Mytilus edulis. Next base: position 107,438,993 of record CM034353.1, on the reverse strand, counting down.
GTTGGTCTCTGGTGAACTACAACTTCATCAAAAAGTACTTGACCAAAAACTTTAACCTGATGTGGGACAAACGAAAAGACTAACAGTAAACGGATGCACAGACCAGAAAACATTATGCTCCTTCTACTATCTTAGGAGATTCACAAAATTTAAAAACCATGACATGTTTGTAGGGATAAAATAGGGATATATATGACAAATACCTCTAAAGCAACTGATTGGTTTATCACTGTTTCTTCTTTAAACAAGGTAAACAGATGGTTCAATACATCATTTAAATCATCACGTCTATCTACATATCTACGTAACGCTAGGAGGAGCTGTTCTTCATTCTTACTTCCTGTTATCTATAATTAGAGCCTAAGAATATTAATTTATGAACAAATAATCTGCTTTAAATTTTCAAGTTATTTTCTGATGATTAACTTTTTTACATAAACTATCAATAAAATTAAAAAGAAACAAGAATGTGTCCATAGTACACAGATGCCCCACTCACACTATCATTTTCTATGTTCAGTGGACCGGGAATGGGGTCAAAACTTTAATTTGGAATCAAAATTAGAAAAATCATATCATAGGGAACATGTGTACTAAGTTTCAAGTTGATGTAACTTTAACTTCATCAAAAACTACCTTGACCAAAAACTTTAACCTGAAGCGAATGGACGCATAGACGGACGCACAGACGGACAAACGAAGGAACGAACAGAGGCACAGACCAGAAAACATAATGCCCCTCTACTATTGTAGGTGGGGCATAAAAATATTGTAAAGAACATGTATTAAAAACTAAAAACTTAAGAAGACTAACATTAAAATATCTTTCTTATATCTGGCATACAAAATTTCAAACCTGAATAAACTTATACAACTGACAAATAAAATTTGGATCAACACAGCAAAGCTAAACCTTAAACTTTTTAATGAACCTATTAACTTCACCTGTTTAGCAGGAATATTTTCTCTTCTGTATGATTCAAATGGACAGTTATATAGACCAAGAAATTCAAAATGGCGTCCTTCTAATCCTGGTATGCAACATCTTTCTGAACTGAAAAGCAAAACACATTCAAAGTTTGTTTATTATGGTTGTTGCATAACAGCCAAATACCATCCAAAACTAGAGGCTCTAAAGAGCCTGTGTCTCTCACCTTGGTCTATGAGCATATTAAACAAAGGACACAGATGGATTCATGACAAAATTGTGTTTTGGTGATGTTGATGTGTTGGTAGATTTTACTATACTGAACATTCTTGCTACTTAATTTTTCTCTATCTATAATAAACTTGGCCCTTTAGAGACAGAGGAAAACATTCTGTAAAAATTTACAAAAATTTAACAAATTAATGAAAATTTTAGATTTTACTTTGCTAAACATTATTGCTGTTTACAGTTCATCTCTATCTATTATAGTATTCAAGATAACAACCAAAAACAGCAAAATTTCTTTAAAAATTACCAATTGGGGGGGGGGGGGGGGGGGGGGGGGAGGAACCTAACAACTTAACAACCTAACAACCAGTTGTTTAATTCATCTGAAAATTTCATGGCAAATAGATATTGACTTGATAAACAAATTAACCCCTTATCAGAATTGGTCTAAATGCTTTGGTTTCAGAGTTATAAGCCAAAATCTACATATTACCCCTCTATTTTTAGCCATGGTGGCCTTCTTGATTGGTTTGCTGGGTCATCGCACACATTTTAAAACTAAATACCCTAATAATGATTGTGGCTAAGTTTATTTAAATTTGACCTAATAGTTTCAGAGGAGTAGATTACAAAAATTTACAAAAAATTAGTAAAAATGACTATAAAGGGCAATAACTCCTTAAGGGGTCAACTGACCATTTTGGTCCTGTTAAATTATTTGTAGATCTTATTTTGTTGAACATTATTGCTGTTTTCAGTTTATCTCTATCTATAATAATATTCAAGATAATAACCAAAAACTGCAAACATTCCTTAAAATTACCAATTTAGGGGCAGACCCAATAACCGGTTGTCCGATTCATCTGAAAAGATAGATCTTAACCTGATCAATAATTTTACCCCAGGTTTTGCTCTAAATGCTTTGGTTTCAGAGTAAAAAGCCAAAATCTACATTTTACCCCTATGTTCTATTTTTAGCCATGGCAGCCATCTTGGTTGGTTGGCCTGGTCACCAGACATATTTTCTAAACTAGATACCCTAGTGATGAGTGTGGCCATGTTTGGTCAAATTTGGCCTAGTAGTTTCAGAGATAAAGATTTTTGTAAAAGTTAACGACGACGGACGCCAAGTGATGGGAAAAGCTCACTTGGCCCTTTAGGCCAGGTGAGCTAAAAATCAATTTTCCTTAAAGCTATCTTGTGAAACTTTGAATTTTGACCTCTGCTAACAGTAAAGATCAAATTTAATTTACTTTTTACATAATAAACTTGATCTGAATTTTGTAGTAATATCTAGTTGAGGCAGACTAAAGTCAGAGAACAGAAACCAATTTAAGGAAAAATGAAGGATGTAAACAAACCTACAGCCTTATGGACATAAATATGTCAGCACCTTGTTATAAAGGCAAGACATTAAAATTTAACAAAACACTTTATCCTTTATCTTCACATATAAACCCCTTACATTATTTCTAGTCAAAATTGCATAATATAAAATTCAATCTTTGAATAACCTTTAACAAATTATATGTTTACTGATCATGCTGAAGGCAAGTAAATAATTATTCATGAAAAATAGATAGTCATGCTATGTATTGTTTTTAAAATACATATACTAGTACTTAGAAATCATCCAGTTGATTGAGCATCTATTGAGCCCAAATTTTGAACTCTTGAGTACAGAGTAAATTAAATGTTTAAGGATTATGTACCCTTCTGTTGCTTCAATGCTAAACATATGGACATTTTATAGAAAATCCACAGCCTTTATCCTTGTACTCTCATATTTGGCAATTTGATGTCTGATAGATATAGGATTATTACATGCAGTGCTAGCATTGATTTCCTTAAAACAAGTTTATTATTGGTTATAACAATTAAAACTATGGACCAAATCAAGTACACCTTTTCGGGTGCATTCGACTTTAGTTACTCTGCACGAGGTAGTTTGGAATTTACAGGTTGGTTAGAACTTTTTGTAAAAAATAAACACTAGCACATCATAGAAAAGCAAGTGAGTAATCTATGTTTCAAATTGTATAACAAAAATCTCTTTATTAAAGGCTGTGGATTTTCTATAAAAATCTATAACAAAAATCTCTTTATTAAAGGCTGTGGATTTTCTATAAAAATCTTGGTTTATTTGCCACAAAGTACTCTTTTTCTATTAAATGCAATGCAACAGTAAATATTAATGCTTTGCATCAAGTTTCCCCCAAGTATATGTTCAAAATGGCCTGTCTCTATTATTCATTATATCTGTAGTTTTGATACAATTCATGTTTAACAAGAATGTGTCCAAAGTACACGGATGCCCCACTCCCACTATCATTTTCCATGTTCAATGGACCGTGAAATAGGATAAAAAATATAATTAGGCATTAAAATTAGGAAGATAATATCATAGGGAACATGTGTACTAAGTTTCAAGTTGATTGGACTTCAACTTCATCAAAAACTACCTTGACCAAAAACTTTAACCTGAAACCTGCACTTTCATTTTCTATGTTTAGTGGACCGTGAAACTGGGGTCAAAAATTTGATTTGGCTTTAAAATTAGAAAGATGATATCATAAGAAACATGTGTACTAAGTTTCAAGTTGATTGGACTTCAACGTCATCAAAAACTACCTTGACCAAAAACTTTAATCTGAAGCGGAACAGACAGACGAACAAACAGAGGGACGGACGCACAGACCAGAAAACATAATGCCCCTCTACTAAAGTACAAAAATGGCTACAGAAGGGTACATAAACCTTAATAACAATTATACTCTGTACTCAGAGTTCAAAATTAGGGCTCAAGAGATGCTAAATAAAGACAACAGGATTTGAGTTCAATATCGTAGCATTTACGTAGCTGCTATCAATATCTATGTAGCCCCTAGACTATAGCTACACATTCAACAGTCAAAATCTACGTAGCACTACGTAGCAGCTATGATATTGAACGTGGCCCAGGTGTTTTGAGGAGAAAGCTGTTAACAACATGGTGAGCTTTGATAGAATATACTTACTGTTATGTGTTATTATTTATATGATAAACTTACTCTTTGCAGTCCCCAGCTCCTTTGGCCTCTAGTTTGAATGACCTTTGTACTGTATCCCTACCTGCTAGATTGGTAGCAGATATATCAAGGGATACCAGATGGGGTAGGTGAGATACCAGGGTTGTAAGTATTAGTTCTGGATTGAATGTAGAGCTGTTAGGGTAGTTACACTGCGATAAACCAGCATCAGATGATATATCTAAATGCCTGAAAAGTATATAAAACTGCATAGTTATTTTTCTTAGTTAGTAGATTGGTTAATAACAAGAATAAGTTAGTTTTATTTTCTTTGGTATGTTCATGTACATTGATTTGTAATAATACCTAAAACAGGCTATTATTTGAACTTATGGAATTTGCTTAATTTCTTGTGCTTGAAATTTTTTGATGAATTCCATGTTTATTCTGCATTATAATGTGCTTTACGTGCGCCGCACAACACTTTCTATTACAAAGAAGATAGCACATTTGAAATAGAATGTACTGTGCCAGGCACAACACTATCTATACAAAATGCATTGTGTGGAAAATGTTATGCTCCGCTCAAAACATAATAATACAGAATAAACATGGAATTTATCAAAAGTTTCAAACACAGGAAATTATGCAAATTTCATAATTAAAAATAATTCTAATTTCAAATAATACAAAAATGTAGCCTGTTCTAAACACAATTCACATTATTATGTGGAAATTCAAAATACAAATGCATTACTTTATGAACATAATCCAAATTTATCATAATTTTGAGCTTTCATTACAGCAAGTAGTACAATAGTACTAATCCTGCACTTTTAAATACCATTTTAATAATTTATGATAAGACAGGAATTTTGTGTCTTTAGTGTAATCCAAAGAGCCTTAAATGTATATCATCATTATACTGTGACAAATAGTTTATAATAAGTATGATAAAAACTTTAATAAATGTACATATATGGTGCTACATGTACAAAATGTATATAATAATGTACATAACATGATGTAAGAAAAATAGTTCTATGTCAAATCCAATGATTCACTTTGAAATTACTTGGGAAACTGCTATTGTGTTGTGAGATGTTTTCTAGGCAATTATAATTTTGTTTATTCTACTTACAAAATACATGTACATGTACAAATGTATACGCTATAATCTTAAAGTTAAAAACAAACAAAGCATTCAAATTTGCTAATAGTATATATAAGCCCACCATGAAGTGTTGTACAGTGTAGAAATAAGCTAAATCATGTAAAGCTTACCTCAGTTTAGTAATTCTGCATATACTTGTAACAAAGACCACCATGAAGTGTGGTACAGTGTAGAAATAAGGTAAATCATGTAAAGCTTTAACCTCAGTTTAGTAATTCTGCATATACTTGTAACAAAGTCAGCATGTAAAGCTTACCTCAGTTTAGTAATTCTGCATATACTTGTAACAAAGCTTACCTCAGTTTAGTAATTCTGCATATACTTGTAACAAAGCTTACCTCAGTTTAGTAATTCTGCATATACTTGTAACAAAGTCAGCATGTGATGGAAATTCTACACAGTTTAAATTTAACCAGACAAGATTTTGACATTGCATCATAGATTTTACAGCAGTGCTTGACAAGATACATCTAGAGAGATCCAAATGTGTCAGTTGTGAGAACAAATGCACAATTTCACATCCTGGTAGTAGACCTAAATCGTGTTCTCTCATATCACGCAGTACCAATCTCTGTAAATGTGGACATTCAAGTTTGATATGGGGTATTGTATCACCAGGTTGTAAGTCTAATACTTTGAAATGTTTCTTCAGAGCACTATCAACACTGTCTTCTATACTCAGTGACAGTAATGAATGTCCAGCCTTGGAAGCGCTGATCAAATTAAATATATCACATGAGAAGGAGCAGTTTACCAACTCCAATTGTTTAAGTGGGTGATTCAGTACTAGTTCTATTAGATTACTTGGATATATGCTATGAAGCAGACTTTTTCTCAGATATACTTTGCATAGTCTTGTGTTTTCAGTGTCAGCAAATATTCTTAACCATGGCAGATATGGTGCATTGCTGGTAAACAAGTTTGAAAGATCTCTGGTTTTGTTTTCTGGTTGAGATTCTAATAAATTTTTGAACAGCTTATCACACAGACTAGGAACCAGTAAACAAACTCCTGGTTTCAGTTCATATTGCAATTGTTGATCATCTGTTTTCACAGCTAAAGTTTGTACATTGTTAACACATGCTTGTACACACAGATCTTCCAATGAGTCAGGCTCACTGATTGGCCAGTTGTTAGTCATTCTGTCGACTTCACTGATTTATCAGTTAATTGTCATTTTGTGTCAGATTCACTGATTTGTTAGCTGTTCGTCATTCTGTATCAGCGTCAAAGATTGGTTAGTTGTTCTTGATAGACAGGTTTTCATTCAGATTACTAATCCAGTCCTTTTTGGGTTCTATGGATCTAAAACCATCATTCTGAAATATTGATGAAAAAAAATAATTCAACATTTTGTTGCATGGTCATGAATTGACTAAAAATTGTAGATGTTTGACTAAGACCAAGATATTGAAGTACAAATGTATAAAAAATACCATCATGACTAAAAATTGTAGATGTTTGACTAAGACTAAGATATTGAAGTACAAATGTATAAAAAATACCATCATGATGATGGTATTTTTTATACATTTGTACTTCAATATCTTGGTCTTAGTCAAACATCTACAATTTTTAGTCTAATCTATTTTTTGGCAATTATGCATGACAATTTATAGCATGAGTGCAGAGCTCATTCATTGTGAGTAAAAGAATGATGATGATTCATACACCCCATCCTTTCCTTCCTGTATAAATACATTTACATGACCATTCCTTCTCAAATGAAAGCTTTGTGGTTTACCTATGGATTCAAGAACTAAGAATAAGGAACTAAAAACAAAACCTAAAATTCACTTTATAAGTTGATACACATATAGTACAGTATATTCAACATGTTCAAAGGAGTAAGAATTTTGTCAAAATATATACAGGATTTTTGGATAGCAATGTGGTAAGCGCGTAATTTTCGACAATTCTCAGTAAAAGAGGGACGAAAGATACCAAAGGGACAGTCAAACTCATAAATCTAAAACAAACTGACAACGCCATGGCTAAAAATGAAAAAGACAAACAGAAAAACAATAGTAAACATGACACAACATAGAAAACTAAAGAATAAACAACACAAACCCCACCAAAAACTAGGGGTGATCTCAGGTGCTCCAGAAGGGTTAGCAGATCCTTCTCCACATGTGGCACCCGGCGCGTTGCTTATGTGATTACAAATCCGGTAAATAGTCTAATTCGGTAGGTCACATTCATGAAAGGGAAGGGGATTGTAGGTACGAAGTAAGGAACATATCCTATATCATTTGTGAAACGGTTATTCCATAATGGTCAACCAACTCATGATGGCGTCCGTAAACTTTGTTGATCGCACGGTTTCTTTGTAATTGATTTGTTATGTGTTTTTCTTATATTATGCTATTGATGTTTTGTCTTATAATGATGTCCTCATTATGTTCATGGAAGTTACCCCTTTGTTTGTTAATATTATTAAAATAATATTGAGAATATAAATGGGGAATGTGTCAAAGAGACAACAACCCGACCATAGTTATTGTTTGGATATAGAAGAAGAGTCTTTTTTCTCCATTGTAAATTCACATAATCCTCATTTTAACTACATGTATAAAACCCAAGGAGAAGACATTTGATTATCATTTACAGTTTATATAGTGTACCTAGTATAACCTACATGTACATAATATGTACCTAATAAGTTTTTTGGATAAAAAAAAACTTCTGACATTTAATGGCATTAAATTTTATAACATGTATTAACTAGCTATATATATATCTGAGCCAGTGACAACTCTACAACGGATTTATCCATCGGATCACCAGCAATGATGGTGATACATGGCTGTGTACATTATGTATATATACAAATTGTCTAAACATCAACCCAACCATGTTAGATTTAAAATTGTTGGGTTGATGTTTAGACGATTTGTATTAAAATTGAGAATGGAAATGGGGAATATATCAAAGAGACAACAACCGACCATAGAAGATATTTATATATATATATATATATACTGCAACTGTGCTATTTGAGCAGTCAAATGACATTGACTGTATACTGTAAACCAACTTATTTTCGCGGATACTTTATTTCGCGTTTTACCCTTTCTTGACCACTTCGCGGCTATTTAATTTCGCGATTATCTGATTTACTTGATGAAGTTTATTAAGGAAAGATCGAAGATTGACATATTCGCGACAATTTATATTCGCGTTATTTTTCTACTCGCGAAATTAAATCGCTTGTGAAAATAAGTTGGTTTACAGTATTTATTTGTGATATACAGTCACTGACCGTATATCACCTTGTTTATGATGTTGACAATGCGTTTTTGTAGATTTCATTTATGACGTCAATAAAACATACAGGTGCGCAGCAATTTTACGTTGTCCACTCACAATAAAAGAATGACGTGTCTTATCCTAAAATACTTCATTTTGAACAGTTATACATTGTAAGAGTTGCAGTATATAAAGAATAACCATACTTGTCTCGAAATATCAATCTGTTATTTGTACTCGGCTCGTAAACAGGTAGAAATGCTCGGCACAGCCTCGCTTTCTACCTGTTTCTAAGCCTTGTACAAATAACATTGATATTTCGAGACAATGTATGGTTATTCTATATGTATATACATGTATATAGTGTGACAATTTGGCAATGTTGCCTTACTTGCAGATCTTATTTTGTTAAAAATTTTCGTTTTTCAAAGTTTCTCTATGACTCCTGTACAAATGTGTGGGTAAATTCAGTAAATAAATATAAATTGATATGGACTGCCATTTTGGGTGAAACTTTCTGGATAAAACTGCTCCACTGGTGGTTGATAAAGTTTGCGATCAAAACTAGGGTAAATAATATACATGTAAGATGATTTTTTTTCTGTTAATACAAAATGTAGATTTGCATTGAAACAATTGGAAATCATTTAACGAATTAATATACAATGTACATGTATTTACCCTCAAAGTTTTGACAAAAAATCATAAAATGAATAAAATCATTGTTTAGGGGAAATTTACATAAATTTGTAACTTGAATTTACTTCTATAAGGAACTTGTTGACAGGTTGATAATGATGAACTATTTGTAAATTTTATTGTGTTGAAATGTTTTGATTTTTTCTCTTTATAACCGTCTTTTATAATTTTTGCAAAAACTTAAAATATGTTTATAAAAAAATATATATCATATGTCACTGCGGGCTATATATTGTAACAGATAATTCAGTCTGGTAGCATGGGTAGTAAAATTTGTCCACCTGACTTTTTTTCTTAGGTGATCAAGCCAGTGAGCATACATTTGTGTAATTGTACAAAGATTATCAGTCCCTGGATAAATTTTCCTAGGAAAGTACATTTTTTAGGGCCATACATGTAGGTGATCATAGGACGGTAGTAAAATATGTCTAACTTTATTTTCAAAGGAAATCTTTTATATATCCTTATTCTTTCATTCTTATCTGAACTATGAAAAAAGTTCCTTCTAAAAAAAAATGTTCTCAAGACATTCAAATTAATCAATTATCTGCCTTCTGAAAATCATTTATGAATTATAAAATACATCAATAATATACTAATATTTAATTATTCAATGTTTAAAATTCACCAATATGTGGTAATATCAAAATTTAAAGTGTTATTCGGATAATAAAAATGTTATATGGTCATTCAAGGTACCGCACATACATTTTTTTATATCCATGGCAATCAGGAAAACAAGTGAATTTTCACTCCATCAAATGCTCTATGACATAATTTGTATGAGATCACTAATTAAAGAAAGAAAACAATATCCAATTGTGTGCTTAATTTCGAACATAGCATGTGTAATTAACTCTGGTACAAGTGCAATGCCGCATTTTGATTTTGATTTAACTGTTTATGTTCGATAGTAACTGAGTCAGACTTGTAGTTGACGTTGTTCTGTTGTATCTGAATTTTTGGCGCATCAACAGAAAAAAAAAGAAAAAACAAAGGATACAATGTCATTACATGCAATTTATATAATTCATTATTTATACATGACAGTTGTAGATGTAATGTATTTTATGCAATCATCACATTTTTATACTTTACAAACCAATGTTTTTATTTACCTTTCTTGATTTTCAAAACCGGAAATATAGTAATAATTCTACGTCAACTTCGGAGAACAGTTGACAAATATCCGTCTTAAGGTGGCACGGTAGTATTTCCTAGCCATGAGAGCCTTTTAGAATTTTTACCACTTTCTAACATTGCAAAAAATTCTACATTCACAGTTAACTGAAGTACTTTCATTTTTTTTACTATTCAGAAATAAATTTGAATGTGTGATATGCCCGTTTACTTTTTAGCTATTTTTAAGCTAGGCCACTCAGGAACATATATAAATTAACATACTGTTCCAGGGCCACTAGATCTTTTAGGTCTTTTATCGTGCAGTGAATACAAAATAAAAAAAAATCCCAAAAATTAATTTTCATCTGTATGTAAACTTATTTCATATTTTTCTCTCCCTGGTTCATCCATCAGTTTGGGAAGGTATGCTCACTTGATACTGTATTTCATTGTACAAATCGGCCTTCAGAAGCATAAAAAAATGTTTCAAGTTTATAGTAAAAACGGGATTTTGAAATAATATTTCGTTACATATAAGCAGTCAGAATGGTCCAAATTTTGTCAAAAATAATTAGCTCATAAACATCGCTGGTGTACATATATTAATTGATAGACTCGAATTAAATAATCAGTCAACCTCAATCGAATCCGCATTTATTCATTCATGAACTTAAAATAACATCAAATCAAACAGACCTATAAATATCTAATTGCACGTAATCGATATCTATCTATCTAATTTTCTTAGTTATGTTAGTTGCCATATGATTATTGACTTTCCGATTGGATTTTCCTGTGAGTTCAAGTCAGTTTTTTGTGATTTTAATCAGTTTTGAACATTTTCTTATTTACTGTTTGTTTGTCTGCTCCACATGTGCTTAGGTATAGACATTTAAATAATTTCCCTAATGTTTGCACTCAAATGACAATATCTAATTACATACTTCTATTTCACATACTTTTATATCACATACTTTTATATCACACACTTTTATATCACATACTACTATGCTTTTCTCTCCTTGGTTTGGGTGAATTTATTTGCATCAACCAGACATCTTAAGACATTTGCAGTACGACAACAACATATTTGAGTCTGTATGTAACAAGAGACAAGTATCAAACCAATGTCACCAATTCAGTATCATGGTTTATTCTTACAGAATAAATGACTTTTGCTACGTACATTGACAAGATTTTTTAAACGACAAAACATACTGAGATATAATCAAGACAACCGTTCACTGAATCGGTAATAAAGAAATCGTCATACAACCGTGTTTTTAAACTAGTTTTGTTAAGTGAAGTTGTGTCTGTCATATGGCATGCCTTGGCTGTTGAGTATAGTTAGACTCAACAATAAGGACTCCAATCAGGCTTTTGTTCGTCTCATTGTCACTAAAACATAACCACGAGTTGCATGTCAGCTGTGCAGACTTTATTGTAATCAGTGTGCTCATATGAGCGTCACTGATGAGTCTTATGTAGACGAAACACGCGTCTGGCCTACTTTTAAAATTATAATCCTGGTACCTTTGATAACTTTATTCATATATTTTATGGTACATTTTTTTGCTTTCCAAAGAAAAAAATGTTGAAAAAAGACAAAATATGTACTTTCTTTCTTCTTTTCCAAATCATTTCACATATGGCATATAAAGGGATGTCCCTGCAACTACAAATAACTCATGATAAAACACCTTCCATACTCGATTGATATTTATTTACATATGGCTTTTACCTGTACAAAATTTGGAATATGACAGTTGTTATCTATTCTTTTGAAGTGTAGATTTTGCTATTTGAAATTGGAATTTCCGTTTTGAGTTTTCCTCGGAGTTCGGTACTTTTGTGATTTTACTTTTTAGTGATCAATTTGCTAAAAAAAAATCATGCATCTAAGAATATACATATTTCTACAAATGTAGTGATAGTTGCAATTAGTTATCAAAGGTACCAGGATTATAATTTATAATTTTAAAATTGTTTGTATAAACATTGAACGACTAATATATGTGGCGTGTACAAGTTTCCGACGTCAGACATGCGAATCAATGATTGTGTTTGTAAATAGATGTTTTTGTGTTCTGTTAAATTGTTCCTTTTAAAATTGTGACACGATGATGACTGCTGTACCCATATTTTGACAATTTTATTTATTATGTCTGTTAAGTTTATGCATCGTTGTAAATATAACGGAATTTGACGAGACTGTCATCAAAGTGAGAGGTTTAGCAATTTAAAACCAGGTTAAATCCACCATTTTCTACATTTGAAAATGCCTGTACCAAGTCAGGAATATGACAGTTTTTGTACATTCGTTTATGATGTGTTTTGTCATTTGATTTTGCCATGTGATTATGGACTGTCCGATTAGATTTCCCTCTGAGTACATTATTTTTGTGATTTTACTTTTTAATACGCCAGACGCGCGTTTCGTCTACATTAGACTAATCAGTGACACTCAGTTTTAAAAAGTTATAAAGCCAAACAAAAACAAAGTTGAAGAGCATTAAAGAACAAAAAATCCTAAACGTTTTGCCAAATACGGCTAAGGTAATCTATGCCTGGGATAAGAAAGTCCTTAGGTTTTCAAAAATTAAAAGTTTTGTAAACAGGAAATCTATAAAAATTACCATATAATTGATATTCATGTCAATACCGAAGTGTTGACTACTGGGCTGGTGATACCAACGGGGACGAAACGTCCACCAGGAGTGACATCGACCCAGTTGTTGTAAAAAGTTATCAAAAGTACCAGGATTATGATTTAATACGCCAGACGCACGTTTCGTTTACAGTGACGCTCATATCAAAATATTTAGAAAGCCAAACATGTACAAAGTTAAAGAGCAATGAGGATCAAAAATTCAAAAAAGTTGTGCCAAATACGGCTTAGGTAATCTATGCCTAGGGTAATAAGACTGATCAGTGACGCCCAGTTGGGAATAGTTATAAAGCCAAAAAAGTACACAGTTGAAGAGTATTAAAGACCATATAACTAATTATATGATACAGCTTTTTGGTTTATCACAGTATACAAGCTATTTGTAAGCCAAACTGTTCTACTGATTTAATAAGTTTGTATGTGTTAGTGCTTAATTTAATGTGAACATCTTACATAAATACAAATACCCATATCAGAATCTGACAATATAATAAATTCCCTATATATATATATGATATGGAAAAAATTATATATACATATTTGAAAAATTCGATGATTATAGGTTGAGTTTCAACCAGGCAAGTATTTTCAAACTTCTATACGGCATAACTCTAAAAACCTCAATCGATTAGAATATCCCACTTCATAAGCATACCTAACAATGTCCCAACTGTCATTTGGATAATGATAAAACATAAAATTTGATTTGCGATACAAGTTAGGATCTAAAGATAACAAAAGCTTACAGAGACAAACTTCAGGCATATTTCTAAAAACAATCAACCGAATCGAACATACTAGAAGTACCATAAAACACATCTGCAATCAAGATCTTACAATGCACCAAGCTTCATGTAGATACGATAAATCACGAAGGAGGAGTTGTGATGGCAAGGTCGCCTCTAAAAAGGCTTAATATTCCTAAGTGAAATGGGCATTAGGCACTTTAGTATTATTCTAGATAAACTCAACATAATCATCAAACCTTCACAAGGAGATGTTTGCAAAGCATTATTAATTATATCTACAAAGTTCCAAGCTAATAAATAAAAAAATAATTAATACGCAAAGTGTGTTTTTATTTATATTTTAATATACCACAGAAAAAATATTACAGTAATTCCTTAAATATATCTCAGTAAAGTTGAAATTCAAGGTTATTTTGGAATAAGCGATTGTTCCTTGCGCTAAAAGTCAAATATTTAAATATTATTGAATTAGATACAAGATTTTTGTTATGCTGTTTCATAAAAAGACGAATATCATAATCCGTTTTATTTTCTAGGTTACTACTCAGTAGGTACTAAATAAAGTCTTTTTGTAAGAGTGCTCCATGTACAAGGCATTTGCACATGCCTTTTTGTCTTGTCTGCAGAGCCAAGTGCAAGTGCTGCTTTGACATCAATCATCATTTCTTCTAGATGCGTCTTAGTATATTGTTCTTTGAACTTCTGTATACATTCATAGATAAATATTGACCCAAAGTTCTTGTGTCGAAAAGCTTTATAACCTGAAAATATATGAAAAAAGAAGAAATTCTGAGAAAGCTGTAACAAACTTAGCTATGATAAACGGGACGATTTCAACTTCCCAATTATCAATTTCCCATTTCTCAGCAGTAACATACCCTCTGCTCCTTCGTATGGTGTTTACATATCTCAATTGATTCGTTATTCTCGTGCTTGTTCACACTATACGGACTTCATATACAACAGTGTGCTCCTTACTCAGAAACTGCTCCAACAAAGTTATGAGGAGGACAGATTAAAATTGACAATCCGTAAATTTTATGGACACCACCACAAATTGGTGGATCCATACGATGTGTCTTTGACCAAAATAGCTAAGGACATTTTTACCACATGGTAGATTGTGGTTTGTCATTACGTCGTCTAATCTTTTAATTACCGAACGTGACTTATTCCCGATTGTAACGACTGTTTTGCTGAGTGTGAATTCGCATTACTATAAGACGTGTTACTGTACTTATCTATCCCAAATTTATGTATTTAGTTTAAATGTTTAAAGTTATTTTTATAATTCTCATTGGATTTTGTCAAATGTGTTCACGTCTTTTCTATTATATTCATGTGTTATGGTAAAGAAAATTATTCACCGCCTTCATTTATTAGATTTCATTTTGTTCAACGTAATCTGTACGATGTTTTACGTTTGAAGTTAGATTCAAAACAAACCGGACATAGCTATATAAATACCATAGTTTGCTATTAATAAGTATTGAAATGTGCATTGTTATTAAATGTAATATCAGTATTGAGTTCAAGTATAATCTTAAATCAATACTTATTCTATCTAATTCATTCTAATGTGACATCTTTTTTCATTTTTTGATGATCTGTTTTACAAATTCAAATGTGACGTCATTTGTTTGTCATTTTTTTACAATTTCAAATATGACGACACTTGGCTTTGAGGTTTGAACTTATTCGGATGTGTTGAATTTCGTCGGGTTATTTAATGTATTTCGGTTGTTTCCTATAATTAGTTAATACTTCAGTTTTATCATATATCTTTCATAAAGTCATTTTATAAAATTTACTGTTTGCAATAGTATAAATTATTTTAAATAATAAGGATGTTCTGGTATCGAACAGAAAACCCTGGCCGCTTTTTTGAACTTTTGGTCCTCGATGCTGTTCAACTTTGTACTTGTTTCGGCTTTCAAACTTTTGTATCTGGGCGTCACTTGTAAGTCTTGTGTGAAAAAAATGCACTTCTGGCGTATTAAATTTTTTTAAACTTGTTGCCTTTTGTTAGCTATTATTCGTGAGTTTCTTTGTCAATTATAATCGCCTATTTAGTGTAGTCCTGTAATGTTGTGTTGTCATTTTAATGTTATATTTCACATGGCCATAAAAGAGGTAGGTTTGGCATGCCACAAAACCAGGTTCAACCCACCATTTTCTTATTTAAAAATGTCCTGTACCAAGTCAGGAATATGGCCATTGTTATATAATAGTTCGTTTCTGTATGTGTTACATTTTAACGTTGTGCTTCTCTTATTTTTGAGTGTGAATTCACATTGCTATATGACGTGTCACGGTACTTATCTATCCCAAATTCATGTATTTGGTTTTGATGTTATATTTGTTATTTTCATAGGTTATTGTCTAATGCTTAGTCTGTTTCTGTGTGTGTTACATTTAAATGTTGTGTCGTTGTACTCCTCTTATATTTAATGCGTTTCCATCAGTTTTAGTTTGTTACCCCTATTTTGTTTTTTGTCCATAGATTTATGAGTTACGAGCAGCGGTATACTACTGTTGCCTTTATTCAGCGTCATAAGCTTTAAAAGCTTTGTATCCGAATTTAATATATTTCCAACATAGAAATTAGCTCATGCACTCACATTAGTTTGAATATGTACATGTGAATAGGACAAAAACAGCAGCTAAAATTTGAATCCATTACACAATTTCCTTGTGCAACATGCATTGTTATCTTGTGTCTTCAAAATGATTAAAAAAAAAACAGTCAACCCACATATTAATTAGATGACATAATAGAGAATCAAGATTAATGAATTTATATTTCATTGCCCGGTAGAACATGACCAGAAGACCCGAGTTCACCCCATACATCAAAGCGTTGGTGTTGCATTTGCTTTTGATTTTGTGTTGTGTTTTGGGATATTTTGAAATTAATGTGGTATTTCCATTGGTAACAGGAATATAATGATTAGCTTAATAAAAAAACGTTTTCATTAATATGTTTTTTCGGTCTATTGGCATCTTTCTATTTTCTTGCGAAGTAAAAGTGACAGAATATATAATTGTGCAATAAGCATTGTACCTTCAGTAGTTGCATACGCAATTAGAATGTCTGCATCAGTAGGTGCTGATATTCTCTCTAAAGTGTCATCGTCGTCATCGTCTGGCTGAACAAAAGTATCTTGGATTGATTTCCCTCTACAGCTTTGGATAAAAAACATTTTTGGCTTACCTATAAAAACATGGTACATGTAATACTTGATTGCTATTTTTCTTGTGGAATTGAGTTCCTGGGTTAAAATTTTCATCCTATGTAAACAGTACTATATAAAATAAAGACGTGTTGTATGAGTGCAAAATAGTTCATAATCCACTGAATTATAAACCCCTGACTTGGTCCTGGTATCTTTGATAACTTTTGGAACAGACGCACATATAAAGTGTGACACACTTCCTTCTACCTAAAACCACAATAGTGCCAGAGGCAATTGAACAGTTTGTACGAATCAGTTTGACACAAAGCAGAAAAATATTAAACAAAACACAAATGGTATTCATCGATTTAAAAACTATAATATTTATACACGTTTGAACAAAAATCATAAACTTTGAACGATAGTTATTTATTTCCAAATGTTTAGAGCGATTTAAAAATGTATACTTAACAATGGTTAAAACGGTGAAAATTATGTTTACTGCAATTTAGAAAATATATTTGTAAGACTCGAGCGGAATAAGACATTGGCATCTTATATAAGCTCTTCATGAATGATTACCTTAACATGTCAAATGGTATTTGTATCACTGTGGTGCTATTTAAAGTTAGATTGCTAATCAGGATTTCACTATATATATATTTCATACGTCAACTACTTTTGTCACAACTGAATCAGCACCATTAGTTATAAAGTGTTAGTGACCTTTAACGATATATATGGAATTTACTGAGCCAATATTTATCGTAGTTGGTCATTAGCACACTATGTGACGAATTTATCTTACCGATTATCTTAACATGTGATATTTAGACCAGTGGTCTATCAAAGAAATCAAGTCGTCAATGTCATTAGTCACAGTACTCAGAAACTACTTCCATTGGTCTATACAAAAACATATGCTCAAAATAATGACTTGTAAGCTTTAAATGGATTTAATGAATCTATTTCAATCGTTCTTCACCAATTTCTTCGTCTGTTAAAACCTATTCAATTTTTTCTCAACAGAGTGCTGTTTTTATAAAGGGACGTATAACTAACCTAATATGGAATATACACGCTTTCCATGTGGTTGCTTTTAACCAAACATATTCCATGAAATGTATAGGATATGTCTGTGACTGAAATAAAAACCAAATTAAAAGAAAAAGAAAATGTGCCACTTAATAATTGATACAATCGAGGAGTCTAGTCCACCAGCGGTGTCACGGTCTTATTACAAAATTTAGAAATATAGTTTTTTTCATACTCACCTACAAAATTTGGTATTTTATCATTTTTAAACAATTCCATTATTTCATCCACGGAAATGGTTATCTTCTTTTTACCTTTATCAGCAGTTATGACTCCAAACTGGTGTAAATTAATGATATTGATATTAGTTAACAGAGATGGTATTATCCGATTTACTACATTTCAGACGAAATATGCTACTTCCTTTATCACGAAAGAGGTAGATTGTACCAAAATGGTAACAAAACTACAACTGCCATATACATTAAGTTAGTTCCTGTTCTGCTAGTGGCATCCATTGAAATTCGGAATAATTGGAACATATTTGAACAGCGGTATAATTCTGTTGCCTTTATTCATCCAATATTGTTCTAAGGTTTTTTTTTAACCGAAGTTCATTGTTAAGTTCTAGATATAGTATGATGTTCTATTCTGGCCTTGAAGGCATAAAACTTTGCTCAGTGCTCGGAGCACAAAAATCATGCTCGAAACATGAAATCCAGCAATTTGATTGGTTGATTTTCGAGTAAGAGTACAAAAAACTGACTTGAAAGTTTTATGACCGTGAGGCCTGTTGTTAGGTTGAATGGGCTATTTCCGATAAACATTGACACTAAACTTTGAATTATTCAGGTAATAGACATATTTTTTTTTATAGATGATGATAGTTGTGTGCAAAAGCATCATATAAGACGTCCCTATGATATGAGTACTCTAACTGCGATTTTTCTTTTTATATCATGCCAACACATTATAAGAGCTATCTTGTCATTTCTTAATTTTTAATTATATCATTTTGTTTTCTGTTTATTCACACACTAGTGCTTTCTCCGTGTATATATTTTTCAAAATCTAATAATTTTACACAACCTTTAACTTAAAATAAAGCTATGTTGTACGATTTTTTCTCCATACAACATGCTACTACATTAATATAAAGTATAACCAATTTTTGTTTTTAAATCAGATCCCTATCTACCTTATACCAATGCTATTTTTTATCATGTCGTATAAAAAGGTACATGTATATGTTGGTAAATGTACATGTTAATCAAGGTAAAAAGTTAAATACATACCTGACTTCCATGAGCCATTAAAAATACCATAAAACAATAATACGATTTATAATTCGCATTCAAATTGCTGGAAATATTTTCAAGAATATTGACCAGCTCTGCTTTTGTTGGGTCTGTCACAACGGAATATTCAAATTTTAATATACCGCTCATTAATTCAATTATATTTTCTTCGTCTTTTTCTGCCCCTAAAAATACAAAAAAAATCTTTTGGTTAACATTTAGGGTTAAAAGAAATTGTCTGCTTGAAATCTCTTTGAAAACATGGTTGTTATTTCCATACATACAACGTCATATATTGCATATATAAAGTAGTGCATAGGTCACTTCAATATAGCTGTGGAACAAGTTTGATGCCACATTACGATCAGTAGAGATACTACTTTAAAACATTGTTTTAAAAATAGAAGACTGAGCGCGAACACATATTTTGGTGTTTTATATTATGTGTTTTTTACCTATAGTTACGACTGTTTTTAGAAATAAAGAATATAAGTTATTAAGATCGATTTTTTTCAGCATGATTGAAACAACGCTTTTCTAAATGATTATAAATTTGTATTTTTGTGTTAACCCCCATACTGACTTAACTTACAGGCTCTCTCTTTCCTAAAGTTAATGATAAGAACATAACCAGTCTGATTTCCTATACATGCATATGATCCATCCGCAGAAGCCATATCTGAAACAAAAAACATTTGAAAGACATCTTAAACCAATGATATAGTAATCAAAATCGCAAGTCAGAAAAAGAAGAAATATTTATGGATGGAAATAAAACGAGATTTGAAGGTGAATGTCAATCTGAAGATAACAGTGCATCATATAGATGTAGCAAGACATCTGCAGGGAAACGCATGGTCAAAATAAAAAACAAAATAGAAAAATATACCAATTGGCTTTTTCAAATTACAGAAGTTAATAAAGACAACAGTAGTATAGGATACTCGGCCAACTGCTGTAGGTCGAGCAATTTGTCAAAACAGTAAATAAAAGTGCAATAAAGAAATTATTTTAGAGACAAATAAAAGAATTGCTGTTTAATCAACAAATACCAATGCAATATTTGATTTCCCCGCTGATAAATTGAAGCAATCTTTATCCTCAGTGCTTACATGCACTTTGATTACCTTTCTGTTCCTAAAAATGATAAATACGTTTATCGATATAGAAATGATATAAAAAAATCATGGAAATGGAAAACAATGTACTACAGATGCAATATCATTCAAAATGATAAATGTTTGTATTTTTAATATATGCTGATCTGTTTAAAAAATTCTTACCTGCATGTTATTTTGACAAAATTCGCTTAACTTAGAAACTGGTGTTTTATCAATATTTGTTGTTTTGCAATCATTATGGTATTTTGTATTCATTAAGGCATCATTAGAGGCATTATCTCTTGCAGCTTTCTTATTTGCCCCACATCCAGAGTATTCTTCATCTTCAAGGATAAGCTTGGCAACATATTCATCTTTTTGTAGATTGATGTCCCACTGCATCTGAACAGTTATAAGAATCAATATAGGGAGATCAGCCAAATGTATGTTGATAATTTATATGATTAGACACAAAACAAGTATCACACGACAGCCATGTTCTCTCTTCCTTGTCGAAATGAAAATAACGTTTTATAAATGTTGTGCCTACATTCTTATCAACGTTCGAATCTAATCATTGAAAGAACAAGGTGGACAACTAGCTGAATATTTAAATGGCTGTAATTAAATAGAATTTAAACAGAATTTAACTAAAATATAATAGCTTATTTTATTCAATGTCTACTTTACCTGAGAGTATTTTAGCTGATATTTTCAATAATGTTTACCAATGGATAATTTAAGATAAGCATGTCATAAATCATGTCAACACCTAAG
This sequence comes from Mytilus edulis, assembly GCA_019925275.1. Lineage (NCBI taxonomy): Eukaryota > Metazoa > Mollusca > Bivalvia > Mytilida > Mytilidae > Mytilus > Mytilus edulis. Next base: position 107,417,779 of record CM034353.1, on the reverse strand, counting down.
TACTGAATACTGAGCAAATGAAATAACTGTATCAAAAATAGTAAATATTTTCATGAGTGCAGGACGGGTGCAACTAGTTTAAAGAGCAGCAACAGTGTGAACCTGACCTGTCGCCTTTTATCGAACCCAGTGTACATGGATAATCATTTGTTATTTTATCAAATAGAAACTATCTTTTGCTTAAATTCTTTCCTTTTTGTACTTCAGACAGCTTATGGAAGACAGAATAGTTGATTAAATCTTATAATGTTAAATTATTGTAGTAAGTTATTTATAGTAGATTTAAACGTCGAATTATGGTTATTTATATGTATATTTGTTGATATCAAGCAATTGTAAGTCTTCGAAAAGGACGAAAAGGGCAACAGTAGTACACCGCTGTTCAAAACTCCTAATTCCATGGACAAAAACAAAATCTGGTTAACAACTAAAACTGAGGGAAACGTATAAGATATTAGAGAACAACGACACAACATTAAAATGTAACACACACAGAAACGGACAAAGCATTAGACAAAATCCTATGAGAATAACAAATATAACATCAAAACCAATATACATGAATTTGGGATAGATAAGTACCATGACACGTCTTGTAGTAATGTGAATTCTCACTCAAAAATAAGAGAAAACAAACGACACAACGAAAACACAACGTTAAAATGTAACACACACAGAAACGAACTTTTATATAACAATGGCCATATTCCTGACTTGACACAGGACATTTTAAAAGGAAAAAATGGTGGGCTGAACCTGGTTTTGTGGCATGCCAAACCTACCTCTTTTATGGCCATGTGAAATATAACATTAAAATGACACAACAACCTTACAGGACTAGAATATAAATAATAGGAGAACACAATTGACAAAGAAACACATGAATAATTGCTAACAAAAGACAACAAGTTTAAAATTTTAATACGCCAGAAGTGCATTTTGTCCACACAAGACTAACTAGTGACGCCCAGAAACAAAAGTTTGGAAGCCGAAACAAGTACAAAGTTAAAAAGTTGTGTCAAAAACGGCCAGGGTTTTCTGTTATATATGTCTTTCCATGTATCAATTTCTTAGATAAGGCGACGCTGCTCAAACCGCAGCTACTATACTACTAAACCAAGGTTCTTTATTATAAAGTTGAAGTCGTATATAGGATTTTTTATGAAAGCCGTCAAGAATCCTTTTACTTCAATTTTGATGAATAATTATTATATTCCTTAGGCACGTACACATCCTTCTGTCCTTTTCCTATTTAATTACACAAATTTATTACTTAACATGCAAAGAACAATAGGTTCCCATTTTGAAATAGGAAGCGCTAGTCATTTCTCCTATGCAGCACATAGTTTCGATGGGGTTCCGCTGTTGTTTCATTTTAAAATTGCTATTTTATGTTATCTGGCTTGTAGGGTTTTTTCTTAATATTTATTGGGATATATGGACAATTGGAAGATAAAAAGAATACACAAATCATTTATCTTACATCAACTTTGGCTTTGAGAGTTGTTAACTTTGTCTAGATGTTATTTCTGAATTTGTGAACAGAAAATTTAAGCATGGTTATTTTATCCTTTGTATCAGTACCAACGCAACCACGATAATAATGTCCTCGGAGACCTACATTTCTACCAGCAGTGGTAAAAAAAAACTCTATGCCACAGTGAGAAAATAAAGCTTACATTTGGTTTGAAACGTATAGTAACAGGTTTTGACAGACGGGGATACCATAAAACATGCTTTATTCTGCATTTGACTATGCAAAACTGGGCGAATACTCCATCAACTAATATAGGAATGTTTACATTATTGATACAGTTTTTTTTTTAAAGTGTGAATATGGTCGCTTTTATCAGTGGACATTTTGTTAGTTTATGCATTCTTGTTTTGGAATTTTAGTTGCTTGAAGGCTTGAAGCAACATGAAAGGCTAACTTAAATTTACATAATGATAATAATCAAGTTAAGACTAATATCTGAACGGTATTAATTGGCAGATTTATTTTAATTTTCTAGATAATTGTATTGGACAAAAATGGCCTTCTCATACCTTATCTCTGAACAAAGATATGGTTGACTGTATAAATGAAGTGATTAATAAGTTACCAGTTGTCCTATTCGACGGCGAAAAAGATAAAATCTATTAATAGAAAAGGTATTTTCCTTGATACAATTCTGATTGCAGGTTAAAAATATCACTGATAATGAAGTATAAATATTGTACTTGATGATCTATGACGTGAATCTTTTGATCCTTGGTATGATAACACAAATGCAGTGTGTTGGTGTTATACATGTTATAAGAATCAATGTACAATGCACTTAAAATGAATGTACTCGTCAGGTGAATATATATAACATGTATAAGTGTATGCATGTATGCATGTTATGTTTAGAGACACTATCAAAAAGTCATTTTTGGAACATGAATGTATAAACCATAGTATCATGAGTATCTTATAATAATATGAATGTATCAATTGAGGAACAATATACATACCTCTGTACAATACCATTTAAACTTTTACAAGTTAAAATCTTCCGGTCAATAAAAAAAAATTCCGAAATCTTCTAAAATTATATGACTGCTTCCTCTTCCGGTTTATAACGTTTAATGTTTGTGAAAATTTGGAGTGTATGACAGATCATGACAATATATAAAAAATATAAACTTCAAGCATTTGTCTTATAAATAATTTTAAATATTTACTTCAACTTATAAGGATTACGATGTTTAATATTCAACGCTGAAAGCGAAAACTTCTGTCAGAATGGTCAGAGTAAAATTCGAAGTTTAAAAAAAAGTCAACATTGTACATGTTGTATTACTTCTCGGCGTATCTGGTCTGTGCCCTTTACAAGTGTGTGCGATAACCTCGGTTTTTGTTTTAACATTGTTTATATCTTTAAATTGAGAAAGGGAATGGGGAATATGTCAAATTTACTCATTAAATTTGAATTTCGGTAAAACAATGCTGCCTTTTCATGTAAACAAAACCTCTTTAAGGAAAAACAAATCTACAGCAACCATCAAACTACTTTCCACAAAAAAATTATTATAAATTAAATGTTTACAAAACTTTGACTTTTTGAAATACTAAGGCATTTCTACCTCAGGTATAAATTATCTTAACTGCATTTTGCAAAACTTTTAGCAACATTTGGTCCTCAATGCTGTTAAACTTGGGAATTTATTTGGCCTTTTTCACAGTTTTTCTTATTCGATTGTCACTGATGAGTCTTCTGTAGATGAAACGCGCGTCTGGCGAAAATGCAAAATTTAATCCTGGTGTCTATGGTGAGTTTATAATGAAGACAAAACGAACGTCTTGTACAAATAAAAAAATCAATTCTGGTATCTATTATGAGTTTATTTACATAAAAATAAAAGCAAATTATCCTCTACCGCTCATTCAAACATCAATAACAGCTGCTTCAACCCATAGATTTCTTTATAAAAGAGAACAATATGAACCTACATTTTAAGTTAACAGTCACTAAATAATCTACGATTAGCTCGTTCAGGAAAATGACATTGGAGATCTCTTTTTTAACAAACTTGATTTATAAACTGATTGACTTAAAAACACAACACTACAATACTCTCTTATGAATTCTCATTTTCTGCTTTCCTGACGTGAAATTGTCTAGAATAATAGGACGATTACATATTCCTGTCTGTAATTTATTGCTCAGTCTCGGCATTATTAAGATGGAACATATTTCTACTGATGTAAGTATGGGAAATTGAAAAAAAAATTCACCGAGAAAAAAAAACTGTAAATCATTCATAGGTTTCAAATATTGCTTTAGAGGTTCAGTTTTAAAACAAACATATTTGATTCATATGAAATTTGCAACAAGTACAAAAGTTTTAAAAAGCAAATTGTTTCGGCGTAATTATTTCATTTAGTGATAAGTTACATTGATAAAGATAACTTTAAAATAGTGTCTATTAGTTTTATATATTTGAAGAGTTTAATATTTATTAATTCAAAATACATTGTGTAAAAATTAATATTCAATTTTACAATACAAATTATCATAATCTCATTAAATAACACAATCTAAAATATAATTTCAATGTTACAACGTTAACTTTTCGTGGTTGCTTCTTGTTGCTCTTTCGTTAGGCTTGGACGACTAGTTTGGGATTGACTTGGATGCACAAAACCCATCTGTGAAAGATCAAGAGTGTAATTCTCACATTCTTTGATTGCAGCATCTGGAACCTGTAGATAAATTTGTTTCTAGATGTTTATTCAAAGGAACGCGTTGTCACATATAATCAAATTTAAATGGAAATTAAGTCATAACAAAATATTCTTCTAGTCTTTTATTATAAAATTATCAATTTTCTTTTCCCGTTCACATAAATGAAAGTATCTCAATTTGATTACTAGTAAGATACACGTTACGTCATTTTACACTATGTTTAAGAATTGGAACAATTACACTACCTTGGTTAGTGGTGTATAACATGGATGATGATGCTCCTTGGTCGGATTGTTTGACCTTGTATTGAAAGCCGTCAGGAGAGCCCATCTTCTGTTTGGACTACTGTTTTGACCGCTTGTATGCATCATGTTCGAGTGAAAAAATAAAGCATCACCTATTGAATATGTGCATTCATTAACGTACATGCTTATAAAATGTGTGTATACATGTATCATTGAAAAACAAGATCAGTTCGTAAAATACATTTCGAACATAAAGACTTCATTAACGGATATTAGTGTTAAAAAGTAACATTTCAATGACGTATAACCACTATCTTCCTACATTTATTCTATTTTGTCATTGTGTGTGTGTGATTGTGTTAAAGATCTAATGGTAAAATCGATTTACGCATTTTATATGAATAATAAGAAGGTGCCACTTGAAATATAATATAATTACCCTTGACTTCTTACCTTTCCGAAGCATTCGAGTTCAAAATGATGTTTGATATTCAATCTTTATTTTTATACACGTTGTAAAACATTATCTTCCTGTTTATTTATTTTGTGCAACTATGTTCATGTTATCTTTCAGTCGGCATACATGTTGAATGCCTTCTTAATAGCTCATTACACCTTGACACATATTAGATCTATAGAGATTATAAGATTATAACTCAATGCTGACTGCTGTCCTCTAATGTTTGACATTTTGCTATTGTTTGTATTGCTCCTACATTTATGTCAATATGATAGAATTTTATGCTTCTGTCATACAAGTGAGAGTTTAGCTAGCTTTGCGACCAAATTTAATCCATTATAAACATATGCATGAACAAAGTCAGGAAAATGACAGTTGTTTATTCGGGTGATGTGTTTGAGCTTTTGCATCCGATAATAGTCGTTCGAAAATGACATATCATATTAACTGAGTACTAAGTTATCGAACCTGGATTCATTTCACACCATACCAGCGGACATCGTTCTTTTATCTGTTCTACTCTTTTAGTGTCTGGTATCGCTTGTTGTCCATGCATCAATTCATGATCAAGTCTACCACATGTGTGCGAACTTTCCAATATCTTAAAGATAGCAAATTGTCATATTCAATAAAATGAACAAGCAAATTAAGATATACACCAAAATATAAAACTATATGACGTTCCACATTGAAGAAATTATTTTTTTTACATTCGAAGTATCATGAGTGAACTGTCAATAAAAAACATCTTGAAGTTTATGAACAAGATATATATTGAAACAATAGTGCGCATGTTTTTTCATATGATATCATATTTGAAATTTCAGTTGATTAAACCTCATCAAATCGATGATTTAATTAGAAAGATGAAAGGATTTATGAACAACCAAATCTACAAAATGAGTAAAACAATATACCATTTGCCTCTATGAATATAAGTAAAACAAATGTTCTATAGTAACCATTTTGTCAAAATGTGAGCATCAAGTAACATTTGTTTTTTTTAAACTCCCTTAAGGTCTTTATAAAACAATCTGTTACATTTTTGTTTTTGTGTTGACTAGTTCTATTTCTAAAGTTTGATTCGAGTAAACGCAATTATAACTAAGATCTTAATTACAAAGTTTTATAACTGAATTTGGGTTGATGTATATAAAAAATAAAATACGTATTTTACCTGCAAGCAACCATTTTCTTTTGTACATTTATCAAGAGCAATAAAAACAGTCATCATATTAGGCAGCAGGCAGCCATTTTTATACCAATAACTACAATATGAAAATAACATAATTTATCGTTTGCCGTTGTAGAACGGAATACATTGATTTGTTCGTTTTTGATTATCTAAAGGTCAGATAAGGTTACTCAGCGCAAAAGTAAATAAAAGAAATAGTGATGGTATCATATTAAAATACTACTAGTAGAGCAGATTCTACTTACTATTCCAGAGTACACATGATCATCCCTATATTTATGTGAAGTTTTTGTTTTGCTTTGTTTTTAAATTTCTATGTAGTGTTGTATGGACATGTTTGTCTTTTCGTCATCTTTTAGGTTTTTTTTTGTTGTGTTATCATTTTATCTAGACTTATCTGTTTTGAATTTCCTCTTGGTCTCTTTGTTGCATCTGTTAAATTAAAATGTGTTTTACTGTTTAGATTTTGGTAATATTACCCGTAATCCTGATGCCACAAATGAGAGCCACCAGTGAAAGCCTCTTTACTCACTAATTTACCATGATAATGGTATACCTCCTCCCCCATGAGCTGAAATGAGGAAGTATATTTGTTAAGTTAATGAATCGACTTTGAGTAAAAAAAATTCAGCAAGTTGTTTTAATAGAATGACATGGGCTGTGCGTTAATGAAACACGTCTTTCCACAATAAAATAGTGTAAGCATTTGGATATTGATGGTAATGGCCTTAGTGATAGATGTTTAGATTGCTAAATTATTGTTTAGCTGTATGTACTTACACCTAAAAAATAATATAGCTGTAAGTACATAAATCAAACTTACCTTTTCACATGTTCCTGCTACTTTTTGTGATCTACTAACCATTCCACTGACATCATTTCCAGGGTGTGACCATACAATTAACTTGGCCTCTCTTCCTTTGCCATCAGAAACCTTCAAAGAAAGATAAATATTGATGATATTTTAAGTTTAGTTACCAATTCAAACTTGAGAAAAGCTGGTGAACATGTCAAACATTTATGTGGAGTGAATCGCCAGGATTGTAAAACGTGAAAGAAAAATGGTGACTATTCTCCTTCTATCATTCTACTACGACCCTTAACCATTTGTTTCAGTGTGGGAGTGGATGAAAATGTGTTACGTTCTCTTTTAACAAACATGATAGACCAACTTTGAATAACTCACAGTGACAATTGTACAGTTCTTTAAGATTTCGACTAGTTGTAAAATGTTTATTTCCATTTCCATAAAGCTTTTTACAATTTTGTTTTACTAATGAATTGAATACTAACATCAACATAAACGTTGATGAATTTTCTACAGAAATTAAAACTTTCAATTTCGAGCTTTCTTTAATTCATATTCAAAATTTCTACAGGCTTACGTGAATTGATGCTATTTTTTGTATGCACAGTATAAACATTCTCCAATTAGGTAACTGAGACACAAAGAAATCTATTATCAAAAACGAGTACAATGTATTACAAAGTGATGATATCAGGCCAATTGAGTAATGTGTATGCATGGCTACAAGTTTTTTTTTTCTAAGAAAAGAATTCATATAGTAACGAATAAAAGAACGGCTTTAAGGATTTACAAAATATTTTTTTTTCCTAATAGTTATCAAAGGTACCCGGATTATAATTTAGTACGCTAGACGCGCGTTTCGTCTACATAAGACTCATCAGTGACGCTCATATCAAAATATTTATAAAGCCAAACAATTAAAAAGTTGAAGAGCATTGAGCACCTAAACTTGTATTATTCTAAATGATATTTCATATTTAAACCATGTTTTATCAACAATAGTATACATAACAACATGCCTGTAACAAGCCATGGTTATGACGGTTGGTTTGCATTCGTTTGATGTGTTTAAGATTTTGATTTTGCCAATTGATAAGGGACTTTCCATTTTCAATTGTCCTTGTATGTCAATATTTTTGTTATTTTACTTTTTACATCCCCTCAACCCTATATCATTAACAAGAGGCATAAAAAATCTGTGAAACGTTTTGAAAGAAAAATAACAATACAATATTTATTTTTATATTAAGCAAATGAAGGGATCATGTTACATATTCCAAGTATTCAATACTTCAAAGCACAAAATATAATAGATAATGAACAATGTAGACAATTAAAGCCTAGTTGCTTAGTCTTCAGTTTTTTATGTTTTGTCTCGTGTACTATTATTTGTCTTTTTTCCTCTTTAGCTATGGCGTTGTCTGTTTATTTTCGATCTATGAGTTTGACTGTCCCTTTGGTATCTTTCGCCCCTCTTTTTTTCAACACCACAGTCAATACTGCTATCAATGATCCTTTAACCTAATTTCTAATATTAGTTTATTACCCTCATTTTATTGTCTTCCAGGATCTGTTCAGATGTGGCATTTTCAAATACTTTCTTTACTTTTTCAACCTCTTCATTGTCAAGTAGTCCCCTACAAATCAAAAATATATTCTACTGAATTTATACAAAAAATTACCTTTCACTATTTAAATAACATAACTGTGTCAATTTTACTGTACCAGATGCGCATTCCCACAATCAGTTTCCTATCAATTGTACTCGAGGTCAAAACTATGTAAAAAATGAACAGCTGATAAAATCAAAGTTTGCAACTCCAACCTGGTTCTTATGCAACTGATATATTTTTTACATTTTTTCACATCCAGCCTTACGCTGTAAAATAATTCCCTTAACAAATGCTGGCTATAACGATGTGTCTTATCATTATCTACGTAATCAATCACTATATGACGAGTTATATTATATACCTTCCAAAAATATAAAAATGGACAAGCAAATTAAATAGGTTCGAATCGCAAAACCCTTGGTTTTGATATGGGAAAAACGACTTTGAAATGCACCAACAGAATTTATTTAAATTGAATATGTGTATGTAATCAATGTAGTTTTGTGTTTTGTTACTTATTATGTTATTTTTAATTCATGGTTTTATTCCATACTCGACTACTAGTATATTTTTTCGTTCATAAAGCACATACCGTACTAAAATGTAACCATATTTGTCAAAGCTTTGTTTCATCCTTGGTGTAACTTGAAAGTCATCACGGTAAAATAGATATTCTGCAAAATGAATATACATTTATAGTTTGTGTTGAGAAATACAAACAGGACCGCAATTGGTCACTAAGGAATGACCCCATATTAAATTGAATGCATCTGCGAAAAACTAAACATTTACTTAATTGATCCAATTCACTAGAGATAAAGAGATATTTCCTAAATACTAATGACTTCAAATATACGTTTGAGTATTGAAATGCATTAATCTTTAATTTATATTTGAAAAACAAAATTGGGTTTATTTATACAAATACGTATTGTTAAGGACACAAACCGGAGTTCAGCTTTGTACTGTCTTTAGCCATTGCTGGAAAGACACACTCCTATAAGTAAATATAAAAAGTTAAATCTTTTGTTTAATAAAAATGTTCAGGAAACAACCATAAATACTCTATATAAAAAAAAAAACCATAAATACTCTATATAAAAAAACAACCATAAAAACTCTATATAAAAAAACTTATGCAGTTATCTCATTTAAAAAGTTTTCGCTCTTTTAATATCCTCCTACTGACATATGCAAATTTTTTGTCAGTTCCTGTCCATGCATTTTGTACGCCAGTCGTGATTTCCGTCTAAATAAAACTCATCAGTGTGATCAAATCAAAACAGTAAAAAAGGCAAAGTACAGAATGAAGTTGCTGAGCTTTTAGGAATCATAATTCCGAGAAATACTTACCAAACACTGCTGGAAAACCCTTAGGTGAAGCATGCACATCAAGGTAGAAATGTTTTAGATCATTTGAGAGCAGTTTTATGTTAGATAGCTTGACAAATCGTACAGGGGGTAACGACTGATCCTAAATGTAGCTGGTTATTCTGTTTGTTAGTTATTCTTAGACCGTCGATATCTAAACTGATACCATAAAAAAAATTATGATAAAAATACCGAACCCCAAGGCAAATTCAAAACGGGATAAGACCTGTGATATATTAACGAAATGCGCATCTGCTGCAGAAAAATTGGTACTGTTAATGTTATTAACAGATACTTTATTGTTTTTCTAAGTAGCGATTTAGTAACAAAAAAACATGATTTCATTCGGATCGCCAGGAGGTTAACAAGCGCAATATTGAACCGTTACCATTGGCTTTCAAGTAATCGGTTTTAAGTGTTCCTTAAGAAGATAAATCCAGAAAATTGATACGGTCCCATGATGTTTTAATTTTTAGTAACTTTAAGTTATTGAAATGCAAAGTTATGCTGTGTATTTTAAAGGAAAATGACTTACACTAATATATCGAGTTGCTAACGCTTACCTTTAGATTTTATGAATACTGTTTACTTTGATAAATGTAATAAATTCATACACACATTCGTATATGTCCGATAATCTACTATTATCAACTTATGACGATAACTTATCTCGGTAAACATAGGACGCAATCACGTAGCAAATATTTTTTCATCCCAACAAAATGTCAACATAGAAAATTTTATTTTTGATCTATAAAGCGTGTGCTGTTATATTGGTACTTATTTCTAAAGTAAGAAAATATCATACTTATCACGATTATCTTTGTAAGAATAATTTTTCTAGGAATTGGAAGGAAAGAAAGGGTTTAATTAATTTGTATTCACCTAAGCGAAACATTAAGTTCATTTTACCATTGCATTGTCAAGATGAACATCCTTTTCCCCTGAATGTGTTTAACTCCATGTCCATTTTCGAATTCCACTCTTTACTACAGTATAATAATGTTAATAATAGAAGTACTGTATGTAAACTTTGAGTCTCTCCCATCATTAAAACGTGTTTCTGCACATATATATATATATATATATATTTTATATATGGCTTTATAATACATTTTGGTATTTACCTGTAGTATCTTTCGCCTCTTTTTATTGTAGATTTTGACGATTCCTTATCAATAATTCACAGTTGCAGAATTACTTTTAACATCATCAATAATGCGTATTACGGAAGCCGATAAGGGCCATTCAAAAAAAATAATTTATGTCGTTATTACGACATAGCATGTCGTAATTTCGACATAACATGTCGTTATTACGACATCGCTATGTCGTAATTTCGACATAACATGTCGTTATAACGACATCGCTATGTCGTAATTTCGACATAGCTATGTCGTAATAACGACATCACTCGTTTTAACGACATAGGTATGTCGTAATAACGACATCGCATTATTTAAAAGAATATGTATTATGATTGCCAAGAGAGTAAATGACACAGAAATTAACAATTTTACGTCATCAAAAGGCCCCCGATGATTAGAAAAGCCTCCGCATAGTCAGCTATAAAAAAGGAAGGAAAGGTACCAGAGGGAGAGTCCCCGAAATGCTGTGTGGCAGACAGTGTTATTATTCAATTATTAGCTCCCTTGGTAAAACTTCAAATTTCATATTTAATGTATTCTATTGTTAAATAATTTACATGAAGCTTAATAAGTATATATTTGTTAATTGCATAGCTTTTGCTATTTGAATTCATTGGTTAAAGATATTTTTTTATTGTAAAGTTTAATATTTGCATCGTCGCAAAATCTTTGGTTACCTTCTTTGGATACCTTCAGTGAGAAACTTATATATTTTATAGATACCACTGTAGGTTAACATTTCCCATCGAGCTAGCGCTGCACAGACAGACAAAGTCGGTTAAACCTTCCATTATTTAAAGATTAACAAGTTACCGGTCGTAGAAGAGCTATGCAGTCACACATGTTGGAAGAATGAAATGTGGAATTATTAGAGGACTGATTTTGTATCACCAAGTCAAGCCAAGCTGTCCATCTCCCTTTAAATAAGCGCCGACGTTAAATGTGCTTAAGTTTCAATTAAATGTTTATAATAATTAAAACAAATCGTGTGAAAAAGATGTTGATGATTGCTACCGAAAAAAAGAATAGTACATGTTGCTATAGACTCCGCCCGTGGACATAGGTTCGACACAGGTTAAACTTTGCAATTTTTATTAATTGTATAGCTTTTAACGATTTATTTAAAAGAATTTGGAAATGGGGGAAAAATACCATATAAAATAAGTTGAAATTTATGTTATGGAATTACTCCGAAATAGATCATTTAAAGTCGTCACTCAATTTTGGTTCAATCAACAATATCAAAAGGGTAATACCAGTTCACGGAATGTTTTACTTCGCGATTTGTCCTGCTATTCATGTTATAACTGTCATGATGAAAGTAATTCCTGTACTAGCGAAGCCGGAACTTTTCGTCAATATAAACCTGTGCATGAAATGGAGGTAATCGAAAGACGAATCCCAAACAGCGACGAAACCCGTTTCATCGAATTAATAAAAACCCGGGATTATATTTTTATTTGCCGTTTTTGCGGACGATCCAGGAGTAGATTCCTATATTTTAAAATGTATATATCTGAAGATGACTTGGAAATAATTCTCAAGCCAAGGTTCAAGTAATTGAAGGGGTGTATTTCGACAACTTATGTGCCAGTGAAAATACAATTCTATTCAAATTTAAGCAAGGGTAAAAATGTTCGATTTACTTGCAGAGTGTCAGATATATTTGTATTGGGGATGAATTAAGATATAGAAATTTTACAATGACAGATGATATCACAGTGGCACCTTGAAAGTTAAACATCCTATGATAAAAAAAAATTGAAAACCGTATACATGTACTTCTGTCCCATCTTTCCTTCCTACATTACTTGCGACAGTATTGCATTTTTAGTTAAAATAACTGAAAGGGTAAAGATTAGTATATCGATTTCCACAACTCGAGGTAATTTTTGATAAAATGACATCACAAAACGAACAGAACCAGAATCAACCAATAATATAAAAAACCGAATAAAACTTGCAAAAACTAATCGAAACAAAAACCCTTTTCGACGCCGCATTTTAAGTGTAACGTGTTGTAGGAACATCGTGCCCAACGTTTGAAAGTAAAATTAGAGCAATATTGATACTTTAATTCACCCTAATTTAATACAAGAAGCCTTATAGGATGAGCTTATTTTGAGGGAGATAGGATGCTTAGCTGGTAAGATAGTTTTACATGTTCACATAGTAATATCTTTCTTATTTAGCTGTACAGACTTTCCACTACCGATTGTTTACAAGAAATGTTTTTAATAAAATATATCAGTTTCTCACACTGAAGGTGAAACTTTACAATATAAATAAATATCTTTAACCAATGAATTCAAATAGAAAAAGCTATGCAATTAACAAATATATACTTATTTATATTAAGCTTCATGTAAATTATTTAACAATAGAATACATTAAATATGAAATTTGAAGTTTTACCAAGGGAGCTAATAATTAAATAATAACACTGTCTGCCACACAGCATTTCGGGGACTCTCCCTCTGGTATCTTTCCCCCCTCTTTTATAGCTGACTATGCGGGAGCTTTTCTAATTATTGGGGGCATTATGATGACGTATAGTTGTTAATTTCTGTGTCATTTAGTCTCTTGGCAATCATAATACATATTCTTTTATATATAGCGATGTCGTTATTACGACATAGCGAAGTCGTTATAACGACATAGCTATGTCGAAATTACGACATAGCGATGTCGTTATAACGACATGTTATGTCGAAATTACGACATAGCGATGTCGTAATAACGACATGTTATGTCGAAATTACGACATGCTTTGTCGTAATAACGACATAATTTTTTTTTTGAATGGCCCTTATCGGCTTCCGTAAATGATCCTTTGTATATTTTCATTTAGACTTGAGATACACTTGTAAACCAAAAAACGTTTTGTCGATACATTTTCATCACATTTAACGCAGGTTTATCTTCAACTCCCATGTTAGTTTCCCTTCAGAACGAAATTTTTTATGTGTCATAAGAAAAATTAAAATGAATGCTCTCCTCCATCTCAGTTTATTACATTTGCGCACATAACCATTACATTTGCGCGCAGAAACAATTATTGTTTGCACACAGCCTTTGTATGCCTTTATTTTAATGGTAAATTCGGGTAAACACAGTAAGAAAGTAAAATAGACAAAATACCATGTTCCAAGGAAACTTAAAAAAACTAAAGGCTCTTCACAAATGCCAAAATCAAACACTTCAAACGAATAGATAACAACTGTCATATCCTGACTTGGTGCAGGCATTTTCTTATATAAAAAAAAGTATATCGTATTATTTATTTCACTATCATTCATTTACAAGTACCCCTTCCTTAAGTTTAAGTCAGATGTTAACCAACGAAAAGAATGAAGAGGGTTTAGGAGCAGGATTAGTTCGTTTTATAAGGCAGAAACATCAAGTCCTGGAAATACATTTAGGTGAGAATGTTATTTTAAAACCATGGAAAATTCGAAGTAAAGTCCTGAACACAGAATACATGGATAATAACTTAAAATATTGGTTTTTTTTTTATAATAAACATGTTCAAAATTAATAACTTTCGACATTTCATTATAAATTATATCTATATTTATCTGTGTTATCCGTATAATGAATGCACACAAATGTAAACAAGACCCGCGCACAAGAGTAAACATTGTTGTTCCCCTTAGGGCCGCAATTGTAACATGTGTAATTCGCCCCCTACATCTAAAATTAAGACAACAAAAATATCCTATGGTTAAACTTATGAATTATTTTTGGTCTTTGTGTCTATAGAAAATTTAAGTGGAGGTATTTTAAGTAATGTATGATTGATAAAGAAGAAAACTATCAACCAGAGAAAAAATGACACAGCAGCTACTGATTAGTTAGTTTGTCTGCCGTAAAGGATGATAACGTTACTTATCATCCCACCGTATCAAATGTGTTGGTAATTGCAAGACTGTAACAAATGCTGTATATTTTCTATGGTTTTAAAAGGTATCGACAGTGTGTTGGTGAGTCAGTACAGCCATTTCACAAGCATATGAACAACAAACGTTGACTATGAATGCAAGTTTCGGGGTTAGATAATCTGCATGGGTTGTGAGTCTTTTAAGATTAGAGCAGAGTCATTCGCAGTCCACTTTTTGAGATACCTACTTTAACAGAAGTAACACGCTATGTTTCACTAGAGAAAATAGAAACTTCGAAAGGGTAAGCGTCTTTCGTTGTGAATATAAAAATACATGAAAGTTAACAGGCTTATTATTTGGTACGACAGACGGGTGTTCCGTCTTCAAAATTCTCATCCGTGCCGTTCAAATCAAAAAGATTAAAGTATCAAATTTAGTTCATAATTGAAGATCTTCCGAGTACCCATATGCATGCATCACCCACCATGCGAAACAACCATCAGTTACATGGGGAATAGGAAACAATCTCTAAGGTAAGACAACGAGATTCTGGTACATTTAAGAGGAAAAAAACATATCGCTACCGACTTGTTACATAGACATATCGTTGGTGATCATACCTTTGTTCTGTTGATTTTGGCCATTTTTCCCGTACACTGTTGGGCGACTTTGTAAGAGCAAAACCCCTGTTAATGAAACCCGTATATAAGGAACATGTGCAAATTGTAACGTATAATTGATAAAAGCTCACACTATACATTCGATGGAACAGCTAGCATGTTACATGCTGATAAATGGGAAGCTAACAATTAGAAAGTTGAAATCATCACGTTTGTTTAAGTTGTAGTTTGAACTCGCCCACATGTGTAAATATCAAATATATGATACGAATAATACCTTTTGGTTTTGAGGGTTTCCTTGATTATTTTATGAGAAATGGATAATCAGATTCAAACCTTCACTGAAATATTAGTAAGAAAACACAGTTAATCAATATCATTTCTTTGTACTGACAAGTATATTTTTTTAAAACTTCTTTTTAAACTGAACTGAGCAGGTATACAGTTTACTCAGAAAATGTTAACTTCTGGAGGCTGCTTCTTGCTTGGACAGATTCGGACCAACAGTTTGTGATTTACTTGGATGTAAAAATTGCATCTTTGAAAGATCAAGTGTGTAGTTCTCGCATTCTTTTATAGCAGCGTCTGGAACCTATAGGTAGATAGGTGTAGATGTTTATTCATGCATGTACGATATAGTATAGAAGGTTTAATAATGTAAATCAAGTCATTGATATAAAGAAATTATGTAAATACACGTTCGAATAACGTACACAAAGATGCATTATTTTTGTTCATTTTGAAGGAGATGCCTCAAATCATTAAATTTAATTTTTGAAATGTCCATACTTTGACACGCACTAAAACAATACATATACGTATACCTTTTGTTAGATAAGAGGATTTTCGTTAAGTAGCAATGTATGAAGTTTGTGGAAAGTAAAATCAGAAAATTACTGAACTCCGAGGAAAATTCAAAACGAAAAGTCCCTAATCAAAGGAAAATTCAAATGATAAAACCCATCAAACGAATGGACAACAACTGTCATATTCCTGACTTGGTACAAGCATTTTCGAATGTAGAAAATGGTGGATCAAACCAGGTTTAATAGAGCTAATCCTCTCACTTGTTTGACAGTTTCTAATTTGTCAATTTGATTCAATTTCCATCATATAAAATCAATATCTTTACAGGCAGATACATTGTAACATGTACCTGGATTTGGTTTCTATTGATTTGTTTACTTTAATTGGTACGAATAATCTTTCGGGCTGAAACAAACTGCAAAATACACGAATACCGGATCCACGATCAATAATAATCACATAGTCATTATGAAAATGTGTACTACATGTACATAGAAAGACATGTACATTTTTGAAAATAGTACAAAAATGTATTGGTACAGTCCTGTAGTCCGTAAATATGTGGTTTTTTTTTAATAATCAAATATTGTTCAATATACGGACAATATATACCTAGGAATGTTTCATATAGTTAGTACATGCATAATTTGATATAATTGTAATATGCTGTCTCGGTGACTTAGCGCATACTTCTCCAAAATATCTTTTTATTCATATTTCCATTTTGTACTGAAATGTTACCTGACTTGCATTACCTTGGTCAGTGGTGTATAACATGGATGATGATGCTCCTTGGTTGGATTATTTGACTTTGTATTGAAAGCCGTCAGGAGAGCCCATCTTCTGTTTGGACTACTGTTCTGACCGCTTGTATGCATCATATTGGAGTGAAAAAATAACGCATCACCTTTTTAAAAAATGTAATGTTGTAAATCTTATACATTGAAATATCAAATTAACTGTAATCAAGGGACTCTGTTTTATTTCAGTTAATTGGCGGATGGTGCATTAAAGTAACCCTGTCTGTCCGTACGTACGCCCTGCACTTGTTTAAGTTATCTTACTTAAGCTCGTCTCAATCAAATGTTATGAGACTTATACATGATGCTCATTTCAACAAAACTCAGTTCAAGTTTGAATTTTGGTGTCGTCGCTAAACATTTACTAAAGTTCTTCCCATTTATAACGATATATGCAAGCGGGTATCATCAGTGTCCAAGGACATCTTCTTCATTTTCATTTTTTGTGTTGGTAGGTAATTGTTAAATTGAATAATAATTAATTGCTTTCTGTCATCATTATGATTTTTTTTTGTCTGATTACAAATCTAGCAGCGAATGGTGAGTCTAACAATGGATGTTTGTGACTTGCTATAAACAAGACTACGGGTTGAATGATTTTTTGTTTAACTATAAAATGTTTTCCAGGCACCCAGGATGTAATATTGTTTATTTTAGGATATCTGTTTATCAATATTTTGTTTTATGTGTTAGATTGACTAACGGTCTATAAGTAATAGCTGCGGTCTCTGCGTTGTTAGTTCTTAAGATTTTGAATGTTTTTCAATGTCTTCCCCCGAATTCGGTATTTTTGTTATTTTACTTTTACCTTGTCATCATTAAGCTTTATATATGTGATTAACATATTGACGTTAGACATTGATATATCATGTAAACCCAGATATTGAGTAATCGAACCTGCATTCATTTCACACCATATCAGTGGACAATGTTCTTTTATCTGGTCAACTCTTTTAGTGTCTGGTATCGTTTGTTGTCCATGCACAAGTTCATGATCGAGTCTACCAAATTTGTGCGAACCTTCCAATATCTACTTAAGCAAAATATGAAAATCATTTGAATAAGATAATGTCACAATTTTCAGTTTCATTTGTTTTGGTCGTGGGATTATATTCAATGTAGAGCTTTTTGTTTGATTGGATGATAACATTTCAAATATGATGGCGTCTGCTTTTTAACTTTGAAAAGATTGCATTTTTTAACATACTTTGTTTGTGTCATTTTGGTCTTTTATGGATAATTGTCTCATTGGCAATCATAACACATCTTCCTTTTTATAAATAATGAAAATCACAACAACATTGACGCTCACAGTGACAACACATCAAAGCATAACTAGAGAGCAGTTTATGATTTTCATTATGAACAGGATGCGTATGACATATTTTTCAAATATCAGCTAGAACTTAAAGAAGATTGTTGAATTGGAAATATGCACTCCGAAATCTTAAACAATAAGTAAATCAACAATTGTATCATTAGCATTATTTGGTTTTTATATGTCGTTATATATTGGAGGTGTTTGCCACGAAAAGACCAACGAACTATCTTAAATTGACTTTAAATGAAATGTATATTTTCGTTGGCGTAGGCTATTGCTATAGTTTCAAAATGAAAGATTTAAGTCGTTTGTCGAAAACTACTGTATAAACTAAACAACAAGTTCTCTTATTTTGATGATGGCATATTATGATAGCCATATTATACCTTCAGAAAATGCAAAAATGGAAAAATTCTTCAATCTGTTTAAAAAGATGTAAATATCGATGATAAATGATTTTAATGATTAAGTATTTTGGAATTGAGTCATATAATTATTGATTTCATGTCATCAACAAATGACATAACACAGACCAATGGTATAGTTTCTATAGAGAGAAAAAATCAGAAAGTGAATTGCTATCGTTTTCTTTTTAATTATTCCCTAAATGTGTGAGGCATTTGAAACAAATAGTATTAAATTATATTTACCTGAAGGCAACCATTTTCTTTCGTGCATTTATCAAGAGCAATAAAAACTGTCATCATATTAGGTAGCAGGCATCCATTTTTATACCAATATCTAAAAAATGACACGATCTTTTAACGGGCGCATAAGGGGACTGTGTATTTCAATGCATGCATATCATATAAAATAATACTATTGAAACGGCTTCATCTTTGTAATCATTCATATAATATAATTTTCTTGTGGTATTATCTGTTAATAATTGGACTCACTCGCAAATGTGTTACCTTTATAAATACATATTGAATGGTTAGTAGCAAGAAAAAGTCATTCATCTTTGGAGGACAAAAACCAGGAAACAATAGTTTTGGTTTTAGACTTATATCTAAACTGCGTTCTTTATTTTGATTTTGTTTCTTAACTTTCTTTATTCGAGCGTCACTGATAAGTCTTTTGTAGACAAAACGCACGTCTGGCACAAACACAAAATTGCATTCCTGGTATGTATGATAAGTTGATTAACATCTGTTGTATTTAAGTGTGTTTTATCATCTTAATAATAATACCCATAATCCTGATGCCATAAGAATGACCCACCAGTGTTGGCCTCTTTACTCACTAATTTACCATGATAGTGATATACCTCTTCTCCCATCAGCTGAAAAGTGGAACTATAGCTAAATTTTTGTGAATGAATATGTTTTGAAACAATTCAAAAATAATGACTGCAAGAGTAAGTAGGTACAATATATATAGTAATTCACGAATGACAATAAAATACAAGAGCCATGCTCTTATAAAACTCATTTATCATTGATTTATTCATTTAAAAAGATTAATGATTCAGCTTCGAGTAATTCATTGTTTTAGTCAACGCTAAGATAGAATTTTATGCTGCTTATTTTCCTAAAATAACACTTTCGACAAATTGATATATTGTTTAGCTGTTAGTACACAAAACAAATTTACCTTTTCACATGTTCCTGCTACTTTTTGTGACCTACTAACCATCCCACTGACATCATTTCCAGGATGTGACCATACTATTAATTTGGCCTCTCTTCCTTGACCATCGGATATCTTAAGGAATAGAGAATTAATCCTTGATTATTCATGTAAATAACTAATACATGAACACGTGAAAACACCAAACAACTGCGTTTTGAAATATTTAGTTGATACATTAGCATTAAACTGTTTTAATAACCATTTTTGACCTTAGAATTTGTTCTTAGAAGGTGAAAAAAATATAAAGTTAAATCACCACAATACTGAACTCCTAGGAAAACGGAAAGTACCTAATCAAATGGCAAAATCAAAAGCTCAAACACATCAAACGAATTGATAACAACTGTAATATTTCTGAATTTTCTTATGTAAAAAATGATGAATTGGACCTGGTTTTATAGCTAGCTAAATCTCGCACTTGTGTAACAATCGTATCAAATTCCATTGTTACAACAACGATGCGTGAACAAAACAAATAAACAAAATAGGAAACAATATAAAAAAAAATAGGGGTACATGTATAGCAATCAACTCAGTGTCTTAATAAAAAAAAAACGGACGTCAGCACACACGTGTTTGCTTTCTCACAGACATTCATATTGATGATAAAAACCTTTGGTGGTTTTATCTTTTTATATAACTTATATACTGTGGGTACATACATAACTATTCGTTGGATAACAATTTTCGTGCATTTCGAAATAAATACTCATAAAATAAATAAAAAAGGAATTTATGCAGACTTTGCAGTTGTTATCATATAGTTTGTTTCTATGTATATTGGTGTTTGTTTTCGTTGTACTTCAGTGTTCCTCATTTCCTTTAATTCACTCTTATAACTGATGTATTTCTCTCAGTTTTAGTTTGAAACTCAGGTTTGTTTTCTCTCAATCGATTTATAACTTTTGAAAGCTTACAAAAATAAACGAATACACATGATATGATTTATAAAGTGAATATCAAAACTAAGTGGACGGCAAATAAGACAGAAAGAAATTTCTTATACATAAAAATGTAGATATTGTTTCTTCTGTCATCGTGGTGGGTAATGCAATAAGAATTTTTGAAAAATTCAGATTTTGCAAAACTTTGACTTTTCTAAAAAAAAAATAATATTGTTTATCTTATAATTATCCACAATTATTTATTGGTACATACCCAAATGTTGTCTGTGAATCAATTTTAAAGGAAAACAATGAGATTCTAATCAAGTAGATATAGGGGTTCAGCTACAAATTCAAACATTCAAACATTCAAACTTCAAATCACAAAATAGTTAGTAGAACCTATTACTTTCACAAACAACAAAAATTATTACCGCCGTTTTTCCATATAATTCTTAAATCAACATTACCCTCATTTTATTGTCTTCAAGAATCTGTTCTGATGTGACATTTTCAAATACTTTCTTTACTTTTTCAACCTCTTCGTTATCAAGTAGACTCCTGCAATTCAAAAAGTTTAAAATATATATTTTAGATGTTTTGATTAACCATTATTACCTTACACCATCATAAAAACAACGTTTTTTTGTGTTTTGTCTTTTATTTCCAATCGCAGCCTATTTATTGTGTTACGGTTTATATAGCTTTGTCTTTCACGACTGTTGGTTTGGTCATGATTACATTAAAACCTCTTGGAATGCACTAAGGAATGAAATTGAATATCTAATATTGTGTTTGAAGTTTTGTGTTCCGAAAACGTTTAATTTATTATGTTTATAATCCCCTGTTCCCATATATGTATTCGCTCATAAAAAAATACCTCACTAAAATGTAACCATATTTGTCGAAGCTTTGTTGAATATTTGGTGTTACTTGGAAGTCGTCACGATGAAAAAGATATTCTGCAAAATAAAAGTTTGATGTCATGCAAAGTACAGCAATACAGACAGAATAGCAATTTTTGAATATAGCAAAAATTCATAACTCCAAGAACCGTTCAAAACGGAAAAACCTTTTTCTAATGGCAAAATTAAAAGTTTAAACACATCAAACAAATGGGAAACAACTGTAATATTCCTGACTTGGTACAGTCAATTCAGCCAAAAACATGAAAAAGTGTCTCTTTAATCAAATTGATTGGCAAAACCACCATTTCTGATTTTTAAAGAGAGTTCCGGGATTTTATGATCCCTTAGAAATCTGAATTATGTCTACATAAAAAAATTACAACACTTATTTTCGTTGCAAGTTTTGTCATATTCGGTGACACTTAACCACTAGACACAAGACTGAAATTGAAAAACGATGAATACGTGCTTAGCAAAAGGACATTTACCCTATATGTAGCATTGTTTTCACTTAAAATCCAGACTGTATCTAATTAAACGAGTCAAGATTGACGTTATGCCGCGTTGTTCTACCTTAAAAATTGCAGTGTTGGTGCGTAGATTGAAACGTATAAATTTATATGATTGATTGTTGTTTGCTACTTGTCCAATAGCTAATATTTCAAGCTTACTCAGGACGACGAATCATAAGTATCTAAATTAAGCAAAATTCATCGAACTGTTACATCAGTATTATAATTACCAATAGTGTTGTGATTAATTTCTCTTCTGATATAGGTCCCTGTAATCTACATCCTATTTATTCAATAACATTTCTATAGTTATCCCCTCTTTTTCTTTCAGTTTTTGGGTTAAGATTTAGTCACAATAATTCTGTTCTGTTTAATGTGGTTTGTATGCTTTTGTTTTTTCTGTTGGTCTTTTTTTAATTTTTTAGCCATGGTTTTGTCATTGCATTTCATTTAAGTTTCAATGTTTATCTGTGATGTTTCACCACTCCTTTCTTGTATAAATGTACAAAATTAAACCTTGTAACATAATCGAGATACAAAGATAAATTTCCTTAAATAATAGATTTCAGAGATACTTTTTGTGTTTTACAATGCATCATTACTAATTACATTCAAGAAGAAAAAATATTTGAATTCGTAATAAGTTTTACACAAACACTACCACTATGATTAAGGACACAAACCCGAATTTAGTGTGGAACTTCCCGTAATCATTACTGCAGTAATAAGACACTCCTGTAATACAGTAAAAAAAACTTTTACAAAATATTAAATTCACAGGAAACTCTTATTTAAAAGCATTAAAAAAATATTGCGTCAAGCTCATTTTAATAGATTTCGTTTGTTAAAAATCTTCCTGTTGACGTTTTGTACATTTTTACTTGCTATGACATTTGAGGGGCCGCGGTGTTCGAGTGGTCTGAACAGTTAATATTGTAATCACTATCCAACCAAAACTTAGGTTGTAAGTTCGAAACCCGCTAGTGCGGTGCCATCGACTGCAATCGTAATTGACTTGGAATGTCAGTTTTCTTATTGAAGGTCGGTGCTTTTCTCCGGGCACTCCGGCTTCCTCTCCCAGTAAAAACTGGCCGCCACGAAACAGCCTAAATGCGGTATTAAAAGTGGCGCTTAAACACCAAAACTCAAAATCAATAATTTATTTTACAACATTTAAGAACTGTTTTATGGTAGATATTTTGACAGTTCTACACGGGGTTAGGACTGAATCCGAATGTACATGATTATATTATGTTGTAGGTCATGTTATCACTTCAAGATATTATCACCCTAATACCTATGATATCTATGGTTTGATGACGTCAGGAGGTAATTAACTCATCACTGATATCAGCAATAGATAAACATGCGCAATAAAGTTTGAGATCGAAGTATCATTTTTTCTCAAATTTACTTTTAGAACCAGATTTAATCCACCATTTTCTGCATTTGAAAATGCCTGTACCAATTCCGGAAAATGACAGTTCTTGTCCATTAGTTTTTGATGCGTTTTGTTATTTGATTTTTCCATGTGATTATGGACTTTCCGAATTGATTTTTCCCTAGTTCAGTTTTTTTGTGATTTTACTTTTTATTAAACCATGGGTTAAAAGGCAAAAGGATAAACATCATTTGTAAATTATTTCTTTTATTATTTAGTCTATTTTTTGTAATGTCCGTTTGACGTTACTTGGTATTTATACATCCCGTCATTGAATTATTGTACTATGGTTAAATTTTGTATTCTTGTCATTCGCTTTCGCTAATATGGTTTTCCTATATGCCTTTTTGGGGTTTTTTTTGTTAACACATTTGTTAGTTTTTTAAGTTTATAGCACAATCTTGCTTGCTGTACCCCTTTTGACATTAGTAACTTTTATAAAATTGAGAATGGAAGTGGGGAATGTGTCAAAGAGACAACAACCCAACCATAGAAAAAAACAACAGCAGAAGGTCACCAATAGGTCTTCAATGTAGCGTGAAATTCCCGCACCCGGAGGCGTCCTTCAGTCGGCCCCTAAACAAATATATACTAGTTCAGTGATAATGAACGCCATACTAAATTCCAAATTGTAGTATTAAAATAATGTCTGTTTATTTTGTTCGCACATCTTTGACAATATAATAGAATTATATGCAACTGGCATACAAGTGAAATGTTAAGCTAGCTATTAAACTAGATTTAATCCAG
Organism: Mytilus edulis; assembly: GCA_019925275.1. Taxonomy (NCBI): domain Eukaryota; kingdom Metazoa; phylum Mollusca; class Bivalvia; order Mytilida; family Mytilidae; genus Mytilus; species Mytilus edulis. Next base: position 107,393,169 of record CM034353.1, on the reverse strand, counting down.
CATTTTCTACAAATGAAAATGTCTGTACAAAGTAAGGAATATGACAGTTGTTAACCATTCGTTTGATGTGTTCGTGCTTTTGATTTTTTCATTTGCATTTTAACTTTTTTTAAATAATTTTCTTCGGAGTTTATTATTTTTGTTCATTTACTTTTAAGAGATTGAAGAATCCTTACCTTTTAATGTTGTATATATTGTTTACTTATGTACTGTTATAAATTCACGTACACATTTGTATTTGTGCGATAATCTTTTAACATTATGATAACGACCTATCTCAGTCAAAATAGGACGAACGCAACAACATAGCAAAATCTTTAATCATTCGTATAAAAATTAAGTTGCTGTATGCGAAGTACACAGTGACAACCTGAAAGAAATATTTCACAAATTATGATTTTTAAATTATAACTCTAGAAATATTTTGTTATCGTCGATATTAAAGTTTATCTTGAATAAAAAATTAAGGAATATGATTGTTCTGTGTATGAGTAATCTAAAAGTAAAATTACAAAAATACTGAACTCCGACAATAATTCACTAATCAAATGGCAAAACGACATGATATTTTAAAATGCTCTTTTAAGTAGTTTGATAATCGCCTTGGATTTAATATTGGGATTGTTGTCGTGAATCTTGAATTATGACTACAGGTGAAAAAAAACACACCAAGAAGTTTTAAAATCATACTGAGTTTTTAATATTTTGCCTTGAAATACATATTATCTTTCATTAATGGTTTTGTTTAATGATCAATGTCCAATCCAAAACACTGTTGTCACGGGACTTTTGAACACACTGCATCAAGTCAGAAGCAAGCTTGTTAGCTGTCCCAAGCAGACGTCTGCACCATGTCAGAAGTATGACTTATAAACGGTGGTAGTTATATCAGAAAAACGTGTGTTCAAAGTCAGAGGTATGACTTATAAGCGTTGGTAGCTTTATCAGAAAAACATGTGTACCAAATCAGAGGTATGACTCATAAAGAGGGATGACTTACCCTTCTGAAGCATCGATCTGAGATCACCCTTAGTTTAAGGTGGGGTTCGTGTTGCTTATTCTTTAGTTTTCTATGTTGTGTCATGTGTACTATTGTTTGTCTGTTTGTCATTTTAATTTTTAGCCATGGCGTTGTCAGTTTATATTCGATTTCTGGGTTTGACTGTCCCTCTGGTATCTTTCGTCCCTCTTTTTATACACATTGGTAGTTAAATCAGAAGTCGTGTGTACCAAGTCAGAGATATGGCTTATAAACATTGGTATTTATATCAGAAAAAACGTGTGTACCAAGTCAGAGGTTTTAATTAATAAGATTGTTCTACTCCTTATGTCTTAGAAAACTATCTGAACCATCTGAACCAATTTAGAAGTATGACTTATGAAGATTGGTAGCTGTCTCTTAACACTGTTAGTACCAATATCATAAGACCGTTGACAGTAAGTCGGAACAGTCTCAAGAAACCGTTTGTGTAATGTCAGGAGATTGACATAAACGTGTCATAACTACTAAGTCCAAAATTGACTTAAGGATAAATAGTTGTCTAAAGGAGTAAATGGACCAAGTGAAGATTGTTAGGAAATCCTAGATAATCATAGGTCTGTTCTATGTTCCTTTGGAATTTCAACCAAAGATGAAGAACTGGATCTTCTATCACTGTATTGGATTACTAAACTACATAAGTGTCCTTACAAACAATGGTATATTGCTGGGTCTTCCAAGTGCTCCATGAAACCTCTTTCTAAATTATCAACATCTATTTTATCAGCAATCAAAGACGGGCTTCAAAGTTATTGTGAAACTGCCTATTCAAGAGGTGGCGTGAATCAGATGTGGATACTTAAAAATTCCAAAGATCTTTTAGAGTACATACAATCTAACTCTCTTTCATCTTGTAACAGTATTAAAATATTAGACTTTTCTACTCTTTACACAAGTATTACACATTCCACACTAAAAGACAAATTGAAAGAGTTGGTATTACTTTGCTTCATAAAAAAAATGGCCAACGTAGATACAAGTATCTTGTCTTAGGGAGGGATAAATCCTACTTTGTAAAGAATCACTCTGATTCAAACAAAAAAACCTCTGAAACTGATATTATCAAGATGCTTGATTTCTTGATTGACAACATATTTTTTACGTTCGGAGGACGTGTTTTTCAACAGACTATCGGCATTCCAATGGGAACAAACTGTGCCCCTTTACTTGCCGACTTGTTTCTTTATTATTATGAGGCAGACTTCATGCAGGAACTTCTTAGGAAGAAAGATAAGAAGTTGGCAATATCCTTTAACTCTACTTTCCGCTATATAAATGATGTTCTTTCACTAAACAATTCAAAATTTGGTGACTATGTGGAACACATCTATCTCAACGACCTTGAGATAAAGGATACTACAGATACAGTTAAGTCGGCTTCATATCTTGACTTACATCTAGAAATTGACAATGAGGGTCGGTTGAAAACAAAACTTTACGACAAAAGAGATGATTTCAGCTTTCCAATTGTGAACTTTCCATTTCTAATTAGCAACATTCCAGCAGCACCTGCATACGGGATATATATCTCCCAATTGATACAATATTCCTGTGCTTGCATTTCCTATCATGATTTTCTTGATAGAGGGTTGTTGCTCATGGTGAAGTTGAAATCATTACTTCGTAAATTTTATGGACGCCATCTCGACTTGGTTGACCGTTATGGAATAACCGTTTCACAAATGATATCGGATATGTTCCTTACGTCGTAACTACAATCCCCTTCCCTTTCATGAATGTGACCTACCGAATTAGACTATTTACCGGATTTGAAATCACATAAGCAACACGACGGGTACCACATGTGGAGCAGGATCTGCTTACCCTTCCGGAGCACCTGAGATCACCCTAGTTTTTGGTGGGGTTCGTGTTGTTTATTGTTTAGTTTTCTCTGTTGTGTCATGTGTACTTTTTCTGTTTGCCTTTTTCATTTTTAGCCATGGCGTTGTCAGTTTGTTTTAGATTTATGAGTTTGACTGTCCCTTTGATATCTGTTGTCCCTCTTTTGTTAGCAGTGATTTGCCTTCAAATTAAATCACACATTCAGGTTCAAACGATTTTTTTAAAATTGTATATTTTTGCAAATGTAGCAGGAACAATTCTGCCTAAGATTCGGGAGTGCGGACCACAGCTAATTCTAGTTTGTAAACTGATGTGCGGAAAACGACTGATGCCAAAAGTGATGAGCTGTAATAAATCTAAGTAAATAAAAACCAAAAACTGAAAACAATATATGATTTAATCAGCAAAGTACAACTGTTATCATGTAAAGCCAAACGTATGTAGAAATGGAGCATTCCATGACTTCAAATTAACCGTACTAAAAAAGCATGTAGCAAATGCACTAATGTAATCAATGGTTGGAAAGCCTGGCTTTCCTTGGTTGGACTGAATGTCAGTCCTCAGAGGATTCAAAATAAGAATTTAAAACTAGTTATATAAAATATATAAATCTCTCACAGAAGGTATCCAAAGAATTTGCAACGATGCAAATATTAAACTTTACAATAAAAATAAATACCTTTAACTAATGATTTCAAATAGCAAAAGCTATGCAATTTAACAAATATATACTGAATAAGCTTCATGTAAATTATTAAACAAAGAAATATGAAATTTATAGTTTTAAACAAGGGAAATAATTATGACATAATAATCCTAACTGCTACATTCCTCCCCCTCAGACAAACAATAAATTTCATAAATAAAGTCTGCAAACTAAAATGTCTTTCAAATTCATGTATCTGCATCAATACGCACTCAAAATCCAAATGTCAGGATCAAACATTAAATCAAATATACATCAGTTAAAGTTGAAGCACGAGAATGTTCAAGGAGATCGTAACACTAGTCAGATAACCTCCTCCTCCCTTTGAAAACAAATGTAAATGAAATAACATTTGAAAATTTGGTTTATCAAAAGTCTATCAACGTTCACTAGATAAAACATCTTTCAAACACATGTAATTATATCCATTTTAAATTAATGTCACTATTTAACGCATACACAAACACACATCGGCATCAGGTTCAAAGTATAACGGACCGACTTGAGGTCTTCTTGGTATGTAGGCTTCAGAATAAGTGGTACAGCATATAGGACAACGGCACAGCTAACGGTTGAAATCCAACATGAAAAGTTAAACCAGGCAATGTCCACCAGTGTTGATCTCACAGTGGCACATTTGACGTGTACCACCGGGTTCGATTACTGCAATCCAACGTTGTTGATAACGGTAACACAGACTTTGTGCCGCCGGAGATGGATCGGGTCCATCTATATGGAAGGTATTCAAAATAAAGTTGGACGATGCCCAACTGTTATAGCAAGGTTCTCAAAATAAAATGGACGATGCCCATCTTAATTGCAAGGTTCTAAATAATGGATTAGATCCATCTGTATGAGCTAGAAGTGTTCCTAACCTCAAGCTTAACTTTCACTCTATTGGTTTCTGCCATGACAAAAGTCAAGAAGTCGGACTCTCATAAACTCCCTAAATACTTAATATTTAGCTAGAGATTACGATCCAGACAAACGAGCAACAACTCATAAAACAAGCCAATTCCTACTAATACTAGCTAACAGTCTACACTTCAAACTACACAGTAGATCAGCCATAATTCAAGTCAGTATTGAAAATGAAGAATAAAACAAGTTGGGATGTACAACATCCCTCCCTTTGAAAAAGAAAAACCATACAGCCAAAATTGAGGCGTGTGACACCTCTGAGTACATTGAAATAAATATAAAGTAAAACTATGAATATACAACACAATGTAAAAACAAACATCATTAAACCAAGGTTACACAATCTGAACTACAAACATTTTGATTTAAATCGTTCTTCAACATCTCGCATATTTCTAAGGGCTTTACTTGACTATCTGCAGAACTTTCATCTCTAGCATGAACTCCAAAAGACATAGTTGTACATTTAGACCTGACATGACCTAACTGGTTACATTTAAAACATCTCTTAGGTTTATGTTTCCACCGTGATTTCAATCGCCTCCTCAATATACTAATTAAAGTTTCAAAACTTGTGTGTACAGTATTACAACAAACTGAACTTTCTGACTCGCCAATAGTCTCTGAATCACCAGAAACATGAACAGCTTCATATTCAATAGCTAGTGATATCGCCTCGTCTAAACTAAGTGGGTGTTTAAAAGTGACAAATTTAGCCATTTCAATATTCAAACATGAAGTAAATAAGTCAATAAAATACGAATCCAAATCAGAAAAATTATCAGGATAAGCCTTATGAGCTAGTATCTTAAAACGCTGACCAAAATCAGAAATTGTTTCATTTTCCTTCAAACTACAAACTCGCAGTTGAAATTTAAAATATGCCACCCTCTCCTTAGGATTAAACCTCTGAATGAGAACATTTTTTAAGCAGTCATAATCGTATAACTGTGACCTTCTTAAGAAGCGTAAAGTAGTTTGAGCATCACCTCTCAAATTCATTATCAACTGACATGCCATCTCAAATTCATTCCACTGATTCCATAAAGAAACTGTCTCAAAATGAACAAAATAATCAGTAATATCAATGTTGGTACCATCAAACAAACAAGGTTTTTCTTCAAACCTTATCATAACTGAATATATATTTACAAAATAAACCAAACTATGAAAATAAAATACCCCACAAATAACTATTCAAAACTGGTCTGCTGCTGAGGACTGTCATATCCAATTACAACAAGAATTGACTCAAATGTCTGCTCCATTTCTTATAAATTTTGGTGAGTTACAAACCAGAAAAAAGTTGCTTTATAACTCCGCACCCCACCCGCACTATCAAATTTAGCAGGAACAATTCTGCCTAAGATTCGGGAGTGCGGACCACAGCTAATTCTAGTTTGTAAACTGATGTGCGGAAAACGACTGATGCCAAAAGTGATGAGCTGTAATAAATCTAAGTAAATAAAAACTGAAAAGTGAAAACAATATATGATTTAATCAGCAAAGTACAACTGTTATCATGTAAAGCCAAACGTATGTAGAAATAGAGCATTCCATGTCTTCAAATTAGCCGTACTAAAAAAGCATGTAGCAAATGCACTAATGTAATCAATGGTTGGAAAGCCTGGCTTTCCTCGGATGGACTGAATGTCAGTCCTCAGAGGATTCAAAATAAGAATTTAAAACTACTTATATAAAATATATAAATCTCTCACAGAAGGTATCCAAAGAATTTGCAACGATGCAAATATTAAACTTTACAATAAAAATAAATACCTTTAACTAATGATTTCAAATAGCAAAAGCTATGCAATTTAACAAATATATACTAAATAAGCTTCATGTAAATTATTAAACAAAGAAATATGAAATTTATAGTTTTAAACAAGGGAAATAATTATGACATAATAATCCTAACTGCTACACAATCATAAAATTTGATATAGTTCAAGGGAACACAATGTGTATATTTAGAGTGAATAAAAACTTCTAATGGCTTGTTTAGAAGTCTCGATAAAATTGATACCTGTGTGACGTTATTCAGATTCATAACATATCAAATCTTACAAACAATACCTTTGATTAGGATATTAGACCACTGTAGATATGTTAATGTGTTATCAGCATGTTGCTTATCTTAATTTACTTAACAGGGTCAAACGTATTCGGTTTAAATGCACACTAGTCCAAATAATTATGACGTCTGGCAAGGCTATTTTAATTTTTTTCTGGGACGCCTTCCTACAACGTCGTAGGAAGGCGTCCCAGAAAAAAAATAAAATAGCCGTCCCAGACGTCATAATTATTTGGACTAAATGCACACGTGATTAAAGACATCTATGTATTTAAATCATAGTGAATGTATATTTGTTCATTGAAATTTGTATTTATGGAGGTAAGATAAATCTATATAATTTCTTGCTTTCAAGAGAGCGTTCATTGCTGTCTAATCATAAAAATGATCTTATCCTTACTTAATAACGAAAAATCTTTAAAAAGACTGGTTGATATTGGGTGCTCCAGAATGGTAAGAAGATTTTTTGTGACACCGGTTGTGTTGCTTGTGTAAGTAGATAGAGAAATGTCAGTTAACACAATTATTTAAAGAATTTTCATTTATTCGTGATACATATATTAATATATATTTTTTTCAGACAAATCAATAAAAGCACAATGGAAAAACAGACATTAAGATTGCCCACTGTTGACATTTCTAAAGCTAAAACACACAGGTCAGAAGTTGCTAAAACCGTTGTTGATGGTTTGGAAAACACTGGATTTCTGTTTATAGAGAATGTGCAGGGATTGAACTATGATAAACTTTATGAGTGCTGTCAATGGTTCTTTGGTTTACCAATGGATACAAAGAAAACACTGCTTAGAAATATATGGAACTCAGAAAGTAGCAATGTTTACCGAGGGTATTTCCCAGTAGGTGAAAATGAGCCAAGTCGAAAAGAAGGATTTGAATTCGGACGAGATGTTGATCCAAATGACAAAACAATTGCTCCTGGAAACTGGTTTTATGAAAAGTCTGTATGGCCAAACGAAGATGGAACATTTCCTTTCAAAAAGTTTTTGCTTGAGACTTACACATGTATGCACGATACTGCTCTAGAGATTCTACGACTTGCAGCAATAGGTTTAGGTATAGACGAACATGCCTTCGAACCTACATTTTCTACCAGGCCTATGTCAACGTTTAGGTTGATCCATTATCCACCTTGGGATAAAAACCCACCAGAAAATGCAGTGATTGAGGACAGTAAGGTAGTGACTACCCCGGATCACACGGACTCCAATTTTCTAACTTTATTGACTACTTTTAATTATAAAGGACTGGAGATCTTGGCGCCGGATGGCAGATGGGTAGAACTTGAACCAAGGCCAAACACGCTAGTAATGAATATTGGAGATGTCTTTTCAAGAATGATGGGTGGTCGTTTTAAGGCTACCCGACATCGCGTTATAGACATTGGAATTGATCGATATTCTGTGCCATTTTTCTTCGAACCATCGTTCGATGGCGACATTGGAATCAACTTCTTGTCAAAGTACGGTTCGGAGGGACCCGACCATGTTGTTGAAAAATATGGACCTTGGGTTATGAATACTATGAAACATGTTAAGAAATTCTTTGAATATAGGCACCTTCCAGAATTTTGAATTCTGAATAATTAAGTGCAACGTGATTAACCTTACTTTACTAGATAATATCGATAATATATATTTTAGATGTGTTTGTTATCAAATATAAAAAAGAAGATGTGGTATGATTGCCAATGAGACAACTATCCACAAAAGACCAAAATGATACAAACATAAACAATTATAGATCACCGTACGGCCTTCAACAATGAGCAAAGCCCATACCGCATATAGTCAGCTATAAAAGGCCCCGATAAGACAATGTAAAACAATTCAAACGAGAAAACTAACGGCCTTATTTATATGAAAAACAAATGTGTAACACATGAACAAACGACAACCACTGAATTACAGGCTCCTGGCTTGGGTTGGGACAGGCACATACATAATAATAATAATAGTTCGTTTTTATGTATGTTGCATTAGCATTTGTTTTTGTTGCACTTCAGTGTTTTTATATTTTCGTTGTGTTCCTTGGATAGTTTCCTCGGTTTTAGTTTGTAACCCGGATTTGTTTTCTCTCAATAGATTGATGGTTTTATTTAATCTGTATTTGCTGTATAAAGTTTGTTCATTAAGCATGATTATAATATTACTGTTTACCTTCCCTTGCACGTTTATTTACAATCTTTCATCCCGATTTTCACCTCGCACTTGCGCTGTGCGATGGCCGGCATTCTTTCGTTCTAATCAATGTACGGAAAAAATGTTGATCCTGGAGGAATCTGGCTATTAGTTTTAGAAACCTTTTGGTCAATATGCTCTTCAATTGTTTTGGTTCTTGCAACAGCTTCGGTTTTCAAAAATGCAACTTTTAGCGTTCCTGATGAGGATAAATAAAGATAAGTGTTTTGATCGCTTGAAATTTATAAAGTATAGGGTTTTTTTTGTGATTTTTTACATTGCATGTAGTAAAAAGTATCGACCATTAATCTTTAGTGGAAGAAATATTTTTTTTATTAATTGGTTGATTCTAAATCAATTGAGAAAAAAAGGCTGTTTCAGAAGGTACGTAGAAAATAGTGTTTCCATTCAAAATTAACCAACAAAAATACGCCATTGAGTTTCAAAAAAATGTATATGTACCTGTTAGGAGTCAAATCTTAATACTACATGAATCACAAATTTAGCAGAATCGACTTGTCCTGTTCTTGAGAAATTTTACGCTTTTTGTAAAGTTTGATTTGTCTGTGGTGTCTGTTTTTAGTTATCTTTATACAGATACGTTAACGTGTATTACTTTATTTGATGTACAATTCTGAATGTCACGAGAACGTGTTGATCAATGCAACGGTTGATCCAGCTATGATAAGATGCTATAATATTTTTGATCAATAGAACCAAAAGAGGCAAAAACGTAAAAAAAAAAATACGTCTTTTAATTTTATGTCTTGACTAAGATAAGAATATCGATTTCGCACTTTTTTTTATCTTTCATTTATCAAAACAATAGTTTTAAACCGGTTATTACTCTACGAAAAAAAATATCAAGACGAAGAACAATTTGGTGGTATAATTAAAGGCAACAGTAGTATATCGCTGTTCAAAACTCATAAATCCATGGACAGAAAACAAAATCGGGGAAACAAACTTAAACCGAGGGAAATGCATTAAATATAAGAGGAGAACAACGACACAACACTGAAATGTAACACACACAGAAACGGACCAAGCATTAGACAAAATCCCACGAGAATAACAAATATAACATCAAAACCAAATACTACATGAATTTGGGATAGACAAGTACCGTGACACGTCTTATCGCAATGTGCATTTACACTCAAAAATAAGAGAAAACAAACGAAGCAACGTCAAAATGTAATACACGTGCTTGTAGTTATATAGACACTTACATAAAAAGTTATCGAAGGTACCAGGATTATAATATAGTACGCCAGACACGCGTTTCGTCTACATAAGACTCATCAGTGACGCTCATATCAAAATATGTATAACGCCAAACAAGTACAAAGTTTTGTAAACAAGAAATTTATAAAAATGCCAACATTTTTTATATTCATGTCAACACCGAAGTATTGACTACTTGGCTGGTGATACCCTCGATGACGAAACGTCCACCAGCAGTGGCATCGACCCAGTGGTGTAAACATAACATAACATTGAAGAGCGTATGTTGATCTATACATGTCTTGTCGGATTTGTTGTATTGGTGAGATCGCATTAACGGGAACCCCAAATCTCATGTTAATCATATCAGGCAAACGCAAATTATATTCAATGCAGTGGCATCTTTACATGAAACGTGAAAAATTACAAATAACTCAATATTACAAATTTCATCAAAATATAAGTACATTGATATAATAAACTAAGTTAGAAATCGATATCATGACACTACAAGGTAGTGCACTGACAATAATTGAACCATTTTTTCAAAAGTTTGAGTTTGGAAACATGTAAAACACCACGGTTATGCTTCAATATAACTACAATTAATCATTGCTAATAGAGAGAGTATACTTCAATATACTCTCCACCAGCTATGTATATAGTTTCTTTATCCACATCTATCCAGATATCATTCGGATTTTCTATCTTCTCAAACTTTTCTAGCAATGTTCTATGTTTTGTACCATCGGCAGATAAAACATGTAACGAACCTTTCTTGTGTCTATCAACGAACAACACCAGTCCAGATGGTAAAACAACCAGACATTCCGGGGTCACAATCGTTTTGTCTTTATAACAATATATTTCACTGCCTTCTAATGTCGCACGTTTGATTTCATTGTGCACTGTTGTAAAAATAACTTCACCATTATGTATATTCATACCGTTTAAACCACAGTCTGTGTTTGTTGAAAAACATGATGTCAGTTTTTTTATGTTGCTTGGATAAAATGTTGTCTCGAACTTTGTAATTGCCCTGTCCACAACCAAGAAAACACATTGCTCATGAGAAAATATTGCTCCAACATATTCCTCCTTAAACGCTATTTTCTGTAAATTTGATATTGTATTGTTGTGTATTGTGGCAACATAAAGTCCTTGCGAATAGCAAGAAATAAAAACCTGATTGAATTTGGAATCATAACACAACCGTTTCACTTCTCCAGTTAATGGCTTCGAATCTATAATTGCTCCAGTATCTTTATCAAGAATGAGCAATTTTTTACTAAACGCTTTATCTCCAACTACTATGTACTTATCATTTATGGATACGCCACACATCATATCCGAGCCTTTGTAATTAAATATGTTGAGCTTCGTCACACCGAGATCTTCGAATGTATAACAGGTAAATACACCCAATTCTTTACACAGTTTGAAAATATCACCAGTCTGATCCACTAGGAGTTCTTTTGTTTGTTCTAATGTGGCTAGTATCTCTGCAGTTTGTAACTGTTCAACTATTTCACTCCGTTTTAGATTGAGAGTGAGTAGATTCTCATTCTGAAATGTTTTACGAAGATCTACGATACTCGCTTTAATTTGGCTTCTCATTGTCTCTACATGAGCGAACAACTGGGTGTTGGACCCTTCGTCCTTCACAACCTTCGTTACCCTCATCCAGTGTTCGAGACTTTTAACAAATTGTTCCAATAAACGAAGACGAACATTTTGATTAGTGTTCTGTTCATCACGAAATATATGTAATTGCTTCTTGAACATTTCAAATAAATTATCTATACTACATTTCATCATTTCAGCAATTTTTGCTGCTTCTTCTTCAACGGTCTCTGTACTTCTAATAAAATCGGACTTATGTTGTTCTTAATCCGCCATAAGTTTTTTTGTCGCGTCTTTCATTTTTCCTAGTTTTTCTGGAAAAGCTTCAAAATCATTGTTCTCACCAAAACCGTCTGCAATTGATTTTAGTTCTTTACATTCTATATGTTTGGTGATTAGACACAAAACACAACATAGTTTCTTATGACGACAACAGAATATTTCAAGTTCCTTTGAAGGATGCATGTGACAGTGTTGTGAAATACCATTTAAATCTATACCATTTGTACTTTGGCCATATTCTTCAATTTTGACGACAGCATGTGTGTATGACAGTTTCATTCTGCTGTGCATTTGATTGCACTTGTTGCATAGAGCTTCTTCGCATATCTTACACCAAAACGTAGCATCAGATTTTTCATTCGATCGTTTACAAGCATGACACTCCTGTGTTTTATCTCCTGTTGATAATGCAATCATTGTTGCTATTGTAGCATTGTCCTGCAATTTACTCGTCCATTTGTCAATGGACTCTTCGGGATTTAATGGTATCACTATTGTCCTACATATTGGACATGCAAACTCTGATATTTTGTTGTCTTTTTTGCGTCCAATAGATATGATAAACTCGTGTATGCATGGTTCACAAAATGTATGTAAGCACGGTAGTATTTTCGGTGACTTGAATGTTTCAGAGCAAATTGGACAAGAAACCAGTTCTGAGTTCTCGTGTAATGGTTTAAACACAGCCATACCTGTTTTAACTTTCTTTTTCACTTCCTGCAATACATGTGTCATGTGATCAACGTAGTTTATATTTAGATTAAGCAATTTGAGCAAAATTTATACAATACATCTCATTTAAATCAATACTTTTTAGTGCGTGATTCAATGCCACCTGATTATTTTTGTACGTGTGTCAAGTTATACCTTATGAAACACAAGATGTTAGTCTTTATGTTAAATGAGTAACCTTCGTTAAATAAAGAATTTATTATTTAAATTTTTTTCAGATAAGGCCAGATTTCTGAATTTGATGTCGATTTTGGATGCATGTGGAAAAATTGTTTATGACATATATTTAATCCAATATTTATGCATGCCAAAATATGATAATCATTACTTATTTGTTGAGTTTTGTTTTAATACATCGAAATGGGAGTTGAGGGAATTGTTTTAAACTTGTATTAAAATACCTGTCGACATTGCTAAACTTTTAAATGGGTTGTTTATTTAGTTTTACGCTGCTATCCAGAATTCTTTCAATTCTTTTGAAATCGGCGTGATTTTTCTTTTAAATTTTGTTATAAATGATTATAAATAACCAATGGATTTAACTGTAAGCTGAAGTGACACGATAGCCCACCCATACTTCCAACTGATAATTTCTACCTTTGAACCTATCGACCTATAGCTGTCTTGGTTAGTATTTGTCTGTTGTTATTTTATATTCCTTCTCGGGTTTGCTTTGTTATTCGTACCATTATATATATTTAGCTTTACTATGTAAAGCTGGTTGCGCTAAAAGCAAAAGAGTCGGACATATTTTTGTTTTCTGGTTCTAATATAAATGTATGGAAGTCCGTTTTGAACTATAGGGGATGTCTGTATTTAGCTATGTATTTACCCTAGCTAGCTTTTATCCCTACTTCTACGTGGATAATCTGCAATTAATGAAAAGTTGCTTAGTTCAGCAACGATGAACAACTGTACGTGTGTACGTCAACCAGCATACACAGGGTTAAATAAAGCCAAAAAAATATAACCCAAATAAAATTGAGAAAGGAAATTGGGAATGGGTCAAAGCAACAACAACCCGACCATAGAGTAGACAACAGCCGAAGGCCACCAATGGGTCTTCAATGTAGCGAGAAACTCCCGCACCCGTAGTCTATTTGGGTTGTATTAGCAAAAATAGCAAAAATTGTACAACTCGCATTCGCTAAAAACTACATAGCCATTTACAACAAACAAAAAACATGTGTATAAGACTGGAGTATACATTCAACATTATATGGATTTAGTGTAAAGATGTCATTATGTAACAGTTAGAGAAAAACACGACCTTTCGGAAAATAAAAAAATAAGCATAAACCAAACAAAAATGTTATAAAAACCTAAATCGAAGACAGACTTGCCAATACCATTGCAAATGTATCGAACAGAAAACAACTGTCAACAAAACGCTAAACAGGAATATAACGCTTGAGCAACACGAACTTCAATGAAAAACGTAATAAAAACACTCACCATAGACACCGGGCTTTTCATTTGATTCGTCGGACGCGCTTTACGTCTACATTAACTCAGCAGTGACGCCTGCATCCATACCTTTTCCACTAGCTTTAAGTCATAGCTACAAACATCAGTCATGTATCGTTGCCGTTTTATTCTAATTTCATAAACAAATAACTCATTAATTTGGTTAGAAAAACAAATAAAGCTCATGTAAAGACTGCTCAGAAGAACTGGTTTCCACAACAGATAGCGTAGCATTCGCTCAACCAATACTTTCTATTTACAGTTTCAACATGATTTTAAAAATTATTGACCATATATTTAAACATCATACAAAGTCAAAACGCCTCGGGTCTTTCAGCATACGGGTTAACTACCGAACAAAAGACACGAAAGAAGTCGTTAAATGATGTTATTTAATTTACATGTAACAACTTAATAATAAATAAGTTGCTAGATAAATTGAATGCCTATGATGTTGTGTAATTAGAATATTTTATTCATGCATCGCAATGATGACTTTAATTTGTTTAATTTCAGAGAGGCCAAAGATGAGTGGATATGCAAGCTATGATGACGCACTTGATCCTAAATACGGGGATCCTTATCAAGTTTCATTGGTGGTTGCAGACGAGAATACCTTAAAAGGTTACGGGACAATTGTTACAGATTTTGAAAAGGAGGAAGTTGAAATAACCCCCTGGCCTGTGAGTGGATGGCGGAAGTTATATCCAGGAACTGGTGCTATGGGTGGCATAGTGAGCGGGGATTTTGTTTATGAATGGGAAGGAGACGTTTGTAAAGCAATAAATAATGCTGTAGGCGGTCATTACGTCACTGGTCGTCTGCCAACTGATGTTTCTTTTGATAACCGAACCCACGTGCTGGTACGGGAAGCTAATTATCACCCAGATGGCGGTCAGATATTTTTTCCACGAGACAAAGACCCATTCATTGCTTTATTAGCCTTACCGTCTGACGATATTAAACCAGAAGATTTTAAGGCATTTTATTTTGATGGATCTTTTGGTGTACAGATCCATGCCAACATCTGGCACCAGCCTGTTTATCCAATTAAAGATCGAGCTGTGTTTCTAGGGAAACAAGGAGCGGTTCATGCATGTGTTTGTATGGATTCTGTTGATGAGTGGGGCAAATATTTGTCCGTTCCACTAAAACTGCAGCCTTAATGTGATTTAATTCTGTCAACGATTTCAAATAAAGATCATTCTAGTCAAAACTGACATTAATATTGTGTTATCAATGTCTCTCCGCTCGTCCGAAACAACTATATCTATATAACTCAAAAGAAGCATATTCTTTTTAAAAGAAAAGGCAACATCATCCACTTGTGGAATACACGGAATGAACACATCTTTTGTCCGGAAAAGCGACAACCAAAATTTACTTTTTTATCTTTACAGTGAAACATCTTTTTTGGGGGAAATCGGAACAAATTCAGTCAGGACAAATATTGGTTATACAATTGAATGCTTCTTTTTTTTTTTTTTTATTTATTGGGGATTACTAAAAGGAACATTCAATACTCATAATACATCTTAAAAATACGTTTTATATAAAAAAAAATTAAAAAAAAAAAAATTAATAATAATCTTTTTCACCTGTGCACCGCTTTATTGTAGAAGCTGTGACATCATGAATGTTACATTTCATTTTGAAATGAGGGTTAATTTCAGTATTACGCGATTTTGCTATAAACCAATTAAAAGAGCGTATTATAATGAATTATATATGTATAAATGTAAATATATGGAGATATAAAACAAAACACCAGTTATTCCAAGTTAACGAAAATGAATTTAATACATGTATAACAAAAAAAGAAAATGTGGAATGATTGTCAACGAGACATCTCTCTACCAGGAACAAAATGACATGGAAGTAAAAGCATGGCTGCAATTATTTTGGGCACTCCTTAATTATAACAGAAATCTTGGTTGTTTGGCGGTCGATTCAAACCTATTCTTCTCGGATTCAATATTGAATTGTTTGAACTGTATAGAAGATAAGGATACATCTACAAAATAACATATATATATATATAATATATATACAGAAATTTGTGTCTAGATCGCATATTAAACGTAGGAAAAATAACCGTTAAAATAGCGGGTGCAAAACGGGTGGGTACCCCCACATTATAGACCTTTTGCTGAAATGTTTATGTTGAAAAAGAGGATAAACAAGACCACCTTCTGCATATGAATATATTGTCATTGTAATGGTCAATTTTTAAATGTAAATTGACGTGACCCCTTTGTCCTACCATACAAAATACTATTAGAATACTACTGACCTACATATTGGTTTTAAGGTACGCATCCAAACTTCGTCATTACATTGTATTGTCATTGAGGTATTTATATACATCAGTATTTGGGCTACAAAGGTATATTTGAATAATATTGTTTGATGTTTAGAAAGCAATGAACGATTAAAAACTTTTAATATTATTCATAAACAATACACTTATTATGGAGGGCCATTTCGAATATTTTCATACTAGGCTAGATTTATACAGGATGGTATATAATTCGTGGTTCTCTTGTCAATGGATCAGTCTGTCCGCCCTTCCATTAGTCCGTCCTGTATTGACATTTTGGTTGAGGTAGTTTACGATGAAAAAAATAAAATCACAAAAATACTGAAGTCACTGAACCCTGAAGAAAATTCAAAAAGGAAAGTCCCCAATCAAATATGGCAAACCAAAAAGCTTAAACAGGTCAATGGAATAGATAACAACTGTCATATTCCTGACTTGGTACAGGCATTTTCTTATGTTAAAAATGGTGAATAAAACCTGGTTTTAAAGCTAGCTAAACCCCTCAATTGTATGACAGTCGCATCTAATTCCATTATGTTGAAAACGATGTGTTAACAAAACAGACAAACATAATAGGTAAACCTGTCAAAATAGGGATACAGCAGTGAACATTGTGTTATAATCTTAATCACTCTATAAACAAACAAACATGTAACAAGGAAGCACAAAATGGCATATACACCAAGCATATTAGCAAAAATCAAAGACAAGGATACACAAATTTACCATAATTACACACTGACGTAATGTACAAGTACAGAGCCACCTCATATTAATATATGTATCATAATTAAAGAAACAGAAAAAGGCAGAAAGAAAAAGCACATTAGCAAAAATGAAAGACAAGAATACAAAAATGTTTTGCAATAACACAATAACGGGATGGATAAGTACAGCGTCGCGTCATATGTATAAGAAACACCAAAAGGCAATAATTATTATAGACAAAACCGATCGTGCAAAGGCTGTATAGCTAGTCAAGGCCGTTAAAAACTTTCATCGTTTCGTTATAGACAAAGCACAATAGCAAAATTGTGATCCGACATCAACTTGAAATTTAGTACACATGTTTTTCATATTGTAAACTTTTCAAATTGTAAATGCCAGGTTAAGTTTTAATTTTTAATTAAATCAATTTAAGGTACATAAAGTTGTTGTCATATCAAATTGAAACTTATTGCAAATCTTCATTTTAAGACTAAAATATTAAGTTTGATGTCAAATTTCTAGTTTGACACCGATTTATTATTTCTTGATTATATTCCGGACCTACTTATAATGCATCCTTATCGTGTTGAAAAGCCTGCGGTAAATAATTTGAAATGTATGAAATCAATGTTCTTTTAAAATAGACTTATTCTACAGAAAACATTGTTATCTAGAAATTTAATTACTTTTGCTTCAGGAAAATTCAGGATGAGTGGAAGTCCTAGTTATGATGATGCACATGATTCCAAATACGGTGACCCCTATAAGGTTTCAATAGTGATTGCAGATGAAAACACTTTAAAAGGTTATGGCAAAATTGTGACAGATTATGAAAAGACAGAAGTTGAAATTACCCCCTGGCCTGTGAGTGGATGGCGGAAGCTATACCCTGGAACTGGTACCATGGGTGGAATAATGGGCGGTGAATTTGTTTACCAGTGGAAAGGTGACATTTGCATAGCCACTGACAATGAAGACAACGATCATTACGTCACTGGTCGTCTGCCAGCAGACAAGTCTTGCGATAATCGGACACATGTACTAGTAAGAGAAGTTAATTACCATCCAGATAGCGGTCAAGTATTTTTTTCTCGTGACAAAGATCCATTTGTTGCATTATTGGCACTACCTGGTGATGACATCAAGCCGGAAAACTTGGTTGCGTTTTATTTTGATGGAACATTCGGAGTACAGATCCATGCCAATATATGGCACCAGCAGATCTACCCAGTGAAGAATCGGTCTGTGTTCCTAGGGAAACAAGGATCTGTACATGCATGTGTTAATATGGATACTGTTGAAGAGTGGGGCAAATATTTGTTAATTCCACTTGGACCAGCGTCTTGACATAGCGTGCATTTATTTTCTTGTGTTAATAAATTTAAAATAAGAGATTACATGCTGAAATATCTCGCCTGTATTACTGATCATTGAATGTATGTTGAAAGTCTGTAACATGAAAGTTTCACTACAATATCATATAGAGCTAACATCATCAATGTTCTATGATAATGAGGACATGGTCAGACGAACGAGACCAGAGAGACATGTACACCTTACAATCATTTCACATACCAATTAAATATAGTCGACCTGTTGCTTGTACTATCTTATTAAAGTACAAAATTACAAAAAAATATATCATTGACCAATGAACCATGAAAGGAGTCGTTTGTTTATATTACATATTTGTTTTTCGTTCATATTTTGTACATACATAAGGCCGTTAGTTTAATCGTTTGAATTGTTAAATCATTGTCATTTCGGGGCCTTTTATAGCTGAATATGAGGTATGGGCTTTGCTCATTGATGAAGGCCGTACAGTGATCTATAGTTGATAATGTCATTTTGGTCTCTTGTGGACAGTTGTCTCATTGGCAATCATACCACATCTTCTTTTTAAATATATCAAGGCAAGATAATACCTATCTGACACACATCTACACCTTGCAATTGTCCCATTCGCCAAACATAGCTGACCTATTACTATTTGGAATACCAATCAAAACACAAAAACCTAACATTCACCAATGATCCATGAAAATAAGTAATACTGATTAGACCAACATGTACACTTGACTTTCATTTCATACATTATAGTTTGACCTCAAGCTTAAAGAACTTGAAAAACAGACAACACACAATAACTTAACATTGACCAACACACTATGATAATGAGGTCACGGCGAGATGAATCCTGCCAGACTGACATGTATTCCTTACAATCCATATCACATAATTTATAAAAAAATCTGCCTCATTACAGACGTAAACTTACAATCATAACTTGAAAATTGACTCACTAGTCATGAACTTACAATCATAACTTTGGATCTGATTCATTACAGACATGAACTTACAATCATAACTTGGGATCTGACTCACTACAGTCATGAACTTACAATTATATCTTGAGGTAGGATTCACTACAGACAAGAACTTACAATCATAACTTGGGATCTGACTCATTACAGACAAGAACTTACAATCATAACTTGAAAATTGACTCACTAGTCATGAACTTACAATCATAACTTTGGATCTGATTCATTACAGACATGAACTTACAATCATAACTTGGTATCTGACTCACTACAGTCATGAACTTACAATTATATCTTGAGGTAGGATTCACTACAGACAAGAACTTACAATCATAACTTGGGATCTGACTCATTACAGACAAGAACTTACAATCATAACTTGGGATCTGACTCACTACGGACATGAACTTACAAGTATATCTTAAGGTAGGATTCACTACAGACAAGAACTTACAATCATAACTAGGGTACAGACATGAACTAACAATCATAACTAGGGTACAGACATGAACTTACAATCACGACTTGGGATCAGACTCACTACAAACATGTACATACAATCATTTCTTGTGATCTAACTCACCAAAGACAAGAACTAACAATCCTAAATTGAGATCTGACTCACTACAGACATGAACCTACAATCCTAAATTGGGATCTGACTCACTACAGACATGAACTTACAACCATAACTTGGTATCTGTCTCACTACAGACATGAACTTACAACCATAGCTTGGTATCTGACTCACTACAGACATGAACTTAGTCACGACTTGGGATCAGACTCACTACAAACATGTACATACAATCATTTCTTGTGATCTAACTCACCAAAGACATGAACTTACAAATCTAAATTGGGATCTGACTCACTAGAGACATGAACTTACAACCATAACTTGGTATCTGACTCACTACAGACAAGAACTTACAGTCATAACTTGGGATCTGACTCACTACACACAAGAACTTACAAACATAACTTGGGATCTGACTCACTACAGACATTAACTTACAATCATAACTTGGGATCTGACTCACTACAGACATGAACTTACAGTCATAACTTGGGATCTGACTCACTACACACATGAACTTACAAACATAACTTTGGATCTGACTCACTACAGACATGAACTTACAGTCATAACTTGGGGTCTGACTCACTACACACATGAACTTACTGTCATAACTTGGGATGACTCACTACGGGCATGAACTTAGTCATAACTTGGTATCTGACTCACTACAGACATGAACTTACAAACATAACTTGGGATCTGACTCACTACAGACATGAACTTACAGTCATAACTTGGGATCTGACTTGCTACACACAAGAACTTACAATCATAACTTGGGATTGACTCACTACAGACATGAACTTACAATCATAACAAGTGAACAGACATGAACTTACAATCACGACTTGGAATCAGACTCACTACAAACATGTACATTCAATCATTTCTTGTGATCTAACTCATCAAAGACAAGAACTTACAATGCTTACTTGGGATCTGACTCACTACAGACATGAACTTACAATCCTTAATTGGGATCTGACTCTACAGACATGAACTTACAACCATAACTTGGTATCTGACTCACTACACAAATGAACTTACAGTCACAACTTGGGATCAGACTCACTACAAACATGTACATACAATCATTTCTTGGGATCTGACTCACTACAAACATGTACATACAATCATTTCTTGTAATATAACTCACCAAAGACAAGAACTTACAATCCTTACTTGGGATCTGACTCACTACAGACATGAACTTACAACCATAACTTGGTATCTGACTCACTACAGACATGAAATTACAATCATAACTTGGTATCTGACTCACTACATACATAAACTTAAAAACATAACTTGGGATCTGACTCACTACAGACATGCACTAACAGTCATAACTTGGGATATGACTCACTACAAACATGTACATACAATCATTTCTTGTGATATAACTCACCAAAGACAAGAACTTACAATCCTTACTTGGGATCTGAATCACTACATACATGAACTTACAATCCAAAATTGGGATCTGACTCACTACACACAAGAACTTACAGTCATAACTTGGGATCTGACTCACTACAGACATGAACTTACAATCATCACTTGGGATCAGACTCACTACAAACATGTACATACAATCATTTTTTGTGATCTAACTCACCAAAGACAAGAACTTACAATCCTAACTTGGGATCTGACTCACTACAGACATGAACTTACAATCCTAAATTGGGATCTGACTCACTACATACATGAACTTACAACCATAACTTGGGATCTGACTCACTACATACATGAACTTACTGTCATAACTTGGGATCTGACTCACTACAAACATGTACATACAATCATTTCTTGTAATATAACTCACCAAAGACAAGAACTTACAATCCTAACTTGGGATCTGACTCACTAGAGACATGAACTTACAACCATAACTTGGTATCTGACTCACTACAGACAAGACCTTACAGTCATAACTTGGGATCTGACTCACTACACACAGAACTTACAGTCATAACTTGGGATCTGACTCACTACAATGAACTTACAGTCAACTTCTGATCACTACAAACAGTACATACAATTATCTTGGGATCTGACTCACTACAACATGAACTTACAACCATAACTTGGTATCTGACTCACTACAGACATGACTTACAACATAACTTGGGATCTGATTCACTACAACATGAACTTACAGTCATAACTGGGATCTGACTCACTACAAACATGTACATTACAATCATTTCTTGGGATCTGACTCACTACACACATGAACTTACAACCATAACTTGGTATCTGACTCACTACAAGACATGAACTTACAACCATAACTTGGGATCTGATTCACTACAGACATGAACTTACAATCATAACTTGGTATCTGACTCACTACACACATAAACTTACAATCATAACTTGGGATCTGACTCACTACAGACATGAACTTACAATTATAACTGGGATATGACTCACTACAAACATGTACATACAATCATATCTTGTAATATAACTCACCAAAGACAAGAACTTACAATCCTAACTTGGGATCTGACTCACTACAACATGACTTACAACATCTTGGATATTACTCACAAGACATGAATTACAATCATAACTTGGTATCTGACTCACTACAGACATAACTTAAACATAACTTGGGATTGACTCACTACAGACATGAACTTACAGTCATAACTTGGATATAACTCACCAAAGACAAGAACTTACAATCCTTACTTGGGATCTGAATCACTACAGACATGAACTTACAATCCAAAATTGGGATCTGACTCACTACACACAAGAACTTACAGTCATAACTTGGGATCTGACTCACTACAGACATGAACTTACAATCATAACTTGGGATCAGACTCACTACAAACATGTGCATACAATCATTTCTTGTGATCTAACTCACCAAAGACAAGAACTTACAATCCTAACTTGGGATCTGACTCACTACAGACATGAACTTACAACCCTAAATTGGGATCTGACTCACTACATAAATGAACTTACTGTCATAACTTGGGATCTGACTCACTACATACATGAACTTACAATCTCAACTTGGGATCTGACTCACTACAGACATGAACTTACAATCATAATTTAGGGTCCAATTCACTAATGACATGAACTAACAATCATAACTTGAGGTAGGATTCACTACAGACATGAGCAGATATATCATTTAAATCACTTGTACATTGATGAAGACAATAAGTTGATATCTGTATGTATTTTGTTGTTTCATTGCTGTCTCATTAACGTATTATCCAACTTTTTCTATTGTTCACATGTAGCATAAGCCTCTACACTAAAGGAAGAAAATAAGTGCTATAGCATCAATATCTTTATGCAAAAACTTGGTGTGTTTTTGTCCGTTTTTTTTGGTAGTTTGTGATCGATCACATACTATGTTTAATGGACCGTGGAAATGGAGTCAAAACTTTAATTTGGCTATTAATAAGAAGGATCATATATCAAGAACATTTGTACTGAGTTTCGATTTGATTGGACTTCAACTTCATTAAGAAATACCTTGACCAAGACAAACCAACTGACTCACAGACCAAAAAAACATAATACATTAAGTGGGGAAAAAACGCTACTTTACAGCACACATGTACTCACATCAGAATTTTCTCATCATAGAACACATTTGATTCTTAAATACGCTTTTCATGATTTCTTTTTAATTGTATTTGATTGCCTAATCTTTTTGAACCTACCTGTGAGTGTATTTTATTGAGACAATTTAAAAGAGAATTCATTCATGTAAAATAATTAAACAATATAAACTGAAAATATATATTTATTTAAAACAACAAATTTCTCAGTGAGAATATATCTCTCAGTTTTGTAGCCAGAAACTGTCTTACAAATTTCTACATTACCAGAGCATTTTTGCTTTCTGTTTGTTGACTTTTAAAAGTTTTCTGGCCCTTAAGACATAAAAAAGCTTGTTTGTTAAGAATGTCTAAATATATCAAAGTTGTGTTAAATAAACTACCTGATTACATGCAGAATATATTTCATCATTGTATCATCTTATTTTTAACAAATCGTATGCTTTATTTATTCATGATATCTAGCAAAAAAGAGGGACCTGCTGTTGACACATATCATTTATCTATATGGAATAGTTTGTTCCATTTATAGATTGCAATATATTTATATACAGTGAATATTCAGACCAACATGAGGTGTTGTAAGACAGACCACAAACAAATAAGCCAAATAATGGATCTACCCAAAATATGTTATATCAATTATCTCCCCTTCAATAACCCTGAGACAAATTGTAGATTTTGATTGGTTAATACAAGGGAGATAATTTACTCTATCCCATGGCAAATACTCTATTACCCTTCACAAAGTTGCTTGATCAAGTGTGCACTTTATATAAAATTCTGATGGTTGGTATGTATAAGTAATCATAGTTTATTACTTTAAATTTGAAAATTAATAGACAGTAATATCAGAACATTCAGCATAATAAATTAAATATCTGAGAGGATGATGGAGCAGCTAGCTACCCCTCAGAAAGACATTGGCAACCTTGGCTTTACCTCTTTATTGATGTTTGTCAGTAATGTACAAACCATTTCTACTAGCTATGATTCATTAAAAAGTATTTTATTTGTGGATAATAGCACCAACATATAGATACCAAAGTATTAGTACATCACACAAAACACAGGTTCTATTATTTATAAACAGTTTCAATATCTAATTTAGTTTTAAATGTTAAAACACACAATAATATATTTGATTTTTCAGGTCCATAGTAGATGTGTAGTTCTATACATAAACCTGTCTTTTTAAGTGTCTAATCTGAAAATATCACTAACAGATTAGACAACATGAAAGAAAATGGAACAATCTTGGTCCTAAATGCCCTTAAAAGCAAATGTCAGTTGACAGTAGAATACCAAATTTAGATTGTAAATTTTCAGAACTGTAAATGCCACAAAAGTAGGTGTCCCATCTTCACCTGTTAATCGATTTAGTTTGAGGATTAAATACACCTTTTAATGGTTGATAAATATGCTCCTTTTACAATTTGCTAGGATATTTTTTTGTTCCATCCCTTTTTACCTAATTTTGAAAATGAGTATTTTAATACACAAGGTTGTGTATGTGTTAAGGAGGAATTTCATGCCAGCATTTCACATGATAATAATATGATATGTTAAAATATATTTTGTTTTCAACTATCATTCAATAACCTTTTTTTTAATTTGAACCATATAAACTATAATAAATTATATAAAATATACATGTATGCATCCTTCTAAATACTACTCAACTCCACAAAGTAAGTTTATACATGTAAGAACCTTACACATAAAATGAAAATACTGGTATCTTCATTGGACACATACATACTGAAGAAAAATCTAATGTTCACCGAAAAAAAATGATTTAAAAAATATGATAGAACATTGTATTTTATTAACAACGTTTATACATGTACTGTAAATTCAGAAATAACTGTGATATTCTTAATAATGTTAGCGATCCAACAGAATGAGCATTGTGTTTATAGAAACTCCTCATTCTATTTTCTGTTCAAGTTTTTCAATCATTGCTCTAAATATTTTAATTGCTTGTCTGTAAATTTAACTGGTTGGGAAACCAGTGTCTAGGAAAATCATCTGCCTTGCATATTGTAGCATTTTTTTGCATGAAAAATCCTCCCTATTGTAGTGGTGATAAAATTGAAAATATTTGTACCTATAGATTTGAATTAATGAGACCACACACGTCATCAATGCCATAAATATTTTTGTTTGGTAACATTAAGAAAAGCATACACAAACTCATTTCTGAAAATATAGTACAATTTATACTATGTGTTGATATATTTTTAATACATTGATATAAAAATAATTATCTCTTCTGATGTAAAACTGATTTTCTATCAACAAAATATAAGACAAAATTTGTGACCTTGTAGCTGGACTATCACAGCCAAAAAAAATATATACCATAAACAAACAGATAAAATAAATCAATGGATGATTTCTTAATATTCTGTTATTACACTTAAATTTTCAAATTATTATTCGGCTACTGATATAAAAAAAGACAAATTTATAACAAATAGCATTGCCTTTACAAAGTATAAGTCCATACAGCCATTGAAGCATTAATAGGGACAATTACTAAGGAGGTTGTCCGGTGGAAAGTTATGGTAGTTTGAGGACCTGGGTACAGCTATGCTCAATAAAGATTTATCATATACAGATTCAGGAAATTCAAAACAAAATTTTGTGTTCTTATTTTTTATACTTTTTAGGATGGTTATTTAATTTTATTTTAGTATGCATAGAGACATTTGAATGTTAAACTACCGGTGGGTGTTTTACTTTTAATTCTGAACAAATGTAACTGTTACAAAAAAAATATATCTTATCCTACATTAAATCATTTAGTATTTGTTAATGAATTTTCCAACTGATAAATGGAAAAACCTAGGGGGAAAACAAACTAAAAATAAAAATGCTTAAAATTGAATTAAAGATTAAAATGAAGAAAGAAAATGTATAATTTTGTTAAAAATTGCTAATAAATATCATTTATAGCTTCAGAAGAGGTGATCATCTCCACAACACTTCCATAGGCGGATCCATGGGGGGCCCTGGGCCCCCCATTTTGTGGGAAAAAATTTGGTTGATTATATAGGGAATCATTGAAGCATGACTGGAGCGGGCCCCCTCTTAGGTTAGTCAGGAGGCCCCCTCTTAGGTCAGTCAGGGGGCCCCCCTTAGGAAAAGTTCTGGATCCCCAACTGAGTCTTCAGACAGCTAGTGGTATCCATCTATTATTATCATATTATCATGAAGGCTCAAACTAATATTTTGCAATGAAGAAACCTTTATGGTCAATCTCCCATACCAATTATCATTCAAATCCTCACATAAAAAACATAATGGATATTCACCAACAAAGTGAAACATTTTTTCCACTGATAACAATTCACAATAAAATATTGTGTCCCTTAATACAATAATCAATAGTAATACAATTTACCAAATTTTCAATATTACTACTGGACTCAACATATTCTATACAATTGTATATGCAACCACAAACAACCTAACAAATTAATCAAATATATATAATATATGAATATGATATGAATGAAATGAAAATTCAATGGCACAAAAGATATAAAATGGTCGGATAATGAAAAATCTATTGCTGCTAGATATATTGGCACTGTAAAGAATTTTACATATTTTAATCATTAGATGAGAAAAAACTTGGCCCCTCTTCATAAAATATATGTAGTGAATGTCAGACTTCTTCAATTGGTTTAAAACTGACATGTAAATGTGGTTCTTATAAACAATCTAAAATTTCTTCTTTTAAAGAAAATTATCAGCTTTTAGGAAAAACTACTTTTTATTTAAAACTCAAAATGATTATTTTTATAATGACATGTCCATAAAATTTGCAAACACAGTAAAAACTCCATGGTAAAATTCTCAGTCAATGTACATCAATAGTTTACTTTATGAAATTGTTCACAAATATAATCTTCATGTTTATCAATATATAAAATCTATCATACAAAAAAATCACAGAAATTTGCAACCAACAAAATAATTTGTTATATATTAGTTAAATACTGAATAAAACTCAATATATATAATTGAATTATATCACAAAAATGTAACAAACATGATTTTATTAACAGTATGTTTCCCGTACTTAGGAACATTTTGACAGTATGGGTGATCTCCCTTCACCAATTTACTGAGGGATGATAGTATGTAACAAACTGGTAATGTTTGCAGACAGTAATATGGACCAATGTGAACCAATTCATAAGCAAAGTTCCCAAACTTTTTCATGATTTATAAATAAAGTGATTTGTTTAAAATCATTCTTTTTTGTAGCTTGCTAAAAACCTTAAAATGAAGGTCATTTGTCCCTCTTGTCACCTTGAAGGAAACACCTACTTATTTTTGCATGTGTAAATTGGCTAAAGGTTTACAACTGGCATCATTATTTTTCAAGTAATATATGCTATAATCTTTCATTATATATAACCAGGTATTAATAATGTGATTTGTGTTAATGACAGTGTTCGTTGACGTCGACAACAACTGCTCGTTTCCATCCAAACATGAAATAACCTGCCCCAGCTCCTAAGATGACCGCTACACACAACCATACATTGTAGGTCATAAAAGCCAACATAAGGCAATAGCTGATAAACACTTGTACTACATGTAGGATTGTCTGTATGAAGTGGGAGGAACTTATTATTTGTTGCCTAGAAACAGAAAACAAAAAATGTAAAAAATTAATAATATGCAAATATCTAAAATTACCAGTATCATATGCATTATTTAGATGATTTCCTAACAAAATCAACATTTCATGAAGAAGAAAATGTACCAATCTTAACCATTATTCCTAATTTTGAAATCAAAGTCCAAAACATGTATCACCTTAAAGTGTTTTGAGGTGTTATGGAATGTAACTGAACGTTGTCTCCACCCATCATTATTGAATTATTTCTCCAAAAAAACATTCTGACAGATGCAAGATGTGAAGAGGAAAGGATATCTATCAACACAATTTTCATTCAGTGCAAATATTTATTTTCATTCAAAAGCAGATAAGTGTGAAGCAAGAAGTACAACTCTTTGCACAGAATCACAATCAAACAATGCAATGCCAAGGTTTTTCTACAATCAAATAATACCAATCTTAATGAACAAGATATGCATTTAAATAAATATCTTTATTGACTCGAAAAGTGCATTGTATGCTGTCATGCTGCAATCATTAAGACAGAATCTTAGTTTAATAGCAAGAATTTTATTGTGATTTGACTGTATAGTTAAAATAGCTAAAATAAGATGTGGAAAAAATTGCCAGTAAATATTAACATCCCCTGATGATTAACAAGTTTGTAGAAATTGAAAAATAAGAAAAAAAATAAAGTTTTACAGTTATAATTAAATTAAATCCTAAATTATGTAATAAATGATCAAATGCACACCAAACATTTTAAGTCTCTTTTCAGGGATTACATCATAAAGTTAGTATATTAATTTATGCTGCATACATTATTATGTTAAAAGTAATAAATATACATGTAGTTTGTTACTAGTTATATATGTTTATAACACATGCAAAATTATCTAAAACTCACAGACCAAACAGATTGATACTATAGAGACAATAACACTGTTAACCATTTTTCTTGCAACTAATAAGTTCATTTTTTTGCAACTAACTAGTTCTGCCCAGAGCTATTTGAACAATTATTTAATAAGGAAATCATTTTTGCTAGAATAGAACAGGTTTTTGCAGGCCAATTTACATTTATCTTGAAGAACATAAGTTCAATCCAATTTATCTTGGTCTCTACACTTTATATGTATAAAACATGTAAAGCTTTTTATAAATTAAACAGAATTGATCACTTTCAAGAAAATTGGTAAACAGATGTTTTTTGGTTACAATGATTAATAATAACATGCCTTGTTAGTATGAACATACACCATGCTAAAGTTAGTATTATACCCAAACATTTATAAGCATGCTACTCAATCCAAGAGCAACTGTAATGTAGTAAGATTTTGTATCTATAGAACTTTTACAGGTAAAACCTCTTCCATCTTTTTGAGAACCTGCTATTTCCATAAGAAAAGTTGCTTGTAATTATTATAAGTTACCAAGCAAACAGAAGTGAAAACATACCACTTTTGACTATAGACAAATGGGAATTCAATTGAGGGTAGTATTAAATACATGGTTTTTGTATATCAAAATTGATATTAAATACCAGTAAAATAAATTAATCATTGTTTTTTAAACCCTCTACATTTGTAATTAAATCTTCAAAGACTGAAGAAAAGATAGAAGCAATTAATGAAAGAAAAAAAAATCACATTGTAAATTTAGAAGCTTAGCATTCAAGAAAAAGTTCTATAAATACACACTGTCAAAATCAACACTAAAAAGTAGAGTAAAAGGGAGTTAACTCAAACAAAAATAAAGTTTAAATGACTGGTTACAACATTTCTGACAGTTTACCTTGCTATCTCCTTTGTATGATATATATTTCCAGAACATTCATGTCTTTCAAAAAAAAAATGTAACATTATCAACTCGTTTTATTTAATAGAAATGTATAATTTAATACTTTTGAAAAACAATTATATAATATCAATAATATTTGTTTCAGTAGACGTGTAAAATTTGTTTAAAAAAAATATATACACAAAAATTAACCCTTAATTTTTCTGAAGCATCAATCTGATTACTACTACATTTTATACTACATTGTATAACTAGCTTAGCATCAAAGCATAATTTATTTTGGCTTCCACACATGCTAAATGAAAATTGTGAAAGAAATACCCGTTTATTTTATCTTGTGTAAATTTACGATACTCAATGCCATCAGCAAGTTTTTCAACTGTTTGCCTGTCAATATGTATCAAATCAAATTCACATGTACAATAAAGAAAATTATAAGGAATATACTATAATTTTCGTAAAATTTATCTGGTTTTCTCCAAACTCAAAATATTACTTCAAGAACCAGTGAAAATTAGATAGGTTAAAAATTTGTAAGGGTTCCGCGGAACCCAGTGTCTCGCCTAAAAAAAAATCAATAAAATTATTCCTGTTGATACTATCTTTTGATCTTAAAAGCTTCTGTCTAAGTTTGGTAAAAATCCAAGATAGTTTATGACTGTATGTGATGTTAACACAAAGAACCAGATGCTCCGCAGGGCGTAGCTTTATACGACCGCAGAGGTTGAACCCTGAACGGTTGGGGCAAGTATGGACACAACATTCAAGCTGGATTCAGCTCTAAATTTGGATTGTGATTAAATAGTTGACACAGCATAGGTTTCTGACACAGAATGAATGTGTTCTAATGAACTTAAAATTTTTGTTTTCTCTTAGAGCAATTCACTATGCTGTTGAATATTAATCCTCTCAAAAAAATGTTTGAAGAAATTTTCTTTTTATTTATGAAATTTCAAATGAGAAAAATTGAACCCAATTTTTTAATCACATCCCCCTTTCCCTTATTCCAAAACTAATCTCAATTAAAATATTCTAATGGAGTTTGCAACAATAACTACTCATTTAAATACATCATAAAATATTAAAGATGTAAAAAAAACTGCTTGTTATCACTGAATGGTAAAGATTATCTAAATTTATCAGTTGGTAGTAAAAAGTGAATATACATTGTATATTGTATATAACAAAGATTTAAGTTGATTCTGGACAAAGAAAGATAACTCCAATTAAAAAAAAATCTTGCAATAAGATATTTCTTGCTTACTATTCTGGACAAAGAAAGATAACTCTAATTAAAAAAAAATTTGCTATTTCACAATATTGTGAAATTAGATATTTCTTGCCATTGCACAATACTGTGCAATTGAAAAGACTTGCTATTGCACAATACTTAATATAATAATTTTTAGATTCTGATTTGGACCAACTTGAAAACTGGGCCCATAATCAAAAATCTAAGTACATGTTTAGATTCAGCATATCAAAGAGGCCCAAGAATTTAGTTTTTGTTAAAATCAAACTTAGTTTCATTTTGGACCCTTTGGACCTTCATGTAGGCCAATTTGAAAACGGGACCAAAAATGAAGAATCTACATACACAGTTAGATTTGGCATATCAAAGAACCCCATTTATTCAATTTTTGATGAAATCAAATAAAGTTTAATTTTGGACCCAGATTTGGACCAACTTGAAAACTGGGCCAATAATCAAGAATCTAAGTACATTTTTAGATTCAACATATCAAAGAACCCAACCGATTCATTTTTTGTCAAAATCAAACTAAGTTTAATTTTGGACCCTTTGGACCTTAATGTAGACCAATTTGAAAACATGACCAAAAGTTAAGAATCTACATACACAGTTAGATTCGGCATATCAAAGAACCCCAATTATTCAATTTTGATGAAATCAAACAAAGTTTAATTTTGGACCCTTTGGGCCCCTTTTTCCTAAACTGTTGTGACCAAAACTCCCAAAATCAATACCAACCTTCCTTTTATGGTCATAAACCTCGTGTTTAAATTTCATAGATTTCTATTTACTTATACTAACGTTATGGTGCGAAAACCAAGAAAAATGCTTATTTGGGTCCCTTTTTGGCCCCTTATTCCTAAACTGTTGGGACCTAAACTCCCAAAATCAATACCAATCTTCCTTTTGTGGTCATAAACATTGTGTTTAAATTTCATTGATTTTTATTTACTTAAACTAAAGTTATTGTGCGAAAACCAAGAATAATGCTTATTTGGGTCCTTTTTTGGCCCCTAATTCCTAAATTGTTGAAACCAAAACTCCCAAAATCAATCCCAACCTTTCTTTTGTGGTCATAAACCTTGTGTCAAAATTTCATAGATTTCTATTAACTTAAACTAAAGTTATAGTGCGAAAACCAAGAAAATGCTTATTTGGGCCCTTTTTGGCCCCTAATTCCTAAAATGTTGGGACCAAAACTCCCAAAATCAATACCAACCTTCCTTTTATGGTCATAAACCTTGTGTTAAAATTTCATAGATTTCTATTCACTTTTACTAAAGTTAGAGTGCGAAAACTAAAAGTATTCGGACGACGACGACGACGACGCAGACGATGACGCCAACGTGATAGCAATATACGACGAAAATTTTTTCAAAATTTGCGGTCGTATAAAAACTAAGTCCATTCGTAAGTGAAAAACAGATCCACAGGTACAAAATTTTAACAAAATTTCCTTCTAGATACTAGCTTTTGATCATTAAAAAGCTTCTGTCCTAGTTTGGTACAAATCCTAAATGATATAGGAAAGTTATCAAAAATATTTAAAACTTTAACCACAGAGTGAATGTGTTGTTTCCTGGCAGAAAATCTAAGTCCATTTAAAAGTTAAATACTGAAAAAATTGATATTTATTTTTACAAAATTTACTTCTGGATACCATGTTATGATCATAAACAAGCTTCTGTTCAAGTTTGGTAGAAATCAAGTATAGTTTAAGAAATTTATTAAAATTT
The DNA here is from genome assembly GCA_019925275.1 of Mytilus edulis. Lineage (NCBI taxonomy): Eukaryota > Metazoa > Mollusca > Bivalvia > Mytilida > Mytilidae > Mytilus > Mytilus edulis. The sequence continues at coordinate 107,360,088 of CM034353.1, read as the reverse complement.
CAAATACTTTAACCACAGATTGAATGTAATGTTCCCCGGCAGAAAAACTAAGTCCATTTATAAGTAAAATACGGAAAAAATGGAAATTTATTTTTGCAAAATTTACCTCTGGATACTTTCTCATGATCATAAACAAGCTTCTGTCCATATTTGGTACAAAGGCAGGATAGTTTAAGAAAGTTATTCAAATTTTAAAAACTTTAACCACGGAGTGAATGTAATGTTTCCTGGCAGAAAAACTAAGTCCATTTATAAGTAAAATACTGAAAAAATGAAATTTTATTTTTACAAAATTGACTTCTGGATACTATCTTATGATCATAAACAAGCTTCTGTCCAAGTTTGGTAGAAATCCAGTACAGTTTAAGAAAGTTATTAAAATTTTAAAAACTTTAACCACAGAGTGAATATTTGTTGACGCCGCCGACGACGCAGACGCTGACAGAATGTAGGATCGCTATGTCTCGCTTTTTCGACTAAAGTCGAAGGCTCGACAAAAATGTATAAAAACCCCATGCTCTACATGCAGTTATCCATCTTTTTCAAACACCCAGCAGATGACTTATATCTGAATTAAATACACCATTTAACCTTCTTAATCAACACTATAATAAACAAGGACCCATGCTAACATTTACCATATTAAAACATTTTTATAACAGAAATATAAAGTCTGTTGGGAAAGGATAAATCGCTATCATAAACATATGACCTAAAACAACAAATTTAGAAGTATAATTTGGGAAATAATCAATCTACATCATTTAAAAACTACATAAGTTTTATATCAGTGGAAATTGTGATCTGAATTTTGTCTGTTTTTTTTTTTTTTTTAATTTAGCTTTGTATGAAAAAAGTAAACAGTTGTTTATCAAATTTCCTGCTGATTTGAAATTGTAAATCTATCTATAGTCTGTACAAGAACTATTAAGAAAATAATCAAAAAGATTTGTGGGAGATTTCTATCTTTTAATAATAGGTAAGGGAACTAACCCCAACACTTCTCCATAGTAAGGGAGATAACAAAGGGTAAGGGAGATAATTCATAAACCTACCCATTAGATTTTGCTGACTGTGGATCTATGACCATTGTATCTGTTGATGTATGAGTATATTTAGAGATGGTAGCTTCACTGTGATAGTTTGGTGTCAATGCCTTTCGTAGGAGATGTTCTCTAAATACTTTCAATCCTTCATAGATTAGCGCTAGGATGAATATGACTATGCAAGCACCAACCATTTCTGAAATATACAATCAATGACATAAGATGTATATATTTTTCTTCATGTTAAGTATATAAAAAAGTTGAAATAATAAAATTGAGAATGGAAATGGGGAATGTGTCAAAGAGACAACAACCCGACCAAATAAAAAAACAACAGCAGAAGGTCACCAAAAGGTCTTCAATGTAGCGAGAAATTCCCGCACCCGGAGGCGTCCTTCAGCTGGCCCCTAAACAAATATATACTAGTTCAGTGATAATGAAGGCCATACTAATTTCCAAATTGTACACAAGAAACTAAAATTAAAATAATATGAAATGAAAGTTTTTTTTAACTTGAAGATCTGCATGCAAATAAAAATGGGAATGTCTTTGCCGATTTGTGGGGGAAATTAAAAGGCACTAATATGATAGCCTCATCTTATAATACATGTAATTTGAATGATTTCTGCAATCAGGAACATTATAAATCTCTAATTGACAGTCGATAATATCCATTTGATGATTAAACATGTATTTTAGTACATGTACCATGTGTGCTGGAAGTTCTCTATAGGAATAGATTGTCTATTAACAAACAATTTTCTATTGACGTATTTTTTTCATATTTGTTTTTAGTCAAGTTCTTTGTTTCTATTGGTATGTGATAATTGATAATACAGAAATGAAAAACCAAAATAAATGTATAACAGTCATTAAGCTTATAAAACAATGTTATAAGTATTAATTCAAGACTTTTTTCCACTATAAAGTAATCATTATTTAAGAACAGCTGTCTACAGTTTACATTGTGTAACATAGAATAGAATATTCCATTTATAGGTATTTTGTAAGTTAATTGAGATTCCTGGGGTATATCTAAAATAAAGCATGAAGACTTAATCAAATTTTACAATAACAGATGAGCTTAACAACTCTATTGCAAAAAAAAAAATGTATTAAAACCGTTGAAACCCTTATATTGTCTAATTTCAATGGGCCAAATTCTACATGTATTATTCAACCCTAACCAAACTTATACTTAATCTACAAATAACTTCAAATAACATGATTACAGATAATGTCTTTACATAAAGTCAGCACAATTATATCACAACCTAATTAGAAAAGATAGAGGAGAACATTGAAATTGAATAACTTTTAAAAAAGTGAGGGTCTATATCTGGACTGAAACATAATATATTCATGAACTGTAAATCTCATATACTTATCCCATTACATTTGCATGACAAAAGTTCATAACATATTCATGTACGTGAATAAATGTTTTAGGGAAAAGTAGGAGAATTCAAAAGTGACTGATGTGATATAACAATCACAGACATATCAAGCCTTGTTCATAGAGGACCATAAAATAATGCTATAAATTTTAATATTTCCTATTTTCAAATAGAGCAGTCCAAAGCAGGAGTCCACTAAAGTTATACATGTAGCATGTTTTTGCTACTGATTAATTGATTGGTGCTTGCTTAATCTCCATTGGCAATTTTCACATGTTTTTAATATTGCTTGATATTGATTAATGTTTTAATGTTTTTAATATTGTGAAGGGGGTAGGAGGGGTCCTGATCCCAAAATCCCGGGCTTAAAAACACGAAATCCTGAGGTCCCGAAATTCAATGATCCCGAAATCCTAAATTAAAAACACCCGATCCCAGAGTCCTGATATAGGTCCTATACCCCCTCTATTGTGGATATATTAAGAAAGATATCTCTTTAATCTCACCTCCTGCTGAAGATACTAGAGCCTCTTTAAACAGAACATATTCACATGTCCCTGTGTGGAAATACATCTGAAAATAAACCATCAGTATTTAATTACCAGAAACTTAACAGCAAATTTAAACAGTAAAAGTATTGCTTGGTTGGTGTTTAAGACCATTTTAAGCACTATTGGTTATAATAAGGAAGCTAATTTATTTAGGGTGGTGGAAGCCCTTGTTCCAACAGAGAACTGCGACCTCATGTAGGAAAATTAACAATCTGAGTGGATAAAGAATTTAGTTGAGTGCATTAAATTGCCATAAATGCAGTATTTGAATTCACAACCTCAGTGTTGGCAGGCTTGTGGTACAGTAGTATAGTAAGACTACTTAGACCACAAGGTCAAAAAGACCCCTTTACATTTTTTTATAAGCTTGAAGTATAAATATGTTCAGTGTTGTTTTTTTTATAGATTTTAACGTAACATAGTTATTGTCAATTACACAAATAATTTCATGTTATAGTATAATCAATACAATAAAAGCATAACAGCTTGTAATTTGATGAATATTTGCCCCTCATTAGACTATAAATTTCAGGCAGCTTAACATGTTCTTTTCACAATAATATTCCCAGAAATATTCTTTAATTAACACATTAACTTTTAATTAAAACAAGAATGTGTCCCAAGAATATGGATCTGCACTATCATTTTCTATGTTCAGTGGACCATGAAAATGGGATTAAATCTCTAATTTGGCATTAAAATTAGAAAGATCATATCATAGGGAACATGTTAACTAAGTTTCAAATTGATTGGACTTCAACTTCATCAAAAACTACCTCGACCAAAAACTTTCACCTGAAGTGGGACAAATGAACAGACGAACGGACGGTACGACGAACGGACAGACGGACAAAAGGAAGGACGCACAGACCAGAAAACATAATGCCCATAAGTGGGGCATAATAAATCAAAATTATGTGTCTATGTTTCATTTGAAACCTGAAGCCATTTACTAAAATAGGAAATAAATTAAATCTACTCATAATGAAAACATTTAATATAAATACAGAAATTATTGCAAAGTTTTCATTAAAATAGAAATAATGTAACTAGGTGAGTTTCGCAATAATAAGAAGTAGCATTTTGATATCTGATAAAGGTATAGGAAGATGTTGTATGAGTGCCAATGAGACAACTGTCCATCCAAATAACAATTTATAAAAGTAAACAATTATAGGTCAAGGTATGGCCTTCAACACAGAGCCTTGGCTCACACAGAACAACAAGCTGTAAAGGGCTCCAAAATAACAAGTGTAAAACCATTCAAACCGGAATATTTTACCAATGGTCTAATTATCTATCTAAAATACGTGAAACAAGAAACATGTATAAATTACATAAACAAAACTACTGAGTACTGTACATCTCAGTTACAAATATCTATATGGAGATGTTCTTGATATCATAATCATGAGAATAATTCATCTCCCATTTTAGTCCATTCTTCAAAAATCGCAATAATAATTGAATGTGATTAATTCAGAATTCAAAGTATTGAAACATTCACAATTAGAATAACATGTGAATAATAGATAAGAGGCTATTTGTACAAATAAGACAGCAACTCCACAAAATTTCAAAAGAAGGTGCGGATCTAGTGGGGTGTCCCGGGGTTGGAAACCCACTTTTTTTGGACGATCAATGCATTTGAATGGGAACATGAAGTTGAATCACCCCCCTTTGTCCTGGGTTAGGATCACCCCCCCCTTTTAAAAATGGCTGGATCCGCCCCTGAAAAGACAACAACATGTGTATTCTTCAAGTTAAGACACCAATCGGAACCCCCCAATGAGACCCCCATCCATGTCAATTTCTAGGTATCATTCAAACTCTAGAAAAAGTACAAAAGTATATAAATTTAACAGATGATCTAAGATCTGTTACCAATGCCAAACAAGTTGATAGATGGTAAAACATTTAAATGATATAATTAAAAGTAATCACTCACAGGGTTCATGAACGAGGACAGACAGTCAGGGACATGTTGTGGTGGGGTTAAACATCGTTTATTAAAACCTCAAATAATGTTATTTTAACACATTACATCAATAAATCATGCATTTCATGTAATATTTATAATAAATTAATATTTGGCTTATTTATTCTACAGAATTTTACTTTCAAACAAAAGATTGAACTTATTAGGCTCTGTACGAAGTAAGACATTAATCAACATTTTTACTGCTGAATTTACATATATAGTAACCTTTGGGAGGATTCAAGGTAAATATAAGAATATAATCAATGTGTTTGAGGACACAAGTGCCCATGCTCAATCTTTGAAATTTCTTAACTTTAAGGAGTATAACTTTAAACAATAAATGACTCGCTGCCCAAATTCAAACACTGTCTGCAAGTTTTTTCTTAGCATTGTGTATGAGTTTTATAAAATTTGGATGGAGAAAACACAAGTTAGAGTGCAGAAACCAAAATAGGACTGTGAAAGAACAGATGGAAGGATGACAAGGGCAACAAATCTTTTATTATGATATTTTTGCACTCTTGACAGTTGAAAATATTTATAGAAGTATATATAGCAAAAAAGTCACCACATTACTTTCAAACTACATGCATATAGTCTTAGTTGTTTTATTGTTCCGATATTTATAGATTATCATTGATCATCTCAACAAGACTGTTTTTCTCGCTTGAGCTGGTACGGATGACCAATGATAATCTGTTTATGGCTATTTTACCTATGACGACCTTGTCAATTTCATGTCAATTTCATCAGCAACGACATGTGCCTCCTTAGTTTCTAGTGATAATTTTCCATCTCAAGCAAGTAGCATAATATGAAAAATTATCACAAAAAAAGATCAAAGGAAAAATGCACAAAATAGCGATAATTTATGGTATCGATGACTTTATCCATCTCATGTCAAAATCAATCCTATTCTAGCTGAACAGTAAAAAGGAAAAATGCACAAAATAGCGATAATTTATGGTAGCGATGACTTTATCCATCTCATTTCAAAATCAATCCTATCCTAGCTGAACATAGAAGTGTTTGATCTGGTATGAGTAACAGAATTGTAATATGACTAGTGTCAATGATCCAAAACAATGTACAAAACACATACATTTCCCCTCCTCTCTTTGAACACAATATTTTAAAACATAAACCTAATGTAAAATGAGCAGATTTTGTGTTATCGTGATTGACAATCATGTATGAAGTTGTTACAATAAAATTTAACACCTTGTTATTAGACTTTAGTTTACATGGGTTTTTTTAATGCAATACTTGTCAGTAAGTCCAGGAGCTAGTTCATGTCATTCACTTATAACATATATACAGGATTTAAACTTGTTGCCAGTTCATACTTTACTTATAAAGGATTGTGAAAGTTTAGAGTGCAACAACATAAAGGATTCCTCCATACAAACAAATATTACCAAAATCCCACTGCTGATCAAAGACTTTAGGCAAAAGGAAAGTTAGGCTACATGGCAGATGTGTAATTGCTTTCTTGCTACAACTCAACATCATAAAGCTGCAGACCAAAAATAAATCATTCCCTTTCATAGATGCTATGAAAACATTGAAAAAAATCATTTGAAAGGATGAACCAACGGACATAGTCAAGTACAGGTCTATATACTGAACTGCCTTCCCCTTTTGTTGAGGAAAGTATAGATAGAATCACTGGCTAATAAAATGGATTGAACATAACACTCATAAGAAATCAACACAAACCACTATTTATATAACGAAACTGTGGACATATTTGTCTCCCTTGCAAAAGTTGTAAATAATTTTGATATCAGGTTCAAAGCTGTTGAATTACATTTTACATTGTCTTCTCTGGGCCTTTTATAGCTGACTATATGCGGTATGGGCTTTGCTCATTGTTGAAGGCCGTACAGTGACCTATAATTGTTAATTTTAGTGTCATTTTGGTCTTTTGTGGATAGTTGTCTCATTGGCAACCATACCACATCTTCTCTTTATATATTCAAAATGCAAAGAAAAAAAGGATCAAATAATGTGATTTTTTTTAGTCTTTTTTTTTACTTGTTTATCACATAGAGCATTTATAATAAATCACATACTAAAAGCCAATTCAAATTTGGTGTGAAATTAATAATACAAAGAAAAAGCAGGATCAAATAATGTGTGTCATATTTATATATCTATAGTGCATTAAATCACAGACAACTGTCAAAATTGTACTGGTATGCATTAAAAGTATGAAAATAATTTCAATTTCAAATAATAGACTGTTGTATATATATATATATATATGCATTGTCATGCTTATCATTTGACACACTTTACAAAAGTTAAGTCATGAGGCAAAACATTAATAAAGGAGTTTTTAAGATTTAAAGATATTTTATTACCTTTTCAATATATATGTCATACCAATCATGGCTTGTTTAACAATTAAATTTAAGTGCAGAAAGGTTCGCAAAAAAATCAATATATATATTAAAAGCAAGTGGGTTTTTTTTCTGAAGAAAACTTTCATGTAATAAATTTAACTTCTTGCAAATATCAAAATTAGGATGGGACCATTAAAGCTTGGGGTACATGCACCTTGCAATATACAAAGAAAGAATCTGTAGTTAAAAAGGTATACTCTCTAAAGTTGAAAATGAGGGCAAAGTCTTTTTAAAATAGGGAGGCCTTATTCAAGCAATAAGAAAAACAGTGATATATCATTTTTAAATTCCCAACTGAACAATGATCCCAAATATCCGATTTTTTATAATCAACGTCACAGTTTTGATGAGCAAATATTGGGCCAACGTTAAACTAAAAATTGGAAAATATTTTATGGAATGAATATTACTGACCAAAATGTAGCTACATGTACTTACATTTTTGAATTAGTTATAGATAGTTATATTGACCACATATAAATTACTTATAATGTATCGCCTTTGAAAATACCTCTGAAGTAACATAAAATGTTTGGAATAATTAACATTCTAATTAAAATAGTACACAAAAGTGTGTCAACAACCTGTAGTCCTGATATGCACTTCTACCATTATGAATATATTCACAATTAATGAATAGGAACAATTTATTGCATTACGATGTAGAAACTGAGTAAAATAAGACCATAATATTACATACTTTCACAATTTAATGATAATATATCACTATGTACCTTCTCACTTTAGGTCACAAAGTTTTTGACAAACATTTAGAGAATGTACTGAAATACCAAAACTGTATATGAAGGTGTAATATTAATGTAAATTCAGAAATAATTATGAGGTTTTTATAAATTCGAATAATGCGACTTTAGGGTGTGTATCCCAATAATAAGAAACCACATTTTGTTTTGAATTCATTTCACATATGTGTATGAGAATTTTCCCTGCAAGCATGCTAATATTAAGGCATGATCAATCTCCAAGTTTTTTCTAGGCATGCAACTTCACCATCCCCATTGAACCATAAGCAACCAACAATCAATCAATCAATCCCTTATTTCTAGGGGATTAATCATTATACCCCATGGGGTGTTGACCTGAATCTGGAACTTTTCAATTAAAAGCTGAATAGTCATACAAGCAAACTTTCAATTGAAATAAACAGTATGGCATTAAATCATATATTCTTAGTCAAAACCATTTCATATATGTATCAGATGCATTAGGTCCTTTGCTTTTAAGTGCATAAAATTCCCAATGGTGATATTGGAATGTTATCTTTATTTCAATACATAATTACTTGCTTAATATCTCTAGTTGAAATCAAAATTGAGCGGATCAAATGTTGCCAAAAAAATTGTTGTGGTGGCCTCTAAATGTCTTTGTTTAACCTTATCATTGGGTTAATGTCTAATATGGGCAAACACAGGCTGTTGTCTGATCTATGGCCGGGTTGTTGTCTCTTTGACACATTTCCATTCTCAATTTTACTCAACTGAAGCACCTTAAATAGTGTTCATGAATATTTTAAGTTTCATGTAAATAAAATGTAAGTGATAACCCATTTTGTGCCTTCAAGGTATTTTGACATACTGACATACATCAAATGTATTTCAATATCCTGGTCTACAAACATTTTAGGAGGAAATGACAGGTACCTCCACTATTCTTGATATGGACATATTAAATATAATTAATCAAGGCAATTTTGAAAAGAAAACATTTCTTTCAAAGTCAAACTTTCAGTTATCAAAACAAACATACAGGCCCTTCCTGACTCAGTGACTGGGTATTTATTTTCGGGAGATAGAGATAATTAAATTGAAATTAATTAGTTCCCACATTTGTATTTGATTGGCTAGATTGACTAATTGTTGTTTGCGTTAAGTCCAGCGGCATATTGGATTACAATTTAAATATACAATTCTGATGCCCTCTAATGGTATTCCGGACGACTTTAGGAACTCTACCCTAATTTGGATCTAGACAAACACTAATCTATAAATGTACTTGTTTATCTCAATTTTCATCCTTCAAAGCTTATTTGCTTAACTTTAGATACATTTTTATTTGTTGAGTTAATCTTGATTGTCAACTTCACTTTGAATGGGATAATCTTAAAAGTGACGAGGGGATGTTTACAATGTGGGTAATACCATACCGCCAAATTACTACTTATATAAACACATAATTCTAACATCTATATCATTGTACTATCTCAAATATTTTAAAATGTCACTGAAACATTCAATTTATTTTGTAACTTTAAACAGAAAAGGTATTTTATCATTCCAAAGGGTCTTTAATTGTTTTATATATACAGAAGATTATCACAGCTTGTCTTTTGACATTTAGAAAATGTTAAGGGAATAAAGAATTATTTAAACTTGCAATTAGTTTCTGTCTTTCTGTCTGAATTTTATTGGGGGGGGGGGATTATAGATGATCGTAAAGTTTGAATTACATGTTCCTGAATTTAGCTTTGATAGACTGATAGAACAAAACAAAAATATACTTAATATAGACTGCAATAAATGCATTTAAAAAAAGAATGTCACTAAAGCAAAATGAAAAGTTCAAAGTGACTTATTTGTATATATATGACTGAAATTAAACTTGCCTACAATCTTAGGTTAAACTTAAAACGCTTCGTTAAGTATTTAACGATGGTCTATAGCAGCGTTAGATTTTACAGAAGTTATCGACAGTTTAACGTTTCGTTAAATCTAACGTAGAGATGAACAACAGGATTAACCATGCGTTAAATTTTAACGAAGCGTTAGCATATTTTAACGACAGCGTTAGACTTAACGACAAGTTGAACAACCGGCCCCTGGAAAATAATTGTATCAAATTTTTGTAATTTTACTTAGCTTTTCTCTTCCAGATCTACAGAAAATGTAAATATTATGATTGATTTTTTTCTGGGATATTCTAATCTCTTAAAAGGTGAAAATATATTGTATTATTTCACATTTTGTTGGAAGGTAGAACACCAGGACCTATAAATGTTTACATCAACTTTATTTGGGTTTTTTTGTGGATGGTTGTCTCATTGATTCTGATACCAAATCTCTTTATTTATATATATATACATGTATCAGCACAAATATTTTTCTTTAATAAAATTTGGAATTGATATTTTCTTACTATCTCTTAAGTTTTTGTTTTGATTTTAAAAGTTCTGAACAATCCAAGAACTCTATGAAAGGTAAATGAAGTTTTTGCTGTTTACAGAATTATTAGCAAAAAACACAAGGGATTTAATTCTTAAATTACTATTATCAAACAAGGAATTAAGGTTCTCATGAAACTGACATTCAATAGATCCAAAACACTCCAATAAAATATAAATTTACATCATAATTTGTTTCTTATTTTGACATTTTCTCCACTTGTACATCACATTACAGTATACAGACTCGAATACAAATGAACAAACATAGAATCAAACAATATACTTAAGTGGGGTGGTGATCTATAAACAAGTTCTTAAGTGACTTAATACAACTAAAGAAAGATATACCTTCATCAATGACTTTAATCTGAAAACACACACCTTACAACGAATCTAAAAGTTCATAAACTTCCTGACAAGGACACTTTTAATTTGACTTCATCTATTTTTAAAGAGTTTTCATTATGAACTGAATTTAAACTGTAACAAACTGACAATACAAGGTTATACAGTTATACCTTCCCATGCATTAAAACTTTACAACAAGAGAATGCTATTTTATGTATAAACATATAACAGTCATCTGTATAACAAAAGAAAGATTCAAATGTGATGTTTTACCAGTATAACTATCACCATTTTTATTATATATTCAATTCAAATTATACTATCATTGTTATCATTTGATTAAAAGTATTTAAATTAAGCTCACATTGTACCCATTATTACTGTATTTTCCAGACTATTAGTCTAAGGGGTGATTAAGAAGAAGGGACCATCTTTTCTGAAAATGTGACATTGTCAAAAATTTCTCCAACTTTTGTAGATCTCATTTTAGTGTTAAATTTGTACATTTGTATTTCAAGGAAGCATAATCAAGTACTATGATAAAGTTAATTTGTGTAGATATATATTATCATTTTTTATACTGTACATGTTCTTCATTTAGAAAAAAATTAACAGATTGAATTGTATCCCTTGTAAGAGTCTAGAAATGTTTTGGTCCAGTTAAATATTTTATGATCAAGTTATGTAACGTTAGAAACAAGGAGAAGAATAAAGAGAACAGCTATGATCAAGTCCAACAGGGAGAGGGAGAATAAAATACTGTTTTTTGCTTTTTTTCCCCAATAGAAGTTTCCAACCCAATAGAAATAGACTTCTGTGGATTCACTTATTTTCATTAAGGAAAAGGTACATGTTCATGGATATTTAATTTCATGTTTTCAGCGAAGTCTGCATACAAGCCAAAGAAAATTTGATATTCATTGAACACTTAAATTGTAGTTAACCTGTACCCATGAAACCCATGAAAACTAGTATCCAACTAATAATAATGACTCCACAGTATATGTAGTTTTTGTCTTCACTTCCCTGAACAGTTGTTACACTAATGTATTGTATCTATAAGAACATTTATTTTCAGGTAACTTTGAATTTTTATGTTCTGAACCTAAATCCCTATTGTTTTTAATTTCTATATTGTCTATTGAAATATTGTTATCTGCCAAAATTATACAACAAATACATTTCAAAAACATGTACAAAGGTTGATTAAATAATTTATGGACCTGATGTAGCAATCGTTACTTTTCAAACAGTCATCATAGAAGGGCTCAATACTCTTTGCTACAATTTGAAGTACAAAAATGTATATCTTTTCATAGTATAATTTAAACATTTTAATATCAATAACAAAAGTCCCTGATGCACAAAAAACAGGATTTTTTTATTTACATTTTAGGTTAACAAATTAAATATTTTGACCCATATATTCACCACAGTACTTGAGTGGCATGACCCTTTTCAGGTCAATGTCAACCTTGATTATAGCTCAGCAACAACGACCTAGATTTTAATTCTACCCTCCATATGTCTATATCATTCTTTAACTTTCTTTTTATCTCTTATTTACATATTACATCAATAAGCCATTATGTATGTTTAAGTAAATAAGGATAGACACATGACATACAATACTAGATCACTGGAATTGCAGGGCTCTTTAATGACAACTAAAATTGAGAATGGAAATGGGGAATGTTTCAAAGAGAAAACAACCCGACCATAGAAAAAAACAACAGCAGAAGGTCACCAACAGGTCTTCAATGTATCGAGAAATTCCCGCACCCGGACATGTCCTTCAGCTGGTACATTTTTTATATCATCATGTATAATGAGGCCCTTTTTCTAAACAAACCTTTAACCACAAGAATTATCAAAACCAATACCTGCATGTCTCACAGTCTGTCATGAATATACCGAAGTCAATAAGGAGAGACAGCACATATTCATCATATCAGCCCAAAATTAAGACTTATCATTTTAATAATTAAAGATAATAAAAGGTCCTAGTTGGAAACTTGAGAAATGGTAAGAGGAGTTACTTTAAGGTAAAGACAAGTACAAGGAGTTACAGTATCCACTTCAAAATGCATGAAATACTTGGCAATGGACAATAAACAAGCAATAGCCTAATAAAAAAAAAGATGTGGTATGATTGAAAAAATGTGTCACACAGGTTATATTTGGTAACAAGTTTAAAACTTGATATTGATCCCAGGCTAATAACAACAGTTCAATTACTGTAAATTCAGAAATTATTGCTTGCATTAATATTTATTACTGCGATTATGTCAATTTAGACAAAAAAGTGATTTTTTAATGTTTGGGAACAATTAAATCCTGTTCAGTTCATATAAAAAAATTCAAAATGAGAGTTTACATTATTGCGATTATAACCCTTTTGTATTTTCTGCAATAATAAAAGCTTTGCAATAATATCTGAATTTACAATAATTGATTGTTGATATTTAATGCTACTTTCATTATTATTTATATTATGGCAAACAGTTGGATTGGTTGAGGAAGTCAGAGTGAACTCCAGAGAACCATCAAGATTTGATAGGAAAACTGGCAATTCTAGTTAAAATAAGGGTCCAACACACCTTATCACGATAGGGGTTCAAACTCACAACTCACAAGTGCCAGCTGGCTATCACATACAAAAGTTAAATGGCGAACATTTGAGACAAGACATGATAACCATTACATATACATGTATATATCATGCATATTTTTTCACAATCAGCAAACTTATCTACATCATGTAACTATGTCAAGAGCCTGTAACAGTGGTTGTTGTTGATTCATATATGTCATATTTGTTAATCATAAATTGTTTTGTTATGATTTTTTAATTTCAGGGTCCTTTAAAGCTGACTATATATAGTATGGGAAGTTTTCTCATTATTAAACTCTGTAGAGCAGTCATCACGATGAACTGTTAAATCAACAGGTCTGGATCTCGATTTAAAAAAAAATTTAGCTAGATTCTGTTGGCCTGTAAATATGATTTTTACAGGCCCAAGATTAATTTTACAAGCCTTGGCTGCCTGGTATGACATTCAGCATGGGACTGGTAGAGTAGTTAATGATTACTTATAACGAATTTCTTTCAACTTTGGAAGATAGTTGTCTTATTGGCAAACATACCATATCTCCTTACTTTTATAAACATTTATATAATAACAAGGGAGATAATATAATTCACTTACCATCATTCCCATCATGCCATCTCCACATTTTGTAGTATTCATGTGCATATCCATGCCCATATTATGATTCATGCCACCCATATTATGGTCCATGCCACCACCCATATTATGATTCATGCCACTGTGATCCATGCCACTATGATCCACTCACAGTGGTTCCCATATGGGTCATATGATTCATGTGTCCTGAATGATTCATATTCATACTCATCTGACTTATTGTGGATGTGGAAATCTGAAAAGAAAAGAAAGTACAATTCAAAAAAAGTGTGTTACATTGTAGCTTTAAATTTATATTTCAATTATAAAATAGGCTCCTTCAAGGTTAGTTCGACCATATTGGATAGTGCAGATTTTTTTTTTTTAAAGAGGTGTAAGTAGTATGAAAGTATGGGAATTCCTATGCATGTTTCCAAGCAACTGCTCTGTTTTAATGATGTTTTCCCGCATTTTTCACACCATTTTTACCTCCATTATGGAAATCTGACCCCTATCCAATATGGCCGAAATAATGGGGAAGGGGCCTATTGATAATAGACATGGGGGATGTGTCAAAGAGACAACAACCCATCAATAGAGCAGAGAGCAGCCAAAGGCCACCAAATGGTCTTCAACACAGCGAGAAATCCTGCAACCCATGGTGGGCTTCAGCTGGCCCCAAAATAAAATTGTATACTAGTTCAATGAAAATTTTCTTTTCTTTAAATTGGATTATTTGCATGTTCTTAGCAGATGAACAAGCATGACTGGGCAGACTGGCAGTTTATCAAAAAATATTCAAAATGAACACAAAAGTTGGCAAAAAACACTGATTTCAACAATATTGGTATGGAAAGATAAAAGTTAGACAAATATACATGTATATTTGCAAAAAAGATGTTTTCTTTTTAATGATTTACAAATGTACAATTAGCCTGATTACAAATTTGTCCGCCAAAGTACTAACACTTAATTCAAATTTATTGAGTTTTCAACAGGCCCAACATTATCATCAAACTTTTCTAATTCGTCAATATTTAAAAAAATCTTGGCCTTAACAGACAAAATTCTTCTTATTTTTTAAAACTAATATACTACTAGTACTACGTAAAAAATTGCTACAACTGTGCATATGATTCCTCTCTATTCTTTTCAAACACGGAAGTTTCTCTTTCTACAATGAGTTATACCTGCAGGTTATTATAGATTCAATTTTCATTTGATGAACTTTGCTAGTTTCTGGTACATTTTATTTGACAAAGTCCTCATTTTTTATCAGACGTAAACTTACCAGACAATGTTTGGTGGCATCACTTTCTTTTCAATAATATTTTCACTGAATAATATCCATCATAGATACAGTCATCAACACGAGTTTAAAATATTATCTAATTGTTATATATATGAACCTTTATCAAGTGGAAACACTTCATACATAGTCATCAAATTAGAAAAGAATTAGATGATATTTTAATCTTGTCATGCTTGTGTTGATTTCTCTGTTGATGACATAATAACTTAAATTTAAAAAGATTTCTAAAACTGGAAATATGATAATCTAAAGAATTTGTATAACAAATTTCTATGCATTGTATTTTAGCATTTAAATAAGTAAACAAGGATGTCAATTTCATCTTTACTCAATTCATGTGAAAAATATTGGCTTACAATTTGTAATGAAGCCATTTTTTCTTTAAAAAAAAGTAGTTTTCTCGATTTTCTAGCCATATATTCTCATTTTATAACCTTTTATATCTTTTACATTGTTCCTTTTCAGATGCATCATTTGACCGATAAGTAAAAAACAAAACAAATCTATCAAGACAAGTTTTATCAATTATACAGTCAATTCTAGGATGCATGTAGTAGTAATTAACTTCAGCTTTCTTGAAAAAGGTCCAGCTGGATGTAGCCTAGTTGCAAATCCACATTAAATATCTTCCCCTTGTAGTATAAGTGACTGTGTTCTCCCCATATGCCTTTTTAGCGCTGTGTTACTGGTCAGACAGCAGCAGTATCCAATCAAATATCAGCATTTGTTTTTCAATTTTCAAATTTCTGGTGTTTAGCTGTACAGTAATACTGTATTATAAAGCATACAAAAATGTTGCTTTAAGTTCCCAAAGGCTTACCAATATATCTAATTCTATTTCATTTCAGCAATAATTGGTAAATCTGTATCCATGACATTAAGATTAAAAACATTTTAATCGAAAATAAAAACCATTACTGTAGCAGGTTGCCCTTACATACTTAATAATTTTTCCTGCGTCATTAAAGACATATAAAATGTACCAAATATGTGCAAGCTTTAACAAACTGTATGTGCTAGCATGAAGTTATACACCAGTACATGTATGTATACAATAAAGAAAGGATCATATGAAGAAAACATGATATACAATAATAATATACTTTAATTTCTAAGTTAGGTACCCAGGGGGGCATTTACATGTTACATTATCTTAATTACTAAAATGTGGCATATATATAAGAATGGCAATCCAGAGATGCTGAAAAGTTTTTTTTTACTAAAAAACATTAAAAATAAAATCAGCTGAAGTAAAATTGGATAATATAGAAAACCAACTATAAAACTACCACCTCCCTAAAGCAAAAGAAGACATTGGTCAGATCAACAAAGCATATCATTATATATACTTGACTTACGTTTAAATACCTTATTGAGGAATAAGTATCATTTTATCATAACAACTCAAAGTCTGATATATGTATATGTAGCTTTATGTCCAAATCCGGCAAACTTTAGATTTATAAAATTGAAGATAATAAGAGGAAATTCATAACAATTGTAAACAACTTTCAGGAACAGATTGTTGGAATAAACATTAACTGATCAATTTAAATTCAAAGATAGCATCCTATAATATTTAAAAATCTTCGTCCTATTGAAATCTTGATTTCATACATTTTGAACAAACAGATTTTTTTTCTAAAAACAAATCACTTAAAAAATTTTTTTAAATGAATACCTTATAGTCCCATCACACTTGCTATAACAGAAGTTTTTATGTCTATCCTGTATCTGTGAGAACATAAATCAAAATATTTTGTTGGTGTAAAAAAGTTATATTTTTTTTTGTACAATCCCCTATCCTACCACGAATCCTGGATAATTACCTGGTAAAGACAATTATATTTTATCCTGAACTATGATTGAAGGGAGCTTCTCTGCTCCTTGTATTTTACAATGTTTCCTGCTATTTGGGTCCTGTTGACCATTATTTTAAAGGTGTATTTCATGTTATAATGGTTAATGGCATCAAATCATAATATGCGTCATTCAGATAATTGCAACATTTTTTTCTGTTTAAAAACAAATAATTTACACTTGTTAGTATGTGGGAAAGGTAAAACAAAATAAATTATCACTTAGAAGAAAAATGCACAAGGATTTTGTTAACTTGTTTTAAAAAAAAATCTATTTTAAGTCAAAACATAATAACAATACAAAGTTGTTAATTTCTGTGTCATTTTGGGCTCTTGTGGCGAGTTGTCTCATTGGCAATCCTACCACATCTTTTTTATAAGTATTAAAAGAATTAAAGTTTACATTGTAAAGAGTCAAATATTCATTAAATTTTAAGTTTTATTTTTTTCCTTTAGCTATTTCTTCTTCTTTCATAATTCCCTCCTGTTTAGGTGCACTCGGATGAGACCAATAAATTATAACAGTATCTGTACATTAAAACGCAATAAATCCTCTGTAATTTCAATTACATATTCAACATTGATCAAGGAAAAATCTTAATCTCTATAAAAGTGTATGTGCAGTTTCATGCATAACTTGGAGGAATATAATTATCTTTTTTAAATGCATCCTATGTTTATCACTTATAAAATACCAAATGTGAGTATTCATTTAAATGCATAATTTATAAGAGCAGGTCACTTCAAAATTGCCTTCAATAACAGAAAGGAATACAAAAATAGTGGTTTTTTCTAATTGCATACTTTTACAATTAAAGACCATTTTTAGTAATTATTATTCTTTCATTGAACCTAACAGTTTGTAAGATCATTAAACAAAACTTCACTGATTCCAAAAATACTTGCAAGTCAAAAAAATTCTTGTTTACATTGGGAACCATTTTATTGATCAAAAAATATTTGCAAAATCGGCCGATTGCGTCCTCACATGGACCTTGACAGAACACATGTACTAAAACAAAAACAACCTTAATATTAACCTCTATTGTGTTCATAATTTAAATTTATTGAAGGTTTTATTTAAATAGGAAAGCTAAATCATGTTTCATATGAAGGGATATACATTATCTTTTTATAAAGTTAGATAAAAGTGTGATTACATGTACCTATTTACCTACATGTAACAAGAATTATACACAAAACTATGTAATACTGTAGTAAAATTGACAGTTGATTGACTGGTGAATTTATCTATAAGACCAAGAAATTCACATCACAATTAAATACATTGCAGTTTGGTCTAAAGAGAAAATGTTTTTAAAACAAATTTTTGTCCCCAAGCTTAAGGAAAGTCGTCAATCAATAAAATTACACATATCTGATAAATGACTTTTACCGAAATTAAGGTTGAACAAATATTTTACCATATATTTCATATCATGATATAGTATTTTGCAGTTCAGTGAACCAACAAAAATTACCAAGAATAGAACAAGATCCATAATAATAAGAGTACAACTATTGTATAAATATCATATATCATTTTCAATAAAAAAAAGTATGTGAAAAAAACCCATCTTTTTCAAAAATTATAAACATTTTAAAACAAATAAAACAGACAGAAGGTAAGTTAAAGGAGATGATAATAAAATGACAAACCTGTTGTTATCAGAGATTACATGAAACTAATACTTCAACATTTACCTGAAACAAATTATCGACAGGTGACGATCACCTTGTTATATAAAAAGGACAGAGTTATCTACCCTATCTACTATGTATATTACTGAATGTTATTGGCTGACCAGTAACAAACTCATCATATGATATCATTTTATTTCATTTCTTTAACTGATAAACCTCTTGCCTCTTCAAATAGTAAAGCCTTCCTAAACATGCTAATTATAAACACCAAATGTATAAGGATGGTTTGGAATACTGTCAGCCAGAAAATGGCTATTGTAAAAGAGCTTTGATACAGCAAAAAAATTGATATTTTGGTTAAAGTTTTACAGGATTAATATTTCTTTTATTAATATTAATAGAAAAATGTTTTGAAAAGATTCTGCTGTGTTTAAAAGATACTGACATAGATTTTACACCAATGCTCTTCTATCAAAATTTTTAATAAACTTGGCAGCCACTCCAAATGTCATTGGCAAGTCAAATTGGTCCGAGTACATGGTTATCGTCCTTCGATTTTTGTTGTTCACAAATATATTCCCTAGTTTGGACAGTGTGTTGCTAGCCAATTTTTTTTATACCCCTTCCAAATGTATTAATTCATGCGTTATGTCTCAAATAGCAAGAAGGGGAAGAAATTACACTGTAAAAAAATTTGGGTCATGAATTTTAAAGTAAAGTAGTGATTTGTTCCAGCTGAAAAAGGTTAAAAATAAGGACTGTCAAAATATTTTAAGACGCCCTTAACATAAAATTGTCCATATTTTGAGTCAGAGCTGATGAAGTTTTCTATAGTTTTGATACAATTTGTCCCAAAAGTAGTACAACACACACTGGAAAAATATCATTGAGAAAGCGCAGATTGTTTTTATTTTTTTATTTTCATTTATTGTATATAAGAAATGCACTACAAATTCAAATAACTGTGTACTCTGACCGATTGGTTTGGTCCAGTAGTGTTATATGCATTACTAAACAAAATTACCAGAAAAGTTTGTAATTTTGTCCAAATCATATATGTGTAAATATCCTGTCAAAAAGAGTCTGGACCAGGTTACAACAATGGTTTTCTTAATTTTCTTTGATAATAAAAACCAGTAAAAAAAATAGTTATACCAAAATATGTAAGGTGAGAATCTAATACACAATATTTCTGGTGCGTTTCAAAATTATTTTGATAAAGGAAAGATATCAATCTTTTCATTTACAATATACTTCAACAAATATTTAAAATGATTATATAGAAATTTTAGGTCTTACAAAAACACATAGAAGGTAATATTGTCCCTTGTATTTTTAGAACTTCTTACATGTAATTTATCTTTCCAAATAAATATAGAAGAAAAATGTTAAATTTTGAGCTCTTTTTGAAAGGTGAGATAATAAAAATAACTAAAAGAAATTTGACTCACCAAAATTTATTTATATATATAATTATATTCTGGAAAACAATTATAAGTTTTAAATTCTTTTTTATTAAGTTACAAATTGTTTCCTGTACTTTTATTAAGTGATCAAAAATATCATATATCAAAATCACTTAAAAATAGTTATGAGTATGAAAACACAAATGTGCCTAAAAGTGTAAATTCAACCTTTGGTAGACGTCACATGATTAATATGATGCTAAATACATAAATGACTAAAATGTGATCAATTAGAACTTACAACTATTTTTTTTTACAAATTGTGATTTGGATGGATAGTTGTCATGGTTGTCTCATTGCAATTGGTTCTCATACATGTCCCACATCTACTTGATATATTTATGACGTACAAAATGTATATGTACCGGTATATATATTTGCATTTTGTTTAGATTAATTTTCAAAAGTCATATGAAACAAGATTCTGGTGATATTAATGTTAATTAGGAAATCATTTCAAAAATATACGTGCAGTTTCAAGCATAACCCTATTTTATTTTGATGAATATGATTATCTTTAATTTGTAAAATGCATTCTGAGTGTCTACAAATGTACCAGTCTGACATCTAGACGGATTAAGACATCCCTAATAATAAGTCTCTACCTGTACTGTATATCATAAAATTCAAATCATGTTGCTTAAAAAAAGGTGATTTATCATTTAAATGTTAAGGATAACACTGTAAATACATTTTTTTATAAGAACAAGTCACTTTCAAATTCTCTAAAATTACAGAAAGAAGTACAAAAAAAACCCTTTTCTTTCTCTATACTTTTAAAATTATCAGCTTTAGTAATTCATTTGTTGTCATTCTCCTTTTTAACACCAATTGCAGTTTGTAAAATCTATAAAAATTAAACTGCAAGTCAAGCATATTTCTTATTTACATTGGGTACCATTTTATTGATTAAGAAATATTTGCAAAATCGGCAGATCACGTTCTCACATAGACCTTGACAGGACATGTGTACTTAAAACAAAATACAATCTTAATTTTAACCTCTTTTGTGTTCTAAATTTAAATGAATAAAGGTTTTATTTAAATAGGAAAGCTAAATCACGTTTTATGTAAGGGGATACATATGACAAGATATATTATCTATTTTATCAAAACAAAATAAATTTCAATATAAAATTATTATAGCGAACCCTATGATAGTTTTCCATAGATTCACCTGCAAATTACCTGTCGATTTAAACTTTTGGCAGTTCTATTGTCCCATCTAACAAATACAACAGGTATTGTTCTCTGTATAGTTTATTCACTCAGACCTTTAAATTTCTTCTAGGAGAAATATATCACTCATTGATTAATATACCTGAACAAAAAATTGAACTGTCAATGATGAAAAAATACTTATACCAATACTAAGAAAGGACTCACAAAACTGCATGTGGTGTTGTATTTATTCAATACCAAAAACTCGTTTTTAATGTGTTCAATATTAATAATGATTTAAAAATTAAAAGTTGATTTCTGATCAAATATTCAATAAATATTTTTGTGTGTTTGATAAATAAAAATTTGAATATTATTATTTTTAAATTAAGGTCTTCATAAACATAGTCTATAAATTAACAACAAAAAAAACATGCAAATTCATTGGAAAATACTAAAATATGTGTCTAAAATAAACTTTTTATTATTAAATCAGATTTTATATTGAACAGATTGAAAATATGTCATAGAGGCATTTTGAGTAATTTTTACCTTCAGCATTTTGTATAGATTTGGACTAGTTCTTATTATTTGTGGTGTCATAAATTTAGAGAAATCATCACGTGACAAGTTCAAGTTAGTTAATTATGTGTTATGTAATTAATTGAACATTCTCATTAGCATCAGTATTATTAGTTGACATAATTGTAATTATGAATTTGTACTAATTAGAGTGAATTCATTTACTCAAAACTTGTCATGATAAAATAGTATATATGTTGTTATAATTCAATAAGTAAGAACGGAGTAGGATAGTAACATCAATAGAATTGTATTATTACAGTAGGAGTCATATTATGTAGACATTTACCATTGTATGTGATTTTGGTTTGGAATTAAATTAGAAAATCTTACTGTGAGTTTGGTATTAGTTCAGTGCCAGAGCTAAGTTCACGTCTTCAGCATCTCTAGCTGACCTCAACGTTTTTCTAATGATTTTACGTATAAAATTATGACCCTGTAACAAGGAAGTCAGCAGCCTCTTTGTTACAAATATATTAATGATATATTGAATAAATACAATATTGCATACAGTTTATGTGAGTTTATAGAAGTATTTCAATAAAAAAACAGATAATTTTTTGGTCAGGTAAATTAATCAATGAGTGATATATTTCTCCTAGAAGAAATTTAAAGGTCCTGGTGAATAAACTATACAGAGAACAATACCTGTTGTATTTGTTAGATGGGACAATAGAACTTACAAAAGTTTAAATCGACAGGTAACTTGCAGGTGAATCTATGGAAAACTATCATAGGGTTCGCTATAACATACAATAAAAACAATGATAGGAATAACATGTAAAAGAGAGACTTAAGATACCAAATGGACACTAAAGTGGAAAATAAACTGACAACCCCATAGTTAAGAAAGACAAAAAAACAAAAACAATATACAAAACACAATATACAAAACACAATAAAGAACACTAAACACTGAGCAACATGAACCCAACCAAAAACTAGGGGTATTCTCATGTACTCCAAAACAGTCAGCTAATTAACTTTCAAATACATTTTAACAGAATAAGGATAAAACAAATACAACCTGCTGATAAAAGTCATGCTGTCAGACACTGCTTTATTCTAATATATATATATACACAAAAGTGTATCACAAAGATTGGTAGTTCAACTTAAAAGAAAAATTTATACAGCAACACAAAACAACATTACGTAGGAAGACAAAATATTGTGCAAGATCCAGTAAAGGTTCCAATACAGAAACATAAAATTAATATTTTAGGCCACACCAATTTAATTTCTTGTTCTACGGATTTTTGGACTCCAAAAATTGGGGCGAGCGATCGATTTGAAAATTTTAATAAAAAAATATTTATTTTGCAAATTTTTGAAGCGAAGCTTCAAAAGTAAAGGCGAGCGATTATATTTTTTTTTGTAAACATAAAATAGTAGGTTTTGACAATATTAAAACTTGATTTATCACTTGTACTTTGGCATTTCTTTAATTTATGAAGTATTTTTCCCTGTTCACCAATAAATAATTGAATAATTAGATTTGGTATATGTATGTGTGCCAATTAATGAGACAATTCTCCATCCAAGTCATAATCAGGTTGGGAACAACCCCTCAATTTTATAAATATCCTTTTTATGAGGGGTCAATATAAGTTGCAATATATTTTTTTGTAAATAAAACTTTTTAGTACAAAAAAGCTCATATTTTCCCAAAGAACTAAATATCTATCTGGTATTAAATGGTCAAAACATGCCCAAGAATTTGGTAATATTCCTGGACGTAGGCCATGTTAACACATTTACTTTAATATTATTCAAAATAAGTGGACCCCTCTTTAAAAATAGTAATGTTGTTTAAAATATGATGTATTTCTCCTCTTTTTAAGTAAATTTTTTTAAGTTCTTCAAAGGATTTGTATAGTAACACTATGCAAATCCTTGGTATTTCTTTTTTTCTTTTTTACAACAGTAAAATAACCCCATATGTGCTCTGTCTGAGGGATAATAGCAAATACAGGTCATAGTACGTACGGCAGGGCTTTGACCCAGATCAAACAGCAAGCTATAAGGGACCCCAAAATTATACGTGTACACAATTCGAACAGGAAAACCAACGATCTAATTTATATATTATATACAAACGGGAAAATACCAAATAATATTTATGAACATCAACCAACGATATCTAACTGCTGAACGACAGGCCCCTGAATCAATCAGACAGGTGCATAAACATGCAAGGGGTATGGATAGTTTTGTATCGCCAGCATATTGCAGTTGAAGGCATTTCTTTCCGAAGTTCTTTGAAGTTTATTACTAACAACGAACATATTTTGATAGGGAATGTAAGTAAGGGGGAAGGAAACCAATGTTTTGTTCTGTACATGTATTTAATTTTTTTCTTCTGTTTTCTATTTATATCGGAGCACTCCCATTTGGGATAAATGGGTTTCATGCTGAATCAAATATTATCACAGCCATTGACACAGTGTACTTGGGTGCTTATATGTTTAAAATCGTTATAAATACAGGTTAGATTGTGATTATAAAAACAAGTGCAAATATCTGTTTATAATTTTTACAAAAAAACTGTGCGGGAAATGGACACGATTACATTTCCGGATGCGGGAAGCGGGAATATAAAAAAAATAAAAAAATTCTACTTTTAAAAAAATTGGTGCGGGCGGGTCCGTCGAACAAGGAATTAAATTGGTGTGGCCTTATCTTTCTTTAAAACGTTTAAATTTGAGGGCCAATGAATAATCTTCTATATATGTACAATTAAATGTTGACGAAAAGCCCTTCCGTCGTATCAAAATATACAAGGCCTTGTTTTTTTGACGAGTTTCTGTCGTATCAAAACATACTAGGCCTTGTATTTTTGACGCGTTTCTGTAGTATCAAAATATACTAGGCCTTGTATTTTTGACGCGTTTCTGTCGTATCAAAAACATACTAGGCCTTGTATTTTTGACGCGTTTCTGTCGTATCAAAACATACTAGGCCTTGCATTTTTGATGAGTTTTCTTTTTCCAACTTTTTAAAATTCTGAAATTGTTGTTCATCCCCTTAAATACTGCTAACACTGTTATCCCAGTTAGTTTTAATAATTAAAGATATTTACTTTAAAAATATTTTTTTTAAATGATTCGCTGAGAGCAGCCTGATACGACAGCAGTGGTTGAACCCTGAACCGTTAGGGCAAATTTGGTCACAATTCAAGCTTGATACTGTCTGAATTTGGATTGTGATCAAATATTTGACATAATATAGTTTTTTGGACACAAAGATCTTTCAAATCTAATCTATTGCGCAATACTGCATTTGTACTGTGCAATTGAAAATTTCTTCTTTAAAAATTTTTGAAATTTTTTTTTTGAATCCCTTATACAAATTGTAAACAAAAAAATCCCCCCCCCCAACTTATTGACCCCCCCCATGAGCAATAATCCTAGCCTTTCCTTTGTAGTATGGAGCCCTGTAGTACAATTTCTGAGAGATCCATACAATAGACACCGACTTCTCTTAAACTGAATTTTAATGTGCATATTGTTATGCGTTTAATTTACTTTTCTACATTGGCTAGCGGTATAGGGGGAGGGTTGAGATCTCACAAACATGTTTAACCCAGCCGCATTTTTGCACCTGTCCCAAGTCAGGAGCCTCTGGCCTTTGTTAGTCTTGTATTATTTTAATTTTGGTTTCTTGTGTACAATTTGGAAATTAGTATAGCGTTCATTATCACTGAACTAGTATATATTTGTTCAGGGGCCAGCTGATGGACGCCTCCAAGTGCGGGAATTTCTCGTTACATTGAAGACCTGTTGGTGACTTTCTGCTGTTGTTTTTGTCTATGGTAGGGTTGTTGTCTCTTTGACACATTCCCCATTTCCATTCTCAATTTTAATTACACACAAGTTTTAGTCTGGAAACTAGAAAATGCTTCTTTTAGGACCGTAATTCCTAAACTGTTGGCCCCATAATCCCTAAAATGAATCCCAACCTTCTACTTGTGGTTTTACACATTGTGGCACAATATCACAGCAATTAAAATACTTATACACAATTTATTATCCTGAAACTAGAAAAATGCTGTTTTTTGGCCCCTTTAGGCCCCTAATTCCTAAACAGTTGGCACCACCATCCCAAAATTTTATTCCCTAAAACTGAAGTTATATTGTCCAGAAACCAATGTGTTTTTGCAGACGACAACGACATCATACCATTATAGGATCCGAATAAAAAATTGTGGTCGTATAAAAATACACACAATATAATGTAATTAATTATTGAACATCAGTAAAGTAATAAAATTTACCAATAACCATTTTTTCATGAACCCAATTGACCGTGTAGAAATATAAAAGGAAATTTGAAGGACAGGTTTAAACATTTCATTTCTTTCAGATGATATTATAAATTAGAAATTATGGAGCAGTACAATGCAGGAAAAGGCACCCAATCTGTCAAGTGTACCAGAAATAGTGATTAATTGTGCAAACTAATTCATGTAATTAAAGTTGTCATTTAACTTCAGGAAACCAAAAGTCAATCAGGCTGTTGTTTGTTTTTTGCGCTTAGTACCAATTTGATGAGTCAAGTATTTCATTATAATGTATAAATCAGGCTGTTAGTTTTCTTGTTTGAATTCTTTTACATTTGTCATTCTGGGGCTTTTTATAGCTGACTATGACATGAATGCAGTATGTGTTTTGCTCATTATTGAAGACTGTAAGGTGACCTATAGATGTAAACTTTATGGAATTTGGTCTCTATTGTAGAGTTGCCTCGTTGACAATTTGCAATCAAATCATTCGTATTAACTTAATTAAAATGCATGTACCTACATTTTTTATGCATGTACATTATATTGGTGGACTAATTACCTTTTTTATAGATTAGTGAATTCATAATTCATGTATGTTTGTATTATATATAAAAAAGAAGATGTGGTATGATTGCCATTAAGACAACTCTCCAAAAGAGGACAAAATGACAAACTCACAGAAATTAGCAACTATAGGTCACTGTACGTCCTTCAACAATGAGCAAAGCCTATACCGAATAGTCAGCTACATTGTATAAAGGCCCCTACACCACAGGCACTTGTCTCAAAAAAAAAAATTCCTATATACCTTAATATGACACAAGGTACTTAACTAATTTTTTTGAAAAATGACACCCAGTCCCGAATTCCCGTTATTTTTTTATTTCTCGGTTGTCAAACCTACTTAAACTTAATATGCCGTAAATCTAAATTGATTAATCTACACAATGGTATATGACACGACTATCATTGTTGTCGGGATCATTAGTAGCAGGCCTGAGAAGTCGGTCAACGGGACGTTTTTTTGCCTTCGTCTCAAACTTTGGCAACACCCAGTCCGCATGTAATTTTATACTGGTTTCTCATTGGTCAATCGTCTGGCTAAAGATAAATGTGGGAAATTTTGGTCAATTTATAACTCTACATCAGTGTCGTTGTGTACACATGTGTTTCATAACAAACTTATTTGGATTTGTTTCACATAATCTGTAAAGAATTTACAATAAAGATAATAATTCATAGTCAGAGGGAAACTGACAGTTTTTATTTTAATATTTTTTTATAATAATTCAATCACTGCGGGCTGTGTGTTGCCAAAGTTTGAGACGAATGCAAAAAAACGTCCCGTTGACTGAACACAATGTACATGTACATTACAAATGTCATTAAATTAATATGATTGGTGTATAAAATTGTTTATGAATCAAAGTTTTCAAGTTGTATTTGATTTTATACTACAAACATGTACATATGACACGGGACATACTACATGTACTTATATACTACATTACTATTCTGATGATGTATTGAATGTATTAAAGTAACAATACCATAACAAAACCAGAGACACAAGTATTACTGTTACATTCATATCTAATTGGTTCCCAACACAACCTAGCATTCCAGCAATAATCGCCAACGAAACAATATCATTTTTGTTATTTTTATGTTTTCAATATTATAGTAGCAGCTAGCAAGTGCCAACCAATAACATTTTGGAGGGCATGGTACATATATGTATGTATCCCTAGCTGAGGAACCATAGTTCTTTAGTCTGCAAATAGTCAAGACCTATATATAAGTCTTGACTATTTGCAAACCTAGCTGTGGAACCGTAGCTCTTAGGCTTTTATGTTTTTTTTATTACTTTTGGCTGACCAAATAGTAAAAAAATAACATCAAGGACCTAAGACTAAGAGCTACGGTTCGGTAGCTAAATTTTATGTATCCCCTGTTTGAAATTTATTGTAGTGTGCAGGTTAAAATAATGGCTTACATGAAAGTCTAATCCTGAATAAATCAAAATTGACAGTACAATAACTGGACAGGCAATTTTTAAAACAATTTTTTTCAGCTTAAACATAGATCTTGATTCTAGATATAATACAAATTAAGTCTTACAAAAAGTACCTGAATTTGTTTTCTCTACAAAGTTTTATCAACCCGGATCCTAGTAAGAAGAAGTTCTGAGGGCTGCTAAAAATCAGAAAGGTTAAAATTTGCTTGTTAGGAAACACGAACTCTTCATTGAGAATTTGAACTGTTTATTTCCTGATTCGGATCTACACAATAGTTTTACCAACATCCAAAACACTACATGTCAATTATGCAACATATGTTCCAAGAGTGCAACAGGTGACATAAACAACTAACCCCAACCAGTTTCGTACTTTTAGTGTAGTTTTTATTAAATATGTGGGTTGAAAAAAACTTTTATTCATCGTATCGTTCTTATCAATATAAAAAAATATCTTTTTATTCCTGTTGTTCTTTCGAAAATTAAATACGAAAACAATTGTAAACACCTGTCTTTACTCGGTCTCATATGACTTCCGGGAGGGCAGTTCCAAAAAATTAGATTTTTATGTTTTCTAAATAATTGTTCAGTAATGCATCATGTTTTTCAGTGCTGAAGATGACGATCAAGATTTTGTGTCAGGAGGGTCTAAGTTAGTTGAATGTATAAAATATATGTACATATGAATGCACAAAAAAGAAGAACATGTCGATTGACTACAGTGTATGAGTCTAGGAAAAAAGACAGTTCGGCCGTGGTTGATTCAACCGTTGTCATTTCGGCCATGTAATAAAAGTAAAAGCAAATGAAGCAACTTCTGACAAGAGACCATGTGATAAATACAGTTCGGACTTCAAAAATGAGCAAAACACCCTATAGGGGGTTGCTGTCAGCTGAAATTCGTAGTGGTTATCGGTCAAAATAATCTAAACTATCAACCACATTCACTCGTGATGTAGTTTTTCACATTTCATTCATAAATCGCCAAAAGAAAAAATGCACTGACTTACCTTTTAAAGTGATTGCACTGTGATAATCCTGACCTTTCAATGGAAAGATCCGAAAGTCAAGAGGATTGTTTCAAATCATGAGTGTTAAGTTATGTACATGTATTTCCCATTACTGTGTATTGCTATCTGAATGAGACTTATAAGTCCTTAGCCTTCAGTCTCCTGGTAACATGAGCCCTGATTACACATCTGATTCTTAATTCATATCTGGTCAGTAGGCAGTATATGCTCTGACCCTAACAAACATGTATGCTACATGTAAGCTAAAAATTGAAAATGAAAAAATCCTGCTTGGTGTAGGAATGAACATATTTAATCCAATGTATTCTAGAGACCAATCATAGATGATAGAGTCTTAATATTTTATTTCACAACTTTTGCAATATAAAACTTTGAATATGTAATTACTATATTTTTTTTCAGATCAAGGTTAGCTAATTTATTTGGTATAGATAAGCAGAGTTCCCAAGGTGGTAATGAATCATTAACTTATACAGCACCTAAACAGCCAAGGCCAAAAGGTATTCGAATGTTTATATTTTAGCAAGGTTTGCTTGGTCAATTTCTTTTTTGCCAACTCTTTGCAAAAGCTATATTTATTCAGCACTCTCAATTATCAACATGACATGATTAAATTCAAAAAACATAAAACTAGGATTAAAACAGGGTTGCTAAAACGATTGTAAACATGTTGATGTTTAAGGTAAAAACAAATCGCTTTAAATAAAACATGATCTCAAAATCTTATCAAACTACAAACTCGACAACTTTAATTAATAAGAATGTTGAGGTACATGTAAGCTATCCTTTTACAATCAACTGATAATTGGTTTTTATTCCAAAATTGTAACATGTTCAAATGAAAAAAAATAAGGGTTGACTGATTATTGAAAAAAAATCAGAGAAGTCGTGAAAAAAATAAACCAGATAGACACCATTGAACCAAGGATCCGGAAATTTTTTCACCTAATTTCGGTCATTTTCATACTACTTAAAAGTTGATGCCCCTTTTCAAAAGATGATTGTCAAAATCACATTACTGCATGAGACTCATTATGAGTATGCTCATACTCGATCGTCATGTTTGTAGCATCAACAAACTTGTTTCACTGTTGCATCGCATTTACTTCATGATTTGTCCTACCATTTTCCAAAAATCGATCAAGAGCAATTAAGGGAAGGCAACAGTTCAAAAATAAAATGATTTAATGACTCAAAACGATAATATTCTCAGTTATCGCTTACGTTTCTTTCGATTCTGAAGTCAAAATTCAAACCGGATGTACTGCGACAATAATAAAACGAACAATTCCGGACTCATATCCGGGATTAGTTCTGTTTATCCAAATCACAGGAAATCATCGGCTTTTAAATATTTTACCTTTAATAGTGTAAGAATATTAATTAAAATAGTTGCACTAGCTTTATTTAGGATGAAATTATTTTAAATTTACGATTTATTGTTTAAATCTGTGGAAGAGAATTTCAAGCATGCGTATTACATAGTAAACAAAGCACGTGTGTTAGAAGTAAAAAAATATTTTTTTCTACATAAATTAAACCAAGTTTTAATTTAATTTTAAATCATAATTGACAATTGTCTGACCTGTTGAGTAATTAAATAATGAAGCCAGTTGGTATGGAATTTTTATTTCTTTATAATAATAGTTTGGAGCTTGTGATTAATTGCCAGGTGTGAATTAAAAACACAGGTAAAGAGATTAGCAATCATTAGCCAATAGCTCCCCAAGGCATTAATATAGTTATTAGGAGGGCCCTCAGGATTATAACACTTTAATAAAGTGGCAGTTTAATTACAGGAAGTCGATAACAAAACAAAAATATGTTCAAAATGGCGATTTTGAAAGTCGATCTCAACGAAATGACCGAAAATATTACTGTTGAAAAATAAAATTTGACCTAAATCCCAATAAAAAGTTTAGGACATTATAGTTTCAGATTAGGACATGACTGGCAAATAAGACCGTTTCCGGACCCTTGCATTGAACCATTATATTTCTTTCGCATTAGCTTCGAATTATTGCCCACAACATTTAAAAAAAAAAAAAGAATTACAAAATGCTATAATATCGATCTCTGGTGGAAACTATGCTCTTAGGCTATTTTAATGTTATATAAACAATTTTTTCTGTTTGAATGTTATTATGACAAATTTAAACCTGAAACACCTTGTCCTCAATTCTGATTTTAAACAGCTGGTATTTTTCAAGATATTGAAATTGATTTCCCTTACAAGTCTTATTTTATCTTAATGCATTTTATGCACTATGTTTTTCAGAGCCAGCACCACAAACTGAAGGGGCACCTGGTGTTTTGTTTGCATCTGCAGTAAATGCTTATAAATAGTGAGTATAGTCATTCTTAACTGCCATAGGACATAGGCAGGCAAATATTTGGTCTTATAAATAGTGCCTTTTTTGCTGAATAAAATTTTCTGTTATATTTTATATGTTAACTTTGAGAGTCCAGTAAAAAGTTGATCTAAATAAGCATTAAAAATATAATTTTCAGTTTTCATGATGAGATGGCTCTCTTATTCACTTTTAGTGATACATGAGCTTTAATTTCTTTATACAATCACAGTTAAGTGTACAGTCATGACAGTTGGTAAAATGAATAAATGAAGTGAAAACAATAACATGAATAGTATACACTATAAAACTTGTAAACATCACATAAGATTCCCTGTTTTAAGACATATGAGACATTTTCATCCTTTGCAATATGAAAATATATTCTATAATATAATATCAAAAATGAAATAGTTTTTTTATGATATTAAATTTTCAAATACTGGGGATTTATTTATTTTTTGTGGGTACACATTTTCATGGATCGATGTGAAATTAAAGCTTAAAATTAATTTAGAATTTCAAACATTTGCATTTTATTTATATGTAGCTATTGTTCAAAATTATCATAAGGTATAAAAAAAATCACAGGTTTTGAAATTTATTGTTCTAAAATGCAATCGGCTTAATTAAGAATTTATATGAATCCCATTAAAAAAAGTTTATTTACAAAAAAAATGTATTTAAAAAACTTTATACATTTGATTTTCAGTGTTGATGGAAAGTATGCTTCACAAGGTAAACTTGGAGCTGCAATACTGGCTAACCATACATCACTGGACGTAAGAATTAAAATCAATATGTTTTGTTTACTGCATCTATTAAGTAAATGTATACTGGGTAAATGGGAATACATATATTGTCTTTTAACTATTGTAACTCTTTATACAGATAGATAGAGGTGGAAGGATTGCCAATGAGACAACAATCCACTACAGTCAAATAACACAAATAGATCACTGTATGGTCCAAACAATGAGCAAAAAATAATTAATATACTGTAAAGTTAGCAATTGAAGGTCATTACATGACAAAATATGAAATGATTTATAAAATGAGAAAACCAATATCTTTATTTATGACAAAACTATTACTGTAACAATACTTTTTTTTTTGTGACAGTTTCTTTAATCTGACTTTGCTTTGGGTTGAATAAATTTTGCTTCTGATGAACCATATAGCTCAAATAACAATAATCATTTAAGCCAAATCATTTTAAGTGTGTTTTGTAATTGAGTTCTTGTTGTTTAATTTTCAGTACAGGATTTTGTTGTATGTATCCAAGCAACAGCAGGTGACCAATGCTAAAATAACAACAGCATTCACATTTACCGTAAGTCATTCATACAGTTATTAGTTTGAAACCATTTTAATCAAAGTGTAAATAATGTTCTATCAAGGGTATT
Source organism: Mytilus edulis (assembly GCA_019925275.1). Lineage (NCBI taxonomy): Eukaryota > Metazoa > Mollusca > Bivalvia > Mytilida > Mytilidae > Mytilus > Mytilus edulis. Next base: position 107,326,874 of record CM034353.1, on the reverse strand, counting down.
TTAGGTTTACCCTGCTGCTCTGATTATAAACCCTATGACAATTATAAAATTAAATGTTGCTATAGATTTCAGTAAGGCCACGCAAATTAAATACATTGTTTGTCAGATTCCCCATGTGTTGTAAATAATTTGGTGTGACCTAAAGATTATGTTGGATAAATTTTCTCTATGCCAAATTCAGATTTGGCACATATATTTTTTATTAAAATGAAACAATATTTGTAGCAGGTAAGTTATTGTTATATAAATACATTAAAAATATAAATATGGAAATCTTTATTTGCAGGTCCAGCCAAATAACTATGCAATTATATATGATGATAGTAGACTGACATGGTCCTTAAATTTTGATTCTGAACAAAATGTACAACTGTTTGCTAAAAATGTAAGTACTTAGTATATATGTGATTTATAGAATAAAGATAATTTGTCCCAATATTTTACCCTATAAAATATTGGTTAGGAAACATTGTAACATAGAAAGAAGAAATCTGAAATTAATCTTAACAAACATGTGGTTGAAATTTGAATATATTTATAGAAATTGTTGATCTTTCATGTTAAAATAGTCAGGATTCTACTTTATCAAAATTATCTTCCCATTACACCAGCTAATTTTGAAACCTGATAATTTTATTCACATACCACCATTACAATCCATATATGTCAATTGTATCTAATAGCTATTGAGCATCATTTAGTTTACTTTTCTACAGTTAATCAACTCAAAAACAATTGTCAGATCAGTTGTCATAGGTAAGAATAAGAGGGTATTTGAAGTATTGCTCATTTCAATGAAAAATTTGACTTTCTCGCCAGTTAAACTACAGATGTGCTGTAGTAACATTATACATTATTGCTATTTTCATAAATCTGTGTATGTCTTTCTTACCTTTCTTTCTTAAAATTCAGTGTACAATGTAATAGACTTAAAGATTTTCCTTTTTATTTTCAGGTTGCTCTTGCTAAAGCACTGAGTGCTGGATCTGCCCTGGAAACTGTTATTTCCCAAGACTTGAATGTAGGAGAAGGTAGTATCAGTGTAGAGACTGGTTCATCGGTAGAGGTCAAATATACAGGCTGGTTACTTACCAACAATACTTTTGGACAGGTGCGTAGTTATTTATTTGTGTTTTATATTTAACTGTGTTCAAGAGGACTCCTTTGGAATAAGTATATTGGTGAAAGCTTTTGGAAGCTTTAAAGTTTGAAGTAGGTGTAAAATATTTTAGTGACAGTTGCTGTAGGTTTTTTTCAGATTTAATGTCCAACAACTGTCATTGTATGTTGTATTAGAAGATATAGAATTCTTATTTTTACTTTTCTCTCTGTTGTTTCAGGAATTTGACAGTAATGCCAAGTCAGATAAAATGTTTCGTTTCAAGACTGGGAATGGAAAAGTTATTAAGGTAAAGAACATACTGGTATTTTAAAAATTCAAAAAAAAACAGATCAATATATGTGTGTCAGTTTGTTCAAAAACAGATAAGACTATGCTTTGGATAATCATGTGAAAAAGGGATAAAATACCAAAGGGAGCAATAAAATAGCACAAGTCTATAAAAACCACACAATTTCCAAATGCAGAAATCAGTCCTGAAAACCTTGCCCAGAGAGAAGATTTAGAAAACTTGGACCATATAAAAAAACTAGGAAGGTGAATTCAGGTGCCCTGACAGGTCAGTCATGAAACATTATTATGATATACATGATTCTATGATAGTTATCAAAGGTATCAGGATTATAATTTAGTAGGCCAGACGCGTGTTTCGTCTACATAAGACTCATCAGTGACGCTCACATAAAAATATTTATATAAGCAAACAAATACAAAGTTGAAGAGCATTGAGGATCCAAAATTCCAAAAAGTTGTGCTAAATACGGCTAAGTAAATCTATGCCTGTGATAAGAAAACCTTAGTTTTTCGAAAAATTCAAGGTTTTGTAAACAGGAAATTTATAAAAATGATAGACATTATATTCTAATAAACATAATAATAAACATGATATTCTAAAAAAAATATCATTCAACAAACATAATATCTTGATAAAAAGGATACAGGGCTTCCATATGATTATACAGCTTATGTGATTTAGATTACATTTTATATTGCAGTATTAGATTGTTTCATCATTTTCTGATATGCATCTTATTGTTATAAAGATAATTTTCATTGTATTATTTATTACAGGGTTGGGACACAGGTGTTGTAGGTATGAAGAAAGGAACCAAGAGAATCCTAGTTGTCCCTCCTTCTCTTGGATATGGTAGCAAAGGAGCAGGAAGTAAAATACCACCTAATTCTACACTTATATTTGAAATCACAATTATGAGGGTAAGTTTCAAAATATGTTTCTATATATGAAACCAAGTTGGAAAGGTTTTGTTAATGATCACTTTGTTGTTGCTAGAATGTGTACTTTAGTGATCCCGACACAAGAAATTTTGCAGGGTATATTGAGTTGTTTATTTTTTACCTGTCTGTCTGTCATCACTTTTAATTGATTATTACCAGGAATAGTGCTTTTGTATTTAGTCAAATCCATATAAGATTTGTATAAAATTTTTCTCAAAATGTGTTTGATAATCATAATTATCGCTATTTTGTGCATTTTTCTTTTGATCTTTTATGTATTATTTTCATATCATGCTTCTCGCTTGAGATAGAAAATTATCACTAGAAACTAGTGCAGGCACGTGGCGATGCTAACGAAATTGACATGAAATTGACAACGCCGTCATAGGTAAAATAGTGATAAATAGATTATCATTGGTCATCTCAACTCGATTGCTTTTCTCACTTTCGCTGTACCAGCTCAAGTGAGAAAATCAATCTCAATGAGATGATCAACGATAATCTATAAAAATCTAAAATGGAGACCATTCATCAGGAGGGAGAATACTATATTAATTCTGGTCTCCAGGGGAAGTCCTGAACTTATCAGATTCTCTTCAAATTTGCATGAAGGTGTTCACTCATTTCAAAATCCACAACTGAGCTAACAGACAGTTTAAATGGTGGATCATTTATTCAGATGGGGAACTTTTAAAAATATATGATAACAGAAAAATAGGAAATATTAATTATTTCAGGAACCCCAATCATTATGTAGACAGAAGAAAAACAGCACTATATGTGCTTACTTTTTATGCTGGGAGGCAACACTAATGATACTTCTATTTTGAGAAGCATTGAGTGTTTGGAAATTGTTTTAACTCTTCATGATCTTTTTTACCTTTTTTCCTGAGTTCTATTATTATGATGATAATAAGAGGGACATTTATTTAGAATTTCGAATTATTCAACAAGATTGTATATATTATAGCTATATAATTACATGTCTAGATGTTAGACGAAATGTTAATTAATGTATGTAATAACAATTGTTGATAATTGTAATGATTTTATGGTTCTGATCCTGCCTGGAATTAAATGTATATGATTTTTATAGAATGAAGATAATAACACCTGTCTAAACTTTTTTAATATTTCATTTTATTATATAAAAATGTTTTTCTGTTACAAATCATGATGTATTGTTCTATGTGTACATGTTATGCTGCCCATCAAGGGTCCTTGATTGGAATAATAAAATATTCTTATTCTTATTCTATATATAATAAATCTGCAAAAGAATTACAGAAGATAAACATATATACAAATATAGTACATTATCATTGATAATCTTAAATAATTAATGATTTTTAATTTCAGATCAAAGGAGCTAAGGGGGCATCACCTAGTCCTTCTCCTGTCCCAGATTCTACACATAGCCATGTTGATGATCAGGAGGAGCATACTGTTAAAGAAAGAACAAAATCCATCTCAGATCAGATGTCGGGTACATCGGTTAGTATACAAATAGAATTGGCTAAATTGTAGTAAGATTTGTAAAACAAAATCAATTGATATGAATTTAAACATCAGTGAAACTGGCTGTAAATATTGGATGTTTTCTTCCATTTGGCACAATAAAAAATTTTTTTTTTTACAAATAACATAGATTATGCAATGCCAATACAGATATATAATTTGCCAGTAACTCTTAACACTCCAATACAATATTAACCGCTGTTTAAACCATTAGGAATCTAGTAGCACTAATATGCTATTGGAATTTAATGAAAACTTTTTCAACCGTTTGAAATAATCACTTTTCTGTTGGCATTTAAATTTTTATTTGAAATACATTTTACAAATAAGTTGGACCATTTGATAACAAACATACTTAATTCCTACCTTTTTCTCCACCCTTTTTTTACTAGACTAGTAAATCTGGGAAAGCCAGACTGATATCTAAGATGGCTAAGATGGGTCAGCCCATATTACCAATGATGGGAGGGGCCACACCTGTAGAGGTTGAGGATGACAGTGGAGAGGAGGAGGAGGAAGGGTCTATTGTAAGTACAACTTAAAACTATGATATTGCTGTGGATGTCTAGAAGAAATGAGGTTTATTTAAAAAAAAATGAATCAAACTCTTGGTCTGGTTGTTGTCTCTTTGACATTTTACGCATTTCCATTCTCAATTTTGTTTTTATATTTTGATATTGAGTTTGTAAAGTATCATTCCTTGGTATATTCTCCCCTGGCACCCACACAAACACAAAGTAATTAATTAACTGCTTGATTAATACTTGATGCTGTAATAGCCAGCTGCCAATATTACACCTGCATTGTACTTATAAATGAATACAGTTTAAATTACAAGTAAACCAAGTAAGGAATTACAATTATGAAAAACTTTAGAGCAAAAACTGCATTAGAAGCATTATATAAGCAAGGACAATTAATTTTTTGGCCAATGTTGTAATTTTCCGTCAGAGTTCAATTGAATTGAATTTCAGCAATTACAAGTCACTGATAGAGTGATTATTATTACTACAGTAAAACATAACTACAGTAAAACAGTTTCAAAACCTAATTCTAGGAATAATGTCTTAATTTGTTTTTAAGTCAAAAATGAAATAATATATATTTTAGGAACCCCAATCCCCACAGCCTATAGCAGAAAGTCCACCACAACATCATGCCACCAAACCAAAGTTTACAAAACCCAAGCCTGTCCATGCTCATCCAACACAGCCTATGGTACAGACGATGCCTCAACAATATATACAACAACAGCAACCAGGAATGGCCCAACCAGCATTTGTTCAGAGTAAGTCCCCATTTCATACAAAAACAAGAAAATTCTTTGAAAATAATTCCAGGAATCTGTTATAAATATTTAAAACTTTTTTAATTCCAGAGTTATTGGATTTTAACTGTTATAATAAAAGAAGACCTTTTTGTTCAATAAACTGAATGTGACTTTTCCCTTTGTAATACTGGTTATTTCAAGCATTTCTGTCAAGTTTTGTCATAATCAGTTCAATAGTTTTAGAAAAATCTAGTATATTGAAAGACGACATCTACAGCGATTTCGAGCAAAATGTCTTCGACAAATCCAAACCAAGCCGCATCAAGATAGAATAGAGTGTGGACCAATAAATGATCAAATATCTATCTTATCTGCCTTCAAACAGTTAAAAATGATACACAAGATGATTTTAGGAAGATAAAATACCACTATTAAACCTCTTTGTCTTCTTTATAAGGTCTCTTTGGGTCAATTTATACCTCTCATTTCCTCAAAATTTCAACTTTTAAGGCCAATAAATAAAAATATTGGGGTAACTTGCACTCATTTATGGTCGAAATGTTATAAGAAATGAGTAATTGAAGCATTTTAGCAGAATGAACAATCCATATAAAAGTTTACTGTCTCCATGGAGGTTTCAATTAGTCCTTACGTAAAAATTAAATTTACGCTGTGTTCCAAAGAGGGACATAAAAGGCTTCTCTTTTAGTGAATAACTAGTCGTTACAACATTACAAATAATTTCATCTACTTATAACTATATATTCATTTAAGTATTACCTAGGAAAATGTTATATCATAGCAAAATATAAGAAATAAGGAGAAAAAGCCCACCCCCTCCAAAAAAATAAATATATGCACTTAGTATGGCTTGTTCTGTCAACTGAATATTCATGGTACAGTCCTATTTCAAGACAATTTTCTAATAGAATGTGTTTTGGAGACTCAATCCACTCAGAATATTTCATTTTTTGTATTATTTCACTTAAAAAGCAAGAAATTTTAACACATGAGATTACTCACAAGGCCATAGGTGCATGTACAGCTTCCCATATTAGGTGTAATACCACCATTGATTTTCCCCTATTAGTCTTTGTTAAATTTTTACTTTTCAAAAAATTGTGCAGAATTTATATTTGTTTCAAATAAAGAAATACTTGGCATGAGTACAGTTTTATCCTGTCCAGTTCTATAGAAAAAGTTTCACATAACATTTCATTGCATATAAGAAAATAACCATAATTGGAAGTTAACCAATCAAATTTCTCCCCTAATTCTATCTGTGTTCAAGGTTTAGTCACCATGTAACCTCAAGATTACAACATTTTATATAGAAATCACAAATAAAAAATAATGGTGTTTTGAAATACCCAAGACATATGTTTATGACACAGAAATAGTTTTACTGCAATAAAATGTAGGATTAATTACATACAACGGTCAAATTCAAGGGCATATTTTTTTAGACCTACTTTCGTATGCAACCGAATGTGACATATCCATGATTTTATATGAATTTGGTTAAATATACTTACCATGAAATTACATTTATATTATATAGAATATGTTTGCTTTCGCAACATGTTCTCATCGCAATTACCTAGGTGATTAAAAATTACATCCATGAGATGTACTCACCTACGTCATAGTTCACCTGTGTAACATACACTAGCTTTAGTTTTAATTTTTGCGTTCAAGAGAACGCATGTTTCTCGTTGGCAAGGATATTTAACAGTTTACTGTTGAAAATCCTTATGTTTTATAAAGACATTATTTGTTTTCGGAATATTGGTATACGATTAATTTAATGTGAATCAGAATACAGCGCTTCTGCCAAGTTTCTGATATGCACGTTTTCGTCATTTTTACAGCTTACGAGTCTGGAAATACGACGACATAGAAAATGACCTTTGTTTAGCCACCATTTTCAAACATTAAATCGGGTCTGAGGAAAGGCAGAATTTAGCTGGCAAAATCGGACATTTTACGTGAGTGCTACGTTTTTAAAAAGATATATATTTAAACGGATGTTTATTTCTTTTTTCACGCTCAGGTGACCGGATTTTCACTGCATTAGAGCAATGCTACGAAACGGGTCGAGTGTAAGTTTGGATAAAGTCGATTGTTTACAATTTGCAGTCTGTACACGAGACTGTGTAAACACATAACTATATTAAAATCAGAATAGGTATTTTGACCAGATCTGATTGTTTTTCATGTGGAAAACGTCCGTATGGGAGCGTATACCACTATTGTCACTATAACCTCAATTGGTTCAGTCGATTGTTTACAATTTGCAGTCTGTTACGTGTACACCTGGTACACGAGACTGTGTAAACACATAACTATATTAAAATCAGAATAGGTATTTTGACCAGATCTGATTATTTTAATGTGGAAAACGTCCGTATGGGAGCGTATACCACTATTGTGACTAGAACCTCAATTGGTTCAATAAATTTCAATCAGAAAAAGGAATCTGCCCATTTCTGATTGTTTTATTTGGAAAACGTTCCATACAGGGAGCGTAGACCAACAGTGATACTGTTTTAACAGTTGATAAATACATCACAATCAGAATAGGGATTTTGCCCACAACTGATGATGTTTATTTGGTTAACCTTCCATTCAGGGAACATGAACCATATTTATTGAAAATAAAACGTGCTCAATGGATCACTATAGAATTTGAAAAATAGAATAGGGATTTTGTCCAAGTCTATTTGATTAATGTTGACATGTTTTCATACAGGAAACATAGGAACTAGAACAACATGCATGATTTAGAATCTGTAAGTTGCATGCATTCTAATAAAATACAGATTTGATATCTTACATAAAATTAAATCATAACTATTTATTGATTGCACATTGATATTTATGAGCATAGAATTGCACGTAGATGATTGTTGCAAATAAAATAAATTAGAATCAGACTAGTGAATTTAAGTCCAGGTCTATCTGACTTTTCTAGACATCCTTCCAACCAGGGAACATTATGTCTACCTTTATTATATTTTAAAACAACACAAGCATAGCTAATATTTGGTTGCACATTGTTTTTTGTGATGAACCAACAGTTTAGTCAATTAACATATTTGCTCATATTGATAATATATTGAACAAGTGTCTGGAAATAGTCAAGACAGATATTAAAGACACTAAAATAATACATTGTTATCTAGTACAATACAAATGTGATTGCAGTTTAAGCATACCAATACATACTTCTTTTAAATATGTCCAGTTTAAATCAGGACAGTAATTCTTAGAAGCCTGAAATATTTTTCCAGAACAGCAAATTGCTGTAAATATTAATTATTTTCTTTACTGATAAATAATTCTCCAATGCTCTAACAGACATGGAGACAGTAAGAATGGAGTACTGTTCTAAATACAGTTGATAGCTTGTGACAATTTTTTTTACTAATATTAAATTTCATGGTCAGTTTACTTATGACAAGAAGAACATGAATATTATAAGTATAAACTGCTATAACCAATTGTTTGTTTTTGTCAGCAGTAAGGAAACAAAGGCTTTTATATGTTTTTATGTAAACATTAGAATGTCTATTGAATAAAGAGTTTAGGGGATGCCATGATGCATTTCACAAAGACTCATTCAGGGTAATGGCTTGTATATTGATTACATAATTCAGAGTGTACATTGCCAATGCATATAATATAATATGTACTAATTCTGTTTTGTTTTGAGTACACAGAAAAGAAGTGATAACGTAAGACTTAAGAGACTATCTTACCCTCACTATATGGGAATCACTGTCAAATTATACATATATCTTCCAATCATGAAAGCAAAAGGAGTTTGGATGCTCTTTTAAAGATAGAAAATTATGCCTTAATTTACATCTTTAAGTTTTCTAAGCAATGCCAACAGATGGGCAAATTTCTGCTATAAGGATTCATTCATTGGGTCTGTTTTATTCTTAATGTGAGATTGGTAGAACCCAACAGTTTATGCAACGGCTACACATTGTTTTTCCTAAGTGTTAAATATTGATTCAGAATTCTGAAGTATAGAGGACTCAAAGTATGCTGATTTATAGAAACAAGATTATCATTAATTTAGATCTTGTACAAAAATTAGTAAAATATTGGTAAATAAATAAATAAGATTTAAAGCATTGTGGATGCAGGATTTATTTAAAATGCTAGACATCATCAGGTCTAGGAAATTGAAGTAGTTCTCAAGATTTGAAACTGTCTATTATACAGCTCTTTATATAAACCTTTATTTAGTCAGTCTTTACGAGATGCAGAAAAAAAGAAGAGGTTTTTTTTGGAGTAACACATGATGTACCAATATAAACATATAATATATATACTTTTCAATTGGTTCTCAAATTGTAGCACCAGTGTAGAAGCAGTTAATCTAACAGCAAAATGTAGGAAAAGCAATTTATTCAAAAGACTGATTAATAGTTAGCAAATAGCTTTCAATAGTCTAAGAATAGTACATGGAAGTAAAATATAGTATGATAATTCCATGATTATATCAAATCAAATGCGAGACATTTTCTTAATATTATACCTAAATATTAAAATGTCACTGTTTATTTTTATTTTTGCTCATTATAAGCATAAAGTTACAAAAATCTAGTCTGGTAAAAGTCAAGTTGTGTATTAACTACATGCAGGAAGGTTTTCCGAATGCATGTGATTTTAATCTCGGAATTGATGGTAATTATTCACTTTTCAATTTCCATATTACCAGCCAGAATAATATACATTGTAGATATATAGCATAGAGTTAGTATCTTATGCAAGAATATGCTACACAAAATTGAAATGTGTTTATTTTAAACAATTACTTTGAATTTTGATTCAATATTGTTTTGAAAGATGTGATTATTTAAATCACATTAATTTTGTTTTTGCCAAATCTGGGGACAAATGCAAAATTCTTCTGAGTGACTAAGTTAACCAAATGATATACCAAAAGCTGTTTGGTTGATATATATTGAATCATATCAGAATGTTTAGGATTCAGATGAGGTGAACCAAGACAGAAATAAAATGAGCATTTTTGATAGTGAAACCATTTCTGAAATAACTAAGAACACTTAAGGATACTGCAAGTTAGTACAAGTGTTTTCCATATTGCCAAACAAGTGTTTTTTCTTTAAATACAACTATAGAACTATATTTGACAAGTTGCATTTTAGTTTTTCTGATAGCGAAATAATTTCTGAAATTATTATAAACAATTGTCAAGAGCAACATACAAGAGTTGTTCATTATGTCAAATTTTTGTTTCCTTAAATTGGAACTGTACAAGGCAAGATATTCTAGAAAGTTAACCGTTGTGAAATGTTAATTAGAAATATCAAAACATTTTATTTTAGACAGATTTTTCATAGCTGGAGAAAATCATCTGTTAGCATTCTTTTTGGATTTATAAGGACAACAATCATGGCTTTAATTCAGCTCAACGTCCATATATTCTGTGGAAGCAGTATATCAATGGAAACATGTATTCTGAAACTTTTCCACTGATTTGTCCATTTCTGTATTTTTACACTTGAGTAGTCCAATACAAAACAAAAATATTGTTCATGGTTGAAATGGTAGACATTGTATTCAAAGTTTCTATCACGCATAGAAATTTTATCAGAATTTTAAAATTTAGTCAGTTTAGAGAATTGTCATTATACAATAGTACAAGACTTCTCTTGATGAAAATATTTTATTCTAAATCTATAAAATATTAAAAGTAGTATATCTTGCAGAGAAGCAAATTCTCAGGGACTATAACTTTAAAAAAAGTTTAAAGATTAATCCAGATTTAGCATAATCATGAAACAACTTTGGTTTGAGTCTTTAATAAACTTTGATTGTATTAAGGACACCTATTTACAAAGTATATTTTAATTGATTATAATTCTTTAATTAAGTAGAAAAGAATTTATTTCGAAAGATGTGATATTGATCAGGTTATCAAAAGACGACAGCAATCATATATTATCTGTTATTATATTAATATAGAGAAAACAATGGAAAGGTAATAATATTTCCAAATAAACTTAAGTTTCAAAGTGGAATTAATGAAATTAAGGTTGGATTAGTTCTTGTCGATTTGTACAAGCAACAAGAACAACCTATTCAGAAATAAATGCTTATTTACTGTTGCATCAATATTACAACACATTTAGCTCATAATGAAGGAGCTTTAATATAATTATTTCTATACTGACCTGCAGATTATTTATTTATCAGATATAGAAAGATGGGGTATATATGTACATGTGAGTGCCATTGAGACAACTTTACATCAAGTCTATTAATTTTGCATACTTGTATTTATACAATCTGCAAAGTTTGCCATTGATATACATATAGTTATGCAGCATAGCTTCATTGTATAATAAATTCAGTAATTTCGGTTTTTACTAATATCCGTATTTTACAAAATTTAATGGAGTTACTTTTTTTTTTTAAATTTCACATAATTTTTTATATGTTGAAATTGTATGTGTGTGAGAGAATTTATCCTCCACCAAATGAAATACTGCTTGTTAATCAGTAAATATTCTATATAATATAAATGTAATTTCATGGTAAGTATATTTTACCAAATTCATATAAAATGGTAATTTTTGAAATCTCAAGAAGAGATTTTATATGAATTTATAGGGTTAAATATACTTACCACAATCCACCACCACCCCTGGAATAAATTCAGTTTTTTGTTCACTTAATTGAAATTATTCAATTAAACGACAAATTAAAACTAAAGCTAGTGTATGTTACACAGGTGAACTATGACGTAGGTGAGTACATCTCATGGATGTAATTTTTTAATCACCTAGGTAATTGCGATGAGAACATGTTGCGAAAGCAAACATATTCTATATAATATAAATGTAATTTCATGGTAAGTATATTTAACCCTATAAATTCATATAAAATCTCTTCTTGAGATTTCAAAAATTACCATTTGGTGGTATTACACCTATAGCAAGATTTCTCATATTGATCACAAATTGAGAATGCTTTGGTCAATTTGTTAAAATCTTTAACCTGTTTTGGATGGATAAAGGTACCCCCTTTTATTTTTGTTTAGTTTATGATTTGTCTTCTCAGAGTCACAAAAAATTAAACTGTCAGTTTTAATTGAATTTTCTCATGTTGCACACTTCCTCAAGTACGATATTAAAGGTGATTGATATACATGAAACTGAAGACTTTTTTGGAAATGGATTTTTAAAGTTTTCAAATTTGTCATTTCAAAGTTTTTTTGGGCATTACAATCTGTGTGTTATATTTCACTTTAATGATTTATAATTTAATCCCAGATTTACCAGTAGCTCAGCAGCTAGCAGTATATCAGCCTCAACAAGGATTTACACAGCCTCAAATGCAGGTTAGTAAATTATACATGTAGTAATATCATTCTCTGATTGAAAATATGACTCATATATAAAAATTCAAGCAATGCCCTTTTATAAGTAAAAATCATGAATGCACAAGGGAGTGAAGCACAGTCTTTTCCCAGAAAAAATACTTTCATAATATTTACTTCAGCGCAATGTGAAATATAAGCAAAAAAATAAGATGTTATATATGTCAGTTGTGAGATTCTGATTTTATCTTGTGTTTTACAGCCACAGGCTTCAATGGGTCAGTTCCCAGCAGGCCAGCCACCAATGTATAACCCTCAATTTCAACAACAACCAGGTATTACTGTTTATGCATAGATAGTCGCTTGATTTTCTTAAATCTCAAAGTATGAAATAAATCCAATTTCTAGTAACTCCGATCTATTCTGATCTATTATCAATAAACAAAGTTGAATAATTTGTGGTGTGCAGAATGTTAAATTCATAATTATCAACATGACTCATTGGTTTATTGGCAATCATACCACATCTTCTATATTATATGTCTTGATGAAGAACAATGTTTATAACTATTTGTCATCAAATATTATGGTATTAGTAAATTGGAATTTGGTACTGAACAAAAGTATATGATTTTATTTCATTGATACTTTGCTAATTACAAATCATTTGAAAATTTAATTTTTTCTTATTTTTAGTTTGATTTTTTTTTTGTTAACGATTAGTACTATTGTAATTTAAGAATGACATCACTTTTAGTCTTTGTTGATACAATGTACAAGAAAACAACCACAAAGTAAAAGGTCTTTTGATATTTTTACATAATTCTGTAAAACAGACATTTTATGGTGTACTGGGAATTCAATATTTTATACAGAAAAAGCATAATTCATCTCTTTTATAATCCAGTGTTACCCTATAATATATTTGTACATAATAAATGAATTTTATTTAACAATTTATAGAACAATTACACACACAGTTGGTTGAAAAAAGTAGGTCATTTATTTCTTACACAGCCTTTTTACCAATGCCAATATAGCTGCTGGATTTCATATTGCACTGTAAAAATATGGCTTGATTTACTGTAAAAACACTCCTTTGGATTAAGATTAATGATTGTCAAATGCTTGAAAATATAATCAAGAAATTGATTTATTAGTGTATATGAATTTAGAGTTGTCTTTCTTTGAAAATATTACCAAACAATTGTACTGTTTCAAAGCACAAAACAATTCCTAGAATTAAAAAAGTTAAAGTTAGCAATGTGAATAGATTATATATTTATAGACAGAACTGCATGTACATTAATAGTTTTAAGCCAGCCATTTGTTTATTATCATTCATGATCACTAAAACACTTTTACCAAAAGCCATTCCTACAGGATAGTTTGTTTATGAAGACTTATCCTTCTTGATCGGATACCCCACCAAACATTTATTGTCTGATGTAGCAGAGCAATGTCATTCCAATGTAAAACAATTAAATAATAGCTTTCACCACATGATAAATTCAAGCTCAGATGCAAAGCTATCCCATTTACAAATTTAGATCAACAATTATGAATGTTATTTCTAAATTCTTGAAAATTAACATTAAAAAAACATTTAAGATACCCAGGGATGGGGTAATCGTAATCTGTAATCGTAATCGATTGTAATTGATTACATTTTTCAAGTAATCGACAGTAATCTGTAATCGAAGACATTTTCGATTACATGTAATCGTAATTTAATCGATTACAGCAAAAATTGGGATGTAATCATCGATTACTTTTCGATTACATTTCGATTACTTAAGTAATATAGTTTGATGAAAAATAACCTATTTCAGAGGAAAATATGTATGTTATTGCTTTGTAGTACAGATAAAAAATCATGCATGAGAGTAAAGCAACTGCCTTATTTCTATCTATTGTCTGAAGCTACATTATGAGTAACCAGATCCCCTACCTAAATTTACTAGCTTTTGAAACAAATGGATGTATGTGCTTTTCAATAATTTAAGAGCTTTAATATCTAAATAAGAAAATAGATTTGAAATAATGAAATAGATCTTAAATAAGAAATGTGTCTGTCCTTCGTTAAGTTCTGTACTACATTTTTTAAAAGTAGTAAGCTTATTTGTATTAACTTTTCTTGAACACATCATTTTCAATCATATTTGAAATTAAAGCTTAGAATAGATAAACAGTTGATTTCTTAAATGTTATGATATACATGTATATAAATTATATTAAAAAAGAACACAACATCCTTTTAAAAATGAACCAATGGCAATGCATAGCAATTCTTTTTAGAAATAGATACATGTATCCCTTTGACACTATAAATATATTTTGTATATAATTTGATTGAAGAAGTTACAAATCTTCTTGCCTTTACTAATTGAGAAGGAAATTTACACTATTTAGCCCCGGCCAGGTTATAAATTGTACTCCAGTGACAGTTAAATAATCTGTAATTAGGGTGGTTATCCAAACAAAAGGTTAAAATCATGCATGGCATCATAAAAAATAAATTTTAATCTTAAAAATTAGCTTAACTAATTAATTATTCTACTTTTTTTATATTTCCTTAAACATTATAATTAACTATGCTAAAATATTTTTTTTTATAAAGAGTGAAAACAAAAAAGCTAACGTAAGTCAGTAAGAAAGCTAAATTATTGAAAACAATTAGTTATGAAATAGTGATTTTTGCAATGCGATGACATCTTGCATTTTGGTTGAAAGTCAAAATTTCAAGATTTTTTAAATATTTCTAATCTTCATCAAGAGATTTGATCTAAAACACAGCTATTAACTTATAGTTTCGAAACAATGCTTTGAATGATGCATTTTGAAAAGATCTTAATTTCCACTATACAAATGTTGAGCAATATAATTGTGTTTTACTCATGTTATTTTTTGTTGAAATGTTGAAGTATGTAATTGACAGTAATCGAAAAGTAATGTAATTACTCTTGATAAAGTAATCGATTGTAATCGATTACATACTAAAATTTGAGTAATCGATTATTAATCGATTGCACAAAAATCGTTTAATGTAATTGATTATTAATCGATTACATTTGTCAGTAATCGTGCCCATCCCTGAAGATACCCTTAATTTTCAAATGTAACAGTAAAATAAAAATATTATACGCTTCTTCTAATGAAGCATTATTCCCAAATGTAATATTTTAGTAAAGTTTTATCAAGTTTGAGCAATACTTCAAAACCTGTGCAACAAATATTATTTTCATTTTATAGCACATGAAAAATCCCAATACATATTCCATATACTTAGCAAGTTAAGTCATAGTTGTAGGAATTTCAATGGCATAAAACATTGAAGATAATAAGAAACAACAAAAAGAGTAAAATTCATTTAAATACAATTCACACCAATAGAAGAATCTTGATGTGGAGCCAAACTTCCTGTACTTTCACAGAATGCAAATCCAGTTTTCCATACGGAGGTTATATCAGTCAAGTCCGTCTTTTGGTTATAAAATCTTGGATTTGTTGGTGAATCCCACACTAGATGGTTTGTCTGTGAGACATTATAGGTTGTTCTGTAATAATGTATAACAGGATGATAGTCACCTCCGTCGATCCGATGGCTAATGTCAGATACAGGCTGTGGGATTACGTCATGACAACCAGCTTGATCCTGAAATCGTATGTTATAATGGATATCACCAAAAGCAAGTTGTGGAATTTGCTCAGGAATCAGTATAAACTGGATAATCACAGAATTTGTTGTTTCACTTCTCAGAAAATTTTCACAATCACTTGGTCCTTTGAGCAGAGTTTTGTTGTTAGAGTTAAAATGGAAACATTCTTTTGCTTCTAAGATTGATTGGTTTGTCAGTCCAGAATGCCATAGTACAAATTTAGATTTTGTAGCATTATCATAGGAAATTTTAAAAGTTTCATTCTTTTTCTCCATAATGTCGTAAATAGAATTTAATCTTATCCAGTTTATGTTAGAATTGTCAGTGGTGTTGTCAAATTCTAACATGGGTAAATTAAGATATACACTGACATTGTTGAAAAACTTCTCACTGTCATATTTTCCATGATACAGTCCTTTTGGGGTTCCAAACTTAATATATCCGTCGGGTGTGTGTTCGAATAATGTCAAGAAACAGATGGCTATTGATGAGAAGAAGAGTAGGAATAGTCCGAGCATAATGAAAACTCTATAGAACAAATGTCTAAATCCTGTTTTAGATGGTTTGTCTTCTGTCTCATCGTCATTTTGACGATCAACAAATCTAACTAAGGCCATTAAAACACGCGTTAGACTTCCAAGAATGATAACTACAGCTTTTACAACTTGATAGTAACTAATAGCATACTCGCGACACAAAGCAATGAATATATTTATAATTATTTGTGGTACATCTTCTATCCAGACTGTACACATACAGACTAATTCCGGGTCTATCAGCGGTTGGTGATAGAAAATCTCCAGCCAAACATTGACAATTTCTACTGAAAATGTTATTGTTCCTAAAACTGAAAAACAAAGTAATGCATAAATAATTCCAGTTTCAGGAGGTCCGAAAACTAGGCCACTTTTAATTTTAATGACATCACAGAAAAGTGACCAATCAGAAAACATATCTGCCACATCAAAAAGCAAAACAAAACTAAAGAGAATAATCTGAAACCAAATTTTGTCTCTGTTAGTCTCTGTACAAGCACAACATCCAACAGTAGTTTTAATTCTTTGATAGGATGTGCCTTCCACACTTTGGTCATGTTGTATTGTCCTTGGACCAAGTTCAATACCGTCCTCTGCAGCCTTATTGATTGTTCCAGTTGATCGATCTCTACAAAATAAAGATTTGATTTTTATTATTGATCTGAATTAAAAGACCTGTAGAGTATACATACAGCTACTAAGGAGACAGCAGCCAAGCATCAAATGTGATAAAATGTATCTGAAATTTTATCCATTTCTTTGCTTGTATTTTTATTTTTTAACTGAAAATTCTATATTTATAAACATATATAAATTATGAATGACCTTTCAATCAAAATATTATAAAGTGGTTTTCTATTTTAAAGTGGTTTTAAATAGAAAACCACTCAATGGATTTATGATAGTTGCATGACAACATATCGCTAAAAGAAAAGTATCATATTTATTATTATACCTTAGGATGTTATCAGTTGACCCAAATAGATATCTTTCCTCATCAGACATCTTAGTTAAGATTTTAATTTGTGCTATTGGAAATTATAAACTGCTCAAAATTGTTTTCCAATTCATAACAATGTAACAATTCCCTCTCACTCAAATGAATTTGCATTCCAGCCCACAACTATCTGCATTCCTTGTGTTCAAAATGTCCAATTCTAGTTCTATTGCCTTTTCCAGAACCATTAAGCACTCATTTCCAAAGCTTAATAATCCTTTGATTTCCTAAATCCCTATTATTTCAGATCATCATTATGTTTTAAACAATCTTTCTCCTAAAAAAAAAAAGAAGATATTTTTATAAAACTGTAACAGACTGTGTAAAAACTGTAATAGATTTATATATATAATATTTCATAGTCATCAGAATATTTACAGAAGATTATAATGCCTTCAGGTGCAAAGTTTTAACACTTGTTGTTGGCCATAGAAAGACCATATGTTGCTTTGTATATTATTTAAGCTGTGGATATCATTAGATCTCACTTAAACATTGATTTTTGATAACATATTTTATGGGCAATCAACAGCATTGAAAGGTGAAAGAAAGGAAACTAGAATTAGCTAAATAATTGATAAATTACTGTTGTATAATCTAAAGAATAAGAAAAATTATCAACTTGGGACTGTTTGGGCTGAAATTGATGAATTAAAAGTAAATAAACAGTATTGTCAAAACCTTTAAAATATCTATATACTCAGATGATATATATGGAAAAGTTATGGAGGCGTTTATGAAAACAGTTCTTGTATTAAAGGAAATTGAAAATACAAATGTAGTTGTTTTATTAAAGGCAATATATTCAGAACTTTACATTTGCCTGTTGCAGTTCAAAATGCCTAATGAGTTCACTTGATTTGCTGGAAATAATATTACCAAAAACCTCTTACTCAAAGTCATTTCAAAATTAAAATAAAGAATATAAATTTCTGTATAGATATTGTGAGAAGCCTAGACATACAAAACATAAAAGGCTACCTAAGCAACTTACTAATAATTAAAAAAAAAAAAAAAAGAGGTCTCTGTGTGCAAAAATTTCTCATTATAAAATATATATTTTCTAGCTGCACCTGACACTCAGATTTTGCCTGTGTTAACAGAGAACAGACAGCAGACGACAGAGTTGAGAATTAGTATGGGAAAAGTGTCTGATAAAGTAGAGAGAATTTTGGAAAAGGTATGATTATAGAGACTGCAATTCAGTAAACATTGATCAAACATATAAATGATACAAAAAATATACTTTGTACTCAAACAATGGAAACAAACACAACTATTATGCTTTGTTAATTAGTCCATACTGTGGATTCATTATTATGCATGTGTCACTAATTTTTGTAGATTTCGTGGGTACAGAAGAACAACAAAATTAAATGTTCTAGTACAAATTTTTTATAGTCTTGAAACTAATCACTAAATCAAATATGGCTGAAAATACAATTTTTCCTTAATCTTTGAAAATTAGTACCCAAGAAAACAAATCAAATGAATTCATAGTATTCCATTATGGCATAACCATGTTTCTATTAGGAAAGACAAACATAAAGTCTAGAAGATATGTTATACAATTATATTACCTTGAAATAACCTCTGAAAACTTACAAATAAGTCTGTTTTATGAATATGTGCTTTATATTTATAGAATAGCTAGTCGAAGAATTCAAATAGAGAAAAATATCCAACGAGTGACAGAACAACACATTAATTAACAACACATTAATTCACGAATGCGCATAGCGCATGAGTTAATTATCAGTGTTGTTCGGTCACGAGTTGAATATTTTTGGATATTTGAATTCTTTAATTAGTTATTCTTTTTATAACATTGGCAAATGGCTCTTTTTAAAGAAATTAATGTAAAACATATAAGGAACTATATCGTTTTTCTACGCATTCACAATTTGTTTTGATCCGCCGTTATCGATGTCTTGAGACAATCTATTGTTGTATGACGTCAGAGTGAAATAATGTGAAATTATCGGATTTAATTTAACTGGGCAATCAATGTCATTCATTGCAACAATGTAATAAAATTATATGTTTTTAGGTAGAAAGTATGCAAAACCAACAAAATGGTCAACTGAGTTTACAGTCCACCCAACCTAACATGGAGGCATCTGTTCTGATGCATAATGTACAGAGAATTGTCCAGGTAAAATGCCTGCTGATTACTATTACAGAATTGATATCACATCATCACTTATGGCTTTGTGGCTTCATAGTATAGGGTTCTTCTATTCAAGGCACTGACTTCAAATCATTTAATTAATATCATTCTATCTCTGCAGGGAGTATGATACAGTAATTTACTTCAAAAACTGTGAATTTTCAAAATTAAAATGCATGGCTTGTCAAGCTTTGTCATATTATATGTCAATTAGGCAGCGTATTAATGACATATAAATCAGAAATCTTACGATCAAACATACAGACTTCAACAACTGACAGATGTCTTTACAATATATTAGCTCAAGAGTTGTAATCAAATATTACATACCGGTATACTTTAAAATACCTACTATCAACATCTAAATTCTAATTGCAAAAATTACCATTGAGATATAAGAAAAATAAACACCGAAGAAATTTTTCACTTTGGACACTTATTTTATCCCTGTTTACTTATGTTATTTGTTGTAGATAGTACAAACAGTTATATCCTCATCTTACTGTGAATATCTCACAACTTACAAGTTAACATTGGTGAAGTTCTATGATTTTGTTTTTTATCACAATTTTTTTTTTATTTAACATTTCTTGTTGGCAGACTTAAACAGGTTAATTTTAATACATTCTTTGAAACAGTTTAATTTCAGTGGCTCGAACACTGAATTCATCTTTCCAACTGTTTGTATTTATACACAAAAGTTTAAGAAATGAACATTTAAATAATGTAATGAAATGTTCGAACAAAAGTTGCCACAAATTATGGTGTTTCAGCTGCTGAAGTTGAACTATAGTTGCTGTTAGATTTTATTGTTTCATGTTGTTTACCTCTATCAGTTTTAAAAGTACATGACTATATATAGTTGAAAGTAGTTATTAGGGACTAGGAATACACCAATATCAGATATAGTACTGTATTTATTTGCAACCTTAATTGTGGCTATTGGCAAAATAGAGATCTCCAATATACAATATTGCTGAAATGTGTCATGTTGCTCAATACAATTCAATGTTTAGTTTTTAGAAAAACTGGGTACATTGCAAAATTATAGCAAACTTTATCCTTCAGTGCTCACAAGAACTTTATTTTTATTTATCACCACTGTCAAATTGATTCAATTCCTGTGCAATAAGCCAATATAGCTTCCTGCATTTTACTGTACAAATTTCAGAAAATCTTTTTTTTTTTTATTGGTAATCAAAATGATTACAAATTAACAGTAAACGTGTTTTCTTATTTGTAGGAAAACGACAGACTAAGAAAAGATGGATATGACAAAAGTTCAAAAATAGAATCACTAAACAATAAGATATCAGAGCTTCTACAGACTAACCAACAGTAAGTAGTCACACATATAGTAATTTTAAGTAGGACAGTTAAAGAAGTTTAGATTTAATATCAAAGTTGCAATGAAGTTTGTATATAATATGAAGAATGCTGTCTGGATTTCACTATAGTATGATACTACAATAGAAACTATAATAGTGGACTACTGAAAGACATTAAATCCTCAAAATATATACAATATAATTGCCATCTTAAGTTTAGGGTTGTTGTAACTACCTCTGGTTTAAGTTAGAATAGAAAATTGTATTTGTTTTTTCTGTTGTAGGTTTGTAGAGAAGAGTCAGACATTAATAGAACAGAGAAATGAAGGTTTCATCTCGACAGCCTCACAGTCTCAAGGTAGAGTACTGGCTCTAGAGCAGGAAAAGGTAAGTTATTGATTTTGTTATTATACCCCACGCAACGAAGTTGCGGAGGGTATAATGTTTTTGACCCGTCCGTCCGTCAGTCCGTCCGTCAGTCCTGTTTCTTGTCATCGCAACTCCTCTCAAACCACACAACAGAATTTCACGAAACCTTTTCAGATAATAAGGACATACTATGTAGTTCTGCATATCGACGGGAAATTGCGATTCAATTTTTTTTCTAGGAGTTACGCCCCTTTGAACTTATTTACTTTAATGTACTACTGCAACAGTTTGTCATCTCAACTCCTCTCAAACCACACAACAGAATTTTACGAAACCTTTTCAGATAATAAGGATATACTATGTAGTTGTGCATATCGACGGGAAATTGCGATTCAATTTTTTTTCTAGGAGTTATGCCCCTTTGAACTTATTTACTTTAATGTACTACTGCAACAGTTTGTCATCTCAACTCCTCTCAAACCACACAACAGAATTTTACGAAACCTTTTCAGATAATAAGGATATACTATGTAGTTGTGCATATCGACGGGAAATTGCGATTCAATTTTTTTTCTAGGAGTTACGCCCCTTTGAACTTATTTACTTTAATGTACTACTGCAACAGTTTGTCATCTCAACTCCTCTCAAACCACACAACAGAATTTCACGAAACCTTTTCAGATAATAAGGACATACTATGTAGTTGTGCATATCGACAGGAAATTGCGAATCAATTTTTTTTCTAGGAGTTACGCCCCTTTGAACTTATTTACTTTAATGTATTACTGCAACAGTTTGTCATCGCAACTCCTCTCAAACCACACAACAGAATTTCACGAAACCTTTTCAGATAATAAGGACATACTATGTAGTTGTGCATATCGACGGGAAATTGCAATTCAATTTTTTTTCTAGGAGTTATGCCCCTTTGAACTTATTTACTTTAATGTACTACTGCAACAGTTTGTCATCGCAACTCCTCTCAAACCACACAACAGAATTTCATGAAACTTTGTAGATAATAAGGACATACTATGTAGATGTGCATATCAACAGGAAATTACGGTTCAATTTTTTTTCTAGGAGTTATGCCCCTTTGAACTTATTTGCTTCAATGTACTTCTGCAACAGTTTGTCATCTCAACTCCTCTGAAAGCACACAACAGAATTTCATGAAATTTTGTAGATAATAAGGACATACTATGTATATTGACAGGAAATTATTATTCAATATTTTTTCTCATACAATTTTTTTTTCTTATACTTATTTAATTTCTCCAATGACAATGTGGGGACGTGGGGTATGTGAGCGTGCTCACTAAGGTTCTTTAATGTTATATGTCAACAACTTCCCAGTCCTAAACTGAAGTACTGGCGGTAGAGCAGGGGGGGGGGGGGATGTTACTGCAGCTTTACAATTAGAGACAAGAGTACTGAACCTAGAGCAGGAAAGACTTAATTTACTTGCTTTGAATTTTGTTGGAAAGTACAGTTTACTCCATGAATTCAAATTTTGAAAACATTCACTCAAGTAAAAAAAGTATGAATTGTACCTTATTACATGTTTGGTGAAGGATCTTATTTATGTTTGAATACATTGTTACAGATGACATTGGCAGTAATTTGAAAACTTTCTCTTGATAAAAACACATTAAACCTTTCAAATATACTTTTTTCTGTTAAAAACGATTTTAATGACTGCTCATACTTTTTATGTTATATTAACAGGTCCAGCTTACGACAGAATTGGCCAATGCCACATCTCTGTACAGTAATCTACAGTTAGAGATGACAAATCTACGAAAGAAAGAGATTGAATACCAGCAGAAAATGGGGCTTTCATCAAATGATTCTGTTAGGCTACAAGAGGAACTTGAGGCACTGAAAAATCAGAAAATTGGTAAGTATGCAGTTCAGATTCAGAATATGAAAAAGGAAGAATAATGTTGTTTAATTTATTTTTACAAAATCTGACAATTTTACACAATGGTCAACCTATCGCACGAAAAAAAGCTCTGAGACTTGTCCTTTTTACTATGTGTTTGAAAAATTATGATATGAATACTCCATCCAGGAAAGAATAGTAGAAAAAAGGAAAAAGATTGATTTACAAATATATTTGAAGACCACATATATTCAAACTACTGGTTATAAAGTACATTAAAAATCAACTACTTATATATGCTGTCCATTGACTTTGTAGATGACAGTCAGAAAATTACAGAATTGTCAACAAATTTTAAGGAGGAAAGACAGAGACGAAAACATTTTGAGTCACAGATTTCACAAATACAGGAAGAGTTTAATGATATCAAATCATCTAAAGAAAGCCTAGAAAAGGTATGTTACTTACATACACAATTGTTAATAATACATGTAGTACTAAACACATTTTTTCCTGAAGGTCATGGATGTGTAAACTGGGCCAATTCACTCTCAAACTGATCATGAATTGATGTCAGTAGATATACAAATCTTAAAAGAATTATTACTTTGTAAAAGTATGCTACTTACACAATTGTTTATTACCTCCTAAATGTACACTACATTGTGTATTGCTTCATGGTGTATTCTTGAAATTTTGGGTAAATTGAATTTATTAATTCACACAAATTCTTTTAGTGGTGAATATTTAACAAATTGAGAGCTACATTCAATTAAAATTTAAGTTTGCTTCTTTTCTTAGAAACTGTGAACCTCTGTAGTAATTTTTCAAAACATAATTTATTGACAGAATTTAAGTGACAGGAAGAGGAAAGCAACTGAAGAAAAGAGATCAATGGAAGAGGAATTTGAAGAAAGCAAAGAGCAAATGGAGGTTTGTTTGAAGACCAGAGAATAATTTAAGTTGCTTTCCTTAGACTTACAGATATTTTGTTTGAGTTGTGAATTAATTCAACATTGACTATCAGAACTTGACTTTCTTCACAAAATACTTAAAATGACAAAAAATGAGAAATAACAAATAACAAAAGATAACCACTAGGTTTTGCCTTGTGACAGCAATATGAAGTAATTGCAGGTTTGAACTAGGATTAGTTTTCTTTAAGCAAACTTAAACTTTACTCAAATCATTGCAAACTGAATTCCCTTTTGCTATCTTTGTCATTCATACCTAAGATCATATAATTTTCAGAGAGAAATCCAGACACTAAGAGACAAATTAAGAAAAGCCAAATCATCAACAGATGTTGCTACTGCTGAACAAGTAAGTATTTTACTCTTATTTATATTGATTTTGATGCTAATTTTATAAGCAAGTTATAATGAGAGTATTGTGGATTCATTATTATTCATGGGATACCAATGTTGTTATAGGCTTTAGTGCAGATATTGGCAAACCACTACATCCAATATCCACGAAAACACAATTTTAACCTTACCCAAAAAATCAGATGACTCCACAGTATGGATTTCATTTCAGAAATTTACTGCAACAGAAATAGTTAATATAAAACATAAAGGCTCTAAACAGAGAAATGTTTGTTTTTTTAATTTTTTTTAATGGTGAGAGTCAGTCAGTAATTCATAAATAAGGTATAGTTCACAAACTGAATTCCCTTTTTCTATCTTTGTCAATTTATAGCAAAACTTTAAATGAAATAAGAACTATCAAAAAGCAATATTTTCGAGAATTAAAATGTTGTCAAAAAATTGTTGCTGAATCGCTAATTACTTTTAAGTTAATACACTTGAAAAAGGGTTTTTCAGTATTTTTCTAAAAATTTCTCAAACAAATATATGTTGGTTGTCATCATGATATCAAATTACAAATCATATTGACTAGCTTCATGTAGATAAATAAGATTCTTAATGCCTTGGTTTAATCTAGGTTTCACAAGTGGAGGAAGAACTTAACAGAGAATGGAAAGAAAAATGTGATAAAATGATGTCTGCACAACAGGAAAAACACAAGAGAGCTCTTCAGGAAATGAGGCAAGAAAATGAAGAGCTTCAAACTACAATTCAGCAGCTTGAGAAAAAGGTAAATTGAAATTTGTTAAGTTAAGATGTTATATGTGTAAGATTATTTATTGCTTATTATGTTTCTATTGAAAAATATTTTATGAGCATTCAGCAATGCTTTTACAGCTAAGATTAGATTTTAAAATTAACATGTTATGTATATTATCTACAGATACAAGAGATCAAATCTTCATCAGGAGGTACAGAAAGTCAGATAACAGAATTACAGGAACAGATAGAAGAAATGACAGTATGGAAAGATAAGGTATGCATCTTATGTCTATATTAAATATTATCATCATAATAATTATAATGTTAATGATACAATTTTTCTGCACCAGATATGCATTTAAATAAAAAAATGTCTCTTCAGTGATGCTCGAGGCCAAATTATTTGAAAATCCAAAACTTATTAAAAAATGAAGAGCTTATAGACCAACAAGGACAAAAAGTAAAACTAAAGACCAAAAAGGACAAAAAGTAAAACCAAAGCTGGGTGAGGAATAGAGTTAGGCATTAGTGAAATAGGTTTCTCAATTTAAAAGGTAAAGATGTCATTTTATTTTTAACCAAATTCCTGTGACTGAATTTCTAGAAATCTCAAATTAAAATGATATAAAAGCAGTTTTATTCTATACATTTATAGATCTTATTCATAAAATTTTAATTAAAGGTGTTTCTGAAAGTATAAATGCTTTATTTATACCCCCGCTTTAAAAAAGGGGGGTATACTGTTTTACCTCTGTCTGTCCTTCCGTCAGTCCGTCAGTCCGTCTGTCCCATGAATATTTTTCGTCGCATCTCAGGAACTACAATACAAAGATTTCTGAAATTTGGTTTCAGGGGTTTATCTAAGTCAGCTATACCGTGTGATATGTTTTCAGATTGATCACTTGACAACTTCCTGTTTACCGAACACTTGTATGATTTTACACATGATAGCCAAGTTGAAAATTTTCGTCATATTTTTCTCAGGAACTACAATACAAGGATTTCTGAAATTTGGTTTCAGGATTTATATAAGTCAGCTATACTGTGTGATGCGTTTTCAGATTCATCACTCGACAACTTCCTGTTTACCGAACACTTGCATATTTTTACACTATTAATATTATCCACTTGCGGCGGGGGTATCATCAGTGAGCAGTAGCTCGCAGTTTCACTTGTTTTCTCTGATATGCAGATATAGTTCAATAAGTTCTAAATGTGCATTTCATGAAAATCTGAAGTACCTTGAAATAAGAATTATGCAATTAAGAGCACTGCACCATGGAAAATGATCTAAGATACTAAATTCTATATAAAGAAACTTAAGATATTTCACACAAAATTTGCAAATACATTGTTTTTTTTCTAAACTGTTAACTTTTAGACACCCTTAAGAATTTTTCATTTGACACTTAACTGTTTTCAGTATGAAAATTTACGAAACCAAGCTACTGGTATGAAGGATAAATATGAAGATAGAATAAATGAACTGGAATCAGAAAGGGACCAAATGGAAGAGGAAAGAGATGAGGCTTTAGAGCGTGCCCAGAAACAACAGGAAGTAAGAGTGCCATCTGGTGGTGGTGGTGGTGATGTTTCTAATCAATCAGTTGTTGGAGAGGTAAATAAAAAAACAGAATGAAAATAAAGGTATCTTAGGCCGAGTTCACTTGAAACTCTACAATCGACTTCAGAGTTAATAGATTATCACGTGAATGCACCAGAGTTGATATTCGGAACAACTCTAAGTAACTCTAGGGTAAGGCCCTTACCAAGCATAAAAAATAAAATATTCTCATTGGTTTGACGTCATTCAAGAGTTTCTCGAGTTTAACCCTGGCTCGGTGAGGGTTGGAACCAGGGTACGCGGGGTTAACTTGAGTGGTTCAAGTAAAATCGTATTGTTGAAACCCGAGTAAGTAAAGTTAACTCGAAAGTTTCAAGTGAACTCGGCCAATCTGTTTGGTTACAACAGTGACATAGATTACACTTAAAGCAAGATCAAGGATAGATAATCTTACTGTTGTTGTCTAAAGATAGAATTCTTCTTTATTCAACAAAAACTAGTACACATTTTTTTAAGCCACTTTTTAGATGAAAAACCAATAAATTCCATTTAATACTTTGAAAAATTTTCATCTTAAACCGGCATCTCAGCAATGGATATTTTACTGACATAAATTTTCTTGTTAATTTTAAGTTGAAATCTTATTTTTGTATGTTATCATGTGTACTGACCTTAAAGAAATCTTACTGTATTATATTGTTACAGATTTAGTTGATAATTAAAAATTTAATATTATGTACAGGTTAAGAAGATTATGAATACTGTTTATCAGGAGCTGAAGAACAAGTTTGAGTCTGATGAATCATATACTGGTAGTGATGTGCTTGGTGCTATACTCAACTCTATAAAGGTCAGAATTATTTATTGTTGCTAGATTTTATTCCCTTCAGTTTGTTTTTTTGAAGATATTTTTTTTTCAGTTCTTGGTTCACTGAGAATAAGTTTATTATGTAGTTCAAACTTTTGAAGAATAATTGAAACTGAAATATTTTAACCTTTTTCAGACCGTTTGATTTAATACCATAATGACACATTAAGGTGATTTTTTTATGTGTTAGCTGAGATGGGGAAATATTATTTGTACTCAAGTCTTACAGTCTTACTACAAATTGCTGTCTGTTGAATAGGGGACTGTCAAATACCAATCTTAAATAATTTGGTCTAACCTTGCTTAAAATTAAACCCACAATCCTCATGCATTGGAGGCAACACTTTACCACAAGATTACAATGGCTGTAATAAAGTTGAACAACAATTTATGAACCCAAGTCAATTATTGTCAAAAAGTATCTCTTTTTTTTTGTGTATCATGAGTAAGAGGATATACCTGGTGAAAGAAATACAAAAATGGCTGATCTACCACAACCATTGAAACAGTGTAGTGATTTTGATTAAATTAAAATGAAAAGATGAAACAGGTAATAATGATTAAAGTCATAGTTTTGAAATACTCTATAATTATGAATTATCTTCAAACCTTTCTGTTCAGTCCACAACATTAAAACTGGTTCAAAGTCAAAGTGCAACCCCAAAACAGGAGGTACAGGAGGAGAGTGAAGAGGAGTCAGAAGAGGAAGATGATGAGGATCAAGATGAGGATCAGGATGGAGATCAAGATGAGGAAGTTCAGGAGCAAGATAAGAAAGTTGTGAATCAAGATGAGGAGGATGAAGAAGAATCAGATGAAGATGATGAGGATGTAAAAGATAATGTAAAGGAAGAAAAGAAGAATGGTATGATATAGATCTGTATGACAATAAGAAGATTTTATTTCAAAATTATATTGGTAATTTCCAAAGCTTACCATGCTCTCTCAAAATCAAATTATCAATTGCTGTGTAAAAATTAAGACTAAATCAATCGGGTATGGTGTAATTGAAATCATTAATTGCAATTAGCTGAAATCGATTACATTTTGCAATGTTATTTCATGTAATCAATAATG
Source organism: Mytilus edulis (assembly GCA_019925275.1). Classification (NCBI taxonomy): domain Eukaryota; kingdom Metazoa; phylum Mollusca; class Bivalvia; order Mytilida; family Mytilidae; genus Mytilus; species Mytilus edulis. The sequence goes on along the minus strand of CM034353.1, from coordinate 107,297,842 downwards.
ATGTAATTTCTAATTACAAGTATTTAATGACAGGAATGCAGTTTACTGCATCCATCCACACAGTGTTTACATCTAATTCATTGCTGTCTGCCATTAGTAGATATCAGAGTCATTCCTATAAAATTTAATCTGATAAGTGCTATCTTACTTTAACACTATTTATTAAAGGTTTAGTTATTCTGTATTACTGAACACAGTTTGAAAAATGTCATATTTTGGGATTACTTGTTGAAATTATTAATGCAGATCTGATTTTATTTTCAGATGTTAGTAAACCAGCAGAATCAGAATTAACACAATCTGAAAATACAGAAATGCTCAGTCAGGACCCTCAAAATATACCTGAAGATTTGCCAGAAGTGTCCAATGAAATGGAAAATAACATTGAAACTGACCAATCAGCAGCCAGTGTTGTTGAAAATACTCAAGAAAATGTTCCTGATGTCAATTCAGATAATAATGTTGTTAAAGATGAACAAGAAAAGGAAAGTAACCATGATGAAAAGGAAATAATTAATGAAATGAAGGATCAACAAATAGCAGATTCTAATACTGAACCTAACAAAACTGAAAATAAAAAGAATGTGGACAGTGATATTGGTTCTAAAGCCAAAGTAGACTTAAGTGATTTTGATATTCCTAAAATAGAGAAAAATAATAAACCTGTAGTACCTCCTGCTGCCTCGATGGAGCCTCCACCTATATTTGATGAAGAACCAACACAACAGAACAATACAGAGTATGTTTGATTATTGAATTCATTTTGTGTCAAATTTTGTTCTTTTACAAAATAAGATAATTATCTCCCCTTGTATTGAAAAAATGTATTGTAACAAAAGTGTAAATTATCTCCATTTGCATTGAATTTTTTTTTTTCATAATTTATTTATTACTTACAATATCATAAATTTTATTTACATGGTTACAAGATCCAATATCTAGTACAATATTCATGAAAACATAAACTGTTTATTTATTAACAAATTATTAAATGGCAAAATATTTGTTTTATTATATATTTACAACAATCTTCAATGATATCCATAGATGTCAATAACTCTTGTTTACATTTCAGCTCCTTATTTGGAGATGATAATCACGTGGAAGATACATTAGGCATATCTTTTAACAAGGATGAAACCAAAGATATAAAGAAAAAGTCATCAAAAGTTGATTTGTTAGATGACGTAAGTGTTTTATTAGATATCTTCATTGTAATAAGTTTACTATGTTGTATTTATGTACTGTTGTTCGTCTTTTGGATTTTTTGCAATACCTCTCTTATTATGGAATAATGTCGAGTGTTTTGCTTTTTATTTAAAATGCACATGTAGTTTATACATAGCCTATGAAAACCTGAGAAGTAACAAAATAATAAGAATAATTTAAGAAGGGATATTTCTATAGCCTATGTTTTTAAAATACAGAGCATTACTGTACAGTTTTAATATTTTAAACTTTTTAAATCATTGAATCTATATGAATTATTTCAATTTTATGATTGAGGAAGACATGATTTCTATATAAAAATAAGGAGAGGTGTTATGATTACCAATGAGACAATTATCCAAAAGACTTCAAATGAAGTAGAAGTTCACAATTATAGGCTGATGTATGGCCTTCAACAATGAGAAAAACCCTTACATTACATCATTAAAAACAGCTTTGTTTGGCTATCATTTCATCACCTAATTCATATTATGTATATTTTTTACAGGATTTAAAACCACAGCCTCCCCCGCCATTGTTTGGTGATGATGACGACGACGATGATGATTTAGATTGGTTGAGTTAACACAAACTGTTATGAACATAATCTTATGTGCCAAAACTGTGATAGAACATTCCACAAAGTGTTGTTATTGTTTTGAAAGCAAAATCGCATTAATCATTAGGGGGGTAAATTTTTCTATGGTAATTATACCTCATGTAAATGCCTAAATAGATGTGCATTATCTGTCGGCAATGATTTTTCATTAGATTTGAGATTGAGAAGATGTACATATAATAAGCATAACTAGCATATCATGGTACTAAATTTTATTTTTCCCTTTTTTTTCTGATTTAAATATACAATAATTGCTTATTCCAAATCCTTATAATATCAACATTAATATAAACAATAATCTTGTAAAATAAAATCCTTCAACAGTTTTGATACCCTTCTTGCTGTGTACAATTTTTGATTTGTAGTAACTTGTTTCTGTAAATTCAGAAAATTTGAAAGTACAACTTTTATCAATAATGAAAGATAGAATAAAATGGTAGATTACTTATTGCCACATCAAGAAAAGGTGCATTCAAATAATAGTATTACATTTAAAATGTCACTTTTTATTTTAGAAAAACTATCCTGTAGTAATTTTGCAATAGTAAACACATTGCAAAAAAATTATAAATGTATTGTATTTAAGAAAACTCATTGCTATTGGATGTAAATTTATGTTCCAATATAGTGTAATCATGTTGAATATTTCATTTATGTCGACAAAATTTCATGATTAAAATGATAAAAATCCAGGCTATTTGATGGTTGATAGGGGCATATTAAAAAGTTGAAGATGGAAGTAATAGATAAAATGTATTGTAAAATTTAAATCCATTTGTACTAACAGTTTGCTTTAAAAGAAAAAAACATTAATTTATTGTAAAGTTGATTTGTTAAATGTAGAATCATTTAAAGTTTGGAAACATTAGTTTGTTAGAAATTATCTCCCTTTATTACAAGTATCAGCATTTGGTGCTTTTGTTGTTTTATTGTTTAAATAATTACATGTCATACAAAATAATGTGCAATGTTATAAAGATTACAGAGTTAATAAATTATTTTTATGAGACAAGTTTATTGTGAATGTTACATGAAAATTCAGTAAAATACTCCCTGCATGTGCAATGGATTTTTTCCCTTGAGTAGTAGATACTTAGCCCATCAGTTGGTAACAGCTTTAAACAAATCAAAAAAAGGTTTGATTTCCAAAGCAGTTGATTTTGTCATTTTCTAACCATTCTCTGTGTTATGCCTAGGTCACACATTCACGGATTTGACGCCAGATTATCTACAGATCCAATCCTGCTTCATTCTTGGCAATCTGTATTAGTCCGTAGATATCCGTATTGTTGCAGTAGTCATACGTAGTAGTACTTGTATATCCTTGATCATTTTTTTAACATGCACAAAATTTGACGACGGATCATACAACCGTAGTAACTCTTTACTAAACCGAATAAGACCGTACTAATCCGTTATAGTCCCCATCAAAACCTTATTAATTGGTACTTATTCATAGGCCAGAATGATTTCTACGGCTAGTTTCGGAGACCTTCATGTTAGTATGGTTACACCACGTATTGGAAAGGATACACTACGATTTGTTGGGAATGTGTCACGGAATGGCAGGATTTTATTATATTGCAATACGATCTAGGTTGGTATCAGCCAGGGTTCTGAAAGTCTATTATGGTTTACTATGTTACAATACAAAGTCTGAATACAACTTTATAGAATTATTTTTTTTGTTGAACATTTAAATTTGTGGTTCACCTGTACCCACAAAACCCACGAATATTGGTATCCAACGAACAATAATGAATCCACAGTCTGTAACGACGACAAACTGACATAAGGCTAGCTTCTGTATAAATACTCCATACCTATAGGGCCCTACTTATTCTGTGAGGTAGAGGTGACAGGAGGCAGAGTAGATGGTGGACTAGGGACTGACTTCCCTATCCATGGCCTTTTGAGCCCGTCATGACTGAATTGTGTGTTGAAAATTCAACTACATTTAAGAACTTTGAAAGAATAGTCCTAAATATGTTTCAAGGACTGCTACATGCCATTGGTCCGAGGATTATGAATAACACCACATAGTACAGACAGACAGACAAATAATTTATTTAACATCAACGAAAAATATCAACGAAAAATAAGTAACGATAAACTGTCATATAGAAATGATGAATAACAAGTAAATTATAGAAATGTGACTGTTTGTACTATTCTGTTTCAGATCGTTTTCATATGTACTAACCCTTATGTAGCAAATCGTTGTTTATCTGCAGTACATACGTCACGACACGTGTCATTGTCATTTCCGTATTTAACAGTGACTTACAGTAAGAACCTGTATCACTCATGTTGCCAAAATGAACCCTGTTCTTCATTATCCGTGGTAGTAACGTATAAACCCGTAGTCATACTGTTGTGCATCCATATCGGATCTGTTTCAGACTACAGAAACCACATTTCAGGGATCATCCACAAGATTTAATCCGTAGCGGATCAGACGAGGTGATCCGAAATGTGTGACCAGGCATTACCCGTTTTAGCTATTAAGTATATATATTTGTAAAAGATTACTTGTCAACTAACCATTGTAACAGATGTAAACTCTGATAACTTTGGTACAAATAGAAAGATTGATGAAAATATAAAGTGGTATGTTTGACATTCAGACAACAATCAAACCATTGACGATGATAATGGAATTTTTTTAACGTGGCTATACAGCCCTTGCTCGGTCGGTCCAGCAGCCAAGTGACATACTGTAATTTATAAATGTTTGTTAATTTCACTTATTGGGATGGACCATCAAATAATAAAATACAGAAATACCAGTGAAATATTTTTATTAGATTTTGACAGAAAAAAATATAGAAATATGATGAGATTACAAAATGAGAGAAAACAGTTAGCACCATCTTACATAAATATACAAAAATATACTTTTTTTATAAAGCATTATTGTAAAAATCAATAAAATAACAACATTGTATCAACTTAGTACTCCTAGAAACAGATACGAAGAAAGAATTGTTTGAAATTTTTTTTTTAGCTTTTTCAAAAATATCATAGGGTAAAAAAAATGTGAGGATCCTTGTATTTTTAAAAGTTGTTACAGTTATAGTGATCATATGTATAACCATACATAATGATCTATTATAGGCAACAACAAAAATTGATAAAGAACTGTTCCTATCATAAATAATTATAAGTAAGACATGAGCCAGAAAAAGACACAAATAAAAGACATGTAATCTTACATGTGAAAATGTCTATGAAAAGAATAAATAAGAAAAAGTGTAAAATATTTTGAGTAAATAAGAAATAATGTAAAACTTGTGAGTAAATAAGAAATAAGGTAAAAAACAAAATACTACATGTAATTGTAAAGTGTGAGTTACAGACAAGAACTGTAGGTATTTTGAAATATGTTTTGGTTTCCAATTCAGCTGATTTAATGCCTCTCAAGTACCTGAGAGTGCTAAAGTCTACTTTTATACAAGAAAGTAATAAAATGTGAAAACATTATAATAATTATAAAAATCTTAGAATGTGCTTATAAAAATAACATATACAAAGTTTACAAAAACAGATCAACAATATTTATAATATAAAATACAAAATGGAACGCATTTGTCTGTGAATGAGGTCACATCAAAGTTATTTGTACATTTTTCACTCTACACTGTAAACACAGTTGTGTGAGTATTGTTGAAATTTGAATCTTTTAAAATATCCTCTGATCTGTATAAATTTTTTCCTAATATAAAAATTATGATGAATCAATTGTGAGCCTATCAGCGAACTTGATGTGACATCAGCACATCAACTATATCATGTAACAAAATAGATAAATATTAAGATTGCACTGGTATACTATTACAAAAGCAGCAAGTGTAATTGTGTATAATACAGTCATAAACACCAAAATATCAGCAGTTAATTTCAAAATACATAACCAAAACTGTGTGTTACAAAAAAATATACAAATGAACAGTAACGCTTCTTTTTCTTGCATGTTTATTACTAAATTTTGTCCTGTTATTTTACATATGGTAAAATGTGAAAGTTGTTGAACAAATGATAAATTCTTACCCTGAATGAGAATATATAACAATGACACATTTTACGTTTCAATTGCCAGTATATATTTATATTAGACTTAAAAAATATTATCAGTGCATGTATTCATACAATGTAAACAATCAGTATTATAACCCAGAAATGAATGAAAGGAGAGCTTGTTTTTATCAATCTCAGAAATAAATGTAGAGTTTTGAGGAAAACTAATCCAAGTATACTTGCATACATAACTTATTTTTTATCAATTCTCGCCATGTGATCAAATTTCAACAAACATCTCAAAGAATTCTCAATTCTAACTACACTTTTTTTTATTATCATATATAGTCACCTTAGTTTAAGTGTTGCAATGAAAGAAATAAAAAGTTTTGCTGATTTTAAAATATTCAGAGCCATGAATGTTTTGCAAATCAATTGTAATTATACCACCATTTTCTATGCTCAAAAGTTTAATTGTCAAATCTTTGAGAGAAAAACAATGCAATTTATAGCCTTAATTTTACTGTTTTTGTCAATGTCGCATTTCAAATTCTGAGACAAGTTAAAGCCTGGTGGATCATCATAGAGCTATTGACAATTTCTCTCTGACTAACAAGATATCTGAAGCTAATCCAAGCAAGATAGCTCTGGACTCTGGATAGATGACAATATTTGGTCTAGTTAACAAGATTTCTAAACCTGTTGAAAATCAGAGTTTCTGGACAGATTTACGCACACGGTTCTGTTTGGTTAACAAGATTTCTGAAGCTTGACCAAGCCTGATGGTTCTGGAAACAAACCTGTGTACCTGCTCTTTTAAACTGGGTCATCTGAAAATAAGTAGAGATGTTTTTTCAGTATTATGGTAACATTCAAATATATGAATCTATTTTAAGAATGACATCTTATTTTCTTAGTTAAGTTAAAACAGAAAATATCAGATAAAATGAAAACTTGACAGCTTGCATTGTGTTTCAAAACAGCATTGTGTAAATGTGTAAAAACTATTAACAATTCCATGTCCTTATCTACATTGAATACAATTATATATTTGTAACCTTTATAACAAGAATTAAATTATGCTAATTACCTGTCTATTGATGTCCCCTATACACAGCCAGTCACCACCATTTTTTGCCACAGCCCACTTAGCATGGTCTTTAGTTGTTTTGAATGCAATGTCTTTTTCAGGAAATATCATTGTTTCTATATTGTATACCTGAAATTCACAAATAATATATTATTTTCTTACAATTTCAAAGTGCTAAATCTTGTTCCATCCAATAATCTTTTAATAAGGAAGTAGAGCCAGCAACCCCAATAAACGGGCCTGCAAACTGTAATTTTTTTAGTGTAAAGGTGGTTTTTTTACTTCAATTATCAAAGTAAATTTAATGGGTATCCTTGCATGTATGATATTTAAAAGTATAAAATGAAAATTGTAAATCTGCTTCATATTCAAAAACATATTAGCCTGAAATAGGAATAGGTGTAAGTTTTGTTTGTCAATTTTTCCACCTCTTTTCATGATTTTGTATGTAATACAACCCCTCACCCATTGAATTTTTTGTTGAATAGTTAGAATATGGTTCACAAAGAATATTTCAGCAACAATATTTGTGGGTGAAGGATGTCAATTTTTCAGAAAACCGTCATAAATTTGCAGAAATCGGCTAAAAATCAAGTTCTTACAAAACCCCTTTCATTACGTCAGAACAAGTAACACTGATGAAACCCCCGCCTAAATATTTCAGTTAACAGGAAGTTGTTGAATGATGAATCTGATTACCCATCATACAGTATAGCCGATTTTTATAAACCCTGAAACCAAATTTCAGAAATCCTTGTCAAGAAGTTCCTGAGAAAAATGCGATGAAAATATTCATAGGAAAGACAGACGGACTGACTGATGGATGGATGGATGGATGGATGGATGGATGGATGGAGGGAGGGAGGGAGGGACGGACGGACGGACGGACGGACGGACGGACGGACAGACAGACAGACAGACAGACAGACAGACAGACAGACAGACAGACAGACAGACAGACAGACAGACAGACAGACAGACAGACAGACAGACAGACAGACAGACAGACAGACAGACAGACAGACAGACAGACAGACAGACAGACAGACAGACAGACAGACAGACAGACAGACAGACAGAGTTAAAATAGTATGCCCCACTTTTTTTTAAAGCAGGGGTATAATGACATCAGTTATGACACAATTGGTAAAAATATGTTTTTAACTGAAACAATTGGACATTTTAGCATATGTTTATATCAAGTTTACACTACATTATAATAGTGAAAAAAAAATAACTGTTTAAGTCCAAAATTATGAGTGAATAGAACAACTTCTTTGTGCAAGATGACAATTTTGAAGAAGTCTTAATTGCAGGAAAACAAGTCAGATTTTGCTATGAATGTGTCTTTGCCCCTTTTTCAGTTATAATCATATAACCAAAGCAATATTTGAATCTGGAATAAAGTACTACTGACCTTGTATTGTATAGAACAGTTAGATGGTAGGTCATTGTGTGGAGAGTTACTGACCTTGTATTGTATAGAACAGTTAGATGGTAGGTCATTGCCTGAAGCACCATGTTCTCTCCATGTCTCTACCAACAAATCTTCATGTAAAGCAGTGGACAGTAGACCATCATATAAATCTGTAATATAATGCCATTTCAAGATATACAAAAAGCAATTGTTTTTAAATGTAGAGTTATAATTTTTTCTTTTTGCAATTCAAACATTGCATACTTAGTAATGTCATGTTATGCCTATATACTAATTACAATGTAAAACAAGCCTTTGTATTGAAATTTTACAACATGAATTTATGTCCTTTACATGAAAACCATATACCAACAAAACTCATCAATAATAACACTGTTTATGTCATGTATTATAATAAAAAGGTTTTAATATTCTGAAATAAAATTGAGAATGGAAATGGGGAATGTGCCAAAGAGACAACAACCCGACCATAGAGCAGATCAGAGCAGACAACAGCAGAAGGTCACCAACAGGTCTTCAATGCAACGAGAAATTCTCGCACCCGGAGGCGTCCTTCAGCTGGCCCCTAAACAAATATATACTGGTTCAGTGATAATGAACACCATACTAAACTCCAAATTGTAAACAAGAAACTAAAAGTTAAAATGATACAAGACTAACAAAGGCCAGAGGCTCCTGACTTGGGACAGGCGCAAAAATGCGACGGGGTTAAACATGTTTGTGAGATCTCAACCCTCCCCTATACCTCTAGCCAATGCAGAAAAGTAAACGCATAACAATACGCACATTAAAATTCAGTTCAAACAATCAAAAATTTGTAAGGGTTCCTCGGAACCCAGTATCTCGCCTACTTTTGCTGTAAATTGCAGGATCAACAAAAATGAGGGAAAAAATCAATAAAAATATTCCACTTGATACCATGTTTGGATTGTAGGAAGCCTCTGTCCAAGTTTGGGAAAAAAATCCTGGATAGTTTATGAATCTAATAAATGTTTTAAAAACTTTAACTGCAGACTGGATGTAATGTTAACTGGAAGAAAAACTAAGTCCATTTATAAGTAAAATACAGATACACAGGTACAAAATATTAACAAAATTTCCTTCTAGATACTAGCTTTTGATCATAAACAAGCTTCTGTCTTAGTTTGGTACAAATAAAAAATAGTATAAGAAAGTTATCAAAATTTTAAAAAATTTAACCACAGAGTGAATGTGTTGTTTCCTGGCAGAAAAAAAGTCCATTTTAAGTAAAATATGGAAAAAATGGATTTGTTATTTTACAAAATTTACTTCTGGATACTATCTTATGATCATAAACAACCTTCTGTCCAAGTTTGTTACAAACCAAGGATAGTTTAAGAAAGTTATTAAAATTTAAAAAAAACTACAACCACAGAGTGATGTAATGTTTTCCTGCAGAAAAACTAAGTGCATTTAAAAGTAAAATACGGAAAAAATGGAATTTTATTTTCAAAAAATTTACTTCTGGATACTATCTTATAATCAAAAATAAGCTTCTGTCCAAGTTTGGTAGAAATCCAGGATAGTTTAAGAAAGTTATTTAAATTTTAAAAACTTTAACCACAGAGTGTATGTAATGTTTTCCCGCAGAAAAACTAAGTCCATTTATAAGTAAAATACAGAAAAAATGGAATTTTATTTTCACAAAATTTACTTCTGGATACTATCTTATGATCATAAACAAGCTTCTGTCCAAGTTTGGTAGAAATCCAGTATGGTTTAAGAAAGTTTTTAAAATTTCAAAAACTTTAACCACAGAGTGAATATTTGTGGACGCCGCCGCCGACGACACTGACAACGACGGAATGTAGGATCGCTTAGTCTCGCTTTTTCGACTAAAGTCGAAGGCTCAACAATAAATGAAATATCTGAATTATTATAAATTCTGAGAGGTCAAATAAGAGCTTTTATTGTACAGTGACATATCATTTTTCTTTGAATTAATGAAAAAGTGAGTGTGCAACATTCTGTGATACTGTACTAGTGTTTGAGTGACATAAATATGCTTCATTTGGTCTATGGTGTCAATCATACCACATCTTCATAGTTTTATATTCATTAGGATTTCAAGTTTTGCTATACAACCAAAAGGATATTGAATGATTTTCTGTCAAAATTACCCCTGAGCTCTTATAATATATGTAGGACTCTAAAGTGCGATGGGGACGCTAAAGTGCGATGGTCACGCTAAAGTGCGATGGTATGCGCTAAAGTGCGATGCATCCCCACGCTAAAGTGCGATGGTCCGCGAAAGTATAGACGTAAGAAACGTAGTTTGATTATGACGTTATCAGTCGTTTATACAAACCAAAAATGAACATGCCGGAAGATGGATTCAGAACATTTTATTAACAATTTATACAATAAATGTCCATGACTTTAATACTAGTAATTGATTTAAACTTAATCGTTCTTTGTCGGCTGTAGCGCAATGTTTATTTTTTTTGAGTGCTGGAAGGACTTGTATTCTGTAGTCAACAAATTTACTAAATACATACAAAACAGTATACGCATACTTATCCTGCTTCTATTAGAAGCAAACAGATACATTTGAAGCATTGTTTATGTGACAGTTTACTCTGTGATCCTCGTTAAAATGCTGTCGATACGTCTGACGTTAAAATAGACATACATGTTTTCATGTGTGAATTATAAATTTTCTGCATTTGTTCGTACTGTACATTGTAGGAAAATAAAACATGTATTTGTTCTCACTAAGAAAAAGGAGAAAGCTAGGCGAACATTGCCTTTCTTTCGCATTTGACATGATTAAAAGCTTATATAAATAAAGAATAAATGTTGCATATTCCGACAATGAACGAATTTTATATTTATAATTTTTGAATGACGACTGTAAGGGAGGTTGTAACATTGATGTGAACGACAATATATACCAATTATCCAAATATTCAATACCATGAATACGCTCCAAATTGTTAAAAATTCATTTTACATGAAATTTAATATTTTGCGACACATAAATTAGCACAAAAAATCTGCTTGTAACAAAATTAATGCAATAACCTGATATTATCATTTCTACAATCTTTGTTACTCTATTTTATAATTTAAAGGATTATTACTTCATTGGTATATTATCTGTTGTCTAGAACATAGTCAACAATCACTTTTAAGTACTTTCTGTCAAAAATATTTATCATTATTACCCAGAATGCATTAGATTCTGAACCCGTTCAATTGAGTACTGAAATAAAATATGCTTCACAAACCTCTATGGAAATCTGTAAACTTTTCATAACTCATGAACTTGTTATGTCCCTTAGATACAATCTGTGTAACGTTGTACCATGGTGGATCCATCACATGATGTTGTTTAGGACCAAGGATCATGTTAGATAACACTGGATTGTCAGCACTAAACACGCCGGGTAAAGACGTGTCATATATCTTAGGATAGGTATACATGAACACAGAACCTTCAAACATACAATAGAACATATTCTGATTATTAAATCTTCTCATAAGAAAATAATAAATGCTTATGCTGAGGATAAATTATGCAGGAGTTTATCACCCCTTGGTTACTTATTTCTTTGTTTAAATACTGTTAACACAATTGGATATGTCACTCATGTGTGTAATTTACTAGTATGATGCAAATTGTGAAATCAAAATGGCAAAACATTAAAATGAATTTTTGGTTCCCCTTAAACTGACCTATTCAAAAACTCATTCATTGTTGACTATGTGATTGCCAAAGAACAGCACACCTTCAAGTCTTGCCTCCACTACTTTGTAGAGTCAAGACATAAAATTATGCTTTCTGTCTTTCCATAAATGGATTGCTGTATTCATTCTCTTATAATTTTATATCTTAATTTTAGTTTTTTTTTTAATTTGTAAAAGTTTTCAAAGCTGACTATATAGTATGGGTTTTGCTCATTGTTGAAAGTCCTAAGCTGACCAATAGTTGTTTGAATCCACATTTATTAAACTCTCTGGATAGTGTTATCCTCATAGGTAGTATTATCTCTTAATGTCATATTTGATGTTACATATCTGTTTTTCATCTTTATTTGGTACAAAAACTAGGCTGTTAGTTTTCTTGTTTGAATTGTTTTACATTTGTTATTGGCTTTGCTCATCGCTGAAGGCCGTACAGTGACCGATAGTTGATACTTTCTGTGTCATTTGGTCTCTTGTGAAGCGTTCTCATTAACAATTATTATACCTTATCTTCTTTTTTATAATGATATAACTCACTATTTCATGGTTGTAGGAAGCAAATGTAAGTATTAAAATTGAATGTTTTAATTTATAATTCATCAGGCTTGTAAAAGCGTTGATTGTGTCCACAATTTTAATATGATGGGCTTCCATGCTTCATCTTCTTACCTATATTCATAAACAATGTGCTTCTGTCAACACTTCTTCACCCAAATAAATGTTAAAATGTAGCATTCAATTTCTAAATATGATTAAAGAAAACTTTAATACCTTACCCATTCTGTCCATCATATCATAGTTCATGGAAATACAGAGAAACGTCTGACCAAATGTACAGGCCGACTTAGGCCAGGAATATCCATCTGACTTCATTGGTGGAAATTCTGGTGTACTGTGTACCAACCAAAACCACCTGTCTTATCAAATGCTACTGTCCCTGCAGAAAGAAAATAAAAGATCATGGCACACAAGAAAACTAAAAGTAATGTTTTCTTGTGTTTTTCTTAAATTTTCTGCAATGACTTAAATTATAGGGTCTTGTACAATACCTTCACCATAAACATTATATATATATTCATCCCCATATTGTTAAAGGAATTTTTTATTACATCTTGGGATATTTGTTCACAATCTTTATGAAATGTATGACAGTTTAGTTTACCTAAAAAGAATTAATTAATCCTTTTTTGTTTATTTTCCTTACCAAAGCAAAAGATCTTAATATAAAACCTGCAGTTGGCCTGCATTCAAAACTCCCCCATCAAGCAAAGCAAAGATGTTTCAATTTCACCTAACAGTCACGTTTAATGGTCTGGGAAGTGGTATCGTGAGGGATTTGTGAAAAAAAAAAGACTGTAAGAAATTATACTAAAACAGAGACATAATAAATGTATAGAATTTAATGTGACTACCATCTTCCAATGTTTTATTCAACAAGTACAATTTTTACCTTTAGAATGTCCATGGTTTAGACTAGGGCTCTTCTTTGGTGGCTGATCATTGTACATTATGTAGGCCATGGTGGTCTGAAATTAAAAAATAGTAAAAATCTGATATTGATTTTTTACAATGATTTACAACCTGGGCCCAAACTTTTAGTATACAAACTATCCTGTTATACCAGCTTTATACTTGAATTTTAACCAACTTAGCAATCAAGGGTAATGAAGGCTTTCTTTATTTCTTTCTTGTCAACCAATAGTATCAGCTTCATTCAAATCCGAAAAGATATGAAAGATCACACAGAAACAAAGTATAAAATCATATAAACTTAACATTATCAATGATTCATGAAAATGAACTCATGGTCAGTTGAAGCATGCAACTCAGACATGTACACCTTACAGTCATGACATACACTTAATAAAGTGGTCCTATCACTTATAGTACATATAGTACCTCAGAAACAGATCAAACCAACAAATCTTAACATTGACCAAACAACCATGAAAATGAGGTCAAGGTTATATGAACACTGCCAGAGAGACATGAACACATTACAATCCTTCCATACACCAAATAAAGTTGACCTATTGTTTAAATTTACTCATAAACTGACATCACTGTTAACATAAAAAAATATCATTGACCAATGAACCATGAAATTGAGGTCAAGGTCATATGATACTTGCCAGACAGACATGTACACCTTACAATAATCTAATATACCAAATAAAGTTGATTTACTGCATACAGTATCAGAGAAAAGAACCTAACCATGTTCCAATAAGGAACTACATAACATAGCAAATATCATCATGGTCATACAACTGTATGTCCTAATTCTGGTATCCATCTATTATATCTGTTTTTCATTTATTGCTGTCAAAAATCAGGCTGTTGATTTTTTCATCTGAATCATTTGACATTTTGTTATACATGCATTGGGCCTTTTACAGCTGACAATGTGGTCTTGAGAAGATAATACTATAGATGTTGGGCCTTTTACAGCTGTCAATGTGGTCTTTAGAAGATAATACTAGTATAGATGTTGGGCCTTTTACAGAGCTCTGACAATGTGGTCTTTAGAAGATAATACTATAGATGACTGGGCTTTTTACAGCTGACAATGTGGTCTTTAGATAAGATAAGATAAGATATTTTATTTCCAATTATGGGCCCCAAAGGGCATAAACATTACAACATCAATAATTTTTTCATAATACAATACAAACAATGAGATAAAAAAAAAAAAAAAAGTTAAACGAGAACTATTTAAGTTCTTAAAGAATACGTAGATAAAGAATCTATAGTATGTTGTTTTTTTTTTAATACTAATGCATTTTATTGCAAGTGTGGTTGATATAGATAACAAACAAGCAGCCCAAAAAGAAAAAAAGAAAAATAGATATCCACATATGTATAGTACACAAAAAGTTGGATCAATTAAATATATAATAATTAGCCAAAAAGAAAGTAGAAATTAAACATGTCCATGACTCATCCTGTGTCAGCAGCAAATAGGAAAGCATTATGGTTTCCTAAAGGCAGCCGACACCAGGGGGCGATACCTTATGGGCCATAGGCATGTAAAATGTGTGTAAATGTCTCTTTCCTACCTGTATCAAAAGCAAACAAGGAAGCATCATAGGTAACTTGAATGCAGTTGATACCAGGGGACGATGCCTCAAGGATATAAGAGAACATTTGAATAAATAATATATCTTAACAATTATTTTTTTTTTTTAATCGGCTAGTATGTTTGTGATATTCAGATGAATATAATTTTCTATGTCCAATCAAATGTATATACACACATAGATTTCCTTTAACTAATCTTCACTAAGGAAGATGTTTGTATATAAAATTACATATTATTTTAAGTAACTCAACATTTTCTACACTAAATAACCAGATAATTTTGCTTTGACTGTTCATATGATTAAAATAAGAATTATATTGTGCAATACTAGCTACCATACAATTTCTATCATCCTCAAATTTGTTACAATCAAATAGAAAATGAGCCTCATCTTCGACAGTATTGGAAGAACATTTATTACATATTCTGTTAATTCGGGGAATACCCTGATATCTACCTAATTCTATTTGTAATCTATGAGAAGATACACGTAATTTAGTAAAACTTCTTCTAAGTTCAAAATTCTTGATCAATGTTAGATATTTTTCAAAACCAAAATTTGTTTTATATAAAAGGTAGGTTTTCAGTTTACTGTCTGAAAATTTATCTATTTGTTTTTTCCAACAGCTAATAAACAATATTGATAGCTTGGTTTGTATATATTTCTTAAATTTGTATAAGGATTCACAAAATGGAGCATTTATGGCATTTGTATAGTCAATACCAAGTATTTTAAAAACAACATTTATTGAACCATACCATGATGTTATATTCATGTGATGTAGTGTCTTTGATTGTGTATATGCCTCTTTTAATAGAGGAAAATTATTACCTAAATTCTCTAATCTATACCAGTACAATAACATTCCTTTTATAATATTAAAATATATTGGAAATCTTCCAAGTTCAGATAACACTGCAGCATTTGTTGTTTTCTTGTGTACCCCAAGTATAAATTTACAAAATTTTATATGAAGTTTCTCACAGGGTAAACCTGAATATAATTTTTCAAAAGATATATCTTCCTTCTTACATTTAGAGGAAAGAGAATTAAACATCCCCCATATTTCGCTACCATATAATAAAATAGGTTTTACAGTGTGGTCAAAAACATGAATACTTGTTTTTACATCAGGATTAAGTGATAAAAGATCTTTCCTTAATTTGAAATGAGCTTTCAGGGATTTTTTGTATAGTTCATTTTGAGCATAACTGAATGAACCAGATGAGCTTAAATATAAACCTAGGTATTTGTATTTTGAAACACATTCCAGATTTATATTCTGAAATGTGAATATCTGTTTTACATGTCTGCCTGCCTTGTTGAAAATCAGCACCTTTGTCTTATTAGTATTCACATTGAGACACCAATCTTTGCAAAATTTATCAAGCATTCCCAGCTTTTCTCGTAGTCCTTCAGCTGATGTAGATAATAAAACAATATCATCAGCATACATTAAACAATGTAGATCTTTGTCATTGACATTAACTGGGTCTCTAGTATCTGACAAATATCTGGGCAAATCATTTATGAATATCTTGAATAAATTCGGACTGAGGTTGTCACCTTGTTTGACTCCAATATCTAATGGGAAAAAATCACTTACTTGATTTTGAATTTTGACACATGATTTGCTAATTTCATACATACTTTTAATAATGTTATAAAAATAAGACCCAGCCCCAATATCTAGTAGTTTAATCTTGATCCCTGTATGTATAACAGTATCAAAAGCCTTCTGAAAATCAACAAAACAGGCAAACAGTCTACCTTCTTTTGAATTACAGTATTTGTTAATAAGACAGTTTAAAATAAACATATGATCTGCAGTTCTGGCTTTCCTTGTGAATCCAATTTGACTATCATGTATAATATTATGTTCCTGAAGAAATTTGTCCAGTCTTAGACTTAATATTCTATTAAAAAGCTTTCCAATTGCACTTGTTATTGTTATTCCTCTATAATTGTTAGGGTCACTTGTATCGTTGCTTTTAAAAATTGGTGTAATATAACCTTCAGCCCAAGATGTTGGGTATATACCTGAAGACAGACAAGTATTAAACATCTGTTGAAAACTTTAGAAGATAATACTATATATGATTATACCTTGTTGTCATAAATCTGTTGAAGGGTGTTGTATACTGCATGACCGGTTTCATCCATGCCTTTCTCAGATAAAACCAGTGATGGATTATTTTGGTCCATATAATAAAATCCTCTGCCTTCATGGAGGACTGGAGTTTTACCATGTCTCAATTCTGGTAACTTGTAAATAGCAAACCTTAAATAGAATTTGTACATGGAACATAGAAATCATTAAATCTGTCAACGGATAATTGTGGGTATAATAAGGGATCTTTGTAGAACACAAGAATGTGATTTTTTTTATATCTAATCCTGATGCATCTATAGATATATATTAAATCAGAATATAACATAGCAAAAAAAAAACACCTTTATCATCCTCATGATCAGGGTAATGTTGTCAAAAGTGTGAAATTATTTTCTGTAAAAAAAATAATAAAAAAGGCACACCTTTGCCTAAGATGAAAATTGGCCAGGATGTCAATGAGGACTTTTAGATACACATACTTTTGGACTGCATGTGTTGCTGATCATTTTTGCAACTTACATAATCAACTTTTTCTGGATAACAACCAAAATTACTAAAAACAATAAAAAGCAACATTTTAGGGGCAATAACTCTAAAACGTTTGTCAAATTTTAATGCTAGATTGATTTTGTCATGCTGATCATTTTAGCAGTTTACACTTTTAACCTAGCTCCTATAATTTTAATATATCAGCAAATAATTAGAATACTGTATAATCCAGGGGCAATTAAAACATTAATAGTCCTGGTATATAGTTTGAAAACTTTTCAGGGTGAATAAATCTTGTGTACCATTTTGCACTTTAAACTTTTAACCCAGCTATTACACTTTACCTACATCACATATAGCTCCTATAGTTTTATTATAATATCCTACAACTGCTAAACATTAGAAAAATGTTTATATTGATGTGCAATAACTCCAAAAGATTTTTCTCTAATTTCTATAGTTGATACATCTTGTATTGTAGATCAATTTTTCTATGATTACTTTTATCCTAGCTGTTTAAATCACTGTCAAGGAGGGTGATGGTTGGTAATTAGGGAGGGGCAACTCTGTTCAAATCACTGTGAAGGAGGGTGATGGTTGGTGATTGGGGAGGGGCAACTCTGTTCAAATCACTGTGAAGGAGGGTGATGGTTGGTGATTAGGGAGGGGCAACTCTGTTCAAATCAATTTAAAGGAGGGTAATTGTTGGTGATTTGTGAAGAACAACTCTCTCTCTATATATATATCTGTCAAACAGCCCTTTGATAACAGGGTGATTAGGGAATGACAAGTCTGTTCAAATCACTGTGAAGGAGCAGTGGCGGATCATGGGGGGTTCCCGGGGTTGGAACCCCCCCTTTTTTTTGGCCGATCAATGCATTTGAATGGGAGCATATAGTTGGAACCCCCCTTTACTCTGGGTTGGGAACCCCCCATTTTTAAAATGGCTGGATCCGCCACTGAGGAGGTTGATGATTGGTGATATGGGGGACACCTCTGTACAAATCACTGTTAAGGAGGGTAATGGTTTGTGATTTGGGAGGGACACCTCTCAGTACAAATCACTGTGAAGGAGGGTAATGGTTTGTATTTGGGAGGGACACCTCTCTGTTCAAATTGGTTGATTTAGATTGCCATTCTGTAATATTTTTTTATTAATGGATAACATAATGACATGATTGTCTCCCAGCTCAGTCTATAGTCACTCAGTTATGTTAAAATAAGAAAAAAAGCTATTTTTCTTTTAAAAAAAATTGATGGGACACTTTCCTTGATTAATTGGATAAGATCTGGGCCATACTACATAAGCTAATGGCTAATCAAGAAAGTCTAATGAATAACTACATATATGCATCACAAGAAGATGTGTCATACTAGCTCATAGTTCACTTCAGACCAGTTGTTAGAATGGAGGTTTGCAAAGCTAAAATAAAACTAATAGATACTTAATTATCAAAATTCACTTACCAATCAACTGGCGATCCATTCTTTGAAAGACATTGCATGCAATAACAAATTTCAATAAGTATGGATAATATTAAACTGTTAAAAATAAGCTTCCTACTTCCCGCCATTGTGAAAGTAAATTCGGAAGTCACGTGTATTTTCTACTTTCACTTTCTATTGGCCTCGAAGTTCGAAGTTAGATTTATCAAATAGAGTTATCCCTCTTTGTACATATTCATTGCGATATAGTTTTGAAAAAAGTAAAATCACTTGTATGGCATTCGCATCAAATTCCATTATTATGACAACGATTCGGGAACATTGTAAACAGAGAATTGATCAAAGTTTTGAATTATAAAATTAACAAAATTGGCGTAGCATTAAGTGTCTGTGTTTATTGCTAATTTAAGTATTGTAGATAATGTATTATCATTTTTAAGATATTCTTTCATTACTCCACTACAAACTCCTCAGAGTCTGCATTGACCAGTTTTTGTGCTCGACCAGTAAAATCGAGCACACATTTTACTCGACTAGTCTCGACATTGTCTCGACTGTACTTAACTGTACTTAAGTGTACTCGACTAGGTCTCGACTTTACTTAATTAGTCTGATTCAGTACTTGATGATCTTTGTGTAGTCTGAAATGGTCTTGACCAAGGCTCGACCTGTCTCAACCTGTCTTGACTAGTCTCGACCTGTCTCGACTCAGTCTCAACCAGTTTCGACCTGTCTCGACTAGTCTTGACCTTCAAATTTAGTTTTGACTGGTGTAAATCAGCCCATCTAACTAAATTAAATATTGATCTTAAAAAATTCAAACTTATTAGGTAGTTTGATTTATTGCTGTGAAATGAAAGAATTTAATTTTACAATATGTAAAAAAAAAATTATTATATAAAAATTCAGATAGTACACTTTAATTTTTTTAATAACTTTTTCAAATCAACTTGGATTTGCATCAAACTATGCAGCTATCTTACATATATATCAAGCTTACTGAATCCCATTTCATTTAGTTTTTTGTTGTATTGCTGTAAAATTTAAGAATTAAAGTAATCTTGGTATAAAAAGCTAGGATTTGCAATTCGTACAAAACAGAGATAGTACACTTTAATTTTTTTAATAACTTTTTCAAATCAACTTGGATTTTCATCAAACTATGCAGCTATCTTACATATATATCAAGCTTACTGAATCCCATTTCATTTAGTTTTTTGTTGTATTGCTGTAAAATTTAAGAATTAAATTAATCTAGGTCAAAAAAGCTAGAATTTGCAGTTCGAAACAAAATAGAGATAGTACACTTTAAGCTTTTTAATAACTTTTTCAAATCAACTTGGATTTTATTAAAACTATATAGCTACCTTGGTGATCTTACTAAATCCCAGGTTGTTATGAAGTTTTAAAATATATTTTTGTCAAATTTAATGACATGACACTATACATGATTTAATTACATCAGTACACGTGAGTTTTACAGGTAAAAAGAAAGCCCTACTTTTCTTAAACTCGTGTATTACTTATCTAGTGAATTAAAAGCCCTGCGATTTAGATTTAACAGGATGTTGCAACTTTGAATAAATGTTATTTAGAATTTAAAACTCTCTGGTAGATGTGATCTTTTTAATAAGTTTGCCCCAAGCAGAAGGTATTGCTTTATAAATCACCACAAATCAGAAGAACTATTTTAATAATTTCTAATGTTTCATCCCTTTTTGATATATTTATATAGTGTATATCAAAAGGAATAAAACATTAAAGGAATTATATTAATATTTTATGTATACTTTTTCCCAAATTATGAGAAAAGATATATTTCTAATATCGTAGCTTTTTGACCTAGGTTAATTAAATTCTTAAATTTGACAGAAATACACCAAACAAAATAACAACCTATGATTCAGTAAGATCAATATATTGCAAAGATATTTGTAGAGTTTGATGAAAATCTAAGTTGATTTGAAAAAGTTATGAAAGAAATTAAAGTGTACCATCTCTATTTTGTCAAAACTGCAAATCCTAGCTTTTTTTACCTAGATTAAATTAATTCTTAAATTTGACAGCAATACAACAAACTTTATAACAACCTGGGATTCAGTAAGAAGAATACATCACCAAGGTAGCTATATAGTTTCAATAAAATCCAAGTTGAATTTAAAAAGTTATAAAAAAAATTAAAGTGTACTATCTCTATTTTGTTCGAACTGCAAATTCTAGCTTTTTTGACCTAGATTAATTTAATTCTTAAATTTGACAGCAATACAACAAAAAACAAAATGACCTGGGATTTAGTAAGCTTAGTATACATTTAAGATAGCTGCATAGTTTGATGAAAATCCAAGTTGATTTGAAAAAGTTATTAAAAAAATTAAAGTGTACTATCTCTATTTTGTCCGAATTGCAAATCCTAGCTTTTTTTACCAAGATTACTTTAATTCATAAATTTTACAGCAATGCAACAAAAAACTAAATGAAATGGGATTCAGTAAGCTTGATATATATGTAAGATAGCTGCATAGTTTGATGCAAATCCAAATTGATTTGAAAATGTTATTAAAAAAATTAAAGTGTACTATCTCTATTTTGTCCGAATTGCAAATCCTAGCTTTTTATACCAAGATTACTTTAATTCTTAAATTTTAAAGCAATACAACAAAAAACTAAATGAAATGGGATTCAGTAAGCTTGATATATATGTAAGATAGCTGCATAGTTTGATGCAAATCCAAGTTGATTTGAAAAAGTTATTAAAAAAAATAAAGTGTACTATCTCTATTTTGTCCGAATTGCAAATCCTAGCTTTTTATACCAAGATTACTTTAATTCTTAAATTTTACAGCAATACAACAAAACACTAAATGAAATGGGATTCAGTAAGCTTGATATATATGTAAGATAGCTGCATAGTTTGATGAATATCCAAGTTGATTTGAAAAAGTTATTTAAAAAATTAAAGTGTACTATCTCTATTTTGTTCGAATTGCAAATCCTAGCTTTTTTTTACAAAAATTACTTTAATTCTTAAATTTTACAGCAATACAACAAAAAAATAAATGAAATGGGATTCAGTAAGCTTGATATATATCTAAGATATCTGCATAGTTTGATGAAAATCCAAGTTGATTTGAAAAAGTTATAAAAAAAATTAAAGATGCCTATCTGAATTTTTATATAATAATTTTTTTTTTACATATTGTAAAATTAAATTCTTTCATTTCACAGCAATAAATCAAACTACCTAATAAGCTTGAATTTTTTAAGATCAATATTTAATTTAGTTAGATGGGCTGATTTACACCAGTCAAAACTAAATTTGAAGGTCAAGACTAGTCGAGACAGGTCGAGACTGGTTGAGACTGAGTCGAGACTAGTCGAGACAGGTCGAGACTAGTCAAGACAGGTCGAGACAGGTCGAGCCTTGGTCAAGACCATTTCAGACTACACAAAGATCATCAAGTACTGAATCAGACTAATTAAGTAAAGTCGAGACCTAGTCGAGTACACTTAAGTACAGTTAGTACAGTCGAGACAATGTCGAGACTAGTCGAGTAAAATGTGTGCTCGATTTTACTGGTCGAGCACAAAAACTGGTCAATTCAGACTCTGAGGAGTTTATAGTGCTCGTTTTAGAAAAGCTCGTGTATGTTTCATGTCTATACTAGATTAACTGATTGTATGTTTTATTAAATTAGGAGGTCGGACTGAAATAAAGTATAATTTGTTTTGCCTCCCAATTCAATAAACTGTCTGTGATTATAAACATTATTTAGTCAATGAATGTAAATTTTTTAAAACATTACAACGAGATGGTTTTCGAATAATTATCTGTCTTCAATCTACTCAGATTATCATTTCGGAATCCTGCTGTCAGTTTCCTACTCTCTAAATAGAGAAAAGTTTTGCAAAAAGGTTTGTGGAAGATTATACAAAAAAATTAGTAAAACATTTTAATCAATTCATAAAGAACATCTTTAATGTGACTTAATTTCCTATCTATGACCTTTTTTCCTGTGACTCCTTCCTGTGTCCGTTTAAAAGTGACTGTTTTAGAATGACGTATTTACTGATACTAATCTAAATATGAATTCAACACTCTGTATTTGACACTGATCAGTTTGAGTTAAAGTTTGTTTTTAAATCTGTTCTTTTGTAATGAAATCTGTTAAAAAAAACACAGAGATAGACGACATGTGCGTTTTTCCTCCACTTATTCCAAGCATTTACATTTCTGCTTATTAATTTTCCAAAAAGTTAAATAGGCTATACCAAGTATTTGAGTATCATTGGCTATACCCTTATGATTGTGATTATCAATAAAACTTTTACATAGTAAACGAAGCTGTTTGCATTTTTATCTTACTAAGTCCAAAGGTTGTAGGATATAAACTCTAGGTCCCCTCACGCCTTCAATAATGACCAAAACCCATACCGCATAATAACCTATGTAAATTAAAATTCAAATATAATAATCAACGAATTGATTCATTCTAAACAAAAACGGAAAAACAGACAGCAATCTACAACAACCACTGAAATACATGCTTCTGACTTGGGACAAGCACATGACGAATGTGACGGTTTATATTTGTACTCTTATATTGGTGCTCCGTGTCTTTTGTGTTATGCAAATATACTTTTACATTGAGCCAATACTTTTTTGTATCTTGCACCACTGTCAGACCCTGGTTAGGGGTTGAGGGGGGGTGAGCGCCAACATTATTAATCCCGCACTATTCTTAATTTTCATGTCCAAAGTAAAGAGCCTTCACGGTAGTTTAGTGGTTGTCTATCATATTTGATTTTCGTAAGGTGTTGGTTTTTTGAGTGTTTTTTTTAATTCGGGCGGTAATTTTCTCTTTTGAATTATTTCACATTTTTCATTTATAGCAGACTATACCAGGATTATTCTCATTATCAAAGGCCATATAATAGCATATACTGCTTATATTCAATCAATTTGAACTCTGATGGCCACGATGTGAGTTTTAGACATTCTCCTTTTATAAATACTAGTAAAAAGATAGGATTACTTCAATCAAACAGCTACCCATCGACGAAAAAGCATATTGATAAAAGTATAATTTGTATAACACGCACCCGTGCGAATTCATTTAGTTACTTCAATAATCAATAAATATATTTAACAAAAAATGCGCGTGTATGCAAACATAGTTGAACCATTGTACAAGTCAGTATAATTTACTATTGAAAGTCATATGCCAGAGACATATATATGTCTCTGTATACGCTGATCAAAGATTATAGAGAGTGCCATTGTATTTGAATGCAACCAACGAAAAGCGAGATTCTTGCGTCCGAAATCGACCTGCATGCAGTTATTGTACATAATCAATTCTCGTATTAACAAAGTTAAAACATGACACTGACAACTAAATGATGCTCCCCGAACTGCATACTCATTAACAAAATGCATTTTAATTTCAAGGGTTCAAAAAACAAGTTTGCTTGGCGGGACACATAGACATTTATTACTATTGCTAATGTTTTACCAGTCTTAACGTGTTACAACACATAGTGGAAAACCAGAACAAAAAGTAACGTTAAACAGAAGATTTTTAGTAACAGTTACCTTGACCTTCAACCCATTGACTATTTCCCTTTCCTTATATCTTCCCTCTGTATAGTACATCAAATTGCATTTAAATGAAGCAAGGGAAACTAAAAAAAAACACCTATATACCATATTCATAATATTTTCTTTTTATTTCCAGTAACAGTGATCTTAACATTTGACCTATTGACCACAAACAATCATTCGTCCTCTTACTTTTCCCCCCATCTGAATAAGTATGAAGTTCATTTTAATAAAACGAGTGAAAATCACGTTATCATCCGTTAAACGTTTTTTTTCACCTTTCTTTTTATTTTTTTTTTATTAACAATGACCTTTCCATATATCTTCCATCTGTACATGTTTCTTTCCAAATCAGCGAGAGATTCTCAAATTATCATCTATAAACCATTTGTTTCGGATTTCCGGACAGAAGAAAAGACGGAAAAATTTAAATGTTTACTATATGTCCTATATTTCCTTCTATAATCTTAGTTTTAAAAGGAGCTGTTGAGTATATGTCAATAAGACAGAAACAAAACGACACATTGTTTAGGGACCAGCTGAAGAACGCTTCCGGTGCGGGAGTTTCTCGCTGCATTGACGACCCATTGGTGGCCTTTGGCTGTTCCCTATGGTCGGGTTGTTGTCTCTTTGACACATTCCCCATTTACATTCTCAATTTTACAAATCAACAAAAGTCAACTAGACACATCATAGGCCCAACGATTTGTTCCAGTTTCTATAATAGTAGTTTCGTTTACTTATAAAACCATACATTGACAAAACAAAAGATGCAGAAATAAATCGAACATAATTCGGCAATACATCGATATGGATCAGGTAGGACCAAAAGAACAAATAAGACCACTTTGATAGACATTTAATTCCTCCAGTGCACGCGTTGTAAGGCTATAATTAGCTCTTCATCCATTCAAAGGACTACACGTATCATAGTCTGTGACGAGATTAACGAAAGCTGTCCATACATGGCTGTTCTGGAAACAAACCTGACCACCTCCTCGTTTGAACTGGGTATCCTGAAATTTAAAAGACTAACGTAAAGCGGTAGTTGGTATCTTCATAAAACCTACATCCTGAAGTCTTGGATAAAAACTTTATGCAAAATTGACACTGAAGACTGTATGACCAAAAGCCAATGTGCTTTACATTCCCTTAACATGCATTCCATTCGCGATTATCCCTGCAATTCAAATCAATTTGTGTACGTGTGTGTGTTGTTACAGCAGGATGCCTAGTGTACTAATATAATATACTTGGAACGCCCTTGTAATACTGCTCGCTGTAACTTAGTTGTCAGTTTATTTTCGATTTATGAGGTTGACTGTCCCTCTGGTATCTTTCGTCCCTCTTTTAAATGAGCCACTGAATTCCAAGTATCTAAACCAGTACTTGTATCCTGAAGTTATTTGCTAATAATACAGCTTTGACAAAGAAACCTTTACTAAATAAAAGTTTGAAATACTCAATTCTATTAAACTAGAACACACCCGTGATATCACGGGTCCGTGACTGAATTAAAGTATATAACTATGCGCAAGCCTTATTTTAGTATTAGTACTAGAACACACCCGCGAAATCGCGGGCATATGCAGCTTGTAGACTGTTGTAGGATGATTTTTTGTAAAATATATTATGTATGGAGAATTTCATAAAAGGTATCAAAAGCCCTCTCCCTTTTTCCAAAGTCCGATATTTGTTTCCTTTCTGTTAAATTCAATTATTTTCGTGTCTCTGGCCTCAGACCACAATTACTCTTCTCCTTTGCTACAATGCTTCTTTTGGTAAAAGTCAAATTAAATTAACAATTTGCACCGTTTCAAACATGAAATAAATGTAACTTCTTATATATAGCCATTATTAGTCTAATAAAATATGCTTCTAGGACAATCCATCAGTGTTTTCTTTTTCTTTTGAGAGCCTTATTAACATACCAATGGTAGGATATGAATCATGTATAAATGACTAAGGTTAATTTGAGGGGTGGTCGGACGGGTCCTGATCCCGAAATCCCGGGCTTAAAACCATGAAATCCCGAGATGCAGAATTTAAAGAAATGCATATCCCGAAATTGAAAACCATATTCCCGGATCCCGTAAGGATCAATTCCCAAATCCCGAGCTTAAAAACACCCGATCCAGACGTCCCGAAAAAGGTCCTGCCTACTTCTAATCTCTACCTTACTTTCATTTTTGCTAAATCACTATTTTCCCTTTCAACAATAAATTGTTATGCCCCATTTATGGGCATTATGTTTTCTAGTCTGTACATCCGTTCGTTCGTTCGTTCGTCCGTCCGTGTCTGTCCCGCTTCAGGTTAAAGTTTTTGGTCGAGGTAGTGTTAGATGAAGTTGAGCATGTTTTACTTATTTTAATATATATGCAAGTGGTATGACCCCTTAAATAGTAAAAATTTCAAAGAAAACAGTAGACAGAATCAGGGCCGACATTCTATACTAACATACTAACATACTAACATCCTAACATAGAAAGTCCCTGATAGAATACAGACAGTCTCTATATATTAAAGTAGTATAATCGTAGTTTACATGTAGATAAACGCGAAAAATAATTGTCTTCTCTAAGGAGGTATAATAGTTGTGGTTCTTGCGATCTAAACACCATGATATGAAACGCGAAAAATAATTGTCCTCTCTAAGGAGATATAATAGTTGTGACTCTTGCGATCTAAACACCATGATATTTAGAACGCTCTGAATGGCTTAATTTTTTTCCATTTTTGTTATCCATCATACGATTGGTTGTACTTGTCTCAAATGTTTTACTTATTTTAATATATATACAACTGGTATGACCCCTTAAATAGTAAACATTTCAAAGAAAACAGTAGACAGAATACAGAGAGTCTCTATATATTAAAGTAGTATAAACGCGAAATATAATTGTCCTCTATATTAAAGGAGGTATAATAGTTGTGGTTCTTGCGATCTAAACACCATGATATGGAGTACGCTCTGATTGGCTTTTTTATTTTTCATTTTTGTTATCTATCATACGATTGGTTGTATTTGTGCATCTTTAAAACCGGAAGTCTTATCTATGACTAAAAGTCAGTCCGATGACGGAATCATATCCGGACTCCTTTTTTGTCGTTTTTCTCCCAAAATAACTCAATCTGAATAATCATAAGAATGGATGACAAATGCAACTATGCATGTTACCTATAGGACACAGAGGCATGATGATTGATTTATTGTGGAAGGAAGAGAAGCGACACCCAAAATGAGGTCTTCTCGTTTAATAGTATAGATTAGACAACAAATTTACCAGTCAGTTATAGTACAAATGACTTCCTCGTTTTTGGGGTTCTTTTTTTTTTTTTTATCTATTTAGACATGTTAAAGGTGTTAAAACATGTAACAAAGTTTCAAGCTCAGCATCGATTTTCAGTGTAAATATTCTTGGAGCCTCCGTGATTGTTTTTCAAGCTTCACCAAGTATATGTTCAGACTTCTATAGGTGGCACGGTAGTATTTCCTTGCCCATGGGGATAATAATAGCCTTTATAGAATTTTCACCACTTTCTAACACTGTTAAAAATTCTACATACACAGTAAACGGAAGTATACATTTATCCTTATATCAAAATATGAATATGAGTATGTATCATGAACGTTTACTTTTTTTGCTTTCTTTAAAATCCTAAGGCTACTTTTGCTATAAATTTAAGCCTTTTATGATGCAGTGAATACAAAATTCAAAAATATCCTCAAACATTCATTTTCACCTGTTTGCAAAATCTTTTCATATTTGTCTACACCCGATTCATCCCTCAGTTTGAGAAAGTATATTCAGTTGATACTGTATCTTTTGTCCAATCACAGTATTCAGATACATTGACTTACGAGCAACCACCTAAATTCCGGAATGCATATACTACCGTGCTACCTTAAGTCTATAACAGCTGTTATTCTTAATGAACATAAGAATACAACCATCCTTATAAAAAAAATCCCTTTTTTTATTACCTGTCTATTGATATCACCTATACAAACCCAGTTACCACCAGGTCGAGATACTGCCCATTTAGAATGATCCTTGTGGGTACTAAATTGTACAGATTCAGTATCCTTGAATGTAATCTCCTGGATATTGAATACCTGAAATCATAGTTATTGCATCATAAAAACATTGTGTCACTACGGACCATTCTTTTAATAAAAATAGTATACTATAATCATAATATTAAAGTACTGTAGTACTGAACATCGGATGACCACAAGTTCTTGTGGATGGTCCGACAAGCACTTCTCACAGAAAAAAATCACATCTCTATACCTGAAAATGAGGTCAATGTACAGACATGCAGGAATTGCGTGTACACACTCAAAACTTTTTTTACGGTTTTCATTAATATTTTCGGGTATTGAATACAACCATAGATATAAATTTAGCTGACACCTTTACATTTTTATCGCGTTTATTCATACGAAAAAATTGTTGCAATTCGTTTTATCTTTAATTTGCTGATGAGGGTAGGACCTGCATCCATATTTTGTTAGATTCTTCAGCGTTATCCTGTTTTGTGTGTACGTTAACTAGTACTAGTAATATGTTTATATTTAATGATATTAGATCATCGCGACCTAAATATAGTTGATGTCAACTATACCTTATAGCCTACTGTACAATTTGATCCGATGTCACCTCTTCCATTTTGCCAAGTTTCCACCAACAGTTCGTATTTTAGTCGAGAGGATAACCATCCATCGTATAAATCTATCAGAATACATATATATAGGTTACAACATGTCGTTATGGTTAATTCATTTTTTGTCACTTGTACACTCTGTATTCTTTTCTAAGTCTAAAAGTATTTGATATGAGATATTGTGTAGTATTTTACTTCAAAGTTTCTGCAATATAGTTATATTTTGCTTCTCAGTCTCTTTTTCTGTTCACAAGTGTTGTTTTTATGCGCAACATAGAGATTGTAGTTACACTCGATGACAAGAACTATGTAGAATGAAATACAAAACAGTGTGGCTGTGGCCATTGATTGACACATTAAAATCATTCATTGACTGGGACAATTTACGTGTTTGTCTGTAAAGACCACCGTTCACGACGTACCTACGATAGACAGTTAAACTGTGGGGTCACCAAAGGTTTCTTTACGCCTTTAATTATAAAATAATTCAAAAAAATTAATAAGGAATAACCTTTATGTTTTGATTTATATAATTGATATAAATTAAAACATCATGTTATTTCTGATTAGTTTTTCGAATTACTTTATTAAGGTGTTGAGAACCTTTGGTGACCCCATAGTTTTAGTGTCTTTAAAAAGTACATAGTGAGCAGTGGTCGTTACAAACGTTCACCTAAATTGTCCCAGTCAATGGATGAATTTAATGTGTCAATCAATGGCCACAGCCACACTGTTTTGAATTTCATTCTATCTACTTTTTTAAATGGAATGTTATAATATACTCTATTTTGGCAAAGTACAAACATGTGTTTGTATTCTACAATACCCCCATGACTACCTTGACAATAAATTTTATGTGGAATTTGAAGTATATATTATCTACACTATATGATAAAAAGACGCAGTATGATTGACAACGAGCAATTATAGATCACGGAGAGCCTTAAATAATGAGCAAATATCCACCCAAATATCAAGTATGCATCTAAAAATCATCAATATTAACTCGTTATTTGTATTTATATGGTTATCTTTTACTCTCTACTCCTAAGTATTTATATGGTTATCTTTTACTCTCTACTCCTAAGTATTTATATGGTTATCTTTTACTCTCTACTCCTAAGTATTTATATGGTTATCTTTTACTCTCTACTCCTAAGTATTTATATGGTTATCTTTACTCTCTACTCCTAAGTATTTATATGGTTATCTTTACTCTCTACTCCTAAGTATTTATATGGTTATCTTTTACTCTCTACTCCTAAGTATTTATATGGTTATCTTTTACTCTCTACTCCTAAGTATTTATATGGTTATCTTTTACTCTCTACTCCTAAGTATTTATATGGTTATCTTTACTCTCTACTCCTAAGTATTTATATGGTTATCTTTACTCTCTACTCCTAAGTATTTATATGGTTATCTTTACTCTCTACTCCTAAGTATTTATACTAGACATTTTTTTCTCTTTTTGTTTACTAGATATTTGACAAATGAACTCGGTGATACCTAGTTTATATCGAGGAATCTTTCAAGGTTCAAACAAAAGAGTTGTATCTTGTGATTTAACTATAATATTATAACCTTTGTGAAACTCCGCTGATTTGGCAAAACTTCTGAAATTATGTCTACCCTTGGATAGCAATAAAGTTTCATCAAACCAAGGTTCTTGCTTCACGCGATTTTGACGTCCAGTTAGAATGCTGACCATGTTTGGATTTTCTTGGAAGTAAGAGTTTGGAATCTGATAATCATATACAGTTGGGTATGAATACAAAAACACTGAGCCTACAATAAAAAATGTTATTTCATATCTATATATGTATACGAACCAGAAAATACCTGGTCGTTTAAAAACGACGATTCAACTCAAACAGAAAAAATGACAAAAGTCTGAAGATTTGTGCAACTATCAGTATCGTTATATAAATCTTTAAAGACGTTTCCATATTAAATTAATATATTTTGAAACAAAAAAATATGCAACTACAATTAAATTTGTGCACGAACATTAATTCCCTAAATCATAGTTAGAAGCTAAACTATAATATTCCGTTTGCTTTTATGAAGTAGAAGGGTTGAGATCTAAATATATTTTTGATTAACCCTGCCAAGTATTTCTTTGTCGGTTCATTTAAGAAATTAATGTTTTATTTAGATAAAGAATTTGATGTTTAGGTCATGCATATCTTTGAAAGTTTCTGTATGTTTAAATAAAGAAGTTGGTGTATAGGTCATGCATAGCTTTGATATTTTCTGTATGTTTACATAAAGCATTTGATGTTTAGGTCATGCATATCTTTGATAGTTACTGTATGTTTAAATAAAGAATTTGATGTTTAGGTCATGTATATCTTTGATAGTATCTGTATGTTTAAATGAAGAATTTGGTGTTTAGGTCATGCACATCTTTGGTAGTTTCTGTATGTTTAAATAAAGAATTTGATGTTTAGGTCATGCATAGCTTTGATATTTTCTGTATGTTTAAAGAAGAATTTGACGTTTAGGTCATGCATAGCTTTGATAGTATATGTATGGGTTTTTTTTATAGAAATTCTGTTTATAAAGCACAAAAATGTCAGTATTCAACTCAGAAGCTAACAAAACCTTTAAATAGGCTTATTAAGAAGGGATATAGTTACGATACTATTGTCAGGTCATTAAAGATTGCATATTTTGGCGTTAATATTGATTCACTTATAGGGTCTTTGCAACGAAACTAAACACATTTATTTAAAAAAAAAACAGTTGTTGGCATGACACGGGTTATGTTCTTCTCATACATGTTATGATGGTATGATACTAAACCCCTAACTGGCTAATTGTGCCTGATATTCATATGATGAAGACATATATTTCAATCAGTTTAATTGAAGTCTTGAGCTGGCATGTTAGTTAACTGCTAGTAGTCTGTTGTTATTTATGTATTATTTTCATTTTGTTTATTTTCTTTGGTTACATCTTCTGGCACCAGACTCGGACTTCTCTTGAACTGAATTTTAATGTGCCTCTCGTTATGCGTTTACTTTTCTACATTGGCTAGAGGTATAGGGGGAGGGTTTCATCTGATCAAGATCTCATAAACCTGTTTAACCCCGCCGCATTTTTGCGCCTGTCCCAAGTCAAGAGCCTCTGACCTTTGTTAGTCTTGTATTATTTTTTAATTTTAGTTTCTTGCGTACAATTTGGAGTTTAGTATGGCGTTTAATATCACTGATCTAGTATATATATTTGTTTAGGGTCCAGCTGAAGGACGCCTCCGGGTATGGGAATTTCTCGCTGCATTGAAGATCTGTTGGTGACCTTCTGCTGTTGTCTGTTCTATGGTCGGGGTGTTGTCTCTTTGATACATTCCCCATTTCAATTCTCAATTTTATTAAATAAAGAGCTTGGTGTTTAGATCATATATATCTTTGATAGTATATGTATGTTTAAATGAAGAATTTGTTGTTTAGGTCATGTATATCTTTGATAGTTTCTGTATGTTTAAATAAACAACTTGGTGTTTAGGTCATGCATATCTTTGATAGTATGTGATGTTTAAATAAAGAACTTGGTGTTTATATCATGTATATCTTTGATAGTATATGTATGTTTAAATAAAGAATTTGTTGTTAAGGTCATGCATATCTTTGATATTTTCTGTATGTTTAAATAAAGAACTTGGTGTTTAGATCATGTATATCTTTGATAGTTTCTGCATGTTTAAATACAGAATTTGTTGTTTAGGTCATGCCTATCTTTGATATTTTCTGCATGTTTAAATAAAGAACTTGGTGTTTAGATCATGTTTATCTTTGATAGTTTCTGTATGTTTAAATACAGAATTTGTTGTTTAGGTCATGCCTATCTTTGATATTTTCTGCATGTTTAAATAAAGAACTTGGTGTTTAGATCATGTATATCTTTGATAGTTTCTGTATGTTTAAATACAGAATTTGTTGTTTAGGTCATGCATTTCTTTGATATTTTCTGCATGTTTAAATAAAGAACTTGGTGTTTAGATCATGTATATCTTTGATAGTTTCTGTATGTTTAAATACAGAATTTGTTGTTTAGGTCATGCCTATCTTTGATATTTTCTGCATGTTTAAATAAAGAACTTGGTGTTTAGATCATGTATATCTTTGATAGTTTCTGTATGTTTAAATACAGAATTTGTTGTTTAGGTCATGCCTATCTTTGATATTTTCTGCATGTTTAAATAAAGAACTTGGTGTTTAGATCATGTATATCTTTGATAGTTTCTGTATGTTTAAATACAGAATTTGTTGTTTAGGTCATGCCTATCTTTGATATTTTCTGCATGTTTAAATAAAGAACTTGGTGTTTAGATCATGTATATCTTTGATAGTTTCTGTATGTTTAAATACAGAATTTGTTGTTTAGGTCATGCCTATCTTTGATATTTTCTGCATGTTTAAATAAAGAACTTGGTGTTTAGATCATGTATATCTTTGATAGTTTCTGTATGTTTAAATACAGAATTTGTTGTTTAGGTCATGCCTATCTTTGATAATATCTGTATGTTTACATAAAGAATTTGGTGTTTAGGTCATGCATATCTTTGATAGTATCTGTATGTTTAAATAAAACATTTGGTGTATATTGTCATGTATATCTTTGATATATCTGTATGTTTAAATAAAAATTTGTTGTATTTTAGTCATGCATAATCTTTGATGAGTATCTGTATATTTAAATACAGATTTTGGTTGTATAGTGATGTATATCTTGGATAATTTCTGTATGTTTAAATAAAGAATTTATTGTTTAGGTCATGCATATCTTTGATAGTATCTGTATGTTTAAATAAAGAATTTGGTGTTTAGGTAATGTATGTCTTTGATAGTTTCTGTATGTTTAAATAAAGAATTTGGTGTTTAGGTAATGTATATCTTTGATAGTATATTATGTTTAAATAAAGAATTTGGTGTTTAGGTAATGTTTATCTTTGATAGTTTCTGTATGTTTAAATAAAGAATTTGGTGTTTAGGTAATGTATATCTTTGATAGTTTCTGTATGTTTAAATAAAGAATTTGGTGTTTAGGTAATGTATATCTTTGATAGTTTCATATATGTTTAAATAAAGAATTTGGTGTTTAGGTAATGTATATCTTTGATAGTTTCGATATGTTTAAATAAAGAATTTGCTGTTTAGGTCATGCATATCTTTGATAGTATCTGTATGTTTAAATAAAGAATTTGGTGTTTAGGTAATGTATATCTTTGATAGTTTCGATATGTTTAAATAAAGAATTTGGTGTTTAGGTCATGCCTATCTTTGATAGTTTCGATATGTTTAAATAAAGAATTTGGTGTTTAGGTCATGCATATCTTTGATAGTATCTGTATGTTTAAATAAAGAATTTGGTGTTTAGGTAATGTATATCTTTGATAGTTTCTGTGTGTTTAAATAAAGAATTTGGTGTTTAGTGATGTATATCTTTGATAGTTACTGTATGTTTAAATAAAGAATTTGGTGTTTAGGTAATGTATATCTTTGATAGTTTCTGTATGTTTAAATAAAGAATTTGGTGTTTAGGTCATACATGTTCAATGTATAAAGGAGAGTTTGGATTAACCCGTCGCATTTTTGCACGTCAAACTTCTTCATTTTCATTCTCTATTCTATTTGGCATATTATAGCTTTATATATTGTTTAGAAACTTGACAATGGTTGACTCGAAGGCTGACGCTATCCTCTATATAGTTTCTTGATTTTGGTTGGTTTTGTTTTTATACATTAATTCCTAAATAATTGTTCAAGGATGGTCATGACTTCTCTTTATCGAAACATCACTTACTAATAAAATCTAACATATCCAAGTTCATGAATACACATGCACATGCATGTTTTCTCCATGACACTTACCCAGAATATCTAACATATCATAGTTCATATATAGATACACATGCACATGAACGTTTTCTCCATGACACTTACCCAGAATATCTAACAAATCATAGTTCATGGATACACACAGGAAAGTTTGTCCGTATACATCTCCATTGTGTGGAAATGTGTATCCTTCAGATTTGGGATACGGGAATTTCGGAGTGCTGTGGACTAACCAGAAACCATCTGTTTTGTCAAAGCCAACTGCACCTGTTTAATAATATTTTTTATTTTTAAATGATTTTGTGTCAAAACATTTTTTTACTAAATGAGGCTATTAATAAATAGAAGAGTTAGATAAATATAATATTTTAGTTATAATGAATTGCTGTAATAATTGTGAAATGAAGAAATAACTTGCAAGTGAATAATTTGACCTCATCAAGTTGCATCCGTTTTCATGTGGACTTCAATTTAACGGATATCCCATAAAAATCTCGAATGTGAGGTGGTTATCAATGTACGTACCTTTTGTGTGTCCATGAGTTAAAGACCCCCGAGTGTGGGGTGGTTATCAATGTACGTACCTTTTGTGTGTCCATGAGTTAAGGAACCCCGAGTGTGGGGCGGTTATCAATGTACGTA
The DNA here is from genome assembly GCA_019925275.1 of Mytilus edulis. Lineage (NCBI taxonomy): Eukaryota > Metazoa > Mollusca > Bivalvia > Mytilida > Mytilidae > Mytilus > Mytilus edulis. The sequence goes on along the minus strand of CM034353.1, from coordinate 107,261,878 downwards.
CCTTTTGTGTGTCCATGAGTTAAAGACCCCCGGGTGTGGGGTGGTTATCAATGTACGTACCTTTTGTGTGTCCATGAGTTAAAGACCCCCGAGTGTGGGGTGGTTATCAATGTACGTACCTTTTGTGTGTCCATGAGTTAAAGACCCCCGAGTGTGGGGTGGTTATCAATGTACGTACCTGTTGTGTGCCCATGAGTTAAAGAACCCGAGTGTGGGGCGGTTATCAATGTACGTACCTTTTGTGTGTCCATGAGTTAAAGAGACCGAGTGTGGGGCGGTTATCAATGTACGTACCTTTTGTGTGTCCATGAGTTAAAGACCCCCGAGTGTGGGGTGGTTATCAATGTACGTACCTTTTGTGTGTCCATGAGTTAAAGACCCCGAGTGTGAGGTGGTTATCAATGTACGTACCTTTTGTGTGTCCATGAGTTAAAGACCCCCGAGTGTGGGGCGGTTATCAATGTACGTACCTTTTGTGTGTCCATGAGTTAAAGACCCCCGAGTGTGAGTTGGTTATCAATGTACGTACCTTTTGTGTGTCCATGAGTTAAAGAACCCCGAGTGTGAGGTGGTTATCAATGTACGTACCTTTTGTGTGTCCATGAGTTAAAGAACCCCGAGTGTGAGGTGGTTATCAATGTACGTACCTTTTGTGTGTCCATGAGTTAAAGAACCCCGAGTGTGGGGTGGTTCATCGTTGTACATCATGTAAAAGATAGAATCATTCTAAAAAATAAGACTGTCAGTTAGTTTCTACAGGTGTTTGATTAAAGCTCATTTGGTAATCTGATCGCTCTTTGAATTGAAAGACTAGTATTTAAATATTAATAACGACTATAATACCTGGTCTGTCGTAGAATATCAATATAAATATAAGAATTGGAGAAATTTATATATATATATATATAGAAATGAAATCATTTTCCAGAGGCGGATTTAAGGGGGTGGCCCAGGGGTCCCGCCCCCCCCTTTTTGGGAAAAATTTTGGTTGCTTATATAGGGAATCACTGAAGCGTGACTGGAGCGGGCCCCCTCTTAGGTCAGTCAGTGGGCCCCCACTTATGAAAATTTCTGGATCCGCCACTGTTTTCATATGATATTTATCCTAAAATGGACCATCTACCAAACACATGATCGACAGATACTTGACGAGCTCGAGATTCTGACTCTCTGTTAGAAAGTATTTTTTCAGGTCGGAGCCTTTGAGAGTCAACTATTTAGTATGTGGTATGGGGTTTTCTTATTTTGTAAGACTATATAACTTTGTTTACGCCCACAGTATTTGAAATTTGGATGGTTGTCTCATTGGCAATCATACCACATCTCCTTATTTTCATATGTTTTAAATACATGTACATCGTTTGCTATTATATTATAAAAGAAGTACCGATAGCAAGTATAATATAATAACTATAATGCACAAAGTACTTCCCTGGATAAGATATTTTTTCTGGGTCAAGAATAAATATATAGTGAGACAAACAGCACAAATACGTTTAGTAAGCAATTTACTGTAACATCTGTACTTACCTTGCTATTGTATATTTGTTGTAGAGTATTATATACAGCATGGTTTGTGTCTGTCATCCCCTTGTCCGATAGTTTCCAATAGGGCGTATTTTCGTCCATGTAATAAAATGCAGTGCCATTGTGGACGACCGGATTCTGGCTATCCGAAATTTTTGGCAATTTATACAATATATACCTATAACATGAAATGTAATTCTTATACTACATTGTACAATGATTAAATTTGTTAAAAAATAAATGGGCAGGGTTATAATGTGCTTGTGTTATGTTTATGCACGTCGTATTCATCGTTTTCCATAGCTACTCGGGGAAAGTTTCTCTAGCAATAGATATCCGAATCGTTATTGACTAGAATCCTTTCCCAATCTAATGTGAGCAAGGATCCACTGTCCTGTCTTAGTCGAGATACCTAAATGATAGAAACACAAAAACAATCTATCTCTCTATGTGTTGTGGTCGTTTTTAAGTCATTTGTAGTATATCGACAAGAAAAAAACTGTTAATTATTCCAGAAAACAAACAGGGGAGGATAAGTAAAAGAGTATTAATCTACTAAACATGTTATTATACAAGATGATATAATTTTCCGAAGTCTTCAGGAAAACGGCGTCCCTCAAAATAGAATAGTTTCGATTCCACTGTGGTTAATAATGGCCACTCGCGTTTGAAACTCATCTTTCGTCACGTTTATTTTAATTAGCCATTCGTATTTCTAGCTGGAAAAATGAATATATGTCAACCAATAGTTGAAATTTTTCTCCAAAAGAAACAACCTTACTTATTTCACATCCAAAGGCAAGAATTGTTCAAATTTCTTTAAACAAGATAAAGAAAACTTACATTATATAATTCTAACCTACAAAATAAATTAAATTTTATCATTTCCTTTCGTGATTCTAAGCCGACACCCCACTGTATAACCTCTTATGATAAAATAGAGAATAGAAATGGTGAATGTGTCAAAGAGACAACAACCCGACCAGAAAGTAAACAAAACTGAACAAAAGGCCGCCAATGGGTCTTCAATATACAGCGAATATTCCCGCACCAGGAGGCTGACTTCAGCTGGCCCCTAAACAAAAACGTGTACTAGTACAATGAAAAATGACGTTAAACTAAACTTCCAAACATATAAATGAACTAAAATAAATTTAAAAAAAAAAAAAAACATACAAGACTAACAGAGGCTCTTGAATTAAGACAGGCGCAAATATGCGGTTGTGTTAAACGATAACACGCTGAGTGAGATCTCAGCCCTCTGCCTCTACCTCTAGCAAATGCAGATTAAACAAATACCCACACAGCAATACGCATAGTAAAAGTCAGTTCAAAAGAAGTCCAAGTCCGATGTCGGAATAGGTAACAAAAGAAACTAAGCAAAATGACAATGATACATAAATTTACAAAGGATCAGATCTAGTAATTATGGACTTCTGCTGTGATGATTTTGCTCAGATACATTAATGATTTTCTGACATGCATTTATTTATTAATGAACCTACCAATCTACCGGTGATCCGTCTTGGTCTAAACACTGTAGTCCAAAACTAAGGCATATGTTTATACAGAAGACTAATATACCTATCGAAGTAGACATGTTAGTAGTGGAATGTTATCTGATAGGCCACATGGATTTTACAAGAAATCTCACACCAGTATATGCCAGTACCAAAATTTCGGTCACATTTAAATTCTAATCAGGAATATTTCGATAAACATGTAATATACGACAAGATACCCGATTTATACAATTGTCAGGACAAACAAAATATTGGCAAAGACTTATCATTTTAAAGGTATATATACCAATACAAGGAGATATGGGGTACCGTATACACAGGGGTTGATCCATCAATTTTTAAGAGGAGTTAATTCAAACCCAGTATAAAGGGGGTGTTTCCAATCATATCTCCCCATCAGAAGCATTGATCGTCAGAAAGGGGGGCACAGAAACCCCTGTCCCCCGGTTCAACCAATGATACACGTCAGTCAAACAGCAATCCAACACAACCGTGGGACATCTATTTATGTCAATGTATATGCTTGTTTTACTGGATCAGACTCTCTGGCAATCTAAGTGTTTATAACAGTATTTTAAATATTCCAAAACCATTTTGCAATACAATTTTTATTAATTCATTCTGGTCCAGTTCATGTTTCACTTACAGGCTTAAGTTCAACTCTAAATCCAATACAATGTGCTCCATAAATGTTATGATATGCCGATTGCATTAATACTTACAAATGTAATGAATTCACATATTTTCACTAGAAATATGAGAGCATCAAATGACAAATGAAAAACGACCTCTTTGTTTCCTTTTTGTTTTATTTTATGCAATTATTTCTTACCTGTGTTTTTATCTTCTGGACGAATATTTAGGAGAAAGCACAGGAATAAACGGAAAACAATTAAACAGATATTTGACAATTGAGCACAAGAAGCTAAAGAATATTTCAATATTTTTACACTTCGAGAACAAAATTTTAACTCTTCAAACCATTTACATCCTGGTATTTATGATGAGTTTATTTCCAAACATTATTCGGAATGTAACAAAACACACTACATTTTTATTTGTGAGAACTAAATTTGACTGCATTTCAGTGGTACTATTTTAAACATCATTGGAATGGAACATAAATAGAAGTAAACGAATCAGTACCCTCTTTAAAAATGAAAAAATCATCGAGAATCAGAAAACGACAAATTAATGTCCATTTTTCGTATTAGACGTAAACTTTCTAACAGTATTTACATCTTGAGTAAACACTACACTACAAGGTCGACGGCGAACCTTACGAACATCTTAAAACATTTGACTGTGACGTTGCGCACGATATTGGTGTCACTTTGGAAATATGGGTTAGAAGGTGGGTTATTCAAATTCAAGCTCTTATCCTATACAATAAATATCCATGTTATGCATATCATTCGAAAGGAAATAAACCACAGAAATCAATAACATAGATGATTTTGTGCTTTGTCTATTTTTTAATGAAAAACTTTGCTCATTTCGATGCCTATAACGTCATTTTAAGGGTGTCCCGCTGTTACAATTTTGTTTTATGTGAGTCTTTAAAATCCCAGTGCGGATTCATTAGTAAGTAGAATGGTTAAAACTTTTGCAATTGTTTTGTATACATTTAACTTAAAATGAAGTATTAGACGTTTTTAACTTTAAGAGAAGGAAGATCGTCAAAAGAGTTTAAATAAAAAAGAGTAAAAATGTCCCAATTAGCTGCTCAACCCGTAATTTTTTTTTCTGTCTTCACTTTCATAAGATATAACGGACGAAAATGGATTTTAAATAATATCAGAAATATTATACATGTACCAAAGAAGCTATCTGAAGTCATCATTAAGTAACTGCGGTCTTATTTTAAAAACATCGTAATTTTTCCCGTGTCCAATAAAATGTCCCGATGGACAAAATAACACAAAGAATAATTCAGAGGCTTTTTATCAAACGAAATTCTACTATATCTCGATTTTGTAACACCTGTTAACTGATATGAATGGAAAATACATTTAATTTCCTTTAAAATGATATGATATGTACTTTTGTTTGAGTTACAGTTAGAAAATCCGAAACGATCTAAGATGTCCAATGAAATGTCCCCGTAACCGTAATTTGACGTTCGCGTTATAATAACGTTAAACTGTATACGAATTTTCTTGCATATTTGGCATAACACAATTTCATGTTATGGTCTGATCTATATAAAATAAAGTTCTCGTTTAATATGCATTAAAATACAGATCTTCATTAATTCATGCATATAAGATGTCGAAATATTTAACTCGGATATTTCATAAAGACAAGGCCCCGGAGGTATAACAAAGAGATAACTTACTAATAACCACACTCCCACTTTATAAAAGCAAGATACATTGAAAAAGAAAATGCGATCAAAAGTGAGATCTTCTTAATTATCCTCCTAAGCCAGATAGTATCTGTAATTCATAGCGTTGCTATTAAAAGATTCGAAGCTATACACATGAATGAAAATTCTCACAAAATATTTATGAGAAAAAGTACACCTTAGTCGTGAACATTTCAGTAAAACGTGCAATCATTTTTTTGTCGCATTGACTCATTTAACAAAACGTTTTATTCAGAGAAATACTTGTATGTCATAAACATTGCAGTATAGCTAACGATGATTTTTTATCTACTGTGAGTAGAACAATTCCTAGTCATCTACCTAGCAATATGTGTTTGAAAAATAAGGTTATTACATTTAGAAGTAGTGTGGCAGAATAAAGATTATTTTCTCGAATCTCCAACAGAATTGCCTGGTACATGAGCATGTGATGAAACTAGTATATTGAAATTGAAACTTTTCTTTTACCATAACTTGAGAAAGAACGAAAGAGAGAGTGAGAGAGTAGTTGTCCGACATATATGATGGATGGCACACAAACATGTAGCAGCTAGCTCCAATGTATTAATTTACAGACACTCCCAACTCATGATAGAAAAAAAATCAACCAATCAATGCGGTGTAATGTAGATCTTTTTTTCATTTTCGCAGAACGCCACAAAACATAGCTTGAATTTTAATTTTTACATCGCGATGACCGCGAGGGCATTCCGATGTATTGTTGCCATAGAGATTTTACTTTCGTTTTGACTAGTAACCGATCGTATAAATACGCGGATATCATCGAATATATAATTCTCTGATCTCTATTCAACTGTGGAGTTGCTAAACCAAGGTCACTTTTGTGTGTATAATTGTTAAAGCAGAATTGTTGTGTGTTTCGGTCTGGCGTAAAGTGTAAATACTATCTGGTTGTATGTCAGAATTCCTAATTTGTTTAACTTGGCGACAACTCCTCAAAATGTTGTTTGTACTATTTTGAGGGCTGAATTATTTCACATTTTGTCATGTCGGGGCATTTACTAGCGGACAGTTATGCTCATCGTTGAAGGCCGATCAGTGACTTTTAGCTGATTTAATCCTCGTCATTTGAACTTTTCCCCATTGATCATCAACCATATCTATTTTATAATATTTGTCTTTTCATTGTACTTAGTTTTTTCCCTTTCATATTATTGGTCTTTTATCTCCGGATCTTTGAATGTAATTTTAGTATGTTTCGTCTTTTTTTAATGTATGAATTTGTTTCTTGTTACTGCATCTTGCCCACCTGTTGTTAAACTGCATCTAAAATTTCCATGGGGAAACTTTTCTAACGCTAACATGAATTTCTCAAGAGGTGAAGCGTTTCTTTTTTTAAACCCTTGATGTGGCTTCCATATTTTAAAGGAACTGCAATCAAAATGCTGTTCTTTTGCGCTTTCTTTAAGGTGTGTGATGTGATCTTGTAAACTATATACTTTTATTAATATAACCCTTTTTGTAAGGACACATTTTATCATGTTGTGGCTCCTGTGTCGGCCGTGCTAGTTGTGGATGAAATGTGTAAGGCAACAACCCTTTTCTTATCTGGGGGGCCTGGGATTTTTTTGAAAAAAATATTTTGATGGCCTAGCTGACCGAAAAAAAAATTATATTTTGCACTGAAGCTGAAAATTTTTTTATGCTGTCACCTGCTTGAAATTTTTTTTTTGCGCTGCTGAATTTGAGAATGGTGAAACTAACAACAGACGAGACAGTGAAACAGCAGATTATAAACATCTGTCCAGTATACAGATTAAGCTAAGATTTCTATTTATAGATCTTTATACCTTATCACTTTTTGTATGTTCCTATAATAGTGTTTGATCCAGAATTATAAGAATTCCAAATCTCCCGCATATATATTTTACTACTGTAAGACCATACTTAAAACTGCAACTATTATAAACATGAAATGGTCATTTTATAACAGGAATAGATATGGTATCATAAGCAGTCTTTTAAGATAGCCCTGATTGTGTGGGACACAGACTTGTATACTGGTAGTATTTTCCGTTTCTTTCATTCTTTATACCACTTTTTTCAATGGAATGTCAATTATCATAGTTGGAAACAGTGGATTTTATAAGTTGGAGCTACTCACTATTTGCCATTACATATGGCAATGGTGGCCACTTCAATTGCAGTATTAAAATTTAATGATATCTGTATGACGGACTCCGATAATATCATAATGTAGAAAGTGGGCTAAAAAAACCAACTGAGACAACAGCCAATGCCAGGATATAGACAGAGCCATGCACTTTACATTTTACATCAATTAAAAAATTAAAATGAATTTTATGTTAATTTTATGGTTTTATGAAAAAAATTGTATTTCTGTTCCACATTATAGGAAAAAAAATTTTGCTTTCCTTCTCATAAGAAAAAAAATATTTTGTCGGAGGAAGGTTCTGAAATTTTTTTTATGAACACAATAAAAATCCCAGGCCCCCCCAGATAAGAAAATGGTTGTTGCCTAATGGAATGGTTATTTTAGATTTGTAGCGAGTAAGCATATCTCCCTATCACAGTGTGTTATGTTACTGTTTATTCACATGTCTCCAGTAACATGTTTTTTTTTAGATTTATCTTAACCCTCGTCATTTTCTAGTGTTTAGTCCAGTTCTTTTGATTATAGGAAAATATGTACTTTCGAATTTGTTTCAGATTTCAGTTAATGTTTTTGATATTTGAAGTGATATAAGTTTTCTCTAAAGGAGGACCGAAAGATTCAAAGGGTCATTCACTCACAATGCGAAAACGAACTGGCAGTGTCACGACCAAAAGACACACCAACAGTGTATAAAACATGACAGACAAATTAAAGACCGAGCTAAACAAAAAACAACCAAAATTCGAGGGTGATCTCAGGTGCTCCAGAACTCGATTCAAATTATTGTGAAGTTTGACCTTTCTGTTAAAACGAACGGTCGACCAATCTTGTTTGTTTTATTGCTGTGGAATTGTCAACAGAATTGTGTTTACACAAATAACATTGATCATTTAATGTATCGAACACTTGAAAGTTGTCAAATGTTGTTTTGTTAGGTTGCTGTTTCATTTGCATATACCCAAAATCTCATTTCAATCATACCAACTTGTAAACCCATTGAAAATCTTAATAAATCACAAACTGTCAACACAACGATACCAAACAAGCAAGATGTAACCTTGAAAACTGAGGAAACAAAAACAAAATCCCAGCACTTGAAGAAACTCCAAATGAAGTTTTACCAGAAAACCAAACTTAATTGGAACACAAGTTATAGTGAATGGTGTCGGTGTAAATTCAACAAATATTCCAGGTTGTGGCACACATAAGGCAGACATGTTTATCTCATTCTCAGTCTTTTTTTGCTCATAGTCAAAGACCATATTATTCCTAAGTACTAAGTTTTAAGCAGACTTATTCATCCAATTCTAATTTTCTACCATTTTTCTCATAGTCGAGGACCACAACCTTAGTGTGTCTGTACATGTTTTTCAAATATTTGTTAGGTGTATGACTTCCGTTTTCAATTCAAAATGCAGCAAAATTAAATTTCGAACATACATTTCCAAATTTAATAAAGCTAATTTTGAAATGTAGGTCTATTAAGTTGAAGCTGTATAAATTTTCCCAAAACTCTCGGCTGAATATGAGAATGATATTCTTTTTTTATAAGATTTAATATAATTGGATGTATAAAGGTCATTTTATCACAATAATGCAGATGATTTATTCCACATGTACATCAAATTTTGTAGAAAGTTATCTCCCCTGGAGACCTGAGATATGTTTCCGGATTGTTTAGTATTTTAACAAGTCTTTTTCACATTCAACTCTCCACATTCTTGCATTTGAACCACCAGACTTTTTCACATAAAACAAATAATAATTTACTGTCATATATTTGTACAAGTACCGTTAGCTCAATGCTAATACAGATCTGAAGTTTGAAAGGGTTAAAGACAGTTTGTATAAATTAAAGTCCATGTTACCAAGCACGAAGCTTTTTGTTTTAACGAAATTTGAAAATAAATTAATATAAGTCCTAGAAAACAATTTAGTTTAGAAGCATTTCCTGTGGACAATGGATGGGCCAGATTCGTCATATTCCTGTTTGCTGATCCACATCTGTTGGAAGGTGGACAATGAAGCCAAGATGGAACCACCGATCCAGACGGAGTATTTCCTCTCTGGTGGGGCAATAATTTTGATCTTCATTGTGCTTGGAGCAAGTGCTGTGATTTCCTTCTGCATTCTGTCGGCAATACCTGGGAACATGGTGGTACCACCAGACAAGACGGTGTTGGCGTACAAGTCCTTACGGATATCGACGTCACACTTCATGATACTGTTGTATGTGGTTTCATGGATACCAGCAGATTCCATACCCAAGAAGGATGGTTGGAATAGTGATTCTGGACACCTGAATCTTTCGTTACCAATGGTGATAACCTGTCCATCGGGCAATTCGTAGCTCTTTTCTAGGGAAGATGAGGAAGCGGCGGTTGACATTTCCTGCTCGAAATCAAGAGCAACATAGCACAATTTTTCCTTAATGTCTCTAACGATTTCTCTCTCGGCGGTGGTTGTGAATGAGTAACCTCTCTCGGTGAGGATTTTCATCAAGTAATCAGTAAGATCTCTACCGGCCAAGTCAAGACGGAGGATGGCGTGGGGAAGAGCGTAACCTTCGTAGATTGGTACGGTGTGTGTGACACCATCTCCAGAGTCGAGTACGATACCAGTGGTACGACCGGAAGCATACAGTGAGAGTACGGCCTGGATAGCGACGTACATGGCTGGTGCATTGAAGGTCTCGAACATGATCTGGGTCATCTTTTCCCTGTTGGCTTTGGGATTGAGTGGAGCCTCAGTCAGAAGGACTGGGTGCTCTTCTGGGGCAACACGGAGTTCGTTGTAGAAGGTGTGATGCCAGATTTTTTCCATATCGTCCCAGTTTGTGACGATACCGTGCTCAATTGGGTATTTCAGGGTGAGGATACCTCTCTTGCTCTGGGCTTCATCTCCTACGTAGGAGTCTTTCTGACCCATACCAACCATGACTCCCTGTAAACAGAAAATAGGTGTAAGTTCAACATGACGAAGTTTGCATCAATAATTTTAACAAAAACATTATGTACATCGTGGATTAAATATATACATGTAACTATCATGATCCTAATATTTTGCTTATATTTGTGAATGTCATGGAATATTTAAACTAACTGCAGACACAAGGAAATGTGATTTGATAGCCAATAAAACAATAACTTTCGACTTAAGACTGGAGGACGTGGAGGTAGGCAATTTGCTAAACGTCCAGTGGAAGATATTACTTGCATAGTCGGGCCGATTTACAGAAGTTTGAAGCTTTTTTTCTGTCAAAATGTATGTTTGGGCGTAAAACAAGTTGTACGTGCTGTAGTAAGAATACATTCATGTTCGTTTGTAATCTTATTCCTCGCGCCTTATCATTTTTCTTTTTTTTAATCTTTGGTTTTTTTTTTAAATATATATTAAAAAAATAGGGCAATCAAATAAGTTAGAGAATCTAATTATAGTATACAGCACCGTAATATGATTAAATTGGTCTCCGCCATTAAAGTGTCAAGGACTAAAAGATAACACCATAGAAATGTTTTATTGTCAATGAAAGAGGACAGTAGTTAACTTATTTAATGTATTTCCCCAAGCCCCCGAGCAATTAAATATTAACGCAATGCAAAACATGAAAAAAAAGGAATTCGTCACAACTTTTCTTTCCAAGCGAGGCAATGGTCATAATTATCTATCATGTCTTGTTGTGTAGCAAAAAATAATGTCTGCATGTTTGATTTAGAAATTGCATAATGATATAATAGTATCAACGAAAATTCATTGATAAGTAAGAAAATGCTGATTGAGCGTAAGTAAATTTTCTCTAGTAGGATAACACGTGCATTCGAAAATTCATCATCTAATCATAGCCGCATGATATCTAAATTATCAATTATCTCATCATAAAACATTAAAATAACAAAAAGAAATTTGGAATGTTAATCATCCAATAATCTGTTCAGTTCAAATGTCAAAACTGCACATTACAAAAATTTGAAATACTTTCATGACCTCATGGTAGGAGCAGATGGGATAGCCATATTTGGTAATGAAGTTTGCGTCGTTTGGAATGTTGCAGTCATCATCGCCTTTGGGTGTGGGCAACACACGTGGTTAGGGTATCAAATTCAAGGCTAATTAAACAAAGCGCCTGATAATTGCCTTTTGCTTTTAAAATGTTTTATATCATTAAAAAATATTTACAGAGAGAAGACTGGATAGATGTATAAATTACTTAATTAACACATCGTTTGATGTGTCATGCATAATTTTTAAATACAAAGAATGTGTAGAATATGGTCCATTTCTCATAAATGCCATGAATGAATAATACGAGTTAATTATACATGTAGTTTAAAATCTACAAAACATAATTTACCAAGTTGTCTTTGAAGTTTTTATCATTATATACACTCTGTCGTGTCAACTAATTCAACATTTACTTGATATTTACTATACTAGTAGTTAGAAACTTTGAAAAGTCAACTTAAACATAATTGCGAAAAACATACAAATGTAAAAAGTAGAAAAAGTCAACTTTGAAATATTGCTGTTCTTTCATATAAATATAAAGTAAAAAGAAAACTGACCTGATGTCTTGGTCTTCCAACGATGGAGGGAAACACGGCTCTTGGAGCATCATCTCCGGCGAAACCAGCTTTGCACATTCCTGATCCATTGTCTACTACCAAAGCGGCTACTTCGTCGTCACACATGATGTCTGTTTTATAAAGTTATACTAAACGCTAAAGAGGAGTATCTCACCCTGACTTCTACAACAAACTGGTAAAGTGTCTTACTCACACGCGCTTTTATGCAACGCGATCAAAGCTTTCCAAGAAACTACTACGATTAATTGACTGCGTTTGCCATATTTGGAAATCCCGTACTGGCAAAGTTTTACCGAAGTCGCTCGACGATTTCCGTTTTTGATCGGAAGTTCCGAAGATGCATGTGTTAGCCACATATGGCAGGCATCACTTCCGATCATTGGCGTTCGGGTTTCCAGGCAAACAAAGATGGAGTTACTTTTTTCAAAAATTAAAAGACAGAACCCACTTAGTTTTGATATTTTGTGTAGAGAAAAGATATTTTATTACCCCACAAAGTGCGAAGATTATCAACATATACATTGGAATTAAAATGTGAATACATAAAGGTATTGCAATTGTTTTATTTTATCAGGATGTTGAAATGAAAAGAAATCGTATGCCGCTATGGAGGCTGACATGTTTGTTTACATCGTAAACCCCATTTTTGGACGCGAGTAATAGTGATAGGCGAATGAACAAGTAATACCTTTCAAATTTGTCATGTTTTTTAAAAAGATAAAAGAAAGTTTATTTTTCAAGTTTTTAAAATAAAAATCTATTCAGATTAACATTTAATTATTGAAAGCTTTTTAAATCAATATCTGCAGCGTTAAGAAAACGTACCGTGAGAGGAAAAAGGGGGATGTTTTTGAACATTTCTGAAGTAAGATGGGCTGATTGTTCTAGGGATCAAGAAAACTGGAAAATCATATATGTTAGTTGCATGTAAGTCAATGAACAATTGACGACAGGACAAAGGCACTCTGTTCGTAATCGAATGCTGCACGTAATGAAAAGTAAAGGGGGAGGGGGTTGGGTTCAGTATATTCTGAGGTTCTAAGTTCACAACTCTCTCACATTAAAATATCTTCAATTAATTTGAGTTTATTTACATGTATGTTTTTATTCTGAAAACTACTGACATCTTTTTTGTCTTTAATCACTGATTGGAAACTTTAAAAATATGCATGTTGGATGGAGAGTTGTCTCATTGGCACTCATACCACATCTTCTTATATCTATGTATTCAGTTTGTTGTGAATTTTTTTTCAATATCTTTCAGAGTACTGTTAGATCAACTTTTGTATGCATAGACATACGAATTTATTTATACCGTATTTGGTGTTTCGATAGACGTCCATAAATGGCTATATTTCACTAACGTTTATTATGTTAAAACTCCATATAACATATATTGGCCCTGTCCCATAGTATTTGTTCAATTATCTAAAATATTACATTCACCATATATGGTACTGATTCTACGGTATTTATTCATTTTCGTAGAACTGGTATATAATAGATATTTTTAGACGAGTTATTTATATATCAATAGGATATTTTAAATGATTACTCAGATATTATTTTAGAATTGCGCTACATCTGACTGAAATATTTAGGACAACTTATGAATTATGATACTGTATTGATACTAAGTAACTGAACTGTGGATTTGTGATAAGTTTATCATGGTAAATTATATGATCAGCTTAGCAGTGTTCCTTCAAATTTTACTCAGGCTTTTTATTCTTGATCAAATTGTATGTTTTATTGATGGGGACATTTATTTTTGATCGAACGGTATGTTTTATGAATGAAGGCAGTTATTTTTGATCGAATGGTGTCACCCCAAGAATCTGAGCATAATATAAATGGTTTTACCGATGGAGACAGTTACTAGTATTCTTGATCGAATGGTATGTTTTACCAGTTATTCTTGATCCAATGATATGTCTCTGGTTTTGCCGATGGGACAGTTATTCTTGATCGAATGGTATGTTTTTCTGATGGGGACAGCATTCTGATTGGCAGATTTGTCAAAATACTAGTTATATCTCTTCGTAACAGTTCATGAGTTTTTGGGAAAACTATTGAGCTTATATTGATTGAATGTTGGTTGTTTAAGGTCCAACAACAATTGTTTCAAGCATAATAAGGAACCATTAACGATGTATCTCTTATATAATAAAGCAAAACTTCTGCATTAGAAAATTAGTTCAATCTTTAAAAGGGGTTGTACACCACACAAAATTAATGTGTGAAGATGTAAAAGGTTTAATGAAGTTAAATTGTAGCTTAACTTGTCTTAAGGTGGATCAAAGCTAAGACTTGTCTTAAATGTGGATCAAAGCTTATATTCTTACTTTCATTCTAAGCAGGTGTGCATTTGTTTTGGCTCGTGCGAAGTGCATGTTCGTCTGAAACCTCATACATTGAATGTATATCATATAATTCATTGTCTATCTATTAGTTCAATTGCAAAACATTGTATATAGTATACTAAACTGGTTTCAAAAATAGTAGTCTTCTTAATACATCCAAGGAAAAAATAGTTATAAAATAAAATATATTTTGATATAAGGAGCCCATAAAACATAAGATAAAAGCACATCGGAATGTGTTTGTCCGCACATGTGTTCTAATGGCATTCGATTATCTGTTAATTAGTATGTCTGAAAATGAGATTTAATATTACATAAGTAATCTTCTGTCAATCGCATGTTGAGTTAATCTAGTTATCGATCTATCCTAATCAGGAAACAGATAATATCCACGCCAGATCGTGTAATAACTACTGGATACATGACCTGATGTTACCCCTCTCGCACATGTAAGGAGATACGATACTGATATGGCTGGGTGGGGAGTGAGATCCGTATATGTATGTCTAAAAAGTATTAAAATCAATTTAAAAATACTTGCAAAAGTTATTTTTGTTCTATATATTTCATCGGTATGTATAGTTATAACACATGTACATTATCAGAAAATGCTTGAGTGACCGTTAATAAAATGACGGACTTTATTATTCAGTGTTTTCAGAAAGCTTCAAAATACGGAAAGATATGTAGTGAAAACATTTTTACGCGTGGTTAGACTTAATGGCTTGGAAGGGCAGGGGCGGATCCTGTAATTTTAAAAAGGGGGGGGGTTCCAAATGCATGTCCCCATCCAAATGCATTGATCGTCAGAAAAAGGGGTTCCAACCCCCGGAACAACCCCCCCCCCTTTTTTTCCCTGGATCCGCGTCTGAGGCGGTTTACAGGATAGAGAGTTATTGGTCAATACTTTAGAAAATAGGAAAACACTTAAAAAGAATAGAGAATAATGTGGTGCTCAAATATAAAGAAAATAGAATAATGTCTTAACAAAATAAAGATTTGAAGGCCCTCACGAAGACCTTCGTGCTTTGTTCAACAATGTTTCAAACGTTAGTCATATTGAAGTTCAAATTATTTAAAGAAGATCGGGCGATAGCGGAAACGTTTACTGCTACACAACTGTGTATAATTTCGTAAACTATTATAGGTTATGAATTTCTCCTAGTGAAGGTTTTTTTTGCCTTTTTCGTATAATATAAGATTCAATTGTATCTTTCTTTACACAGTTTATTCAAATGTTATCGAATGCGTTAAACTTTTTGTTTTGGATAAATGCATATTTTTATGAATGCGAGAACTTATATTTTATTTCTTGCTTATCTATACACGTCTACAAGAGACATATACTACTACTCATAAGTAATAATAATAATATTTTATTTATTTAAGTGTCACATATTTGTCTCCAAAATTACATATAGATTACATCCTACGATATAAACTATAATAATAATTAATTGACTTTGTTATATACAATTGCCAGTATAGATATTTAAGTCAAAATATACTCATATTCCCAGTTATCTCTTCGATTTTTTTCCAGAGAGAATCCAAGCATTGAGATAGATATGATTATGATCTATTTTGAGTATTATAATATAAATATTAACATAAATGTTAGATACGCCACTTTTATACATATATGGTAATTATCTACTGTATCATCGTTTGTTCCTCCGGTATAATCATATGCGTTCATATATATATATAGGGGAAGTGAATAGTGGCACATGCCTTCTCCTCTTACCACATGTATCTCTGTTGTTATAATATGACATCAAACATGGGAAGCACCAGGGGAGACTTACAAAAATCGTTAACATGTAAAGGGTCAGGCAGGACATATTGGATGAACACATACCAGTCCACTGTTCAATATTGATGCGCATCAACATCTTATTAATTCTACATAAATAATGTTATTACAAAAGGATAGAATTTACCCCCTCACATATACATATATAAGTTTTTTTAACAATTTCCATTTACTCTCAAATTTCTCTTTTACTTTTTGTGATCTGTAAAAGGGGGTCCATGTTTTCTATTAGTTAAATTGTTTTAATCATATCAGTCGCACTTGTATGAGCTAGCAATAGAGCATTAAAGTGACAACTATGAATATGTATTACTTAACCAGAGCAGTAAATAAATTTATTTAAGGAAACATTCCATGACTCTGACCAACAATAATTTGTTTTGCATATATGATAAGTCAATTGATAATGATTTTAAAATCCATAAACTTATCAGGGTTCTCCTAGAAAAGATGACGGGTAAAAACTAAATAGTCTATATACTTAAAACATAGATGTATTACATATACTCTTTTAACTACAGTTTGCAATAATGCATTTGTAGCAAGAATTCTATATAAAACTTTAAACTGGAGCATATATACTAAATTTGTTGTGCTTAGTACAAGAAATGGAATTTAAATTTACTATAGATATATAGTTTACTATATGAGTGTTTAAAAGTTCTTTAGTCAGTTTTTCTTCTTGTTTTGGAAGAACTTGACAATATTTTTCAATAAATGAAATGACATGATATTTTTTTTATTGTTTTTAATAAAATGCATATTTATATGTCAAGCTTTCGGTATTATACAAAGCATCTTCTTATAATATAAAGAATTCTTCAATTTGAGAATATGTTTAATCAATGTACTTAGTTGCCATGATATTCTTGTACGGGTATACTTTTTATTTTAATTAGCAGAATGAATTTGTTAGAGGGAAGTGTACTTCTTTGTAGGAAACTAAGTAGCATATATTTGGGAGACAACATTCCGGCTCAAACTAAAGTATTTGTATAGTTGACTGTGACAGCTTCATGTTCAGAATCTTTTTTTACTTGACAAAAACAAGTTTTTCATGGTGAAGTTTCATCTTCTGTATGATTATGAATCTGCAGTGAAAGGCAGCTTTGGACGCAATAAATTATTAAACGTGTTGTTCTATATTTTAACTTCACTGGGTCGATACCTCTGCTGGTGGACTATCAGTCCCCGAGGGTATCATCAGCTCAGTAGTCAGTGCTTCGGTACTGACATGATTAAACAAACTTTACTGAAATTGTCCGTTTATAAATTTTGAAATTACTATGAAACTAAGGTTTCAACTCCCTCAGGCAAAGTTGGCTTTAGATGAATTTGGCTATTTATTTTAGGTATTTTTAACATATAGCTCTTCAACGATTTTCGGTACTTATACATCTTCGGATTTCAAATGTTTGGCTTTGAGCGTTCCTGATGAAGGTAAATCCAGAAAAGCGCTTCGGACGCAATAAATTATTAAACGTGTTGTTCTACATTTTTGGATCTTTTTTACTACAATGCAAGAGAACACTTGTATTGTACATAAAGAATTTGATTCTCTATGATAATTATATTATTTTTGGAGAACGTAAGAAAAAAGTAAAATCACTAAAATACTAAACTCCGAGGAAAATGCAAAACTGAAAGTCCCTAATCAAATCAGATGCCTTACCATAAGTTAACTACTTCTAGTTAGTGTACTGACAGATATATATCGTGTAATCTATGCAAAGCACTGAGGCGAGGCATATGCTTACGAGTGCACTATGTACAACATACACATGTGGAACATTGTATAAGAGATCAAGAATGACGTAGTTTCACAGTCAACAGGTGCTCGGGGAAAACCATCGGTTTAACCAAAGAGAGATAACTCAAGTTCATCTCAATGTCACGTTTACTGTTTGTTCCTTCCCTTCGTTTCCACCTCTGCAGTCTGATTTATTATTTTAAGACCCCAATCGTTTGGTCCATTTTTTGTGGACTATATTATTCTCTTTTCTGTAAATCTCACCCAGAGTGAGACCCTCCGATATTTTCTTTCCTTTTTATCATTTATCGATAAAAGTTCTTGATATGCATTAAAGATGATTGATATACCTGGATACGGACCATTTATAAAATGTTAATCGTTGTCGCATGTTGAAAAAAAAAGCTCTTATTTAAGAAGAACAAATTGATAGTGAAATAAGAAAATACACCTTTATACAAAATCTAACGCTCTATCCATACCTCTCTTTTAAGGTGCTCCACTTAATCCTAAGCCCGATATTATTTTTAAGATTTTCAATAACTATCAAAGTTTTCGAGCATGCTTCCCAGTACAATTGAATATGACATATTGTCTTTGCGTGAATAAAACTATTTAAAAATTATGTCTGTTCATTTTTTTTTTTTTTTACTATGAATTTGATCCGTAATAAAACATTTTACTGTTTTTAAAATTATAAGTACTCGAGTAGTTTTAGTTTTAATAAATTCATTTGCTTGTCTACTGATTCAAGTACAATGTATACTTTATACATCCACCGTTTATTGGTTATGATTCCTTCAATAATGCTGATCAAATCTGGTCTTGTTTCAGTTGACCATAGCGTTAATTCTACATATGGTTATTATGTCCCATTGGTATCTCCCTCCATCCATTTTTCTTACATTGTACAATTATAAATCTTTACTGGTCAAATCATCTTAATTGAAACTCTCTAAGAAGATTACAAATCTAAAACTTTTATTACAAAAACATCGTTCACAAAGAGTTCTGGTAACCTTGCAACCGAAATATCTATGCCATGGAAAAATTCAACATCTACTAGCAACTTTGAGCATAAAAGGTGCAGGAGTAAACTGCAGTCCGAGAATTCTTTTAATTTTTGGGGGAGGATCCTCTTCACATGCTGTCAAAAATTTAAATCTCTGTACCAATGCTGTTAGATATAGGAATAGTTCCATTCGTGCAAGAGATTCTCCCATACAGGCTCGTCTTCCTGTTGACATATTAAAAGAATATTAAAAAGCTTTGATTTTCTTATCCCTGGAATAGATCATTACCTTAGCCGTATTTGGCACAAATTTTTGGAATTTTTGATCCTCAATGCTCTTTCAACTGTGTACTGATTTGGCTTTATAAATATTTTTGATATGAGCGTCACTGGTGAGTCTTATGTAGACGAAACGCGGGTCTGGCGTACTGAATTATAGTCCTGGTACCTTTGATAACTATTTGAAACAATTTGTTTTTGACGCTTTGTTATGATCCTAACAGTGCTTCAGCCTTGTATATATATGATTTACTTTTATACATAAATATGTATCCATGAGGTCATCTTGATTTTGTTTGGTGAGGTTGTTCTATAAAATCCAATGATAGTCCAATTCCTCACCCCTCATCCCGGTTGACTTCATTTGCAAGACCTACTTATTGTATATGTATTGTTATTTATTTTCGACCTGAACATGCGTGAAATATTTGCCACTGTACATTAAGCAATTACCTAACAAACAATCCTTAAATATTTATGTTTAAACGTTTTGTTGCAGAAGTTTTTACAAACACCAACTCCCTTAACTCACAAGAAATAGAAATTGTACTAAAATCTCAATAAGTATAATATTTACTTGAACACGTGCGACATATCGTCTTGGACGCACATACTTACCGACAGAAAAAGCAACATTCTTTTCAGTTCCATGCAGCATTCCATCTTTATCCAAAAATCTTTCAGGGTTAAATTTTTCAGGATATGAAAATACCCGTTCATCCATTAATACAGAATCTATATTTGGAACAATCACTGAACCTTTCGGAATTCTAAAACCTTTGAAAAATATCTCATTGGAAGCACCATGAAGGACTGATAGAGGTGCTGTATTACTGATTCGGAGCGTTTCATCAACAACTGCTTGGCAATATTGTAATTTTGATCTGTCATTTAAAGAGAGAAGTCGATTAGAATTCGTCACACTGTCTATTTCTCTCCACATCTTCTCTTGGATGTCTGGGTAATGTATCATGTACAATATAAACCATTTAATACACGCTGCCGTTGTTTGTGTCCCTGCTATGAATAAATCTCGGATTATCTTTCGTACCTCACTCTCTGAAATATGATAAACCAACTGGCAACTTACGAAAGATGATTTTTGTAGATAGATAGATAGTTTATTAACGTCTCACCATTAATATACACAATACAATATTTACATATATCATAAAACATAAATATATATTAATGCCATTCTTAAAAGAATTATGAGAGACAAAAAGTAAAATGTATAACACAAAGCAAAATAGGAATCGACATATATCAACATGGACCAGCGACATATATCAACATGGACCAGCGACATGGTTGATGCAACCTGCAAATATTTGGCTTTGAGCGTTCTTAATGAAGCTAAATCTAGAAAAGCGCTTCGCACGCATGAAATTTAAAACATGTTCTTCTAAAAAAATTCAATAATTTATATTCATCCACGAAAATTGAAAAATGAAATGTACAAAATAACAAATATCAACAAAACAAACATAAAACTATCATGCAAATAATACGCGCATGTCTTTCCTTACCAGTTATGCTAGTTTCATTTCTAGTTTCTATTTCTCTGAGACAGGCATCAATAAAGTCTGTTATATTGTTCCTATCAAAACAGCTCTTATGTTCGTCAATTCTTGCTTGTATAAACTCCGCTATTTCTTTTTGATTGGACAACACTTTCTTGGCAGAGAAGATATCCCCTGGCAAGTGTCGCAAGTTCGGAATAAAATTTAGTACTGTTGTGAGAGTAGAATTGCTAATGTAATCATCCAGTATTTTCATTAATTTTACAAACTTATGGTCGTCATACTCATATCTTTTTCCAAAGACTATTGAACAGATTATATTAGAAATGCTTACATTCACCTTTTCGTCCAAACTAAAACTGGTTCCGTTCGTTTCGTCAATGAAATCTAGAAAAATGTTAACTTCCTCTTGAATGTTTTCTTCGAGCGACCCTTTTCCAAACCCAAATTCCCGCAATGCTCGAAGTGTAAATCGTTTTAGTTCTTTCAATTTTTCACCATCTGATCCAATTATACCTGAAAAAGCATATGAATGAGGGCGCTAAAATGAATAATACATTAAACAAATCTTTCCTTTTCATTGATTGATATCAATTTATAAGTGTTTACTACAAATATATTTAGGAAACAGTGGCGTAGACGTTGACATTGAATTGGTTGTGTATGTAAAACACATTTAATGCCCCGCCATAGTTATGATTTATTCCATAATATAAGAACTGTCAACAATATAGTTGTTGATGATATTTGTTTCAAAATTTAAGATTTTTGTTAAAGATTACAAAAATTTACGAAAATTTGGTAAAAAATTACTATAAAGGTCAAGTTACTGCTTAAGGGGTCAATTGACTATTTTGATTATGTTAACTTATTTGTAGACCTTACTTTTTTGAACATTATTGCTATTCATAGTTTATCTTTATCTATAATAATATTCAAGATAATAACTAAAAACTGCAAAAAATCCTTAAAATTACTAATTTAGGGGCAGAAACCCAACAAAGGGTTGTCTGATTCATCTATAAATTTCAGGGCCGATAGATCTCAACCTGATAAATATTTTTTTCCAAATGTCAAGTTTACTCTAAATGCTTTAGTTTCAGAGATATCAGCCAAAACTGAATTTTAACCCTATGTTCTATTTTAAGCCATGGCGGCCATCTTGGTTGGCGTACCGGGTCATCGGACACATTTTTAAAACTATATACCCAAATTGATGATTATTGCCAAGTGTTGTTAAATTTGGACCAGCAGTTTCAGAGGTGAAAATTTTGGTAAACGTTAACAGACGCAAAGTGATGAGAAAAGCTCACTTACGCAAGGTGAGCTAAAACTGTGAAAGTATATATGATACAAAAATGTTTAAATGAAGGACTGGTACACGTGTAATTAACTTTAAAGGAATTATATGAATACATGTCTTTAAATTTCATACCGAAATTAATTCCCTGACGTAAGTGTTTTGACACAGATGATCTATCACTATCTATGGGCATGTATAAGAGCTTTGAAAAATTGTCAACCCTACAAAAATTAAACATGTATTTCATTTCGGAACGCGCCCTCAAAGAAAAAGTATTGTAAACATGTGAAAATTAAGATAACTTTTAATAAATACACTAGAACTGTTAAAATCTAACAGTTCGTGTTATTTTGACTTTTTTATTTTCTGACAACTTTTTGAACCTCGAGTTTTGAACTAATAATCGGAAGTTAAAACCTGTATTTATATAAGCCAACTTAAAACTTTGTTTTATCTTGTTTTCGTATTTGACGTATTGCAAAGTCTTTCTTTAATATAAGGTTTCGCAAATCCTGCGTTAGTACTACATGGAAAACGTCGATGAACAGAAAATAGTAAATAATTTGTATGATAATGCAAAACATACCTCTTTTTTCGTTTATATATCTATTTACAAACAAATCGGGGCGATCTGAAAAAACATCATCTCTCTCGACAAACGCCTCTTTCAAATTTTCTAGTCCACAAATAACAATTACCCATTTAGATCCGAGCGACACACTGAAAATATCTCCAAATTCTTTCCTCCAATCTCGAAATGCACCCACTAGCGTCTTCTGTCCAACAGTACGCATGTTTCCAATGATAGGATAAAATTTGGGACCAGGAGGAAGATCACTCGGTCTTCTCCAGCAGAGTACAGTGTAACATAAAGATACAATAAGAATCAATATAAACACAGATACGTATGTTGGTTGTATACACTCAAGAAATACGGAAAATACATTCATCCTACTTACACAAAATCTATTAAATAAATATGATTCGAAATATATACTAGTAGTTGAAAAATCGTGTTTGGCTGTGTTTACGGAATGTGCAGTGAACACGTGTGTATATCAATGACTTATCTTTCCTTCTTCCTTGTGTCCTTGATATCACATTCATTTGAATATGCGCATTTTAAATGTACTTCAAATTTATTTATAAACATCTTATTTGTTCATACAAAATATTTTGTTTGGTTGGCTTTTATTTCGCTCTTCATGGTAATTCGCTCATGTGGATTAAATGTGCACGTGTTATGCATTTAAAGATCATCGGTGCATCATTTGATTTCAGTATACATACAAGTCTATTTTTAAATCTAGTATGTTTTAACATCCTGTTTGTAAAAACATAACAAATGTTGACGTCGGACATGTGCTTTCTGATGAGCGAATTCCTATAATGACTTGTGCAGGGTTTGATAATGTAGAGTGCCTGCAGGCGCAAACTCCAGTAAAAAAACTAAAATTCAATTGTGTTGCGTTGTTTCGTTGGCGAATATAGAAAATAGAGTTGAAATAAAGACAAGATTTGATCGAATCTTTAAAATTTGAATTTAATTCAAGAAAAAATATTAATACGTCAGAATATAAGCGATTTTTTTAATGATACTGAAAAGGCATGACTAAATTTATCATCTTTTTTTGTTGTGAGTTGCATTCAACATGTTCAATGTACACTGTTTAAAATGAGATCATTTGCAATATATTTCACAAGTATAAACTTTGCATTTGGTAACCGATTTTATCATGCCTAGACTCTTAACCTCAAACTAAAATTCAAAGGATTTAAGTTAAAATAAAAGCTGATCAAATCCCATATTTATTCCGTGGTTAATTGTTCATACATGCTCAAAAACAAATGTACATTACAAACAAAAGGTAGATTGTACGATAAAGGCCGACCAGAATCAAAGAGGAAATGTTGGACGGCAACTAGAAATTGTTGAAATATTGGATATAGGGACAGCCATAAAGTCTGGTAACTAGCAACCTTCAGAAAAACAATGAGTTGTTGTGCAAGGGTTCTTCTCCAAACAGAGAGTGTTACAGTTTTAATTTGCAATAAACATCATATTCCCCGTTTTGATCGCACTATGTTGTGTCATGTGTACTATTGTTTGTCTGTTTGTCTTTTTTATTTTTAGCCATGGAGTTGTCAGTTTATTTTCGATTTATGAGTTTGACTGTCCCTCTGGTATCTTTCGTCCCTCTTCGAGATAACTGAATTGAAAAATCCATTTACCTACCATATGCTGTTACTAATAAATATATTGTTTTAAAAAGAGGGTAAAAGAAACATGGTTAGAGAGAGCGAATGAACATAGGACGAACAGATTTAAAATAATTGTCATTGAATTATATTCGAGAGTGCATGTAGCGGGTTTTTTTTTGCATTTACCAACAAAACAATCAATGAGTCATTTATCATGATAAAATATAACGTCTTTGATACTAAAGCATAATTTAGCAAGACATGCAGTATTAAATATGATTGGAAGAGTTAAAAAGCTAAGAAGTAACAGATGATTAATTGATTGAAATGTTGTTTGAAAAATTTGCAGCGTAAATTATTTCATTCATATACAACACGTAATCAAGCTAATTATCTTAATCAAAGGAGGGGAAGAGCAAACTATTTAGTCAACGTATTAATTCTGCGATAATCCAAGCAGAGAAAAATTTCATGACAAAAGTTTGATCAGATACGAAAGGTCAATAAAAACACCGACTTTTGTTTGATGCACACACTAATGTATAATTTTTCGCCAGTGGTGCTCGAAACCGCCAAATATGAAAAATCCAAAAGTATAGAACAAAAACAAAAATCAAAAGAATGACAACGAAAATGACACAAAGGTTACTAAAGATATTTTCACCGTGACATTGAAATGGTTATATAAAGACCTACTCAAGTATTTGCCTTTTTTTGTATATTTTGATGTATATTTCTCAATTTTAAGTATCAAATTGATATATATACCGGATATAAATTTGTTATGCGACAAACTCTGCAATTTGCATGTGACACAAAACTTGTCACATACAGTTATATGTGAAAAAAAAGTCTTCCGTCTTTACCGAACTAAACAAAGAATTAACACGACGGATGCCGTATACGGTACAGGAAATGCGTACCCTTCCGGAACACCTGTTTTCAGTAACTCCCAGTGTTAAGTGGTAGATCGTGTTGTTTCTTATTTATTATTTGTAACTATTGATGTAAATGTCTGTTGGTTTTATGAGTCTTTGTTTACTTGGTTTTTATTGTTATTGTCTGTTAGTTTATCGTAATGTTCTATTGTGTTGTTTATTTGTGCGTGTCTCGAGCCTGTATGTTCTTCTATTTATTTGTATGGAGTCCTGTCATTTAATGTTGTCATTTTAATATTATATTTGACATTGCCATAATGGCGGGAGGTTTGGCTAGCCACAAAACCATGTTCAATCCACCATTTTTTTCATAAAATGTCCCTTACAAAGTCAGGAAAATGGCCATTGTTATATTATAGTTCGTTTCTTTGTGTGTTGTATTTTAGTGTTTCGGTTGTGTCGTTCTACTCCTCTTATATTTTATGTGTTTCCCCAAGTTTTAGTTTGTAACTCGGATTTGTTTTCTCTCAATCGATTTATGAATTTCGAACACCGGTAAACTACTGTTGCCTTTATTTTTGTCTTTTTAAAGCTTTTAAAAACCGACTTGATATCAATTTTTAAAACAATAGATTCAATGTTTAAACAAAAACGCCAAAACCAGAAACACAAATTGTATGCATCGAGAAGTTAACCTTTGAGTTATGAGCCAACATTCATGTGCATTAGTTTGAAGATCAAAAACAAAACTTCATTTGGGATATACAAACAAATATGATTAAACAAAACCTGGTACAGTTAGAATTAGAGTGATACCGTTTGCGTTTACATGATAAACGTCTTTTGATAAATCGAGATCTTTTTAAAATTAAAATAAAACAGAATATATATGATGGGAGATTAAGTAGAATCACTGAAAATTTAATAACAACGATACCCTTATTAATAAGAGTATCGAAGCTTCTAGAAAACTTGTACGCTTAAATGTACCTTCAAGTTCAGGACAATAATTGTATTCTCTCTTCAAAATGGTTGAATACAGTTTTGAATTGAGCAATTCTATTTGGTCCCATATGCAACATTTTGATATAGATGTTGATGAAGAACTGTTGTAGTTACAAATTCCACATGATAGGTACCCTCTTAAAAATTAAATGACACAACTGACTAAGTTAAACATAAGACATTTAAGTAACATTATTATCCAATTCTCTCTACAATATATAGGTGTTGCATATCTTCAATAGGTGTGGAATCCTTGTGCATAGTTTAAAGACCGTTGAGGGAAACAGTGATAGTAACATTGATCAAAACTAGATACCCTTTATATATTGACTTTCAATGACAAAAAAATCTTAGCTCCACACTATCGTAAGGAAGGTTTCCTATCTGCTCAATAACACTTACGATACCAATTTTACTATACCAAATGCGCATTTCAGATGTTTAGTGTCTCTACATTTATATCCTTGTAGTTGTTATACAATACATTACTTAACACCTGTCCATTACAAAATTAATCCGATTTATAATTTGAAAAAAATTAAATTTAACTGTTAATTCGTGTAACACTAAGTTCGTAATGTTTGTATGCTGTTTTGTGTACTGTCGTTAATTAATTTTAGGTGTTCTTTGTCATTCTTTGGTTAACGTGCCGAAATGTACTACTTTAAGTGTTATATTATGTATTTATGTCTTTCTCTTTCCTGAGTGTTCCTGCATTTATTTGTACTGTGTTCCTGTCGTGTAATGTCATTTGGCAGTATTTTTTACAATGCCGTTAAGCGCGAGGTTTGGCTAGCCATAAATGATTATAAAATCCGGTTCACCAACCCCCCCCCCCCCCCCATTTGTTCTTAAAATGTCCTGTACCAAGTCAGGAATACGGCAGTTGTTATCAAATAGTTCGTTTCTATGTATGTTGCATTGGCGTTTGTTTTCGTTGCACTTCAGTGTTTCTGTTGTTTTCCTGTTCTAGTTGATGTGTTTTCCTAGGTTTTCTCTCAATCGCTTTATGACGTTTGAACAGCGATATATTTTTGCTGCCTATATCTACAGTGATGTGCGATGACAAATCATTGAAAAAGTCTTAAATTGAGGTCTAGTATTTACAAACGTTTACGAGCATATAAAACTAAAATAGAAGGTGCACGGCGTCCAACATTCTGCAATCACTGTCCAATTAACCGCATATCGACGAAAGAGTTTTTAATGAAGTTGAATTATACACATACACGGTGCCCTCTGTATCATTCAATGATGATACTGACTAATTAGCTCAACAAATGGGAAATTACGGCAACAGTAGTGTACCGCTGTTCGAAAGTCATAAATCGATTGAGAAAAAACAAATCCGGGTTACAAACTAAAACTGAGGGGAAAAAGAAGAGAAAAACAACGAAACAACAGGAACACTAAAGTGCAAACAAAAACAAACTACAATGCAAATTTCACAGAAACGAACTATAGGATAACAATTGCCATTTTCCTGATTTGGTACAGGACATTTTAAGGAAAAAAAGATGGGTTGAACCTGGTTTTGTGGCTAGCCAAACCTCCCGCTTTTATGGCAAAATTAAATGTAACACTAAAATGACATTTCATGACAGAACTACAATATAAACAAATGGAAGAACATGCAGGACAGAGAAATACACAAATAAACAATACAATAAAACATTACGACATGATAATAGTTATTAAATGAACCAGGTTTATAAGTATATACGCCAGACGCGTGTTTCATCTGCATTAGACTCATCAGTGACGCTCAGGTCAAAATAGTAAAGAAAGCCAAACAAAGATGAAGAGCATTGATGACCAAAAATTCCAAAATATTGTGCCAAGTACGGCTTAGGTTGGCTTAGGTTATCTGCCTGTGATAATAAAATCCTTAGTCTTTAGAATAATTCATAATTTATAAAAATGACCACATACTTGATATACATGTCAACACCGAAGTAGTGACTTACTAAAGAATATAAATGAACGCGTCAAACAACCTAGGTCACGGCCGACACTCGGCTAACCGAGAGATTGGTCGGTTAATCTATATTGAGTATGCGGCTATATCGGCGGTTGGTCTGTTAAGGGCATACGATACAGTTTTGAACCTGTATTTACAAGTTGATGAAAATTTGCATATAGGCTATTTTTTACCTCATTAATTTAAATATGTAATAAAAAATATACCTTCATGTGCTACTTTTTGAGTAAAATGAGTTCGAAATTTTGTATATTTGCTCAAAATTCAGATATGTGTCCGTATTTTCTGTTTCGAAAGAAAGACATAACTTTTTTGTTTTAAAAGATAAACACAAAATGGTTTTTGTTAAATAATCGGTAATTTCTGTATTTTATAAGTATCATTAAAAATTATGCAATTTTTTTTCCGAAATAACTCTATATTTATCAAACGTTCATGAATAGAGGAAAAAACGTCATTTTTTGCTGCATGTTTATCAAAATAAAAAAAAATGCGCTATTTACAGGATTATAAAATTTGGGTCACATAATCTCCTTGCAAAATGAAACAAATTGCTGTTTTAAAAAATAGGGGTCCATGCACTCATTTTCAAATTAAATCAGCTAGCATGATAAAAATCAGTCAAAAAATGCATCTTTTCCTGATATGTCAGAGTCTGACGTCACGATACAGTTACAGGGAAGGTAATGACGTTGCTAACGTAAAATGTTATTTTCGCGACGTCAGACTCTGACATATCAGGAAAAGATGCATTTTTTGACTGATTTTTATCATGCTAGCTGATTTAATTTGAAAATGAGTGCATGGACCCCTATTTTTTAAAACAGCAATTTGTTTCATTTTGCAAGGAGATTATGTGACCCAAATTTTATAATCCTGTAAATAGCGCATTTTTTTTTATTTTGATAAACATGCAGCAAAAAATGACGTTTTTTCCTCTATTCATGAACGTTTGATAAATATAGAGTTATTTCGGAATAAAAATTGCATAATTTTTAATGATACTTATAAAATACAGAAATTACCGATTATTTAACAAAAACCATTTTGTGTTTATCTTTTAAAACAAAAAAGTTATGTCTTTCTTTCGAAAAAGAAAATACGGACACATATCTGAATTTTGAGCAAATATACAAAATTTCGAACTCATTTTACTCAAAAAGTAGCACATGAAGGTATATTTTTTATTACATATTTAAATTAATGAGGTAAAAAATAGCCTATATGCAAATTTTCATCAACTTGTAAATACAGGTTCAAAACTGTATCGTATGCCCTTAATCGGGTTGGCTGAAGTCTGTTAATCAGGTGTTATCGAGAAAATCATTGAAAGTTCAGCATGTTTCATTGTATAACTTTTTAAATATATTTTCATCATAAAAAGTATTCATGTCTAACAAAACAATTCAATGTACTGAATTCAGTAGTGAAATTATTATTTTTCTAGCTTCGATGTACGATCTATAAAATGAAAAGACGGGTTACTCATCAATAAATTTATACACATTTTACACACATAAAATGTACACAAAATGACACATTGGTTAAATTAACTTGCATTCAATATTTTGAACATCGAAAAAAGAAAGGCATTATGTTTGTTAACCATATTGATATCATTGTGTGAAAAATCTACACGAAAATCTGTATTTTTGTGACATAAATCAATCTTTATTTAAAACCTGGTGTGTTAATGGGTCGGATGCATAAAACCCGGTCTGTTAATTGGTCTGTTAAGAGTTATGAATGGCAATACAAGTATAATTTTATTGCTGTATGGGGTGTTATCGGATCAAATGAGTAGGCTTAAGACGAGCGGCTTAAATATACGAAAACAACACATGAGCAATGAAACATAACATATACGGAAACAAAACATGACATTGAAAATTGATAAAAATTGTTTCAAAAAGTGTAATATTAAAGTAATATTAATTTCATCCAAGAATGATCGCATATATCATGTTGATTCTGTTAAATTGTCATGAATGACACAAATTTGTCATCTACATTGGTAACACGAACCAGTATATAAATCAGAGATAAACGTCGCAATGTAACTAAACATCAGTAAGTAAAATATATTGGGATGACAAAATATGAAAAATAAAGAAAGAATAATGAGTAAGATAAGTAAAATGTAGAAAAAAATAACATAACAATTTACAGAATACAGAAATAAACAATACCTACAATTTGGACCCTCATGGTATACACGAGAATCTGGATGGAAAAGCAGAATATAGAATAATATATAAGTCAGTAGAGAGTGATACATTGCTAAAAACGAGAGAAAAACATACTTGTTTAAGAATACACACTTGAAACACCGTAACGGATTGCGATGTACTTATATTGGTGACAAATTCTAGAAGTTTACATGCGGACAACTATGGGGGCAGATTAATGCCATTTTGCGTTTTAAATAGCGCTTTAGCGTTTTCGCCTTACATGTTCTATAGGGCGAAAACGCGAAATTGCGAAGTCGAAAACGCGAAACCGATTTCTCGTTTTCGACTTCGCGTTTTCGCGTTTTTGACTTCGCGATTTCGCGTTTTCGCCCTATAGAATATGAAAGGTGAAATCGCGAAAACGCGAAATGGACTTCACCGGCCACCATAGACAACTGTAGTTCTCCTCTGCATGTATATAGAAAGGAACTAAACGGAATAAAATGAATTGAAACTTAAAATAACCAAATATAGCTGCATTCGCTCCTTTCCGTTTACTTCTTTAGAGTGATTTGTAAACAACATATGATTAAGTAATAGATGAAAAGAACTAATTGGATGATGCTGACGAATTAGGGTTTAACGTCCAGTTACAAATATCATGTTCATATGTGAACGAGAACACGTTATATGTACCCTGTGTTGTATTAGAAAGACACTTTCGGAATTGAGAACGTGCTACTTCGAACAGACACAAAAATTAAGGCTGATTGAAAACGTCAATAAAAGTTCATGCATATTCCAGAGGCCAATCCATATGACTCTATATTGAAGTGACACATCCTTCAATAAAATGCAAAGAAAGTCAAAATAAAAATGCTCTTTCTAGGATACTGTGGCACCGTATTGTCATTTTTGTTTACTCAGGAACATCTCATTCTTAAATTTTTCAAGGGGAAAGTATAAAAGTAGCAAAATTATTGTCGTGGTTAAATAACTCTTAACTGACACAATTTCAATTGTCCAACCCATTAACAGACTTTATTCCCATAATTTTCACTAAAACGTGGTATTATTCACATTATTTTACAATTATGAAATATTTACTAATGTCAATTTATTTTTTAGAACCACAGTACTATTTTTTGTCCTTTAAATGAAATCTAAATTTGTTTGTTTCGCCTTTTATTAAAAAAATTGCTATGCGTATAATCATAAATACTACATACCTGCGCGACGCCTTTTAGTTTTACTGAAAACTGCGCAGACTAAGAAATGTTTTTACAAGTGCAAAATGTTCTATGATAGATATCATTTTGTCAGACACCTTTCTTTTTTTGATTTGGCTCTTATAACATGCCAAAAATCTGTATATTTAATAGAGTTTAACATTAAATTAAGCGTTTTACTCTTAACAGACGTATAACCAACCCGATTAACAGACCGATCGCCCATATATATGGCACGCCTGAACCACTTTTATTAAATAATCTTAGATTATCTCAGATAAACTAGGTTTATCTGAGATAATCCTGGTTTATCTCAGATAAACTAAGATTATCTCAGCTTAATTCAAATTTGAAAAAATCCTAGTTTATCTCAGAAAATACATAAAATTCATTATCTGGAGAAAATCCCGGTTTATTTTAAAATATTAAGAAAATCTAGGTTTATCTGAACGATTTTCAGATAATCCTACTTTAGGCGTGCCATACATATAGCCGCATACTCAATATAGATTAACCGACCAATCTCTCGGTTAGCCGAGTGTCGGCCGTGTAGGTCAGCAAATAAAAACTGCACAGCCGAACCACGCATTGTATATCACCCGATTAGAGAGACTTCACAGGTAAATTTCTACAAAAATATAAATCCCATAAATCTCTCATAATTGGAGATGTCATCTTATATCGAAGAAGAGGATGGTAGTGGGTCGTTACCATTCTATATACACGAGTCTATCATTTAATTAAACAGGAGTCTTTATTATAATAACTCTTTCTCTCTTTATGGCAGTACCACATTAAAATTGAACGGAAATCTTCCCATTTACTCAAATGCCATTTCTTTAATAGTCTGGTTGTGATATCTGCTGACCCTGTTGTGTTTACAATATTTTTTCAGTAATAAAAAGGACTGAAGACATAAGATGGACATTAATATATGTTGACATACAGATGAAGAAAACTTTATAATTGCTAATCATTTCAATTTTGTTTTCTTATTTATATTTTCAAAATGTTTGCATAACACTGATGTCTCCATTTTCACTGCAGTAATATCATTACACAAACTCATTTTAAAACGATGGTGCATATACATATATAGAAATCTATAAAAAGGACCAGCCAGCAAATTTACTATGTACCGGATTGTCTAAAATAGACGATACTCTGCAGATAAGGAAAAAATTATATCAGTCTAAAAATTTGCAATTCAATTCAATTCAATATTTTAGTCTCATGTCTCAATAATATATAATACAACATTAATTAAATGTAAAAATATATAAATATAAAAAGAGAGCTATTCTGTACAGAATTACAAGAGAATGTAACTCATGTCTCAATAATATATAATACAACATTACATTAAATGTAAAAATATATAAATATAAAAAGAGAGCCATTCTGTACAGAATTACAAGAGACTATAACATTAAAAATTATATAAAGAATTCATCTATTACAAAACATATTGACAATAACATTATTTACAGTATAAAACATTTCTACGTCTATTTAAAATAAGATTACAGGCTTTGG
This sequence comes from Mytilus edulis, assembly GCA_019925275.1. Lineage (NCBI taxonomy): Eukaryota > Metazoa > Mollusca > Bivalvia > Mytilida > Mytilidae > Mytilus > Mytilus edulis. The sequence goes on along the minus strand of CM034353.1, from coordinate 107,228,692 downwards.
CACAGCTACGAATCATATTATTTTCTGTAAATAAAAACACTCATTTCTGTTTATCATCAAAAGACATAAAATCACTATTAAAATGTGTTGCTTCATCAAATATTGTTTTTCTAAAATCGTCATATAAAGGACACGCTAAAATAACATGAGCTTCATCTTCTAAAATATTCATACAATTATCACAGACTCGATCAATGTAACCTGCAAAAGTATGAATGTTATTAACATACTAGAATGTTCGGTTTGTGGCCTCCAATATGTTGGTGAGTCAAAGCAGCCCTTCCACAAACGCCTCAATGGCCATAGGAGTGATATCTCTAAGATGCCACTTCTCCCAGTTTCTCAGACAGTCGGGTCACAAACTTAATGACTTTATCCGCATGAAAATTATAGTTTGTGAACAGAATATTCATTGGAGTGATGCCGAGCGACAGGTTCGGGAAAGCTTTTGGATAATAGAACTAAATGTACATCCTCCAAACGGCATCAATAAGAAATACTAACAGTTTAGTTTTTCACTCACTTTTTAATGTTAATATAACTTTGTACTTTATTTGGTTTTTTTAAACTTTTTTGGATTCGAGCGTCACTGATGAGTCTTCTGTAGACGAAACGTGCGTCTGGCGTATATATAAAATTTAGTCCTGGTATCTATGATGAGTTTATATACACAGTCACGTATATTGAAGTATATTGTTTTGTTTATATTATGAGATTCAAGATTTTGGATTAAAATCAATAGACCAAAACTTACCTGTATTACTGATCTATTTTACACCTAATATCAGTATTGTTCAAACCTTTGACACTGAAGAAGGCTATTTGTTAAGCCAAAATATTTGTCAACAAGATTTAAAAACATTTTTGTATAATAACCTCTTACATCAGTACCGTTGGGCATATATATATATATATATATTTCTCTAATTCTATGGAAATTTATCCCTTTCTGAACCAATTGTATAAAAAAAATTTAATCAACGTGTGGTTGCCGATGACCGCAAAAGATCATTGGACAATTTATAAAGGTGATCCATCAACACTATACTGGGATTAGAGATTTGACAAAACATGCTAACATAGGTTGTGTTAATGAAATTGACAACTTCGTGGAATGTGAAAGGCACTCGAAGGGGCTTTTCGTTTAACAAAAAAAGAAAATTATTTTTATAATCATTAGAGAAACAGATTCTTACATAGTTACTTGTGGATTATCGGACTTTAAAATTGATAATCTAAATATCTTGATTGGATTAATCCGATAATCCACTGGTATCAATGTAAGAATTTATATATATATTTATATCAATAATTCATTAAAAATTTTCTCAAAATCGTGAAAAAGATCAAACATGCAGATTCTTGTGATCATATGGTTTACAACAAGGTCAGTTTAAAATTTCTGTATTGATGTACGCATTTATTTATCTGTTCCTAAATAAAATATTGTTTACACTAAAATTTCTGTCAACAAGTAAAAAACACAAACATTGTTGTGCGTGAGGTTTTCAAAACTTTGGAGCCATAAAGTGTGTCTTTCATTGCCATATTCTTCCTTTTGGTCCATATCTTACTTGACATCGTTCTCGTTCTTGACCTTGGTGCACATACTTTATTTATGTTACTTTAGATATACGCAAACAAAAAGTACTAAACATTTTGTAAACATCCTTATTGTAAAACACATTGTTTTGATTTCCCTTCAATTAAAGGTGATTCGAGTGTGCATGTATTGTGCATAAAAAGTTAAAGTATACAAAAATACTACAACTTTTAAATATTACGAAAAAGGACTCCATAGAACTGAAAAAATTAAAACATGATGAACTAACGGAACGAATGAAAAATAATAAATAACACTCATATTCCTGACTTAGTTCTTAGAAGAAAATAGTGTGTCTAAACTCTATTTTAATAGAAAGCTAACTCCATTGTATGTCAGTTGTTTATGATTGGGATCACGGAGACAAAACTGCGTAGACATATATCATTTGTATATCACACATAAACAACACAAATGACCAATAAATACAAACAAACATACAAATAAATGTAACAAAGAGGCCACAGAAAAGGCTGTTGTAGTTCATAGTGAATTTGACTAAGACACTCACAGAACAGATATTGTTGTTGATAGCAATTGAAAAAGACCATAAAAAAAATTATTCCAGTTGATAGTACATACCGTTTATACACTTTATTGATGAAGTACATATATTAAGTTAAGTATGAAAATATAGATACTGTAGTAAACAAACTGAAAACAACGCTGTTAATTAAGGAGTATCAATCAAAAATGATAGACTATGTTCATACTTTGCCAAATCGTAGTATATATTGAGATATGTTCAAAAATATAACAAAAATCAGAGATCATCGAGCATTTTCTCAAGCTACAGGTTGTGATAAAATGACATATTTGTATGGATTATGCAAGTAAAAACCATCATTATGTGATTAAAAGCTAAACCAAGTGATAGAACTGTAAAATAAATTAAGAGAAGAGAGCTGTTAGAATATGCTTTGAGAATATTAAAAGAAAATATAGGGTCGCGTACGTTTTTTTTTTTTCGTCTAAAATACAAAATAGGAAATTTTCATGTAGATTCCTTTAGAAAATGCACTGTTTTAGAGTTACCTCACTTTAAAATGTCAATTTAAAAATAATGAAAATCAAGCAAAAAGAAATCTAAGCTTGAAAAAGTATTAATATTTTGAATATAAATATGTTCCTTTAAATTAAAATTCACATTAGTTATCTGCATTCCTCGTCAAATTTTGCCAATTTGATTAAAATCTGGACCTTAGGTGATCTGTTATTTACAATTCATGATGGCGGAAATACCCAAACTACATTAAACTGTTAAGATTGCTGCATGTGGGCCTAAGAAAAAAGAGGAATTGAGACAAATCGTGATTTAAAATCTTCGTTTAATATTTTTTCGAAAGTGCAAGCAGTGGTCGTTTTACTGAAATGATTCTAAGTACTTTGGTTCTTGTCAAAACAATCCTGAAATATTACATCTTTAATAATATTGCATAATATAGCAATACCTTTAAATTAATTTAAAAAATGAGAATCCATGTACAAAGCTAATTAGATTTACTTTGAAAAAAGTGTAATTGGCAACAAAAAGTCGATGAAACTATCCCAGTTTTTTTTATTAAGCAATATTATATTGTATTTCGTATACCAAATGGAAAGTTTTGTTAAAAATATGATTGAAAGATATTGTATAAGTTTATCTTTTTAAATCTTTTTAAAATTTTTAGAATTTGAATTTTTGAACATTTAGACTACAATGACTTGTTTAATGAAACCTTTTAACTTTTTGATTTTAGAAATGTTTGTACATAAGTGTCTCGTAAGTCTACATAAGGCTGGATATTTGATCTTTTTATTTTGTGTTGTTTATGAAATTGTGTATATATATATGTCTGATCAAATATGTGACACTATAATAAAATAAATCATTATTATTATTATTATTATTATTGTAGTTACAAATACTATAATGAGAGGCGAAAGATACCAAAAGGATATTCACACTCATAAGATGAAAACAAACTGACAATTCCATTGCAAATACACAAAAAAACAGAACATAGAAAACTGAAGACTTGAGTAGCCCGAACCCTACCAAAACCAGGAGTGATCTCAGGTGCTTCGAACGTATAAGCAGTCACAATGGAGGAAAAGGGAACAGGATTTTGGTCACAAGAAGTGGAACCTTTCCGTCGTCATCTGCGATACGAATAATCCACAATGAGCAAACTAACTCATGATGGCGTCCGTAAATTTTTTAGAAGAGTCTATTTAAAGTTCACCAATTTGGAACTCTTGGTTTGATAGCTTCTTTAATTGTATCAAATCATGGTAGGAATTGCAAGCTCTTGTATATTGTGTCAGCTTAAAGATGTATACTCCATTTACAGTTGCTACTTGAATTTTGCTACATCGACGTTGAAAATTCACAATTGGAAATCTGAAATCATATTTTTTGGTCGTTAAGTTTATCCTCATTTCAAATTTCTGGATGATAGTCAGAATGTGAGTCAGATAAAACTGTATATGGTGTGTCCTTTATTTTAAGTTCGATGGGATAAATGCGTTCGACATAGTCAAGTTCGATGGGATAGATGAGTTCAACATTTCGACGTTCAATATAGTCACCACACTTCAAATTATTTAGCTATATAGTGGAACGTGAAGTTAAAGGATAATTCTATTTTCTAATAAAGTTATTCTCGTGTAAATATAGGAACATGTCGGTAAGAAGATTAGCACAGTTGGTTCCCATGGGTTTCCGCATTGTTTGTTAAAAAAAACACGTCCTCCAAACGTTACAAAAATTTTGTCAATCAAGAATCTTATTAATACCAGTTTCAGAGTACTTTTTTCTTGGAATCAGATTGATCTTTTACAAAGTATGATTTATCCCTCCCAAAGACAAGATTCTTGTTTCTACGTTGGTCATTTGTATGAAGCAACACACGACCAATCTTTCAATTTGTTTTATTGTTTAGAAAGGGGAATACTTGTGTAAAGTATAGAATAATCAAATGTTTTTATTTCATTGCAAGAGGAAAGAGATTTACATTAGGAGTACTCTTTTGCCATTTCGGGACCTTCTATAGCTGACTATGTGGTATAATTTTTGCTAATTGTTGAAGGCCGTATGGTAGCTTATAGTTAATAACGTATAGGCCATTGTGGTTTCTGGTGGAGAGTTGTCGCATTGGAAATTGTACCACTGACATCTTGTTATTTTTATATCTAACAGATCTTTCGAATTTTAAAGTATTCACACCTGATTCACGTCAACCCAAGAGTAGTTAGTTTCACAATTATAAGACTGAACAATACATTATATTAAGGCATGTCGCATCTTTCAGCAAATTTTCATACTTATTCTCTCCGGTTAGGTCAGTACAGCTCCGTCAACTAAAAAGTTTTTTACCTGTACAATATACCGAATGGTGTGAAAATCTACTCTACTCTATTATATTTTAAGCTCCGACGTCATCAATTGGTGATTTGATGGTCGCAAGTTAGGTTTACAGAGCAAGTAAACGGGTATTTGCTACCATGAAATCACCAAGTGATGCCGTCGGAGCTTAAAATACATTATTGTTATCTCCATTCTTATGAAACTGACAGAAAACAACGTCAAATCATACATTTAAAATCTGTCATATGTCGTTTGTGCCTGTGCGTGTGTTTTCATAGCATCAATTACGAATTAATGCCTTGGAATTGGTGACTTTGTCCAATCAAAATGAACGTTACAAACAATGTTCCATTAGAGTTAGGAGATCACTGTATTGTATTTTAAGCTCCGACGGCATCAATTGGTAATTTGATGGTCGCAAATTAAGTTTACTGGCCACGCGTTAGCGAAGCAAGTAAACGGGTATTTGCGACCATGAAATCACCAACTGATGCCGTAGGAGTTTAAAATACATTATTGTTGTCTCCATTCTTATGAAACTGACAGAAAACGACGTCAATTCATACATTAAAAATCTGTCATGTGTCGTATGAGCCTGCGCGTACGTTTCATAGCATGAATTTCGAATTGATGCCATGAAAATTGGTGACGTTAACAAATCAAAATCGACGTTTCAAACAATGTTCCATTAGAATACTGAATATACAACAAGAAAAGTTTAGAAATTAAACTCTTGACAAGATTTTACGCCTTTAGTTTCAGAATTTTTCAATGCCGGGTATTTAAATCAAACTGACCGCTTTAGACTCAAATAAATTAACTAGTTAAACCTAATATAAACATTGTATAGCTCATCAAATGTTTAACGAGTATTTTTTATTTGATGCCCATTTTCTTATTTCTATCTTGTTTTTGTGAACTGTTGTTTATTCAACTAATGAGTTCGAATGTCCCTTTGGTGCAAGTCTTTCGTCTCTCTTTTATCGTAAAAAAAAGTTTCAAGCTTAAAGTGTTTTGAAATAGTTATTATAGTCATTGAATGATACAGGGGACATGTTTAGTTTGTGCTATTTGCAACTCGCCAACACTTTTTTAACTACATAAACATTAAGAAGACATCATGATATTATAATAATACCCTGATTGACAATGTCACAATACATAATTGAACGGACATTATAGGTGTATCCTAATTTTTAACATTTTTATCTATCATGTCTGTTTGGTTTGTTCACGTATTGTTGTCAATATCAAGGAATTGTATGCTACTATCATACAAGTGAGAGGTTTAGATAGCTATAAAACCAGCTTTAATCCACTATTTACTACATAAGAAAATGTCTGTACCAAGAATATAGCAGTTGTTATCCATCCGTTTGGTGTGAATTTTGAGCTTTTGATTTTGCTATTTGATGAGGGACTTTGCGTTTTGAACTTTCCTCGCAACTCGGATTATTTTGTTATTTTCCTTTTTGTTTTGTTTACTCAAATGTAATTTCAGTAATAGACTAGTTGTGATATCTGATGTGGTGTTCACAGTATTGTTTCGGCAATAAATCATATACAAGTCATTAATAGACATTTGCGGAAACTAGGTCTATACCTAGGATTACACTTCAGACTTACGATTACAGGTGACAAAAACAAGGGGTCATCTTAAAATACAAAAACAAACCAACAATACAGATACAAAATAGCAAATGGTGTCTTCTATAAAAATAAAAAAAAAGATTTAAACAACACGTTAAAATTTCATGTGTCCGAAGTACTTTGCTGGATTTACCTTCAGGACCGCACAAAGCTGAATATTTGAAGACAATGATTTATAAGGACCGAAGGTGCAGCCAGGGGTAATAGATTTTCCCCGCGAAACAGGGTACATTTAATGCAATGGTTAGTATACTAAGACCAACAAACATATTATTCAGAGGGTACTGTACAAAATGTTTCATTTAAAATAGTTATATTGGTGTCGTTTTTGTTATGCACGATTACAACTTTGTATCAGCAACTGTTGCCTTGCCGACATAATCAGATTGTGATTTTTTTTAACAATTTCTTTTTGCCTGCTACACTTTTGCATTTTTTTTTATCCCTAACAATCAGTTGAATAGATTTGCGTATAAACTTTGTGAGAGATGAACAACGTCGCAGTGAGAGATTACGGGCTGGTCGGGGGCTGGAACACCCCTTTTCTTGCCGATCAATGCTTTTGAATAGGGACATATGGTCGCCCCCTTTTATCTTGGGTTGGAACCCCCGTTTGAAAATGGCTGGATCGACTACTACGTCGTCATTGCATATATATTACAATTTCATGGAAAAAAGTACCAGTCTCGGAACAGGGGTTAAATCTCATGTTGAGAGCATACCATTTCCACCCATGTTCTTATAGGGGGATAATTATCGACACTACGAAAAAAAAAACCGTCCATACTGAATGATTCCCAAGATCTCCATTATAATACTTGCATAAAAGAAAAACAACTTGGAACTTGTTTATCATTTTTTGTTTGTTGCTGTTGAAAACATAGATAGCAAAGTTTTAACTATTTGGGTACATTTCAACTGAGTCTAGCGAACAGTGTAAAATATATTTCCGGCATAGAAAAGTTCGTTGATAACTGTTTGTTTTTTTGGGGGGGAGGGGGGGGGGGGGGGGGGGTGTTCTCGAATAGTTTTTTTTTATATATTGGAACCATAAACGTAGACAAAAGTGTGTGTCCTATTTAGGAAAAATAAAAGATTGTAAAGTTATACCGAACGGCAAGTGGAATTTCATGAAGAATACATAGCTCAAAAACACCCGTCCGCTGTATTTCACCATTCTCTTTGAAACAAAATAAAAGAGAAAATAAAGTCTGAGCATAAACATGCTAGCATGCTCTATGGTTGATTGCACCTTTCCTAACACAAAGTATTCATTGTCGAATTTTTTTCAGCAATTGTCCAAATCTAGCTACTGCAACGACAATTGCGATAAATTGTGTGACTCATGTTAAATTTATTTTTAAAATAATGTTAGTTCATTCTATCCTCCTTCGTACAATTACAGCATTTCCAACCTGGATAACACCGTATACAACAATACATGTTAACACATTTTTGCAAATTTATAAGAACAAAATCGTTGTTCAACCACAAAAAAAAATCACTATTATTACATTGTTTTGGATCGACATTTTTTTTTACACTTTGAGAAAGCCCAAGATTTAAATGCTACCCATAAGTGTAATTGTAATCCTAATCGTAGGTGTATGACAGTTTCCGCAAATGTCTAATAGGACATATAGCTTAATGAAGTCGCAATATTTGTTGATGATACATCTATTCATTTTAGGAAAAACATACCAAGGATTTGCATTTCGATGTGAACTACCTGTGCTCCTCTTAACCAAAATTTCGTTTGCTGCAATGAATTCCAGTTCGTTTATTGATAACTTGATGATGATCTAGAAAACAAAACAGCATACAGATACGGTAAAAATTGAAAACAGTTCACGTTTAATAATTTCATACGTTCGAATCGATTTTCTGGATTTACCTTCATCAGGAACGCTCAAAGCCAAACATTTGAAATCTAGAGTTAACAGTATTTTTATATATTTGGACGAGATGTTCTCTATATTCCCCAATGTCTTTTGGATAATATGAAAGTAATTCATTCTAACGTTTGCCTACTATTGAAAACTGATCTTGAACCAAATCTTGATTATTTTGTGGGGCGTTTTTTTTTTTTTTATTATAAATTCGTCATCGTAAATATGTTGACATACAAATGAAGTTTCTTTCTATTTGCTAACTTTCTTATCTTTGATGGTATTAGTATGCTTAATCTTATTTAAATTTTCCCATTGTTTTCATATTCATTCATTCATTTTTACTGACGTCTCCGTTTTCACTGATGTAGTATTTGTATCACACAAATTATTTTATAACAATGATATAGATATCATTAAGAGTTTACACAAAATTGCGGAAGTAAAATACCTCCCCCCCCCCCCCCCCCCAAAAAAAAAAAAAAGATATTCCACGTGCAGATTCTTATTGTTATAAGATTAATGCGTAAGACAACATGTTATGTTTCGATGACTTTATTTTCTAACTTAATTTACTTCCTTATGAGAATTGTCGCATTGGCAATCATAATGCATTTTCTTTTTTTGTATAGTGGATTTCTGAATAGTATTTTTAAATTCTTATAGTCAAGTTACAGTTAATGATCTATGTCAAAGAGTTTGGTAAAATTTTGCAGACAGCAGAACTATAACCTGAATTAAAAACAAAAACGCATTTATCTTATTTTTATTACTTATCGAATTATTTCAAAATAGGTGAACATATATGTATATATAAAAAGCTCATAAAATAAGCGAAAAACGTTCTGAAATTTGGCTTAAAATCGTCAAATCTTTAATTTCAAGTTCATAGTTTTTTCCTTATGTTGTTGGTATATTATTTTCCGTTTTAATGATGTAAAATGATAATGGGATCAATTATTTCGCCAATTTTTTACAGTACATTGATAATTCAATTTTGGATGTAACGCTTCTTATGATGGCTGACGTCGTTTTGTTTATCATATTATAGACACAATTTTGTCATGTGACCATGACGTCATCAGCGTTTTTTTCATGAATTACGCCGGTTTAAAATGGAATTTAGAATTAAATTATAAGAAATAACTGTAATATTTTTTCTGTCTATTCGAAATAACATAAAAAAAAATGTGGTGCACACTGTTAAATAGTTAAATATAAGTTATTGAATCAGAAAAAAAATAATATTCATTGACATTCTTTTCTTTTGACTGTGGTATTCCTTCGTGTCTTCTTAACAAACCAAATTAAATTATTTGTATTAATCTTTATTCATGAAGATATCGGATATTTTATTGACTTTTGTCTCATTAGGCTAATTGTCAAGACATTTACAGAATACCAGTCCCGTACTCTCTCTAGTGATGGCGTGATTTGATTTTTGAAGGAGGCAAATTTAGTGGAAAACACGATTTTCGGTTTATCTAAAATTCGTGAAAGCTAAATGTTAAATAAATAGATATATTATTGTTTAATAAAATTTTCTAGTCGTGATTAGAAATTATCCAGGCGAGATATTTTCAATTAATATTTCCTTTAAAAACATGGATCGCATAATTAAAGATAACATTTTTCTGGACTGTTTGCTTATGTAGCTGGAAAGATTTACAAAAATATTGGTTCCAGCAAAAAATCAAGCATAAAATAAGGAGAAAAATAAGATAAAATATTTGTTGTGATTGAACTATCTAACAATGTCGGATGTCCGTTATCTCTTTGTTAAACTCTAAATGGTTGATGATATAGATGTATAAAAAATAAATCATTCATCGGTTGTAACACAAGTATTCCAAGACCCGGTAGTAGCATAAGGAATTGTATTAGTTTTTATTAATTTTCCTTATCAATACGAAGAGCATTTTAAAATTCATAATCTTTCGATTTACTTTATTTATTACAATTTGAATTATACAAAAGTCGCGGCAATTTTTTAATCTTGTACATATCGATACAAATACCAGTACTATTTTTCCGACCCCAAATGAGCAAGGTGGTGAAATATTAAATGACCTTTTTCTTATTTGGAACTTCATAAAGTATACATATTGCTAAAGCAAATGAACGGTATTTTAATAGTAAAACAGATGTTAAACGGTCATTCTATTATCCACCTAAGATCAATTATTGATTTTATATTTTCTTTTAATAAAATGCCTGAACTTCATTATTGGAAATTTGCTCCTTACATTTGAAGCTAGAACTAATTTTGGATATTATAGTATATATCCGTAGAATCATAATTAAATATTTCTAGAACTTTAGTTATCTAATAATCATGATAACTATTCCTAGAACTTTTATAATATAACAAATATTCCTGGAACTTTTATTATACATTTCATAGTATAACAACTTGAATTTTCCTGAAACTTTTATGATATAACAAATATTCCTGGAACTTTTCTATTAAACGTTGTCCACAATATTTATTTCAAAGAACTTGAAGCATATAACAAAATATCCATTGCCATTTGGGAACTTTTTTGTGTTATATTTTATCCTTCGTGAAGGAAATTTTCTTATAGGATCTTATAGGATTGGATAAACTGAAATCATATAAGGAAAGTTCCCAATCAAAGATCCATTCAATGGATCTTTTATTATATATGCTAAAATTTCTTTGGAACAAATATTTGCAGGACTTATTTTCTGTCCCACATTGACCTTTGAATTCTTCCAATCCAGGTTGTGTTACTAAAATTTTAAAGGCATAAGCAGAACTTAGTTTCAATATTATTAGGTTTTATCTTTTTATATAAGCTACTATATAAAGTGTAAATCAAAAAAAAATAATGTATGAAATCATTGTTTATTACATCTGCTTGCATAATAATATTGAAGTTGAAACTAACAACGATCACGTGTATCCTGTCAACCCCTGAAAAACATAATATTGTCTTCTTGACTACTTCCGCAAACCGTGGTCTGGTAAAATGATATATTGTTATAGTGTATGTTTTTTATATAAGCTACTATATAAAGTGTAAATCAAAAAAAAATAATGTATGAAATCATTGTTTATTACATCTGCTTGCATAATAATATTGAAGTTGAAACTAACAACGATCACGTGTATCCTGTCAACCCCTGAAAAACATAATATTGTCTTCTTGACTACTTCCGCAAACCGTGGTCTGGTAAAATGATATATTGTTATAGTGTATGTTAAATACCGCAAATATTCACCTTATATATGACCCCCGCTATGAGAAATATGTTCACTTGTTTCCTTCTGTCAATAATCACAAAACTTTCTCTTCAGGTATGAAATTAAACTCGTCTTAAATGTTCTATTATATTTCATAATATGCCAATTTCAGGTGAAATGAACAGTTCGGCGATTTTGTAATTCTTCATATCCTGCGACGAGACGACAATTGCTGGCTTTTCACTTCCATTATAGGCGCTCACGTGAAGAAAATATCCTCTGCAAGCCTGACATTGTCTGTTCGGGGTATCGATCAATTCTCCAAATTTTACGGTAAACTCAATATGGCATCTTTTTATTATATTGATAATTATAGTGCTCTTTCCACTGAGGCGTACAATTGTTTTTCAAGATAATCTTTCCTGTCGATCGAGCAGAATGAATAAAAAATGATAAGAGTACTACGTGATACGAAGAAAAAAATTCAATTGTAAGTCAAATTGATACTTAAGAGCTCTAAGTAAAACTCTTTAATCCCAAAATTACTTTTAATTTTTTTAATTATAGACACGCGAAGAAAAAGATGATAGATGAACAGCTCGTCTCCAGTAGAAATCGCTATTGAATAAGTTCATTCTTAAGCACTCTGTTATTATTTCTGTAAAAATTCTTAGAATGATTGTTATAATTATATAACCACTATAGAGTCTTTAAGTATAGATGTTTCTTATTGGAGACGACGGAAGATTCAGTTGGTGCTAAAATGGCGGAAGATATTAAGAAAATAACAAAAGAATTCGTGTTGTAATTTCTTGTAGCCAGCCTTTTAGCATTCAAGTCGAATGAGTTTTTTGAATTCCTGTACAAATATAAAATTTCATGCATTACTCTTCCTATATGACATTTCCGCCCTATTCAGTTTATGATGAACGAATGTTTAGTGTTCCGATATTGAGGAATTATTTCATTAATATCAATATAAGGGGTCATCTTACGCTTGATATTTGTGTTATAATTTTTCAATACGTTGCGATCGGAATTGTACAATAAACGGTGAAGAATAAAAAGTGTTTTTATATTGAAAATTTATGAATGTTCGTGTTACTTCTTATTTAAAACAAAGAAGTAAACGCAAACAAAACGGAATATTTTTTCATTCAGTCCAACTTGAAATATATAACGATGCAAGTTTTGAGAAACATGATGTGTAACTAAAAGTCAAGTTTACGCTGGAACACGTCTTTTTGAATTTGGTTTCACTGAATTGCACAATTAAGTAGTTCTTAGGTTCAGCTATACAAAATTAAAAAAGATCACGGCGACCATGTTGTTGACCATATTTGTAGATCCAATATTTTGTTCTCACCACTTGTATAACATAATACGTTCCAATATACATATAAAACATTGCGTATAACATGAAATATTGGATAACATATATAAAACATATTGTATGTATACGAGAGAAAACACGTAAGTTAAACATCAAAGAGACAGCAACATAACGACGCAAATACACAAATTACACATTTAAAATCAGAGGGATATATATATATATAACTTAGAATATTACAGCCTTTTTGTCATTTCGGGGTCTTTTAAAGTCTACTATATACTGTGAGGTTTTCTCGTTGTTGAAGGCATTTACGGTAATTTATTTGTATCTTAAAGACGAATTAACATTGATTTACTTAATACATAACGCATGGGACAGCTTCCCCTCTATGTGTTTCACTCACAATGTAAGAGGGTCTGTTATTCTGTAAATATTTAATTTTCACCCCTTTTTTCTCTAATGTTAAAAAAATTAGCCCCTTTTTTCTCTAATCTTCAAAAAATCAGCCCCTTTTTTCTCTAATCTTCAAAAAATTAACGCCTTTTTTCTCTAATCTTCAATTTTGTTGCCCGTTATTCTCTAATCTTCATTTTAAGGGCATTATTCTTTAATCATTTATAACCCCATCCAAACCCTCATGTAAATTCTAAAAATCCAATCCGATTGAAATTGTAATATCGAAGAATCTATATGTATATATTATATATAATCTTCGATATTACAATTTATATACCTACATTTTTCAACTTATTTACATAAATCCATAAAATCAAAATGTTATTCACTACATACATAACGTCACACTACCCTAGAGCAATTTCGAAAAAAATACTTGTTACCATCATGATCTTTGAAATGAAGCCTTTTTTGGAAGAAGACCCCGTGAAAATATCAGTACTATAACAATGAATTTAACCCAGTAACTATCAGATTAAAATTGTAAGTGTAGCCCATCGATCTCAAAGTGTCTTGTAACGGGACTAAGGATTGAAACAATGAACAAAATAAATATTAAAAGAGAATGTTACTAATGAAATCATTTTATTTTCCAATTCTAATTATAAGAAAACCCCAGTGTAACCATAGTCTTACCATGAATGTAACCCTGTACATAACTTTACTTATGGAAATAATGTCTCACAGGTTTGAAAAACGAGAATTTGCTAGAAACTGATATTTTAAAGTGTAATTCTTTGTTAACAAAGGGTAACATGTGTAGCCCTGCATATGTAAATGGACTTCTGAATCAAGGATCCGTGTTAAAGACCTACAATTAATAAGTTTTTATAAATCGTGACTCTAATGACGAATTGTCTCATTGGCACTCATACCACATCTTATACATTATTGATATTGAATGAACATTTTACATTATGTATAAGAAGCAGAGATTAATAAGTAAAGTATAATCATTAGCATACAGTGGTTTCAAGTTCTGACATGCTGTTTTAAGAAACATTTCTTGACATATATGATTCATAATAATTATGATGATTGAATAAGGTTCTAGAGTTATAATCCGAAAACTCCCTTTCTGAATTAATTCCGTTCTGTTTATAGTTAAAACTGAAACACATCCGCGACATCAAAGGTCGTTGACTGATTGAATTACTACACGTCTAGATTTGTATTAGCCGTGATTTTTTTTTGTATTCGAGTTGCCAGAGCTGATGAAGTCACGCAGTGAGGTATACATATAGGTGGACAGTTTTCGTCTGTGCTCGAGACCTACTAGACAAGATGCACGATATTTTATTGACCAAGCATGTTGCTCAACAGTTTAGCTATAAAATCCAACGAATTACAAAATAAAGCACAGCAAATTATTTAAATGATTAGATTAATTAAGTATACATTTAAACATAAACATGTATGTATAATGATGGTATAATACTAAACCCCTAACAGGAGGGATTGTGCCTGATATTCATATGATGAAGACATAATCTTTCAATCAGTTTAATTGAGGCCTGGAGCTGGCCTGTCAGTAACTGCTAGTAGTCTGTTGTTATTTTTGTATTATTGTCATTTTGTTTATCTTCTTTTGCCATTCTGACATCGGACTCGGACTTCTCTTAAACTGAGTTTTACTGTGCGTATTGTTGCGCGTTCGTTTTTTCTTTCTACATTGGCAAGAGGTATAGGGGGAGGGTTGAGTTCTCAAAAAACATGTTTAACCCCGCCGCAAATTTGCGCCTGTCCCAAGTCAGGAGCATCTGGCCTTTGTTAGTCTTGTATGATTTTTAATTTTAGTTTCTTGTGTATAATGAAATTTGAAAAAATAGGCAGGACAGGAGTTTTGAGTAAAAAAAAAGGCAGGATGAGACAATTGCCAAAAAAAAAAGTCAGGACGACAATTTAGGTAAAAAAAAGTCAGGATAAACTAAAAAAAAAAAGCAGGACCAAACAGAGTGAAAAATAAAAAAGGCAGGACAGAGATTACAGCTAAAAATAAATGTAGGGCAAAATTTTTCATCCTAGCCCCCCCCCCCCCCCCCCCCCCCCCCGATAAAAATCAAATGGAAGCTCCCTAATAGACCTAGAACTATGGGAGACAACTCTTGATCCAAACCAGATTCAGAGTGGGATAGATATCGTTTAAACGTGGACTATTTTCAATTTGTTCTAAAAATGTGAGATTCATTTGATCAGGAATGCAAAATAAGGATGGAATACTGTCAAATTGTTCTTAAAATGTGGAGAAATAAAACAAATGACCCGTTATTCAATTTTATCACGAAAGCGTTGTTAATTTAAGTATATAGTTTTCTTTAGTTTCCAGAACACTGACAATTACAAAATATAACATTAAAGAGAGCGATTTTCACTTTGATTTTATTATAAAAAAAAAACTAGGAGTAAAACTATTGAATATAGATTCGTTGAAAAACAATTTGTCAAGTTTGACAATGTTGTGGTTTTATTTTATAGAACATAGAAAAATTGATATCAATGTTCCGGAAGGGGTATAAACATAGCGAATGCAACAATCGCGGGGGTTTTATCTTGGCGATTTAGGATGTTTGCTACGATTTTCTTATAAATCCTATAAAGAATAAAAACACAATTTTTGAAAAGGGTGTGCGATTACGATCAGTTATCTTCCAAATCCCCACCCCCTTTAATATGAAAAAAAATTAAGCGATCATATAGAATCAAGTTTGAAGGAGTATACTAAAAGATGATAATTTAACAACATTTAATCATTTATAAGTTAATATCATCATCAATAGGTATTTTTTTAACTGTAATGTGTTAAGTGTTATAAAAAAGAAGATGTGGTATGATTGCCAACGAGACAACTCTCCACAAGTGACCAAATGACACAGAAGTTAACAACTATGGGTCACTTTACGGCCTTCAACAATGAGCAAAGCCCATACCGCATAGTCACCTTTAAAAGGCCCGTTGCCTGTATGTTTTTCATTTGATAGTATTCTAACATAACTTTTTTTAAACTAATAAATCATGTCAAAGTAAAGTAGTATATTTTGATGTTTTGTGGACGTAGGGGTGGAAAGTCTGCGATATTTCTCGTATTATGTATTAATAAAATATCTGCAGGATTCCAGTAATTAATAGATGGACTTCGTTTTTAAGTTATCGTGCATGCTTGGACTTATTTGACTGATGTCAGGTAACTAATTAATCAGTGTGTGATCTTGCACATTGACTAATTGGCTATTACGTCACAGATGATGAAATCATGTTTCGTTCTTAATTTAATTAAACTTTGTGTAGTTAAAAAATGCGTATGAATATCCATGCATACTTCCAGTTGAATATTTTGTAAAATGTTTGATTGTTTCAGCGATAAACCCGACAGTAAATTGTTTCCTTTTGACTAATTAAATTGTATGTAAGCACTATATTAACAGTCTGTTAGAAAATTGAAGTAATGGCGTGCTTTCGCAATATAATTTTATTTTTATGTTTATAAGATAGAACTTTTAACTTCCGTTTTATCTTTAAAGCGAAGCATCTCGTATCCGGCCGTTGTCGTTTAATGATCTCCGTTTCCCAACTTTGGACCAGGTTAAGACATTACTGCCATCACATGGGTTGTTCCGAAACTGTTTAATCACGAAGTATAAACGTTTGCGCATTCGTGTTAGATTTTCTTAAGAGTCCACGCGAGTCATAATTCAAAAAAAAAAATATGTTTAACTTATTGAACGATTATCATCCGGCTCTACGTTTGCAGTTTCTTTGTTTTCATTGACTTTATTGCAATCTTTAATTGAAGATTCTTAGCTTTGAATATATTACTTTAAAAAAAACAGTAAAGTTGTTAGATTTGCTGGTCATGATTTAAAATATATATAAAATATGAGAATAAAAACTTGATTAAACTGTGATGCGTGGATTCTATAACGGTGAACTTTGCCATAAGATTCAACACCCACTGGTTCATATCTACAACTTATGGTTCATATATAAAGTAGCATAAACACAAAGAAGCACAACTTGTTCGCGTAATCATGAAAATGCGGTTTAAGGCTAGAAGAAGCATTACATGTTTTTGCTTATTTCAGTATACATGTGCGGAATATTTTGTTTTCTTGGTAGTAAATTTACATCGCAAAAATATCTAAAACTAAAGTTGTATACTACCAGCGTGAACGGGAAGGGTTAATCATGCATTAAAATTCAAAACATTTTGAAATGAACTTTGAAATAACTATTGTGATATTTGAATTCAGATTCGTGTTGAATCAATAAAAACAATGTAGAGAACACATTTAATTTTTTAATAACTCCAAAATTCCAGATTATATTTTAGAATAGAAAATAACAAAATGTTTGTTTTTCTAAATGTCAAATTCTTTCTCCTCTTTAATATATTACTTATTCTTTTTTACTTATAATTCTTTATTTGTACTTATTTTAATAACGACTAGATAATGTCTATAATAATCCCGAATATCTATTTAATCATTACAGTAAAGTGTTATAAATGTTTATTTATCTGGTCAATGGACACAATAAATGTTATGGCAACAAATTCCGTGTGCGTTGTTAATCCCTTTTGAATGACAGACGACAGGAGGTTGATCTGATCAAACTTTGATTTGATTGGCTGAGAGTAATTCGAAAAATTATAGAACTATTTCAGTATTTGAAAGATAGCACGTGAACATTTTTAACAACAAATCTAGTAAACGGTCTGAATTGTACCATTTTTTTTTGTGCATTTAATATTTCTTAGAAAATTTTCGAAACGAGTCACCGAAGATTACCGTTGAAGACCAGATACCTGTAGATGTTATTAAGATGCGAATGACGGACAATTATGAGTTTACAGATTCTTTACCATCAGGTTATGAGGAGAATGTTTCTTCACCAGACTCTGCAGAAGATGCTGTCGACAGATACAGTTTTACCATGCTAAAGGTCAGTTTAATTTTATTTTTTGTCTTTAAATTTATATTTGAAAAACTACCCATATCAAATATGTTCGAAGTCAGGAATATGACAGTTGTTTTCCATTCGTTTGAAAATTTGAGCTTTTGATTTTGCCATTTGATTTAGGGACTTTGTGTTTTGAATATTTTTCGGAGTTCAGTATTTTTGTGATTTTACTTTTTATTTAAATCATTTTCTCATTAAAATATGTGTTTCTTTATTCTCACTTTCCGAAACTATTTTTGGTAGTTTCAACTCTTTTTTTAGATGGATATTGAAATATCTATTCATCACTGAGAAATTGGACATAAACAAAAAATATCGTTAATCTCTTTGCAATGTTGCCAGTACTAAGAATATGATTTTCTTTTCTGATTTTTTATATGTTGACATTGATAAAGTCTTCAAAGTTTTATATAAATCTTACCGGAAAATAAATCACGAAGTGCAGTCTGACAATTCTTCTAAACATCAAGTTTTGACAACGATTAAAAACATAATGAAATAATTCTGATTTTATTTAGTCTGAAAGTCCATCCCTTTTATAGAGAAAATTTCATCACACAGTTTCCTGAAAAGAGGAAATTTTATTTGTTTCAGGACCACAAAAGAGACAATAATTCCATCAATAAATTTTGACTAAATGAGTTACGATTTCTTTTGGAAATGATAAAAGAATCATGCAAGCATGGGATTATTACAATAAAAGTTTCGACAAGAAGAAAAATATTATCAAAATCAGATTACAGCATATAGCATGTCATGTTTTGGATTGTCACTAAAAGAATGCATTTCACAATGTTTTCAGTGCTGTGAAAGATGGACTTAAATATGATTTGATGTCGTGTGCCCGTTAAGAAAATTGTTTTTCATTTAAATCTTAATATTAAGCATCCGAATTTTATGTACAATATATTGCTTCTGTCATATTTGTGTGGATGCAGTTTTGGATGTTCATGACGTTTTTTTTTGTTTTTTTTTTGTCCTAGAAATTTAAAAAGATGTTTCCGTATAAAACAAAGTCGCATGTTTGTAGATAAACTCAACGAAGTGCAAAGAGAAACATTACATTTTTAATAGTGAGGGCTGTATGGTACAAACGAAGAAACGCCCGATCCGACAACCGCCACCACTATTTTGAAAAATAGTTCGTTTCCAACATTTGAAGCACGCTCCATTCCTATTTTTTTTTATAGTATGTTCTCGTCACGAAAATGCATTTAATTTCTCACTGGACGTATATACTGGACGTTAAACAACCCCCATCATCATCACCATTATCATTTACTTTTCTAAACCTGATAATACAATATTAGGATGGACGTATTTGTATATATATTTACATATATCTACAACGTGTATCAGACGCGTTTGATCCAAATAAGGGACACAAAAATGTAGACAACAATAGTTCGAAGAAAAGGAAAAGATTCATTTTGAATATGTGTGAGCTTTAAATATCTTTCTATCATTCCCTGTTCCTTTTCTAAAATTATGTATTTCCAGGTATTTTTTTGAAAATCTCATTTCCAGGAGCAAAAAGTAATTTCCTAACATGCATCTAGAATATCTACGCATCGAAATATTTTCAGTGGTATTGTATTTCAGTGCGTGTTAAATATTTGCCGCTAAGGTCGAGGAAGCTCCATTTCCGCAATAAGGCATGTCCGTTTTGTTTTCCTTTTTCCATTTCTGGATCACTGTTTCTGCATCTTTGTGGTACCCATTAAAACGACATCTTCTATGCGTTTAAAATGTATCAAGCCGGAAATACATTACTCGGGAAGCTTTGATCCACCCTTAACTTCACTTAAACCTTCCATTTTGAAACATTTCGAACGTCTTAACTCTTTCTTTTCAATGTCCGCCCATTTAAATGCATATATAAAAACCATTTTCAATGACTTCATCACGAGAAGAAGATGGTCTATTAATTTAGATACCTTTTAAATAATATCTAGCTTTTAAACACTTATAAAACAATTCCTGTTTCAACGATTTTGACGAATAATGACGATTTCTATGGTATTTCCATTAAGTTAACTCTCTTCAAGAGTCATATTACTAAACAATCCAATGCATTGTTCGATTCAGTATCGTAAAACTTATGCACTTTAAAAATAGAACCAATTTTTTTGTTAAGTCATTT
This sequence comes from Mytilus edulis, assembly GCA_019925275.1. Lineage (NCBI taxonomy): Eukaryota > Metazoa > Mollusca > Bivalvia > Mytilida > Mytilidae > Mytilus > Mytilus edulis. The sequence goes on along the minus strand of CM034353.1, from coordinate 107,208,102 downwards.
TTTATTTTATTTATTTATTTATTTTAAAATTTTATTTATTGATCTATTTATTTATTTATTTATTTATTTATTTATTTATTTTTATTTTTTTATTTATTTTTTATATTTTTTTTTATTATTATTAATTTTCTATTTATTTATTTATTTATTTTCAAAACACATTACACTGCGAAGGAATCCATTAAATATGGTAATAATAATAATAATCACAAACTCGTCTAAAAATGTGTTAACTGTTAATTGAATTAAAGGCTAACCGAATATGTTAGAACACGTTGAAGACATTGACACAACAAGAGGGTTTGACAGCCACTACGGGGGTTTAATCGATACCCGGTACATTAAAGACGTAAAACTCAGTCAAAATTGTCGCCCTTTTTGTAAACCTATCTGCCACACATTGGGATTATCCCCTTAATCTGTCGGTAGCAGAGACAAACTTTTAAGCGGGGGGTATTCGATACGTGATCGCACTTGTGTGGTTCAGTTATTGAAAGTTATGACAGGTGATTTTAATAGGTCTTTGTTAAAATTACAGGTTACAATAATTTTATACTGAGAAGTGACTTTCTCACAAAAGATCAAATACCATATCTGATTGTAGTAAGGTGTTATTAAATGATATTAAAGAAATAATACAGGAATATTGATTTGATAATAATTGATGAAATATAAACGGAATCTGTACAAATAAAAGCAAATAGGAAAACTTGTAGTTTATACTATAAATAGATACAAGATAATGCAACAAAAATTTTAATATTAATTCATATAATAAATTTTATAATTTCAGTCATATACATTTTTTTTTCAAAATCGTAATATTTATTTAAACTTATATTGAAAAATAAACAGCGTTCTAAAAATGGCTCGAATTGTACGACTGACCCTACGTTCAAATTATATAAGACAGTCCATAATACCACAGTCCATGATTTCTGTTAATAGTGCGAAAAGCTACACTTTATTATATTGATGATTCTATAACGACCGAGAGATGAGAAGATAACGGAAAACAAGTGTCACTCAAATATTTTCATCTTTGATGCAAGCTGGGGTGCGCGTTTGTTCCGAAACGCACAGACAGTTTTGTTGATATATTTGCTATGCTTCGAATTAAGGTTGGACATATTTATGTTGATTTTAAAGGTTGTCAATTACAACTATGAGAAATAAACGTAGAAAATTATAAAATAAACATCTTTATTTCTTAAGTTATGTTTAACAAGAGACTCGTAACTGCATCTTAACACACTGTATAAATCTTTTGACTTATATGATGCATGCAGGAGATAAGCAGTAAGGGCAAACTTGCGTTAAAAGAATGAAAAAACACGAGCAATTTCAGTCAGTAAAATCGAATACTCTTGTAAAATGAAGTTTCGAATTATGATTTTGTATTGCAACAAAAGCAATTATTCGTTGAAACTATATATATATATGTATAAATGATTTAAATTCCAGGGGGCCGTGTCAATGAAATTATTCTAGGATATGTCCTAAGATATGTCTTAGGACATTATTTAGGATGGTCTTATGACGTGTCAGAGACATGTCTTAGGATGTAAAACAAAGCTGGCTTAGGACAGTCCTAACTACGATAGTCCTAGGACCATTCTTACACATTTATTTAATTGAAAAAATATGTAGAGATTTCTACGTCATAGATTTATTGCGAACTCTATCTTAGTTTTTCATAGATTCACCTGCAAGTTACCTGTCCATTTAAACTTTTGTAAGTCCTATTGTCCCATCTAACAAATACAACAGGTATTGTTCTCTGTGTAGTTTATTCACTGGGACCTTTAAATTTCTTCTAGGAGAAATATATCACTTATTGATTAATTTACCTGACCAAAAAATTATCTTCTTTTTTATTGAAATACTTCTAATAACTCACATAAAATTAAACTGTATGCAATATTGTATTTATTCAATATTATCATTAATATATTTTCAATCTGTTCAATATAAAATCTGGTTTAATACTAAAAAGTTTATTTCAGACACATTTTTTAGTATTTTCCAAAGAATTTACATGTTTTTGTTGTTGTTCATTTATAGACTTATGTTTATGAAGACCTTAATTTAAAAATAATAATATTCATTTTTTTATTTATCAAACACACAAAAATATTGAATATTTGATCAGAAATCAACTTTTAATTTTTGAATCAGTATTACAAATGTAATATTGAACACATTAAAAACGAGTTACTCCTGGTATCGAATAAATACAACACCACATGCAGTTTTGTGAGTCCTTACTTAGTATTGGTATAAGTATTTTTTCTTCATTGACAGTTCAATTTTTTACTCAGGTAGATTAATCAATGAGTGATATATTTCTCCTAGAAGAAATTTAAAGGTCTGAGTGAATAAACTACACAGAGAACAATACCTGTTGTATTTGTTAGATGGGACAATAGAACTGCCAAAAGTTTAAATGGACAGGTAACTTGCAGGTGAATCTATGGAAAACTACGATAGGGTTCGCAATAATGGTATTTTAGTATCTACTCTTATATGGAAACAATTGATGCAAAAAAAAAGTTAAAGTTTTAACGTAATACTAATAAATACGTTATTAAATATGATAAAAGAAATAAATGAATTTAATACGAAAACAAAAGTAAATAGTCACAAAACTTTGTTAAATGCGATATTCGTGCTGCAATTTTAGTACATTAACTAGCTTTGTACTTAGGTCCACTCGATTTCATTGCATGTATCGAATCAGGATTAGTTAAGAAAAAAAAGAAGTCAACTTTTTACCATATTTAAATTAATATTGCACCGTTTTGGTTAGTCGCAAAAGATGTTGCTTACAATGAAAGTATTTCAGTTTTAGGCTTCAAAATAAACAGCACGAATAATTTAATGTAATACAATTGAATCTTTAACAAATATTGAAAATATTTTGATTTATTAATTCAATTCTAATAACAGTGTAATAGTTTAATATTGTATTAGTATTTTTAGTAATGAGTTTGTGCTATATTTGTTGTTTTAATTACGTTTTATGACATTGTAACCTTTAGGACTATCCTAAGACACCTATTTGTATATCCTAACTTTAGGACCAAAGTTAGGACATATCTTATTTTAGGAGACTTTCGTTTACCTGACTTAGGACTAAGACGTGTCCTAAGACCATCCTAAGACATGTCTTAGTCCTAGGACAGCTTCGTTGACATGGCCCCAGTTGAATTTAAAAAAAAAAATCACAAAAAAAAAAAAAAAACGGTTTAATAATAATTTATTTGCAAAACAGACAAAAAACAATTTTGGTTATGGCAAAAACATTTAAAAAACAAACATGATCAAACATAATGAAAACTCGACAATATTATAAGAGATATGATAAAAACAGTTATTGTTCTCCTTTCCTCAGTTCTAATGACTCTTTAATAAAAGAAACAACTGCTTTTACATCATTTGGTGTTGATGGATTTAGTATAATCACGAGTTTATCAGTAAAATTAAGTGTATTATTTGCAATTTACATATTTTTGTATATAGTATTTTAGAAAGATTTCTATTTTATTTTTATTTATTTTACAGTTAAAGAAAAAATGGAATTCATCGTCTAAGATATTACACATTTTACATTTTCTTTCATTTCGTGGTATTTTGGTATATCGTCCAGTTTCTTATCAGTATATATATATATATATATATATATATATATATATTGCTTTCATCCTTTCCACTCTCTGCTTTCGACTAGAAAGTGATTTCATAGCAGAACTTTGAGTTGGATCGTTACTGTTTTGAATTAAAAACTGAAAAAGGTATTAGAACGACTTGCTATAAATTGGGGTACTTAAAATGGTGTGAATCTCCTTGTCTAGCCGTTGAAACAATTTCGTTTCAGGAAATATTCTTGTTTTCCTGTCAGAATCAAGGTATTTAAAAACACTTAAAGTTGTGATAAATACAAAACGGAATAAGTTAAAATTGTGACTCAAATGATTAGTAAAATAATTAAACGAAAATAGGATGGCACCTTTTTTCCCGTTTACTGTTCAGAAAATGACAAAAAAGAAACAAGTTTTACTTGAGCATTCTATATGCGAGGAACTCCGAAGCATCACACTCTACCCCTTAGACTGAGACTCGCATGCGAAATTTCATCAAAATATTTTTTTTACATGAATATCAATGTAAATGGTGAATTTTTATTATAAAATAGACAATTTAATTGTTTTATGACGATGTGTAGATGTTGAAGTATCTTTATAGTTTTGAACTTTTACAATCTAGCACATGCACTAGTATATATTTGTTCCGGACCATATGAGTATTTGGACCATACGCGTATGGTCATGGTCATGACCATTTGCGTATACTCATATGGATGACCATATGCGTATACTCATATGGTCCGACCGTACGCGTATGGTCGGACCATATGTGTATTATACTCGTTTGGTTATTAACGGGCCGGACCATATGAGTATTTGGACCATATAGGTATTTTTTTTCAAATTACATTAAAAACGTTTTAATAATACAAAAACTTTATCTAAAAAAACAGTGATGGTTACATGACAATTTGTTAATTTTATAATCCAAAAACTACTTAAAAATTAAATACTGATGCCCATAATTAGTTTTCATCGCTAGTTACATTCTTGCATTCTTGCCTGCGTACAGTGATACCGAGGTCTTTGGTCATTTTGATGTCTACGGTGTTTTTTAGAAGCTCTAGATCTCAAATATCGTAAAATGACTGCAATACACCATATTCACAAGACAAATTAAATAAACTATGTTACTTTCCGGTGACTTCTTGTGTAACAGTTCATTAAGAAATTTTTTGTTGTTTTTTTGTCGACATATTGCCATTCACTCGTAATAACAAATCGGTAAATGTATGTGTTTATTTTAAATTTGACAATTAAGTAAAATTAACTATGCGAAACTTCTTATTTTTATCTAGCTTATAATTTAATTATAATATAATAATAAAATTACCTATATGATAGCGTCTTTTTAATGAACGGTCATACCATGTGATGAGTTTAAAAGTATTAAAAGTAAACTGTAACAGAGTGTTAATAACCCCGACCATACGCGTACGGTCGGACCATATGAGTATATACCCATATGATCATGACCATACGCGTATGGTCCAAATACTCATATGGTCCGGAACATATTTATATTAGTCTGTAAATCCCAACAAAAGTACAAACAGGTTTCCAGTCTGTTATTATTGGTCGCAGACAATAGAATTAAATTCAAGAAAAATCAGCAGGAATCAAATAATTGCATGTAATTTTACTTTACAGCCTGACGGTGAACTATGTTTTGGATGTGGTGACCTGATCGTGGACCGATATTTACTCCGTGTAAATGACCAGTCTTACCACGTGAGTTGTCTGAGATGTTGCACATGTCAGATAGGATTAGAGAGACAGTCATCGTGTTACATCAAAGGAAACAACGTCTACTGTAAACTCGACTATACCAGGTATTTGTCGCTTTGTATTGTTGAAAATAAATCTTTAAATTAGATATACAGCTCCTTAGGTTGCACTGTCAAGGGTAACTGGCTTTCAAATAATGTTTGGCGTTCCTTATGATGGTAAACCTAGTAGAACAGTGCTACGAAAGGTCGAAATAAAATGTTGATTTCATTTATCGTTTATTGATCGCGTTTTATGTTACAGCAGGCACAATCGTTGACAGAAACTGAGTTTATCGTCTTCAAATAATAAATTTATCACATGCCAAAACTAGCATAAGCCCACTTATATAGTGTTCGCAAATGGCACATTTAAAGTTGAGATAATACTTTGTGAAATGTTTTTGCGTTTTTATATTATCGTATTTTGAGCAATTCGAATATTATAAAGAGTTTACGCAAATGTAATAATGATCAATATATTTCATTAAGATATTAAAGCTCTGAATATTTCCAAATCACAGTTTTCAAACTGAATTCCCACTCAGACAAATATAACTATTCTTCTCTATGTATAAAATGGTGTTCACTAAAAAAAGCTTTTTGCGCCAATTGGCATTTCATTTGCGCCAAAAAAAATCTTTCATTTGCGCCAAAAAAATCTTTCATTTGCGCCACAAACTATATTTCATTTTTGCCAAAATAAAACCTTTCAATTGCGCCAATATTACAGGTAGATACAGGTAAATAGTATAAAACATAATATTATATTAATAAAAAACGACTTTTGATAATAAAACAGTTTTTGTTTGCAAAATTTAATAAATTCCTCAGCAATCAGTCGAGATTAAACCACACATGTAAAAATAACACTGACAATGGTGAAACACAGTTCTGTTATAAATAAACGTGATCATATTAACACCTAAAATAAAACATGAAAGAAAGCACTTCACACTGGAGTAACTCTGAGAACGATACACCAGTAAAGTTATACGTCTATCCTGGCACAAAACTTGTGAGCGACGGTCCTGATGTATTCATGTCTGAAAATTCTCCTCTCATGTGCATACCATATTGATCCAAAAATAATATGAAATTAAATTATTTAAATTATTTAATTTCATCATAGTCCGGTTTTTTTTCATGAACTGCATTCCATGTCAGTTGTTATACTGTCTTTGCAAAGTTTTATTTATTTGGGGTACCACTAAACGACTTGTCTCCATTTTTCAGAACACATGATTTGATGATAACCTAAATGTGTGATCATTAAAAATTACAGACTTAATTCTTCTGTTTATGTCTAAATTGAAAATGCCATCTCGACACCTCGAATGAGCACTATATATAATAATAAACCTTAGTGACTCTTAGCTTCAGAAATGAGTTTGGAATTGAACTCACTCCATTATCCAGGGGGAATACTGTAGAGACAACACTTTTAGAGCAATAAATATTTATTTTTTCCGTTACATCTTACCTTGATTAACTGTAAAATGGCGCAAATGAAGTTTTTATTTTTTGGCGCAAATGAAATATAACCTTGTGGCGCAAATAAAGATTGAAATTTTCAAAAATTGGCGCAAATGCAATGCGCCCATCACAAATGCTGGTGATTAATGATTTTTTTTATTTTATTTTTTTTGATACACACCTTTTATATCGAGGAAATTGTCTTTTATTTATACTTGCTAGTAGCAAGTTTTTTTTTAAACGAGCTGAAACTCAATATATTTTTTTTTTTAATGTTAATATGAGATTAATATAACACAGTGTTATATATAGTAATCTCAGGGTCAATGTTATTACTGCTAGTGTTAAAGCACATTTGATGTTGTTCAAATACGACCTAAAGTAGGTAGGATATTCATAATAGTCTTTTTTATACTTATGATAGTTGTAAAAAAAAGTATGCCTTGAATTCTTTCAACAATTAGTGTAATAATGGAAGTGTTATAATGGCACAATAAAAAATGTCTTTGACGATAAAGTAACTTGTGCATATCGCAATAATCTGTTCCAAAACGGCTGCATGTGTAAAAACTGTTATGGATATTTTCTGTAAATCTAAAGCTATTAATGTAATAGGGTTAGGGACACCCATCTTCTAATCCGTTTTTCAAGTTTTAAGATAATAAAAGATAGCTTAATGTGAACTTTAAACAATTGAAATAATTGAAATAGACACGAAAGTTTGAAATAATCTAACTGTAGAACTCTACGTTTGTGGGAACTTTATATAAAAGTGGAAAGCCAAGATACCCCATTGATAAATGTGTATCATTCAGAATTCAACTTTTATAGATGCGAGTTTTTAGTCCATCAAATTTCTTTACATGAACATTGAATACGTTGAAAATATAATTGATTAAAATTCTTTTGTTTATAACGGTTCGGGGACCTCTACAGATGACCTGTCCAATTTTAATGAAATTTTGCATGCGACCAAAGCAAGTATAGAACTGTATTTTAGTATAGAAAATAAAAATATGTATGCATCTTTTACATATCATGAATTACATTTGGTTGAAATTTAGATGATAAATACCCAATTTGAAATCGAGATTTGAGAGAAAACTAGAAATGTGTGATAAGTAGAATATTCATCATCTATGTTATACTTCTACCAAACTAGTGAATCAAATTATACTACGAAAACAGGAATTCGTTGACCATCCGAATTCATTGGTTCATTTTTCCAAATATTCCGTCGCAAATCCATGACACTTTGACAATAGAATGGTATAAAAGTAACATGGAATAAAAAAACAACACTCATAAATAAAAAGAGAACGTATAATGCACTAATTACAAATATAAATTGAAAGATTCATTTTTTTTTTATCATATTCATAAATTTTCTATATTTAATTGATTTGAATAAGCAATGCACATTTTTCTTTCTATAAAGTTTTCTTGAGAATATAGGAAGAAAACACAATTCTATTTGAGATTGAATGACATTATTAATATATGTCGAACTTCGATATGAATAACATTTACTAAATGTATCTCTCATTTAGGTATAGTTTTCGATTATTTCCTCTTCTTTTTAAACATGTCAGTTTCTTTAAATCACTACCAAAAATCTATTGAAAAATTGTTTCAATAAACATAGATCTCTGCAGTGAAGATTCAATAAACATAGATACTCTGCAGTGAAGATTACAATTATTTGCTAAATTAGCTTCAATTGAACGGGTTAACGGAATTTTGACTGCAGCATCATTAGGATGAATACAAATTTTGTAAGATCGATCAGAATTAATTAGGCGGGAAAAGAATGGCGGCATGAATAAAGAACTTTCTGGGTGTTACCGGACGGGAGTAATTTCCGATCACAGATGTCAATTGAAATTTCCTTAGACTGTTTTTTATTTGATTTCCTAGAATCATTTTTATACAGACAATTGACAAACAAGACGTTAAAGTCTTCACAAACGTCCGGTAAAGTCAGTTATATCTCCGCCTTTTCGCTTTTCTTGACATTCATTTCCCACAGAAGACCAAATATTCACGAATAAATTAAAGTAATAGGTTTGTGGTAACACAATGTCGATAAGACTTAAAACTAACCATAGACACATCTTTGTTCTGACCATGTCTCAAGTTTTGATATGACCCTTACTCTTTCATATTTTTAGGACAACAATTTAGATGTCATGTAATGGTCCTAAAATGGTTATAATGTTAGGATGTGTTTATATAATATTTTACAGTCATAACTATTGAAATAATCTGTACTCATACAAAGCATACACAAGATTCAAAGTTCCGCAGCCATGTATGCATAAAAGTAAAATCACAAAAATACTGAACTTCGAGGACAATTCAAAACGGAAAGTCTCTAATCAAATGTCAAAATCAAATGATAAAACACATCAAACGAATGGACAACTGTCATATTTCTGACTTGATACAGGCATTTTCAAATGCAGAAAATGGTGGATTGAACCTGGTTTTATAGCGTCCCTTTTCAATGGACTTTGCTATCATAATTTTTTTTTAGTCTATGGATAATAATTGTATATCACAATATGTCTCTATAGTTAAATTTATCTTAAGATCCATTTTGTTACATCTTGTGATCAATTTTATTTGGCAATCCCCAATGACAATCAGCAGGGTTAAAGAACATCAGTTGTTCGACCTGTTAGTCAAATGCGTTTTGTTTAAATATACTTTTTCACTTTTTTGGTCTTTTGGAAAATCATTGTTTGTGCTGTATCTATAGACCCTTCTACAACGAAATTTGTTTTACATGCACACGTATAAAAATTGCGGTTTTTATCCAACGCGGCAATCATAGGTCATCATAGGTTTGAACGTAGTTTTCAATTTAGACTTGTTTATGTAGTCATATATATATACAACTATATCTTCATGTCACCTTCTTTTGCAGAGAATTTGGTGCCAAGTGTTCAAAATGCTTGCGTTCAATTCAACCAAACGATTGGGTGAGAAAAGCACGTGACAATGTGTATCATCTTGCCTGTTTTGCATGTGATAGCTGTAAACGACAGTTGTCCACCGGAGAAGAATTTGCTTTACAAGAAGATCAAGTTCTATGTAAAACACATTATGTGGAGTCTTTAGAAGGAGGCCCAAGTAAAGGTACAAACACACTCATGTGTAAAACTTTAGTTTATTCGAGCTTAATGAAGAAAACATTAAATGGAAAAAAAATTTCAAAGTTGTTAAAAGATTTATGCCTTTAGATATAATGTATATAGAACATATATCATTACATAAACATTTGCATAATGTATACCTTTTTAAAAAGCGCATTTGCAATACAACGCAAAATGACATGTTTAAAGTTAATTTTAGAACTTCTATTTTCCGTAATACTTTGCTTATAATTTGTTAATTTTACACGATAACTGTTATTGATTTCCAGAAGACGGCAACATGAAGTCAAAAACAAAACGAGTGAGAACAACTTTTACAGAGGAGCAAGTGCAAGTGCTGCAGGCGAACTTTCAGCTAGATAGTAACCCGGATGGACAAGATTTAGAACGAATTGCGCAGATCACTGGATTGAGCAAGCGCGTAACACAAGTGTGGTTCCAAAATTCAAGAGCACGACAGAAAAAACAGCAACAACAGTCAAGAAGTGACTGTGGAAATTCAAGTCCTTCACCGTCGTCGTCTCCATCAAAAATATCAAGTAAGATACTATAGATTGTCTTTATACTTATTGAGCATATACACGAGTTCACACCAATGCTAAATGTTAGTGGTATAGTAGAGCGCTCACAAACATGTTTTTATCCCGCTGCATACTTTATTCGCCAGTTCAGAGCCAGGAGTCTGTAATCGAGTGGGTTGTTGTTTCATGCTTTAAAAACTTTCTTCTATTATTTTTGATTGTTATTAGCATACACCAGGCCATGAGTTTTCTCCGTTGTTTGATGTGTGTCATATTTGACATGCAGGAGCATTCAATATATAACTTTACTACTTGCGATTTGCTCATTTTTCTTAGACCGTATATATGTTAAAATCCTCGTAAAAGATCGATTGTCCCATTGGTTATCACACCACATCTCTTTGTTTTAAAACAAACGCATCGTGAAAAGCAGTCTTTATATCATGGTTGTGTGTGTTGCTACTCTTTTCTCGTCTGCTGTCAAGCTTTTTAAGTTTACAGCTATTGAATTTAGCTCTTTCATAGTATTCACCATTTTATATTAGTTGTAAAATTGAAACACATTTCTTGTAAACGAAATCGCAGAAAAAATATACTAGCATATCGCTCAATCATGTTATATGTGTAACTAAGGAGCGTTCTATATGACCCAGCGGCCTCTACTATCGTGATTAATACTAGTATCCACTAACAATCTATTTTAATTTTTAATTTCAGGTCCGTCGCATTGGATGAACAGTTCTGATAGCATACATAGTGACAGTATGTCGTATTCAGAGTAAGAGATGAGATATGATGGCCTTTTCAAGCCTTCATTCTATACACCCTCATGTATCACATCCCAATATTTGATCATGTGACTTAGGAAATAACTAAACCACACAGGCGCAATCGAATTAGTGAAAGTGTTTTTCCATTTAGAAAATGACAAAGCATCTTTCTGCATCACGTGATAAAAGAACCAAACCAAATGGAGCTTTCAAACAGTTGCTTGTACAAACTTGAGAAGTGGCATACTTTATCCCTGTTCATTAAGGATTCTAGTCAGTGAATATCTAGTGACTGTATGTTTGTGATATCCAAATGTTTATATATTGTTGTGGAATAGTTTTTATACAAAGCTATGCTGTACATCTTGCCAAACATCCTTTTTGTGTTTGTTGTATTATTGTGAAACACTAGTCTACCATTGGTGTAAACTATTCTCATTGTATTATATTCAAACTGTTTGTATTCAGTTACACCGGTCATTTGAATGAAAATCAAACAGATGGAACTAACTATGTGAATAATTTTGATCATTTTGTCGTAATTTTGGGTTAATATTGGTATAAGATTTTTCCTTGTTTTTGTTTTGTTTTAGTTGATAGGTCTCATTACCTTTTTTTTCTCCAATCGACGTTTGATACCTTTGGTTAAATATTTTGTTGCAAGCATTATATTGATATGAAACAAATTTTCGAAATATGCACACGTTGCATTAAATTAGTTTCTTAAAACGGAAAATGGTTAAAAAATCTTTACAAAACAAGTTTTCTCACACTTTGATGAAGTTGAAACTTAAAAGTGTTTCAAATTAACATATATGTTATGAATATAACATACACAGCGTCACGAACAGTACACAAAACTACCAAAAAATAATGCAAGTGAAAAACTTATTTTTTCGAAGGTACAGCACAAGTCATAGAAAGTAACGAATTCCAGCTTGCGGCTGTATAATTTAGGTACCGTTGGTTTTCATGCATTTAAAACACCGGTATATGGTAATTGTTTTTAGGTATTCGGATGGCAGATCAGGCCTTGAAGGCATAAAACTTTGCTCAGTGCTCGGGGCACAAAAATCATGCTCGAAACATGAAATCCAGCAATTTGATTGGTTGATTTTCGAGTCTGAGTACAAAAATCATGCTCGAATATTTTATGACCGTGAGGCCTGGCTAAAGGGACATAGTTCATACAAATCACTGGATATTTGTGTCAACTATTTGTGTAAAATATACCCTTAATTCTGTTTAAAGGGCATTGATATTACACGAATGCTATTACATATCTTTTCATAATGCTAGCAAGACAAAGGTTTGGTTGACTTACTTGCATTGTTTATATAAATGTTTGCACAAGAGTTGTTATTAAGATTTACATCTGCAAACAATATAAGTAGGCCGAGTTTAAACTGTGTATAGGCAAATTTTATTATTTGATAATGTCCAATCAAATTTAAATATAATGTATGCAAGTTTAAATCCGTCTTTTTATATTGTTTTCAGATGTCAATCTTAATTACAATGCTTGAGCAAACATTGATACTATCAATGCAAACAAGCCATAACAACCTCTAACTTCCTAAATTAGTATAGCGTTTGTTATCAATTTATCAACGCATTAATAAATTGATAACAAACGATATACTGATTTAAAGAGTTTTTCCCCATATCAATGATATAACCGTTTAATATTTATTAACAAAAGTAGGTTGCTCCTCTCTAATATGTATATGATTATATTAAATGTATGATAAGTTTGCATCAACTACTTCAGATAGAACATGTTCCTAATTTTCAACTTATTCACATGTGTATGACAAGCGAACACTCGAGAAATAACTTTGATATGCCTTTTAACTATATGTTATAAAAGTCGGCATATACTAATTTCGGCGATAAATATTAAATCGAGTGTTCGACAGTATATATATATCTGAAGTGCTTCGTATGAAATTGCTTCAATGTAGATACACAAATGTTTCGTTGGTATGTGTTTTTTCGTTTAATGTACTGAATTTGTTAGTTTTTACATGAATGTTAAATTATTTGTAGATATATACAATTGTTACGTTTCTTATGTAAAATAAATTTTATCAAAATAGCTTTTATTTCATTTGCAAATTTATCTGTCTGTCTGTCTGTTCGTTTATTCATTTTTTTTATAAACCGCCATCAGTTAAAATATACAGAATTATAAATGCAAATGGACTTTAGATTTCAACAAATGTACTTATGCCTGTGCCAAGTCAGACATATGACAGTTGTTTTCCATTTGTTTGTTGAGTTTGAGCTCCTGATTTTGCCATCTGATAAGGGTCTTTCTGATTTGAATTTTCCTTGGAGTGCGGTATTTTTGTCATTTTACTTTTTTCGGGCATAAACATTTTTTGCAAAATGCATATTTCAAGTCTGAAACATGACTGGTTTTCCATTCGTTTCGTTTGTTTATATTGCAAAGCATTTGTTTTTCCCCCAGGTTTTATGGGCATTCCTTTTTATTATTTACCTTGGAATTCGGTTACTAGGAATATTGGGGGGAAAACAAGAATACCGTACCATAGTTTGACTATTTTACCTATTATGTCTGTTTTGTTCACGCATCGTTGTAAATATAATGGAATTTGATGCGACTGTCATACATGTGAGACGTTTTAAGATATAAAACCAGGTTCAATCTACATTTGAAAATGCCTGTACCAAGTCAGGAATATGACAGTTGTTGTTCATTCGTTTGATGTGTTTTATCATTTGATTTTGCCATTTGATTAGGGACTTTCCGTTTTGAATTTTCCTCGGAGTTCAGTATTTTTGTGATTTAACTTTTTACGACCTGACGTTTGAGCTAAGTAATCAAATGTAAAATCATATTTATTGCCGTTTTCAGTTCATTCACTGTTTGTTAAATTCTTATCAACACGAATGTTTCTGTTGTGTCGTTGTTCTCGTCTTATATTTGATGTCTTTCCCTCAGTTTTAGTTTGTAACCCGGATTTATTTTTTTCTCAATCGATTTATGAATTTCGAACAGCGGTATACAACTATTGCCTTTATTTATAACACAGACATGGCTGACCATATCCAACATTGGCAAAAGTTTTTGAAATTTTTGGCTTCCAATGCTCTTCAACTTTGTAATTTATTGTTTTCTTCCAAATAATTTATTTACAGCACATCACTGTAGAATCTTGGAAGACACAATGAGAGTCTTGCGTACTAAATTATAAGCCTGGTATCTTTGATAAGTTTTTATGATTGCAGGTTCTATACCACAGCTGGTAAACGTTTCGTCAGCGTCCAGTCTAGTAGTCAGCACTTCAGTGGTTAAATTAATATAATTTTCCGACGACATTTTGTCGTAAACTATTTTGAATTATTCAAAATACAAAGGCTTTTGCATACGGCATAGATGGCTGTTTTTATTTTGGTATTCAATGCTCCTGAACTACGTAATCCATTTTTTCTCCAGACGCTTTAATTTGAGCGCAATCGAAGAGGCGTCTACATAAGGAAATTCCAGTACAAGTCAGGAATGAAATGGTTTTTGAGCTTTTGATTTTGTCATTTGATAAGGGACTTTCTGTTTTGTAATTTCCTCTGAGTTTGGTACTTTTGTGATTTAATTTTTTGCTAACCAGTTTAAAAGACTGGTATCTTTGATTTTTCCCCTGTAACTATAAATACAGCAATGATTCAGTGATTTACAAAGATACATTTTTATTTTGATATTTATGTTGATGAAAATACGTTACATTTAACTTTTCATCTGAAAGACATTTTTTAAATAGTAATACTTTCACAGAAATTATTAATATGGCCTAACACTTTGTTGATGAAAAGTTAGTAGTAGGTTTCGGGATAATATATATTTTACATATATGATTATCAGGAATCTATGAAACTGAATGAATAAATTTACTTTTATTTACTTTGTTTATGATGTTTCCAGATTTTATTTAATGAGTATGCAACAAAGATAAATTAAAGATGCAATCACTTCATTTTTTGGTAAATATTGAATAATGATAAAACATAAAGCATGCATTTAAAAGTTTCCGTTGCAGAGAACGGATTCAGTAAGACCCCCAATATTTCTTTAGACATGTTGCGATAACATCAACCAAGTACTTAATTAGTTTAAAAAAAGGTCTGTGAGAAACTTTGATTCGATTATATTAAACAGAATACAATTGTCAAATTCAGTATTGCACCATGCTCGTTGAGGTTGCTAAGCCTTACAGATGAACTTTATAACAGAAAACAGAAAAAAAACCTGCTCGTATTTGAATCATCATGATCTTCCTTCAAAAAGAAGATATTAAAACATATCATAAACATTTCTGTTTCCAAGTTAGGGTAATAAAACAATATTTCCATAATTTGATATGATGATAACATTGTTATTCAAATATAATTACATTTTCAATATGTTACAATCAGATGAAAGTGATATAAACACAAATAATCTGCATAAACTATTGCTTACATATATCCAATTTAAACGATTTGCTTCAAGCAAATCAAGAGAGCATCGAAAATAGGAGAGACAACTAAAAATTTACCGTTATTTGGAGATAAAATCAATTCGCGTGCTCATAGAACAACAGGTGTCGTCTGCCATTGATTAAAATGAAAAACAATGTTATCAAAAATTCACTTATAATTAAGTCAGTAGAAGTGTTGGTAAGTAAAACGATTTTTAAAATATTTTTGAAATTCTTTTATGTTTTTTATTTAAAAAGTAAAATAACAAGAATACCGAACTCCGAGGAAAATTCAAAACGGTAGTCGTAATGTTATTAACATAATATAAAAGAAATAAGAAAATAATTTCAGCAAATATTCTAATTGCTGATTATCTTTTATTTATTTTTTTTTAAATTAAGCAGTTGAATTTTTTTTATTATTGCTCGATTCTGTTTTACTTGAATTAATTTACCAAATTACTTCGACATTGCTTTAATTTCTCGAATATAAAAAATAATGAAAAGATATATTTAAAACTTTTAGATTAAAGGATGGCAAACATGTCGCTTCAGAATTTGTCAAGCAGAAATCAAACTTTGAATGGGATAAATACGACAGGAATGAAATTCAACACAGCTTACGGTAATAATTCCTTTATTTAAACATTTGATGTCGCGTAAATGTGCAACATTAGTACCAGAATGTATAATAGGCGAGTGATATGAGAGCCAAATTTACATTTTTAATGCACCTACCTAACACACGCTAAATTATATATCACTAGAAAGCTAAGAATGTGTACTTTCTAAATATCCCGGTCGTCAAAAGAAATTATGGTGCATTTTTTTTTAAATCGAGGTCAAAGGTCATGGGTGCAATTTCAATTCACGGATACTTCCAGTTGTAAAATCGAGTCAAAACAAATGCAAAAACGAAACAATTTTATAGGAATGCTGTATTACTGTTGGGAAAATATATTTCTATCATAATATTAATTAATATTGGTTGATTTTAACGGTAACGCATGTTAAATATAACGTTTTCTCTCGGAGTCTTTGAAAATCAACATTTAAGTCACACAAATGTATCTGTAGTCGCCCTTGCATTATCTAAATCATATAATACCTCCATATCATTTGATTGCACGTATTTACAAACATATATATCTGCAAATTTGATATAAATAATCCGAAACAAAATATTTGAAGCAAGGGGAAAATATAACATATGACGTATTTTTAATTGTTTAGAAAAGTCCCATGATGAGCTGTTTATTAAAATTGAGGAAGCGAATGGTCTCCTGTTAGTTTGAAAGCCTGACAACCATAGAGCAGATTTTCTTTTATATATGTTGCAATATGTTGATATATAAAAAGAAGATGTGGTATGATTGCCAATGAGACAACTATCCACAAAAGACCAAAATGACACAGACATTAACAACTCATACATCACTAAATCAGATATGATAAGAGTACTAACAAACATAACTAAAATGAGTAAAGTGCTACTGGTATATTTATATCAACAAAATTTTACTTCAGTCGGCCGCCGTGTACCTTGAGATATATAATTAATCAAACAACACTTGACAAAGTAGTTTGTACTCTTTTTAAATATTACACTAGTGATGACGTTCGGCTACTTTGGCACTAAGTATTACGTTTTTTTTTATCGTGTTTCACCGCTTCAAACGGAGGACAAGGCTATCCTAATATTGAACCTTTTATTTGGCTTTCTAATGTTAAAATCCCGTAGTCGAAACGTCGGACCAATGGGATGTTGGACCATTTAGGTGTCGGAATATTGCGATATCGGAATATTATAGCTTCATTTTAACTTGTAATCTCATCATTCTTATCGGTCAATATATCAATACAAAGACAACTTCCTTGGCATGGGCATATATCAGTACACGCTTTGCCCTTTTAAATATACATCTTCAGAGGTTTTGCTCAAAGCGGACACAAGATCTACTATATACAGATTGAATTAAAAATTTGGAATAGACATGAGGGATTTGTCAAAGAGACAACAAGCCACTAAAAAGCAGGCAACGGCCAAAAACCACCAATGGGTCGTCAACGCAGCAAGAAACTCCCAAACCCGGAGGCGTTCTTCAGCTGGCCTCTAAATAAAAATGTACTACTTTGAAATGATAATGGACGTCATACTAAGCTTCGAAATATAAAGTTAAAAGTTAAAGTTAAAATAAAAAATCATACAAAACTAAGAAAGGCACGATGCTCCTGACTTGGGACAGGCGCAAAATTGCGGCGGTGTTAAACATGTTTTTGGAAATCTCAACCCTCCCCCTATACCTATACCAATGCGTGAACAGATCAAATCTGTACAAAGTTGGATGACATCATACCGGACCGATGTTGCCTTTTAGCCAACCAAAGTCATACGGAGATCTTTTATTGTTTCTGTAGTTGGGTCGACATTGTCTTGGATAAAATTTTAACCCCCAGAAGAAAAATAATGCCATGTAGAATGTATACCCCATTTTCATTGTTTCTAATCTCCTGATCAGTCAAACTTGTTAATAGTTATCAAAGGTGTGTCCATAAACACGGTGCATTGGTAGTGATAAACCTAAATGAAAAAGAGTAAAAAAAAATATTTATAGATAATATACATTCTACTAAAGCCATACATCTAAGAACTTTGTCAATAGGAATATCGTACGCTTTATTAACTGCCGCAGATGTGCCATCATCCAAAAGACAACACAGAAATGTTTTTAAAGCAGGTGGCATAATTTCAATTGAATAATCCAGTGAAATAGTTTTAGATAATGGATATTCATCTGATTGGATTACAACTTTACCCTATATCTGCTTCCGTAAAGTAGCTGCACTAAGTGCTTGCAACCAGTTTCGCAGTCACTGCTCAGATCTTTAAATTTTACAGACCGAATATCACAGTCATTTTAAACGAGTAATTTTCCGTCATTACGGCATAAGACAAAATTATAGAGCTACTGTATACAATATTGGATGTACCTTGGCCTTGTTGAAGCTGTATACATGTAACTATGAAGCTGATAATATGTTGTGTAGTTTTCTCGGCGGCGATCCTCGGGCAGAAATTAAGCCCGGTTAACTGATCAAGTAATTGAAGTTGTTAACCAGAATACTTCCTTGTGTACAGGCACGTCATCTTTAATCGTCGAAATGTTAGTAAAAGCTGTTTTATGTTTTAAAAGAACTAAATAGCTCTTTAATTTCTGATTTCAAATTTTGTAGCAAATATTTAGCGATGCAAGCTCGATGGTATAAAGATTTAATAGTAAAATTATCATGAGTTATTTTGTAAATCAGATCATTGTAGGAGATATATGTAGTAACACTCAATACAGCTTGAGTTTGCTCCTCAGAGGATACGTTATGAAGTTGTGTAACTTGCTTATAGGCTTTATACATTTGCAAAATATACACACAGACAAATCAGAATGAGTTGTAGATCTACTGTCCTCGTTGATATATGAGAAGATCTACTGGTCGGTAGAATTGGTACATGTAGTACAAAGTCTTTGTACAGACAAAACAGAAGTTGATAGGTTGTGCTTACTTTTGAAATATTTATAGCAACTCTTATGATATTTTGTATTTTCAAATGGGATGTTTTCATTTTTTTCATATTCATCGACCAGTCTTCTGTAAACTTCATCTTTTCGTTTTCCCACTGCGGCAATACAACTGTATCTTCATTTAAGTGTTAACTACATAGTTTCTATGCAGTAAATATATATGACAGACTATGCATCTGTGTCAATAAATGGATAGTTTTTTTGCTTTTTAGCAAAGGAAGGGTTTCATTGTGAACTGGACTGTGAAAATTTGACACGACTCGGAAGATTTTCTACAATTTTCCGATACGATTCCTTATTTAGAAAGAGGTGAATTCTACAGAACTCAAAAACTATGTTTTACTTTTATTTGATCTTTATTTTGGACGATTTTATATCTATTTAAGCTACACTGAAGTTAAAGATAGAAATAAAACCGTTTAAATATGATTTATCGTACTCTAATAGCACTATTAAGTACACGGAAATCGACTAATATATTCAGTAAAAAACGATAACGAAATAGATAAGGAAGGGATTACGGAAATTATAGTGATTTTACCCAACATCATAAAATTACAGAAATTCGTGATTTTAAGAAATGTTGAGATAAAGTCTTGATCTTGAATGAAAAAACGATAACTGATGAGTAATTTGGTGTCATCTAAAACGGATAGATTGCAAAAACATTTAATAAAAATTTAATTGTAGATCCGAAAAGGTCGGGATTATGAAAATTTTCGTACAAAATGTCAAATATTTAGAAGGAATAAAAAAAGCATGCGGACTTACAGTTGTAAATGTTGTTTTTCATTATTTTAAGAATCTAATTCACTTAATTATTCTGTCTAAAAGAAGAGATACGACTAATTTCTTTTGCTTGAAAAACATGTCGTAATTATATAATTTTCAACTAATTTCTGAAATAAACGTCAATTTTACAAAAACTGCACCGTACGATTTTGTGACGACCGGGCAAAAATCAAAGTTTAATCATTATTCTTTCATTTAAAAAAAAAATTAGCCGTGTGTTAGGTGGGTGCATTAAAGTCCTTAACTAGACGTCTTTTTCAAATATTACACTCGCCTATAATACTGATACACAAGAATATTGTTGCACAAGTATACAAACAAAATGTACTAACAAAAATGTCAAGCTCGAAGGTGAATACAATAAGGGTAGAGTCTATAAAAGCTGAAATAAAAACGCGATTATTTAACCTAACAAAACATGCAAAAAATAAGTGTCATGTTCCTGCATGTTTTGATGCAGGCACTTTTGATGAACATGGTGTATTAAACCTGGTTTCATAGCTAGCTTAACCTCCCACTTTCATTGCTGTTATACACAATTACAACACTGACATGCATCAATTATTTAGAGTATTACAAGATGATCAAGAATTATACTGTTTGAATATAAGAAGTGCTGATATATCTGTACATGGCCGTACTGTAACCTATAATGGTTTACTTTTTTAAATTGTTATTTGGATGGAGAGTTGTCTCATTGGCACTCACACCACATCTGCCTTTATCTATATATGGTAAATAATAAAATAACAAAAATACCGAACTTCGAGGAAAATTAAAATGGTAGTCCTTAATCAATTGAAAATATCAAAAGTTCAAACACATCAAAAGAATGGATAACATCTGTGATATTTCTGACTTGGAACAATCATTTTCCTATTTAGAAAATGGTGGTTAAAATCTAGTTTTATAGCTAGCTTAACCTCTCACTTGTATGACAGTCGCTTAACATTTCATCCTACTGGCAATGATAAGATATAAGACGATGGTATGAGTGCAACCCCATAGAAGTTACAATTTATAAAAGTAAACCATTATAGGTTAAAGGTGTCAGACCACCAATTTAAAATCCCGATCTGTTCAACCAAATTTTGCAATTTTCACAGCTTTCTAAAAATTTTACCTTAAGTTTAACTTCATAGAAACCAGGTATATCCTTAATTGTACATGTATCAGCTTTCTACATGCCAATTTTCACCATACCTTTAAAGCCTTTTAACAAAATAACTGACCATCAAACAGAGGTACTCCAAAAGAAAAACCTGGTTTTCTGGAAATCTAAAATTAGTATACTATGGAGCGCATTAATCCTCAATTTTTAATGCAAACTCATAGACAAGTAAATTTTGGCTCAAAATCATCTAGATATATTTCTCTTTCACCAAAAGTTTCATTTCTGCATATTTGTTGGTTAGTTTAAGTAAACAAGGACATCAAAAGCACTATTTTGTGTCAGAGTAGGGCTACTTTTACATACGTTCTAAATTGGAGGGAGTAATTGGTGGTCTGACACCTAAAGTCGGTCTTCAACACTGAGCCTTAGCTCAAACCGCACAGCAAGCTATAAAGGGCCCCAAAATTTACTAGTGTAAAACCATTCAAACGTGAAAATAAACGGTCTAAACTGTATAAAAAACGAGATGTATGAACAAAACAAACAAACAGACATAATCTGTAAAAATATAAAAATAGGGGTACAGCATTCAACATTGTGTTACAATCTTTTAAAAATTGCTATAAAACAAACAAATATTTAACAAAGAAACACAAAAAGTCATATAGACAAAGCACATTTGTATGAGGTTTATACGATTACATTTATAAAATAATGTATGTTTTCGGGAACGTTGCTCAATGATGACATATGTGTGTTGGTGTATAAGTCCTGCATGAAGTTGGAAACTTGAAGGGTAGTCGAACAAATTATGTTTCTGAAAGGTTTTGGCAATACAGCTTAAATACTGTAATCCTTAGGTAGAAAATCCTTAGATTTGTTTTAAAGAATTTAAAGTTTTGTAAACAGCTAATTTATGAATATTACTATGTCAAGGATAAATAATTTCTGAATACTGGACTTGGAATACCCCCTGCACCAGCAGTGGCATTTGCCAAGTGATAATAAACCTTCATCAAAGATACAAGTCTTTATTATTTTGTACACAATGCGCATGTTTCGTCTACAAAAGACGATCGAATAGAAAACAGTTGAACGGTCAATTAAAGAACAAAGTTGAAGAATGTTGAGGATAAAAAAAATCCGAACGGGTTGCCATTCATAGCTAATGTAATCTTTTCTTGTGGTAGATATAGATCCAGGCTTATAATTTGATACGCCAGACGCGCGTTCGTCTTCATAAGAGTCTTCAATGACGCTAAAATAAAAATGGTAAATAAGCCAAACAAGCATACAGTTGAGGACCAAAATTCCAAAAACTTGTGCCAAATCTAGACCTTTATGGGTGGATTTTACATAGATAAATAAAATCGTATAATTAAAAAGCAAAATGAGGATGTTTAATTTGAAGTATGCCATTTTGTGCTTCTTTTTACATTTGTTTGTTTTAATAGTTATTTAGATAATAACACAATATTGTTGACTGCTGTACTCCTATTTTTGACATTTTTACCTAATGTGTCTGTTTGTTTTGTTCACACATCGTTGTCAATATTATGGAATTTGATGTGACTGTTATACAAGTGAGAGGTTTGGCTAGCTATAAAAACGGTTTAATTCACCATTTTCTACATAGGAAAATGCATGTACCAAGTCAGGAATATGACTGTTGTTATTCATTAGTTTGACGTGTTTAAGCTTTTAATTTTGCCATTTGATTATGGACTTTCCTTTTTGATTTTTCCTCGGAGTTCAGTATTTATGTGAATTTACTTTTTTTATTTTTTTTAAAAGTAAAGTTAGTTTTAAGAAGTTTCAAAAGAGCTTCCTGAGATTTCTTTATTTTCAAATGAAACTGTGATGTGCATCAACAGTGTAAGCATCCAATGTAAAACATATAACTCTAATAATTCAAGTATCAAGGGTAAAAGCTAAAATTATGACGAAACTCGGAATGGAATAACGGGTTAAAAGGAAAACAAACAATTCATGGCAGAGTAAGAATTCAAGCTTATGGTTAGATTGCTGAAATGAATGAGCTAAAACTTAGTATAAATATGCAATGTGTAAATAGTATCCAGGTCCTTAAAAAGAGTTATTACGTTTTGAGCTGATCTGAAGTTAAAAATGGCCGGCAGTGAGGGCAAAGCTTGTATCAAAACCCTATCGTAAACATATTAATTTTTGAGAATGATAAACACTGAATTTAATCAAGCTTAATTAATATTAATGTGAAAGGTGAAGGTCTGGGGATCCATTAGGCTCGATTATTAGGGGTCAAAAGTTTAACATAAACTCCAACGGAAAAAGCTTTGAAAATGTTCTCCTTAAGAACTACCAGGCCATATTGGATCAATCTTAGAGAATGGATGATCCATATATGTTGAGGATTAAATATAAATAAGAAGATGTGGTATGATTGCCACAAGAAACCAAATGACACATAAATTAACAACTATAGGTCACCGTGTAGCCTTCAACAATGAGCAAAGCATATACCACATTGTCAGCTTTAAAAGGCTCCGAAATAACAAATGTAAAACAGTTCAAACGAGAAAACTAACGGCATAAATTATGTACAAAAAACAAATATATGTAACACATCAACAAGCAACAACCACTGAATTACAGGCTCCTGACTTGGGACAGGCACATATATACAGATTGTGGCGGGGTTGAACATGTTAGCGGGATCCTAAATAAAGGCAACAGTAGTATACCGATGTTCAAAACTCATAAATCCATGGACAAAAAACAAAATCGGGGTAACAAACTAAAACCGAGGGAAACGCATTAAATATAAGAGGAGAATAACAACATAACACTAAAATGTAACACACATAGACAAAATCCCACGAGAATAACAAATATAACATATCTATATAACATCAAAACCAAATACATGAATTTGGGATAGACAAGTACCGTGACACGTCTTATCGCAATGTGAATTTGCACTAAAAAATAAGAGAAAACAAACGACACAAAGTTATAATGTAATACACACAGAAACGAACTATAATATAACAATGGCCATATTCCTGACTTGGTACAGGGCATTTTTAAAGGAAAAAATGGTGGGTTGAACCTGGTTTTGTGGCATGCCAAACCTCGCACTTTTATACCCTTCCCCTAAGTTTGTAGGAATAGTTGTCTTGGGGAACATTGGTTTAAAGAACTTGGGGCCCAAAGTTTAAAAAGGCTTCAATGGGGAGGATGCTGTAATAATCTCAAGTACCAACAATAGCAATGCAGTTATAACTTGCATCAAACATCAGTAGGCCATTAAGATGCAATTGTGTATACAAATGGAGGTACAGAGGTTCATGGGTCTAAGCACTAGGAGTCCAAAGTTTAACATAATATTGAGAATGGAAATGGGGAATGTGTCAAAAAAACAACAACCCGACCATAGAAAAAACAACAGCAGAAGGTTACTAACAGGTCTTCAATGTAGCGAGACATTCCCGCACCTGGAGGCGTCCTTCAGCTGGCCCCTAAACAAATATATACTAGTTCAGTGATATTGAACGCCATAATAATTTCCGAATTGTACACAAGAAACTAAAATTAAAAAAATACAAGACTAACAAAGGCCAGAGGCTCCTGGCTTGGGACAGGCGCTAAAATGCGGCGGAGTTAAACATGTTTATGAGATCTCAACCCTCCCCCTATACCTCTAGCCAATGTAGAAAAGTAAATGCATAACAATACGCACATTTAAAATTCAATTCAAGAGAAGTCCGAGTCTGATGTCAGAAGATGTAACCAAAGAAAATAAACAAAATGACAATAATACATAAATAACAACAGACTACTAGCAGTTAACTGACATGCCAGCTCCAGACGTCAATTAAACTGATTGAAAGATTATGATTTCATCATATGAATATCAGGCACAATCCTTCCCGTTAGGGGTTTAATATCATACCATCATAATATATATGAGAAGAACATAACCCGTGTCATGCCAACAACTGGTTTTTTAAAAAATGTGTTTAGTTCCGATGCAAAGACCCTATAAGTGAATCAATATTAACGCCAAAATAAGCAATCTTTAGTGACCTGACAACAGTATCGTAACTATATCCCTTCTTGATAAGTCTATAACATAGTCTTTATTTGGAAAAGCTTAAAATTCATCTTCTTCAGAATCTGCAATGGAAATGCAGTCATGTGGTACACGATTCTGTACATGCCAAGCATAACTAGAGGCTCCAAGGAGCCTAAATCGCTCCCCTGTTCAATTAGGTCTCATTTGACTTGATTATAAAATAAAGTTCTAGTATGTGCAAAAAATAACTTTAATTCAGCTTGATTGCATTTAGTGTTCATTTTTCTCCAAAAACAGATGAATTTGTTTACGCTACAAACTTTGCCCTCACTGACGACCATTTTGAATTTTCTATCGCCTCAAAAAGTGACAACGCTAAGGTTGTTGAATTATGACAGACCGATCAGGAGCCTGTAATTCAGTGGTTGTCGTGTTACATATTTGTTTTTTTTTTTCATTTTTTGTACATTAATAAAGTCGTTAGTTTTCTCGTTTGAATTAAATTGTTTAACATTTGTCATTTCGGGGCCTTTTATGACTGACTATGCGAGGGGCTTTGCTCGTTAGTCAAGGCATTATGATGACCTATAGTTGTTAATTTCTGTGTCATTTAGTCTCTTGACAATCCTAATACATACTCTTTTTTATATATAGCGATGTCGTTATAACGACATAGGGATGTCGTTATTACGACAAACTATGTCGAAATCACGACATAGTTATGTCGTTATTACGACATGCTATGTCGTAATTAAGACATAAATTATTTTGTTCGAATGTATCGGCTTCCGTAGCCAGTAGCTACATATAGAACAAACGTTTTACACCAGGTGAAAGAATATGCACAAAAAAGTAGTTTGTAAGGTATACGGTGTATTTCAGATATGTGCTAAAGTGGAGATACAATAATTGTCAGACTTTAAAAAAAGAAATTCATAAAAAAACGTGAACATATTGCAATAGGATGATATTCTAATTATACAATCCGATTTTCAGACTCTAAAAAAAATCATAAAAGAAACACACACATGGATGACTAAGAGTAAATGAAATAAAGAATAGATACTTTTTGTCGCAATTTTCACTGTGTAACTGATCTGTGATTGTTTAATCATAAATGTTCTAATTGTTCATTTGCGTGATAGTACATTCAGTATTGAGTACGTGAAATGTATTATATTAGCGGATTATATATCTAGTTGATTTGTTCATTGATTTTGTGTATATTTCAATATTACGTGAACATGCTAATTCAACTTTACAATATAATAAAACAAGGATTGCTACTTTTTGGATAAAAATTATAAATGACATTATTGAAATTAATTAAAAGTTTAATAAAGATTTTAAATAAAGAAATCTACTTTTTTAACCGTTTTTGTTTTATCATAATCATGTTTCCAATACATTGAAAAAAGAAATTACACTTTATAAATCGGATCATTCAGTAAATATCTGACGAATTTCTAATATTTAAGGGTCTACGAGTAAAGTTAAATCACAAAACTGCGACGAAAGTCCGTAATCAAATGGCAAAATCAAAAGCTCACACATCAAAACATCTGGGTACACAAAGCTCCTCAACTTTATACTTGTTTGGCTTTCTTACTATTTATTTTTACGTCACTGAAGACTCTTATGAAGACGAAACGCGCGTCTGGAGTATAAAATTATAAGCTTTGATAACTATCTACCACAAGAAAATTACATTAGATATAAATGACAACCTGTTCGGATTTTTTATTCTCAACACTCTTCAACTTCATTCTTTTATTGGCCATTTCAGGAGGCTCGCTATGATTTTTTTTAAATGAACTTTATCTTATACTAAATAGAAAAATCAAATAAAAAATGGGATCACCGATCATTTACGCTCTCAATCTGCCTTCGAAAGAAGCATACATTGTTGTAAAGGTTCTTTTTTTGTTGTTGAACTAATAGGAGAAATAGAGGATATATCGAAATAAAAAAAGAACTAAATTACAGAAATCCCATAGAAATGCCGACAATTTGTTGAAAAAGTCTACATCCAAATTCAACAAATATGTTGTCAATAAGACAATCAAGCATACTGATCATTTGTTCCTTTGTGGAGCATGTTCTATCCTTTTGTTCACTATTAACAATATATGCCTCGAGGTATCCCAAAGTAATAAATGTATAGCGTATTTCTTCCATTGTTATGTTGAAAAGTATTGTGGATTATCTCTGTTAGACGATTTTTCAATTTCACATGGTATGGTGGTATACAGGGTTGAAACATCAAAAGTTTTGATAGAAATAATTTCAGAAAAAGACCAAGATTTAAAATTCTCCAGAAGTTTTGTAGAGTTTTTAAGAATCCACATAAAGTTAATATTACTACGCGAGAAAACAGTTTCACAGCATTTCTGAAGACTTTTGAGACACAGACATATGATATTGGCCCACCAATTCGTTATGGTGACCTTAACAATAATTAAGTAGATTTCAGTGTAAATATATTGAGCAGTAATTGTGTAAAAGAGGGACGAAAGATCCCAGAGGGACAGTCAAACTCATAATTCGAAAATAAACTGACAACACCATGGCTAAAAATAAAAGACAAACAAACAAATAATAGTAAAGAAGACACAACATAGAAACTAAAGACTATGCAACACGAACCTCACCAAAAACTGGGGGTGATCTCAGGTGGGTAAGCAGATCCTGCTCCACATGTGGCATCCGTCGTGTTGCTTATGTTATAACAAATCCGGTAAATATTCTTATTCGGTAGGTCACATTCGTGAAAAGGGAAGGGCATTGTAGTTACGACATATACGTATGTATACAATTAAATTGAATATAGTGTAAGTAGTATATCCCTCGTGAGGTACGACTATTGTGAACATTCACGACCGTGACATATACATTGAGATATATAAACGCCATAAGGGGAATAAAGTGTATGTTACTGCTGAGAAATTGGAATAATAAAATTTACGGTACAGATGCAATCCTCCATATTCCCATTTCGACAATTACTGTCTCTTCAGTGATGTACGAGGCCAAAATATGTCATCATCCAAAATATGTCATCATCCAAAATATAAAACAAACGTTCATTATCTGTTAACACCAAAATGAAACAAAAGTAAAGTCAAACCAAGACAAAGAATCAGAGCTTATCATGAGAGAAATAGATATTATAATGGTTTCACAAATTGCATAATAGCAAATTTCAAAAACCTATATGTTTTATTATGTGTAGTGGCTATTCGACTAGTGATGCATATTTCGACAATACATCTCCTATTTAACAACTGGAAAGTTTAAATCATAGATCCTTGTTTGAAGTCGTCTATCTGTGTCAATATACCTTCTCTAGTTAACAAAAATACACAAGAACGCTTTGAAAAAAAGTTATTAAGTGTCTGTTGATCTTAATTTTCTATACATTTGGTCCAGATTACAAACAATGGTGTTATAACTGAAAAAGAAATTGAACATCATTTTTTAAAATCAAAATAAGGTTCTCAATATGAAATTAACCCTTACACATTGTTTAGTATGTATACCATATATACATTGTGTATATCTTTATTTTACACATCTAGATAACTTTTTCGACCCACTTGGACAGCTGAAGAAAAATGTCATAGGTGGAAGCAAACCAAAAGTGGCAACACCAATGGTTATAGCCAGGATTGAAAGGTACAAAATGGAACACCCAACAATGTTTGCATGGGAAATAAAGGAAAAACTATTAACAGAAGGTAAACCAGTGCACAAAGAAATTCATTAAGATTTAATCTAGTAAACGAAATTACACTCTATTTAATATCGTGTGTCCGAAGCGCTTTTTCTGAATTTGGTTTCATCAAGGTTAAAGAAAGGTCAAACCTAAACATTAAGAATCATGTATTACATATTTGAAATAAATGGTAGGTTGTCGTAATGATAAATTAATCTCAGCTGAGGAAGAGTACTATAATATCGATATTTTAAAGATAGGATGCAATATGTAAAGTCAATATTTCAACTATTCCTTCCATACAAGATAAAACTTAGTATTTTGATTTACAGGATTTTGTTCTCCACATAACGTTCCCAGTGTTAGCTCAATCAACAGAATACTACGAAACCGTGCAGCGGAGAAGGCAGCTTTTGATTACAGATTCCTAACTTTTCCTAGCTATCAAATACCCTTTCAACATCTGTGGAATTCTTCAATCATTCCAAGGCCTGTTGTGCTAAAGCCTACAGCTACACTTCCACGTTTAGCGCCAAAAGAGGGTAAGATCGTGTTATACAAATATATTTCACTCAAGTTATACATGTATTTTACAATATGTCTTCTAGCAGTGAAGCGAGCCTCACCAAGACATTAACCAATGCCATCCATTTAAAACATTTACTGCGGTTCAGCCTCACCAAGACATTAACCAATGCCATCCATTTAAAACATTTACTGCGGATCAGCCTCACCAAGACATTAACCAATGCCATCCATTTAAAACATTTACTGCGGTTCGATAAAAAAAAGAAGTTTATAAAACTTCAAGTTCTCCGTGTAGTGTTTGTAGGATTGTTGTTAGTCTGGTAATGTTTTTTCTTCCGAGTGTTGGACGTCTTTCTTCAAACTATGTTTAGTGCTTCCTTTGTATCCCTCGCTTTGCTTTTCCTGCTCGTTCACAACTTAAAAGTTAACGCACATGCAAGTGCATGACAAATGACTCTATAGAAGAGCACAACTTTTTTCCTTATACTAGTACCATTTTTGAATTACTTGTATTATCGTATAAAAAAGAAGATGTGGTATGATTGCCAATGAGACAACTACCCACAAAAGACCAAAATGACACAGACATTAACAACTATAGGTCACCGTATTTGTTTATACTTATTTTTATACATGATGAATTCATAAAGGGTGATTGCTATATTTCAAGACAAAAGAATACAAAAAAGTTATCAAATAAAAAAAGAATGTGTTTTATATAATTATGTAAAGGGAATAAATGATACACAAGGGAAAATGAATGATCCAACCAATTAACGCCAGATACAAAAAGAGAGTACAAAAGGGAGGCGAAAGTTACAAAGGGACATTCAAATTCGAAAAGAACACTGTTCAACAAAAATATGAATTAAAATAAATTATCCCCCTGAAGTAATAACAGCCCTTTGACTGCCTTTCCCTTACGGACTCCCTCCTTGTATAGTCCTGCGATTCTGTGTTTGTGTCCCTGATTTTTTAACCTCGGTATACTCATGCTGCCGATATTGAGTTTGCAATAATATGAGTTTTTGGTAAAATCATTACCAAACTCAATTATTTGTTCTACTGACTGCATGTGTCACTGTTACACATCTATTTTTCTTATATGTACAAAGCTAGACCAGAGGAACTCAAAATAAGATACACCAAACAAAAGTGAACAATATACATCAAATATACATACCTATGGAAGTATTCCAAAGGGAATATCCAGTTTATCAAATAATACAAAAAATATAGACGATCGTACAGATTCGTTTGCAACAATCGACTTTAAGGAACATTCTGAAAATTGATGCATGTTTCTCCAGAGTATATTTACCAATACGGACTAATGCTTTTAATGTGTTTTTTTCCCTGATAAATAGGGAAAGTTAACCAATATGCATCTGCATCTTCCAATAACATCGAGGCATATGATGTTTTTCTTGTTACAAAATAGCATATACTCGGAGTTTTCAACATTAACAATCTTTTTGTAGACGAAACGCGCGTCTGGCGTTTATACAAAATTTAGTCCTGGTATCTATGATGAGTTTATTTTAGCATGAATTTAAAAGAAAAGCATATGTCGTTGTCGATTTACCAATAATCCCACTCCATATATCTAATATTTACAATCATTGTACCCTGGTAGATACAACAGACAATACAGAGAAACTTAGAGTGCCTGTTTGTAACACAAGAATGAGGAGAAACCGTACAACATTTACTGCTCTGCAACTTGAAGCGCTGGAGAAAGCATTCGTACAAACCCAATACCCTGGAGTTAATACAAGAGAAGAGCTCGCCACTAATACTGGGCTCTCTGAGGCAAGGGTACAAGTACGTATTGATATTAAAATTTGAAATCATCACCTTTATTCTCTTACCCAATACCAACCGAAGCAAACAAATTTTACTTGGATAAAGTAGCTTTTATAGATTTATTGTTATGCTCATTTTCTTATGTTTAGTTTATCCCAGATCATTGGTAGCTTACTTTCCGGTCTTTTTCAATGTCTACGGTTGCTCTGTGAATTGATAAGTACAAGGACAAGAAAATATTTCGGCCTATTTCGGCCTTGTTAAACATTCCACTATAACATTGAAAATAATACCTGATCTGATTTTTTTTATATATATATGTGGCTTCTTAGCTTTAACTCAAAATATTATTTAGTTGGTTATGCGAATAAAATAACGTTCGCATTTAGACATATTTGATGTATTTTGCCGATAAGTAGCCTATATGTATACATTTTCATCGCTTTGCAGGTATGGTTTTCAAACAGGAGAGCAAAACAAAGAAGAACTCAAAGACTTGGATTTTTGCAGACTTCGTCTTTAGCACTAATAAACCGCTACTGTTCAAATACGGCATGTAAAATGAATCATGCTATTGATGAAGTATCATTATCGCCAACGATTAATGATAAAACAATAAAAGATGATTTGAAAGATGATTTGAAAGATACTGCAGAAAATAATGAAAGAGAAATACGTGATAACCAAGATAATGATGACATAGACAGTGTGACAAATGAAATAGATGAAGACTCGGATGTTGAAGTTGACATATAAACACATAATCATAATATGTATTTTTTCAGCTTTACTTCAGTCCATCAATCTTTTCATCAACAGTTTTATTTTTTGTAAAGTCCAAAACAATAAATACATATTATATACTATACTCTTGTGTAAATCTCATTCATTGTCCATTATACTGCAACATTATGTTTTAATTGTGTGTAACTTTTTTTTGATTGGTGGTCTAAAAATGTACAACCAATATGTGCAGACGTCGTGTGACTAAAAATAAATTACTTATCTTGAAATGTATGATCTAGCAGAGTTACACTGGCAATCGTGAAATAATTTTGATATGCTGATCGCATATATCGCATAACATTCTGAACAATACATGTCAAAATATACAGGTAAAGAACTAGCCAATGATAGCAAGACATTCTGAGCCATACATGTCAAAACTATACAGGTAACGAACTAGCCAATGATAGCATGACATTCTGAACAATACATGGCAAAACTATACAGGTAACGAACTAGCCAATGATAGCATGACATTCTGAACCATACATATGGCAAGCCGTTCTCGTCAAAACTATGTTTAAACCCTTTTTTCGAAAAAAAATACACACTGAGATTTAAAAACCTAAAATAACACACTGAGAAATCGAAATTACACACTGAGATTTAAAAAAATAAAAAAACACACACTGAGAATTCAAAATTACACACTGAGATTTTAAAAAGACACACTGAAATGAAATAAATTGAAAAACACACACTGAGAACAAGACTTAACATCGCTCATATTCATAAGTTTGTTGCCTATAATTCAGATAATTACTACCAGTAATTAAACATGTGTCCCTTTTCAAAAGTCTTCCAACTGTTTCCCTGATTTCGCTAGTTAATCTTTTATATTTTTGTTACGTTTATATGCTATAATAGACACTTGAGTAAACATTTCACTGCATTCGTTTGCAGATTGTTCCAATGTTTTCTTATAATTTTAATAAAGTGTTTCACCATTTGGTTATATTTTGTAATAAGAGTAAGTGGGCAATTTTCTTGTTCTTGTTTTTTTATTATTAATATTTTGGAACCAAATCGAAGGACTAACGAGTTCTGTCCCTTGTTGTTTTAAGCTTGTAATAGATTCAGATTAAGTATGCTAATTAGATATGTGCGCATAAAAAGTGCGCACAAATCTCAGTGTGTAATTTTAAATTCTCAGTGTGTGATTTTAAATTCTCAGTGTGTAATTTTAAATTCTCAGTGTGTAATTACAAATTCTCAGTGTGTGTTTTCATTTTTTTTATTCTCAGTGTGTCTTTTTGAAATCTCAGTGTGTAATTTTCAATTCTCAGTGTGCGTTTTTCATTTTTTTAATCTCAGTGCGTCTTTATGAAATCTCAGTGTGTAATTTTTAATTCTCAGTGTGTAATTTTTAATTCTCAGTGTGTAATTTTCAATACTCAGTGTGTAATTTTCAATTCTCAGTGTGCGTTTTGAAGCTTTTAAATCTCAGTGTGCTTTGTTGTAATTCTCAGTGTGTAATTTTTTCGAAAAATGGTTTAAGTGATGTTATATATAAATGTATTATTCTCGTGGGATTTTGTCTATGTGTGTTACATTTTAGTGTTATGTCGTTGTTCTCCTCTTATATTTAATGCGTTTTCCTCGGTTTTAGTTTGTTATCCCGATTTTGTTTTTTGTCCATGGATTTATGAGTTTTGAACAGCGGTATACTACTGTTGCCTTTATTAAACATAGTTTTGACGAGAACGGCTTGCCATACATACATGTCAAAACTATACAGGTGAAGAACTAGCCAATGATAGCACAACATTCTGAACCCTACATGTCAAAACTATACAGGTAACGAACTAGCCAATGATAGCATGACATTCTGATATATGTCAAAACTATACCGGCAACGAACTAGCCAATGATATTATATCTGGTCAAAGCTTTACCGGTAATGAACTGGCCAATGATAGTATATCATCATGAACAATACTGACCAAAGCTATACAGGTAATAAACTGGTCAATGAAAGTATACCATCCTGACCAAAACTGGTCAAAGTATACAGGTAATAAACTGGCCAATGATAGTATACCATCCTGACCAAAACTGGTCAAAAGTATACAGGTAATAAACTGGCCAATTGTGACGAAGTCATTAATAGGATAAAATATATTTTATTACGTAATTACAAAGTCAAGAAAGATTCTAAAGTTCAAATGTTCGAATGTTCACAACTGTCTTTAAAGTAGAATTGTTCGAATGTTCAGTATCTCACACGGGCACGTGATCGCATAGTAGTATAACTGTTCGTTCCTGTTAGAGTATTTCGGATATTAAGCACATTAGTTCCAGCCTACCCGGTAGGGGGGAGACCTTGGCGGAATCTCCGGTACCAATCTCTTGTACCAAGCTGTCCCCTTCAAGTCCAAAGCTGGATCTTATATAGTCCAGTAGTCCATTAACAACGGCCCATAGCTGATGGCCGGTTACTTAATAGTCTGGATGTTAGATAATTCTAGTCTGTGGTTAATTGTCAAACTAACCCTGAAGGATACATGTTATTTCACAGTAGACATGGTCATTTATTGGCTGCAGGGTATACATGGTATGTCTATAATATTTGAACAGATCGTTATTTAAAAATGTCCAAAGCGTACATGATTGTCATTGAATTATTTAATTCCTTTTTAATAAATTCCTAATTAATACTCCTTGATAATTAATG
This sequence comes from Mytilus edulis, assembly GCA_019925275.1. Lineage (NCBI taxonomy): Eukaryota > Metazoa > Mollusca > Bivalvia > Mytilida > Mytilidae > Mytilus > Mytilus edulis. The sequence continues at coordinate 107,173,239 of CM034353.1, read as the reverse complement.
ATATGAAACACAATTGTGTTACACAATGATAGTATACCATCCTGAGCAAAACTGGTCAAAGTATACAGGTAATAAACTGGCCAATGAAAGTATATCATCCTGAACAATACTGGTCAAAGCTATACAGGTAATTAACTGGTAAATGACAGTATATCATCTAGACCAGTACTGGTCAAATACTACACAATTAATGGACTGACAATGTTGGATAAACAACACCATATCGACACCGACTTATCTGGGAAAATTCGTCAAACGTGAAAATCCTAGTCATGACAAAATCGGTTACAGACACTATCATACATAAATAGTAGGTGCAAACTAAAACCTTTCAAAAGCTATGCCATATTTGGAAAAACCTTTCAAAATCCGGCTCCTAAATGGTCTTCAACTTGTACTTTATTAGGCTTTTTTTACTTTTTTTATTCGATCGATACTAAAGAATAATTAGTCTTTTTTGACAAAATGCCCGAAAAGTGAACACAGTTTTTGAGCTTGTTATCTACATGTATAATACGTTTATTCACTATTTCCAAGGAACTATATTTTTGGAGCTAACTAAATGTATTATAAATATAGGCAGCAGTAGTATACCGCTTTCAAATGGTCATAAATTGATTAAGCGAATAAAAAAAACAAAAAAACTGCGGGAAACACATCAATTATAATAGGTAATTAACAGACCTTCAGAAACACTGAACTGCAACAAGACAAACGCCAACATACAAAGAAACGAGCTATAATATTTGATATTAACTGCATTATCCTCTTACTTGGAACAGGATATTTTAATTATAAAAAAGGTGGAATGAACCAGGTTTGATGGCTAGTGTATTTATAATTGGGTATAAAAACATTTTCCAACTGAAGCTTCTATCGTTACGGACGCCATCACGAGTTGGTTATTGAATATACGGTTCACGTATTATATCGGATTTGTATGCATTGCACCAAATACTCTTGCTTTGGGTATATAATAAACAGACTTAACCAGAGAAACTTTACATTGATTAATGAGCCATGAAAATGAGGTCAAGGACAAATGATACAAGCCAAAAAGACGTCATGTATCTATACAACACATAAAGTTTACCAATAGCTTATAGCATCTGAGAAATTGACCTAATAACATAACTTTAACCTTGATCATTGATTCATGAATGGGTTAGAGGTCAGGTGAATCCTGCATGACAGACTTGTAGAAAATGTAAGGAAAAATATAGCAAATATAGTTCTCCTTTTACTCATAGAAAGTGAAAATTTCACATGACAGAAAAACTATACTTTAGGCAGCAACCATTTGATTTTCTGGGGGGGGGCTATGGTTTTTTTTTCTGTGCAAACTTTTTTTTTCGCCTGTGGCGAAAAACAATCTATTTTTTTCGCGACAAGTCGAAAACAATTTTTTTCTTTCAATTTTAGCATTACATATAGTGGCAGCTGAGGGTGAAACAAACAATTTTTTTTTCTCAGAATCAAAAACAAATTATTTTTTTCTCCAAAAACTGGAAACAAACTTTTTTTTCCAAAAAAAAAACATAGCCCCCCCCCAGAAAATCAAATGGTTGCTGCCTTATTTAAACAGTTCTGAACCCTTTTCATGTGGTCAAGGACAATGGACATATACAGACGGAAACTTCGTAACAGAAGGTATCTGCATAAAAGGTACGAAGCATCCAGATTTTATAAATTCGTATTAATATCAACCTTTGTACAAAGATTTAGTTCCGCTATGTCTCACCAATGGAGGAAACTAGATGTGTCATTATTCCCGATGCATCCAAATTGCAGTATGGTTCAGCGACTACTTGGAAAACCGTTAGTATTTTTTGTAATGTTTATTTCTCTCGTATTATGAGTAATAGGATAACTATATTTGGTATGTGCATACGTTGCAAAATCCTAATGCATCTTACTTGACCTCGACCTTTTTTCGTGGATCAGTGAACAATGTGAAGTTTTCGTCGTCAAGTCAATTTCTCAGATACTATAAGCAATAGATCTTCCATATTTGGTGGGTGGAATGAAATTGTAAGGTTAACATGTCCAAGATGCAGGTGTCATCTCACCTTTGGCCTCATTTTCACGGTTTAGTGGTTAAAGTTAGTTTTTGTGTTATGGTCCATTTTTCTTATACTGTATGCAATAGGTTACTGGTTAGTAATATTTGGTATATTAAAATTTGTTCCGACTTTGAACTCATTTGCAATGTTCCTTGCTCAATGATAAGATTTTGTCTTTTGAATCGTCTTTCTTAAACTAGTATAAGCAACTCTAACTTAGGTCCATTGTGTATGGTGTATGGAATGATAGTAATGTTTATGTCTGTCTTGTAGGTATCATCTGACCTTGACCTCTTTTTCATTGTGCATTGGTCAATGAAAAGTCTTCATGATTAAGTTTTTTTCTTCAATACTCCATTTGTTTGTCAACTATATTTGATCTATGGGGTAATTGTTTAGTGTACATGTCTGTCTGGCAGAGTTTATCTGCCCTTGATCTCATATAAAATTATTCATAGTTTGTTGGTCATTATAAAGTTTTCATAGCTTGGTCTGTTTCTGGTATACTATAAGCAATAAGTTGACTACATTCAATTTATGGAATGATTTTAAGATGAACATGTATTTCTTGCTTGGTTTATCTGACCTGACTTCATATCCTTGGATCATGATAAGTTTTAAAATGCGATGCTTGTGGTAAAACTTTTATTTAGGGCTTTCATCATAAAATCAACACATTAGAAAAGAAGGCTAGACATTTTAGTGTGTGCACCCTTGTTTATAAGTTGTTATGAGCTAGTTTTTAGTAACTGTAAGTGTGAGTACTCTTGGATCTGTACTTTGTGTCTTTTGAGTTTTTGTTATGGTTTTTAAGTGCCGTGTATCGATTTCATGAGTCAAGTCCTTTCAACTTATTTGTATAGCTTGTGCATGTGTTGTACTGTTAGTCTGTTACACTACTGTCCCAGGTTAGGGAGGTATGGCGCCAGCAAACATTTATAACGCAGACACATTTTTCATGGTAGCATGTCCCAGGTCAGGATCCTGTAATTCAGTGGTTGTTGTTTGTTGCTGGTAATCATTAAAATTGAGAAAGGAAATGTGGAATGTGTCAAAGTGACAACAACCTGACCATAGAGCAGACAACAGCTGAAGGCCACCAATGGGTCTTCAATGTAGCGAGAAACCCCCGCACCCGGAGGCGCGTTTTGTTCTTAAATCAGGTTGTTAGTAATGTTGGTTTTATTTTTATTATTTTAAATTTGCCATATTAATGCCTTTTATAGATAAAAATATGGTAATGGGTTTTGCTCATTTTTGAAGGCCATACAGTGTCACATTGGCAATCATACCACATCTTCTGAATTTATAAAAATAACAAATGTTAATCACTAAATTCCAAATCCAAATCTGCATATCTTTGGACTATCACTGTCATATAAAATAAGAATTATTATGATATATACCTGTATCATACATATATATATTTGTGGTGCTTAAGGCATTAAAACACCAAAATTATAAAATAAATATATAAACATCAGCTTCACTTTAAACTTTATGTTGTTATGTATATCAGCACACTAACAAGCTATTGAATATTTTACTAGAAAAATCAAATTCTTTATATCCATATTGTGGACCGGTTGGTCCTTTTTGAGAGAGAAAAAATCTGCACAATGCCCATGGAAAACTTGCATTTTAGTTGTGGTTGTCTTTGCAATTTCAGAAAGAAAAATTTTTTTTATTCATGGAGGCCAAAATACTAACAGGTGAGCTGATATATCAATTAGATAAGATTTTGATATATTTAACATTGTAAGAATATTTCTTAACAAATTTGGTCAAAATTGGAAAGTGCTGATATATACCTGTATTAAGAGAAGAAAACTTTTTCAGGGATTTTATAGCTGACTATGCAGTATGTGTTTTGCTCATTGTTGAAGGCTGTACGGTGACCTATAGTTGTTAATTTCTGTGTCATTTGGTCTCTTGTGAAGAGTTGTCTCATTGGCAATCATACCACATCTTTTTTATATTCGAAATTTTATAAAGTTAAATAACTTTTTCAAAATTTGATAAGAAGAGCCAATACATGTACAAATGTATATGGCTTAAACATCAAAATATTATAAATAGTTGTAAATTGGGTACATTTAAATTGATTTTATTCATCACAATCACAGACACAATGACAATGAGGCTTTGGTTGAATACATTTTGGGTATATGTACATACATTTACTCATAAATTTGATGTCTGACTACACATGGACTATGAACATTGTATACTTTAGTTAGATGTCTGACAGGCTCTGATCATCACAAGCTGAAGCAAAATAAAGACTGGTGCCATTGATTCTGAAGTTGATATTATCCTTGTCCGACTCAGTTTCTGACACAATAAAATTTTAAATACGAACAATAATGTCAAGTACAACATAGAAGACAAAAATCTTATAACTGCCGCACGCAGTTCTGTTTCTTTAACCATTCGTATAAACACTATGATACAGAAATAACAGTTAAGTCCATCTGCTATGTATAAAGGTGTGAACACTGACCACCAGGATAAATTTATCACACTCTCGTACTTCAACACGGCCATCACAGAAAACACAAGCAAGGTCACAAGATGTGTCCATATTTCAAACGCAGTCATTCCAAGCCACTGAACAATCTCATTAAAAGTAAACAGCATGGTGTGATGATTTAATTGTCCACACTGTTTTACGCCAAAGTAATCATAATATTTCAATTATATACAATTATCTTCTCCTCATGGAACATACTGTGGCATTTACCATTTTATGTTTCTGAACTTTCTCTGTAAAAATCTGTTATATATCACTACTTTCCTGAAAAAGAAGACAAAAGTTATATGTTTTCCATTACAAAACCAAGTTTCATTTACATGTATTACATTCCTCATACATGTATTAGTATAAAAAAAAAGTATATGATTATTGGTATGATTACCAATAAAACAACTATCTACAAGACACCAAACACTTTTTTGCCAAACGAAGTAAAAGTTCGAAATTATGTTTTATATTTATAATATTGATAGTAATTCATCAGTAAAGGTATATTTAAACAACAAAACAATGTATAGAAATTATAAGCTCTGACACGATAGAATTATCAGTAGACCCAGTCAAATTATCTGGCGGAAAAGATGAGAGGAAATAGCAAAGGTCAATCAAAAATGTACTTGAATAAAACAGACAACACTGGTACGATGGCCAAAAGAAAACAACAGGCTACATAACACGGATATTGTTAGGAAATGGGAGTGATTCTGTCTTTTACAATACACCAGTAAAGATAGAGCACTTACATAACTTTCATATACAAATTTCAACAATTTTTCCCCTTTTATAAATACTTGTAAAATACAATGTATACATTTTGTACATGTACGTTGATAGCGGGTCTTCCAATGGATAGAAACAAATGCCTGTGTTTGAAGCGGAGCAATGAAAAAACTTGTTGGGTACCTTCTCGTAAATAAACATTGATAGTTGGTCTTCCAATGGATAGAAACAAGTGCCTGTGTTTGAAGCGGGAGCGATGAAAAAACTTGTTGGGTACATTTTTTTTTTACCTTCTTGTAAATAAACATTGATAGTGGGTCTTCCAATGGATAGAAAGAAGTGCCTGTGTTTGTAGCGGAGTGGTGAAAAAGTAGTTGTGTACCTTCTCGTAAATATACATTGAAAATGGGTGACTGTGGATCTTCCCGTGGATAGAAACAAGTGCCTGTTAGAAATAAACTAACTAATGCAGGATTAAAAACTTATTTAACATAAACCCTTTATAAACTAGTGTGAACATAAAAGGGGTGAACAAGTTGGGAGCAACATGATTTTGGGTGAACTGACCCCGATAATTCTGTTAGGCATGCTCTGGCGTCTTCTTCGCTTTCGAAAACGGGAGTAGACTCCTAGGTACTCCCGGAACTTGTGTGCTATGTACATATGGACTTAATTTAAAATTAATATGACAAAGAAAAATAGTTTAACAATAACATATATACATTATGTACAGTGGCTTCGTAGTTTAATAAGTTGTTGTGGGTCCTTCAAATGTTAGAGTGGATATGCCACTTTTGAAGGATTCCAGGGTGTCAGAGTCAATAGCAAGGTGTGAATTAAAAACACAGGTAAAGAGATTAGCGATCATTAGCCAATACTTCCCGAGGCATTAATATAGTTATTAGGAGGGCCCTCAGGATTTTAACACTATACTGGAGTGGCAGTTCATAATTACAGGAAAGGGATAACAAAACAAAAACAAGTTCAAAATGGCTATTTAGAAACTCAATCTCAACGAAATGATCGAAATTATTTCTTTTAAAAAATAAAATTTGTCCTAAATCCCAATTCCACGTTTAGGACATACACTTACAGTTTAGAACAAGACTGGCAAATATGACAGTTTCCAGACCCTTGTGTCAGACATACATGTACCTATTGCTTAGGGTAGTGAATTCCAGTCAAAAATGTACGAGGATAAAATGAAAATTTATAGAAATCTTTATTTGTTGATATTTGCCTAAATTCATGTTTCCCCTAGTACGTTTATCAGATATATTGTTAATTTGTCCTTAGGAACTTCAACTATCCCCAAATTTATTTTATAAAGCATACATTGTAGTTAATCTAGCTTTTTTTTCTTATTTCTAAACTTTTCCATTCTAAAGATTTAATTAAGTTGGAAACTGCTCCAGGTGATCAGTTTTTAATATAATCTTTAAAGACAAACCTGGCTGCCTTACGCTGTACCTGCTCAACCTGAGTGATGTGTTGCTTTTTGTACAGATCCCAGACAGAGGAAAAGTATTAGACGATTGGACGGACAAGTGATTTGTGCGTAAGGTTTTTAACCTTACGTGTGCAGTTTTTCAAGTTCCTACAAGTACGAAGAAAACCTAAGGTTTTATTTGCCTTACAGGTCATGCAGGTAATATTGTTTATAAATGTACATTTGTACATGTGTGTTCCCCAATCAAGACCATGGCTTATAGTTAAGCCTAAATATTTACTGTCTTTTACTGCTTCTAAAACATGATTGTGCAATAAATAATCAAAATCTTTTTGAAGTAATTTAGTCGGAGATTACTCTGACGTCCAACAGCTGTTTTGCCAGACAAGCTGGGGCTGTGGGACTTCCGATGGATAGAAACAAGTGCCTGTGTTTGAAGTCGATATAAAAACTTATTCTTCTTCTTCTTCTTCTGATATACAGTTATATATTACAGCTTCATTAATCAAATTAATATTGAAGATTACGAACTGTTGCATGCGCGGAGTATATGATTAAAAATATGAACAAAAATTTATCTTTAATTCGGTACCTTCTTGTAAATAAACATTGTCCCACAGCCCAGCCTGTCTGGCAAAACAGTTGTTGGACGTCAGAGTAATCTTGGACTAGAAGTAATAACACCTTATCACTATTTGTCCGCCATTACTGGATATCACACAGGTTCCCGTAAAATTTTGACGTCATAAAACAAAATATCTGACGCCACAATGGAAAAGTGATTGTTGTTGACGTCAAAAGTTCAAGCGGCCGGGTCAGCCGGGATTCGCGATAAGGTGTATTGTGCATCAGAATAATTATTAACAACAAACTTTAATTATGACATAAAACGATTACGTGTGGCACATTATTTTTAAGAGAATTTGTTTTACTTCAAATTATGGCAGACAAACTTGAATAATGTATTGATGATTTAGTTTTTTACTGAAAATATTTTAGAAAACCCATTTTTTATCTTTGAGGTCTCTGCATGGCATGTAGCCAAGGATTTGTTTACTAACAAATCCTTGATGTAGCATTCTTGAATAACTGTACCTGTATCATCAAATGGTTTGGTAATATTTAAGTTTGATCTCATCGAAATGTTCTGGTTTTGCTCTAAAATTTTATAAACAAACTGGAGTATCTCGACATTTCCTGATCGTTGTACGAAAGTAACAACCTGTACAAAGAAATAATGTCGTTTCTTCAAACGCTTTGCCGAGAGCGAATTTTGTTCTGGTTCCCAGCTGTAAATGAGTAAACGACGTCAGTATGTAGTGAAACGTAAACATTATAAACCAGTAAGTCAAAATTTGGAAAATATTAAATTTTTAGAATTAAAATTTAGTTTTGTAAATTAAATACTCACCTTCATAAATTTAGATATCAGTCCACTCGCTGCATTATTCAACCGGAAACCAGCCAGAAAAAGAAACCATGACCCCGTGACAACCTCTCCCACCTGACACCTGTGTGTCCTAAACCTTCATCATTTATTCCTTAAAATGCTAGGCACTAAAAGGGGGATGAAGGGGAGGAGGGAGGGACCTCTGATTTATGAAGGTGAGTATTTAATTTACAAAACTAAATTTTAATTCTAAAAATTTAATTTTTATTACATTAAATACCTCACCTTCATAAATTTAGATAACAGAATTTAACGAAGGGCTGAATCCCATCACTAGGAGGAGGAAAAACAACCTGTTGAGCAGCAACCAAAGGCCCTAAAGAATAGAGGTTGTCACAATGAAGAGGCATGGACCGTAAATAATGGTTATAAAAGGCACTATCAGACCTCCAAAAACCAGCTGACATGATTTCCGACATAGAGGAGGAATTAAAAATGTTCCAAGAAGAGGCTAAGGCTCTTACTTCATGTGCTTTAACTTGATGTTTAACTAAAACTTCAGAAGAAGCAGATTTATAGGCCAAAATGACAGTATTGCAAATCCAAGTAGAAATGGTTTTGGCAGAAATGTCAGAAATTCCTTTTTTAATAGGAATAAACAACCTAGAAGAACCAGCAGATCTTAATTTCGCTGAAGAAGCTAGGTAAACAAGCAAGGCTCTCACTGGACACAAAACCTGATTATCCGATGTGGGAGGTAAAGCAGGAATAGTAATAATACCAGAACCTTTATCAGGTAACTGGTTCTTTGCTAAAAAAGATGGATCAGTGAGAAGAGTAACTGAAGACTTATCAGATGCAAAGCGGAGACAAGACTCAGAAATTGACAGAGCATGAATCTCACTCCTTCTGCGACCAGTAGCCAAAGCTATCAGAAAACAACATTTATAAGATAAAAATTTGAAGGAGGCTGAATGTAAAGGTTCAAAAGGTGAAAACTGAAGAACCTTCAAAACTAAACCTAAGTCCCAAGAAGGAACCAAACGCCTTTGACGAGGTCTATTAAGGCAAAAGTTTTTTATCAATAATGACAAAAACTCATTATCCCCAAAATCAGAGCCTCCTGAAAGTGATATTGTTCTGGCTATGGCAGATCTATATCCCTTTATAGTAGAAGGAGAATAACCTTTCTCCTCAAAAAGGTAAAGGAAGAAATCCGCTAACTGTTGTACAGTGACAGAGAGTGGATTAATCTGCTTCGACAGACACCAAGTACAGAAGATAGACCATTTGGAGTCATAAACTGCTCCTGTAGATTGTCTGACTGATCCTGAGATACGCTTGGTTGCTCCCTCAGAAAAGCCTCCCTTTCTGAGGGAATCCCTGACAACAACCAAGCGTGCAGATGGAGATTCTCCAGACCTTGATGCAGTTTTCTTCCTTTGAATTGAGACAGTAGATCCTCTCTTAGAGGCAAACAAAGGGGCTTCGCACAACACAGAAGTAGTAGTTCTGGGAACCAAGACTGTCTTGACCAAGCCGGAGCAATAAGAATGGTCTTGCAAAGATCCCTCTGAATCTTGTGCAAGATCTTTGGAAGAAGACGAAAAGGAGGGAACATGTAACTGAACATTCCCTTCCAAGATAGGGTCATAGCATCTACTGCCCAAGCTTTCTCGTCTGGAATGGGAGAAACGTAAGTCTCCAATTTGTGATTCAGACTGGTGGCAAAAAGATCTATATGAGGACGATCCCAACGAAGAATGATCTCCTGAAACACTGATGGATGAATTTCCCATTCTGTGTTCACTGGAACACGGGAACGGGAGAGAGCATCCGCCAGAAGATTTTGACTGCCTGGAACATGTCTCACTGACAGAAAAATATTGAGACTGTGACACAGAAGAAGAATTTCCTTGCTCAGATGATACAGAGAAAAGGAATGGGTCCCTCCTTGATTCTGAAGATAAGCCACTACTGTGGAGTTGTCCGTGGCAACCAGTAGTGACTGACCCTGAATCACAGCCTGAAACTGACGGAGAGAAAGAAACACAGCTCTCATCTCTAGAAGATTGATGTGTTCCTCCAACTGAGCACCTGACCAAAGGCCTGATGCTGTCCTGCCCTCCAGATAAGCTCCCCAACCCATCAGACTCGCATCTGTGAACAAAGTTAGGCTGGGGTCTGGAGGATCCAACAAAACTCCCTTCCGAAGATGTTTTTCCTGAAGCCACCATTGAAGATGAGGTAACAACCGAGGAAGGATGGGAACAGGTGCCTCCCACAACTGAGAAATTGGATGCCAAAACTCCATCAGATACCACTGGATTGGACGAATGTGTAGACGTCCTAGTGGAATGACGTCCATGATCGAAATCAAGAAACCCACCAGCTGAAGCAATTGACGAGCTGGGACAGATGAAAACTGAGTCAGAGCATTGACTAACTGACATACCTTGACTACCTTCTCTTCTGGAGGAAGCACTAGACCCAAATCTGTCCGAAAATGTTCTCACAGGAAATTGAAACTCTGACTGGGAATTATCTCTGATTTTTCCCATGAAATCAAAAAACCCAGTCTCAGGAGTAAAAGGATAGACAAATTGGTGTGTTCCTCCAAAAGAGAACGGCAATGATTCTTGATGAGAGAATCGTCTAGGTAGGAATGAATGAGAACTGCCCGAGTATGAAGATACGACACCACCGTCTGAAAAATCCTGGTAAAAACTAGGGGTGCAATAGCCAGGCCAAAAGGCATAGCCTTGAAACTGTAAACCTTGTCTGCCCACACCAGTCTCAGGAAATGACGAAACTTGTGAGAAATAGGGATGTGAAAATAGGCGTCCATCAAATCTAGAGAGGTTGTCCAAGTTCCTAAATGAATTGTCGACCTGATAGACCTGTTGGTCTCCATTTTGAAATGTGGGACCACCAGATACTGATTGAGAACAGAAAGATCTAGAACCGGTCTCATTTTCCCGTTCTTCTTGGGTACCAAGAACAGCCGGGAATAAAACCCTAGATGAAAAGGAGGATTTACCTCCTCCAATACACCCTTCTGAATCAGAATGTTCACTTCGTTTTGTAACAACTGATTCTTTTGAGAATCCTTTGTCACTGACAGATTGATTGGAACAGGAGAAAGAGGAGGCTGTTCCAGAAACTGAAGTTCCAATCCCCTCCGTAAAATCGAAAGTACCCACTTGTCTGAAGTTATCAGAGCCCATTGATCTAGAAAGTGGGACAGCCTGCCCCCCACTGGAAGATGAGGAAGAGGAGAAGTATAATTTCCCTCTTCCAGTGGGGAACGATTCAACGGAGGGGACAACACATCACTTACCCTGCTTCTTTCCCTTAACCACTTTAGCTTTCTTCCCACTTGAATAGTTGGGACGAGAAAAAGCTGGCCTCTTCGTAGACTGTGAAGAAGAAGAAGAAGAGGTAGAAGCCTTGGGTTGATGAGAAGACGAAGAAGAAGAAGGATTATTCATCTGAGTAGTTTTGACAAATCTTTTCCCATCAGTGACCTTCACATCCACCTTGACTACAGGAGGGGCCTTATTCACCTCCTCCTGTAACTGCTCTAAGGAAACAGAGAACAACTTGTCCTTAGACAAGGAGAACTGACAAGTCTCTGCTGAAGAGCTTCAGAGACAGTTGATTTTTCAAGAATCTCCTGTCTCTTAGCAAGAGTAAAGTTGGCCACAGTACCAAGAAGAAGGAATTGAGACATTCCAAGACTCTTGTCTACCTGAAGCAGCATAGACCTCAAATCTGAAAATTCCTCCCCTTTGTCCTTTAACAGAGACCCAGCTGCTGACAAAAAGTGCTCAGCTGTCTCAAGAACAAAAGTCAAACACCTCAGATTATTCTCTGACTTGACATAAGAAGCTTGAGAAAGTCTGAGGCCATCCACAGGTTTCGAACCAAGCAAACTAGAAAAAGCCCGGTCACAAGCAGGAGCCGACATACCCAAGGAAGATCCATGGATCTCAAAGTCCTTAGATCTACATCTCCCTGGGTAAGAGGCAGGTCCGAAACCAGAGAACTTACTACCACCAGTTTTGCTAGTGTTAGCAAGATTCTCAGCCAGAGAAGAGTTTACAAAAGACAAAGCAGTTGTAAAGTGCCCAGACTCTGGAAAAGAATAATACCCCTTAGACTCTGGCTTGACTATACCTGAGCAAGCCATGAAATCTGAAGGAGTAGAAGAAACCCTAGGTGGAGACGACATGGGCATATCCGACAAATTCCTACGAATAGAATAGACCAGACTCCTAAGGCATTCTGGGTTGCCTGAAGCAGGATCCTTAGGAGCGAAAGCATCTCCCTCTGTGCTTACTACACTATCAGCATCAGAAATACCATCTTGGTCCTCCAAAAAGTTACCTTCCTGACTTCTAGGGGCCAAAGAAACTGAGTCGTCTTCCAACAACTGTCTAGGAGGTCTGGGAGGATCCTGTGCAGGATCCTGAGACAGACCCCTAGACTCCATAAGATCAAGCCTGTTACCAAATTCCAAAAACTTAGCATTAACAGTAGCTTGTATCTTGTGAATGGAGGTGGTAAGACTCCTCATCTCATCCTTAAAGGAGGATGACTCTGAAGAGGATCTACCACCAAACCCCTGACCAGACCAAACTGATTGAGCCGAATAAGGATCAAAAGGCTGGGGATAAGGCGGCAAGTTGGGCATTCCCATAGGCATGGGAGGGTATGCAAAATTCATGGGCCACCTAGTCCGAGAAAAGGGGTCACTCCTGATGCCAGCTGGTAGTGTCTCCTGCCTGCTTGTCGTGCAAGCCACAGGAGACGTTGGTATCTCTGCAGGCCTAGTTACGGTATGTGATACCCTGCTAGGCCTAGATAACCTCAACTGACTAGCACCAGGAGTGAAAGGCAAAGTCCTGACAGGAACAGGTTCCGAGTCCTGTTCCAGACCGACACCAGAAACACCTGGAATAAACTCCAAACTTCTATCCCAAAATTCATCTGAATGGGTGGCCGAACGCCAAGGGGACAACAAATTACCATTGGATGTGTGAATTTGACTGTCACTTACCTCTTGGGTACCTGAAGCTGGAATTTTATCCATAATATTCAGATAAAATTAATATAAAATTATCCAAATATACTATAATTATAAACAAAAATATCAATATAAATTACTAAATATATAAATTATCAACTTGTTAAACTGTATGTGAAAAAATAAACTTTTTCCTCCTCCACAAAAAAACGTGCAGCATGCGTTGTAGAACCGGAAAAAATGATGAAGGTTTAGGACACACAGGTGTCAGGTGGGAGAGGTTGTCACGGGGTCATGGTTTCTTTTTCTGGCTGGTTTCCGGTTGAATAATGCAGCGAGTGGACTGATATCTAAATTTATGAAGGTGAGGTATTTAATGTAATAAAAGTGAAAATTGAAGAAAATTGTGAAGTGAATAGTTGATTTTAAATCCGAATACACGTTAGTCCATTTGTTATGTTGGGTCTTGGCAACTCCCCTCTTACATGGAGTTTGTTTTCTTTTGATTTGAAGAAAAGGATATGTCAATAATTTTTATGAAGCAGCAAAAAATAACAAAAATATTAAATATGTATAACACCAATACACATCGCTATTTGTCTGCCAATACTGGACATCACACAAGTTACCGTAAAATTTTAACATCATAATACTGAATATCTGACGGCCACAATGGATGAATGGAAAAAGGGATTGTTGTATGAGGTCAATACACCTTATCGCTATTTGTCTGCCATTACTGGATATCACACAGGTTCCTGTAAAATTTTGACGTCATAAAACAAAATATCTGACGCCACAATGGAAAAGTGATTGTTCAATGTTGTATGCGTCAGAAGTTCAAGCAGCCGGGTCAGCCTTGATTAGCGATAAGGTGTATAGTTCAAGCGGGACAGATTCTTGGGTCAGCCTGGAATAGGGACAAAGTGTATAGGCAAATACACCTTATCGCTATTTGAAAATCTTTTCAGTTGACCTGGGAATCTGCCTCGCTTGAACTATTGAGGTCATACAACAATCACTTTTCCATTCAGCATTTTGGCGTCAGATATTTTATTATGATGTCAAAATTTTACGTGAACCTTTGTGATGTCCAGTACTGGCAGACAAATAACAATAAGGTGTATACATTTTTGTCTATCATTTCATATGGGATACAATGTACAACACCCAGATTGAAAACTAGAAAGCTAACCAAATTTTTGCTCCAACTTCGCCTTATAGGGATCTCTGTAAAAATCAATAATGGATCAATGGACGATACCTTCATTCAGGAGGGTTGAAACTGAGACTACTATAACACATTTTAGTAGTCTCAGGTTGAAATGAGGGTACTAACATTATGAATATCGGTAAAAAACCTTGCCAAATGACGTTTACAGTAATTTTTTATACATGACCATTAAAAAGTTGACTGATTTTGACGAATCACCTTATTTCTCTTACAAAAAATAATAGTTACAATAATTATTTGAGGCCTCCTAAAATGACAGTTTGACATCTGGCGATAAAGAGCATACTGTAACTTCCCTCATAGATTGTTAAAAGAAACTTGGACTAACTAATCTTCCACTGCAAGAAATATCATCTGATGAAAAAAGTTTATTAAAAAAATTCAGTAATTTACTGATAAATGGACTTGCATGTTATTTGAACAAACTGATACATATGTTGCTACATGTATGTTAATTTAAAAAAAATATTGATTTTTGTACTAAAAAAAAAAAAAAAAAAAAAATAAGACTAGGTAGTGATTTTTTTGACTTTTTTTTTTTTTTTTAGTAAAAAGAAATGGAGATTGACAGAAAATTATTGATTTTGTATGGAAGTCAAACAGGAACAGCTCAAGATGTCGCTGATAAAGTTTACAGAGAGGCTAAAAGAAGACACTTTTCAGCAAGAGTTACTGCTCTTGACAGTTATGATATTGTAAGAGACTTTTTTTTAGGATAAAAAACTACACATATCAAGTATTTATATAATATTCATATGATAAAAGAATAGAAGCGTATTCCAATGCATGAAGTAACTATCTTAACGTTGAGATGCACTGCTTATTTACAAATAAAGACTGTTTGGATTCTTCTATGTATATAACGTGTGAAGGCTGTATAGCAAGTCAAGGTCGATGAAAACTCCAACCATCATCATCTGGTAAAACAAACAAAGTCACTTAACTTATGCTTTTTATCCTGACAATTTTAATATACAAATTTATGTAGGTTTCCACCTTCTAGATGTACTGTTAAGTCACTTACATGTGCATGCAGCCATGTTTTAATAGCCAATAGCGCTGAAAGTGGCTTCAAACACCAATAATCAAACACGCAATAAAGAATAACATTTGGTGTGTATTTCACTGGGCTACAGTGACTCATACTAGTACTTTTAACATTTGGTGTGTATTTCACTGGGCTACAGTGACTCATACTAGTACTTTTAACATTTGGTGTGTATTTCACTGGGCTACAGTGACTCATACTAGTACTTTTAACATTTGGTGTGTATTTCACTGGGCTACAGTGACTCATACTAGTACTTTGAACATTTGGTGTGTATTTCACTGGGCTACAGTGACTCATACTAGTACTTTTGTTTGAAAGTTTAAACAGTAAATTCACATGTTGAATTTTATAGTTAAATGTTTTTTGTAATCTAGTCAGTCTTAATCAATTGAACTTTAAATCTGTACTGTATGTTTTAGCCATTTCAATAAGTTTTTTGTTTCAGTCTAATCTAATCCAGGAGAAGTTAGTAATATTTGTATGTTCTACAAGTGGTCAAGGTGACCCACCAGACAATATGAAGGTATTTACAATCTGTAGTCACATTTATATCATAATACTAAGAGTTAGATGAATGAATAGAAAATATATGCAGCTATACTAATAAAAGAATAATTTCATATTCAAAATAAAATAAAAGAATTAGTTGTCATATTTTATGATTTCATGATTGATTTATTTCCATTAATGGTACATGCAGAATGAATTTCAATACATGAACCAATATAATGTTGTCAGTGTTTAACAATGTTTAAGTTCAGGTCCGTTATAAAGGGTCATAGCATCACCTTAGCAATGACCATATAACTCTAGAAATATTATTGTTCCCTGTAAAAGTGTTGCAATTTTTTTATGAACTTATATTATAAACTTTATTTAGCAATGTCTTGGACAAGTTCTAAAATTAGTGACGATCAATTATTTTTAAAAGAGTAATATGACCCTTGGAAACATTAATTATATTGAAAATTGGACCATTAGCACTCTCAAAGGTACTTGCCAGAATTTTATCAAACTTATATCATAGGTTTATATCAGCAAAGTCTTTGGCACTTTCAAAATTAATTCTGATCCAATATTTTAAACAAGTTATGTCCCTTGGAAAAAATGGTTACAACAGAAATCCCATTCCATTTGCTCTGAAATTCTCATTTCTCTTAGATATTTATAAATTGTTTTAAAGAACAAAAAAATTTGTTTTAATTAGTTATAACCTTTGTATCTTGGATAGATAAAATACAAATGTATGTGCAAAGCAAGGTAGATTGGAACTCTTGTTTTTTTTCTTTCTAAACTACTATTATTTTTCTGAGGTAATTCCTTTCATGTGGCCATTCAACAGACACAATTTGAATGAGAAATGTATTGCTGTAACAATATTATATGGGTATAACTGTAAATAGACATTAATTAATAAATAGTTTAATGTAATCAGCTATAAATAGACTTTAGGTAATTGATTTGTTATTTTCTCTGAAGCTGTTTTGGAGGTTCATACTGAGGAAGAATTTACCAGTCAACTCACTGAGTCAGTTGTCATATGCTATGTTAGGACTTGGTGATTCTGCTTACCAAAAGTAAGTAGTACACATGTAACAAACATCTAGTATCCATAAAACAATTGTTCTGAATTTTTTTCTCTTTTGATAAAGGAAAATTTCCTGTACTCACTTTTCATGTAAACTGAAGATTATTAGCACTTGTCTATTTATCTGTACAAATAAATGCAAAACTGTTTGATAAAATGAATTTAGATTAAATTATCATTTTAAATAGATATATGATGATAGATAATGGTTATTTTACCACTGCAATCCCTTTCCATGTGATTAACCAATAGTTGTGTCACAATAACCTAAAAAATATAATCAAAAGACTTAGAATTTTTTTTGGAGTCAAGACTCTTCTCAATGAGAATTCAAGAGTATAAAGATTCTACAGCAATTTGTTTTCTTCGCATTGATCATTCATATGCAATGCCATGTATGTTTAACATATGCAATGCCATGTATGTTTAACATATGCAATGCCATGTTTGTTTAACATATGCAATGCCATGTATGTTTAACATATGCAATGCCATGTTTGTTAAACATATGCAATGCCATGTTTGTTTAACATATGCAATGCCATGTATGTTTAACATATGCAATGCAATGTATGTTTAACATATGCAATGCCATGTATGTTTAACATATGCAATGCCATGTATGTTTGACATATGCAATGCCATATAAAAAGTAGATGTGGTATGATTGCCAATAAGACAACTGTCCACAAGAGACCAAAATGACACAGACATTAACAACTATAGGTCACTGTATGGCCTTCAACAATGATCAAAGCCCATACCGCATAGTCAGCTATAAAAGACCCGATTTTACAATATAAAACAATTCAAATGAGAAAACTAACATCCTTATTTATGTAAAAAAATGAACGAAAAACAAATATGTAACACATTAACAAACGACAACCACTGAATTACAGGCTCCTGACTTGGGACAGGCTCATACATAAATAATGTGGCAGGGTTAAACATGTTATCGGGATCCCAACCCTCCCCTAACCTGGGACAGTGGTATAATATGTAATGCCATGTATGTTTAACATATGCAATGCCATGTATGTTTAATAATTCAATGCCATGTATGTTTAACATATGCAATGCCATGTATGTTTAATAATTCAATGCCATGTATGTTTAACATATGCAATGCCATGTATGTTTAATAATTCAATGCCATGTATGTTTAATAATTCAATGCCATGTATGTTTAACATATGCAATGCCATGTATGTTTAATAATTCAATGCCATGTATGTTTAACATATGCAATGCCATGTATGTTTAACATATGCAATGCCATGTATGTTTAACATATGCAATGCCATGTATGTTTAACATATGCAATGCCATGTTTGTTTAACATATGCAATGCCATGTATGTTTAACATATGCAATGCCATGTATGTTTAACATATGCAATGCCATGTTTGTTTAACATATGCAATGCCATGTATGTTTAACATATGCAATGCCATGTATGTTTAACATATGCAATGCCATGTATGTTTAACATATGCAATGCCATGTATGTTTAACATATGCAATGCCATGTATGTTTAACATATGCAATGCCATGTTTGTTTAACATATGCAATGCCATGTATGTTTAACATATGCAATGCCATGTATGTTTAACATATGCAATGCCATGTTTGTTTAACATATGCAATGCCATGTATGTTTAACATATGCAATGCCATGTATGTTTAACAAATGGACCACTATGCTCTTATTTGATGGACAATCATTATGATGTTCTTCAGTTATATGTCTAGCATATATCTTGTTATCTTCGAAATTTGTATCCAGTCTATATGAAAGGTGATATGGGAGTATAAATAAAAAAATGATAGAATTTGTTCATTCTTTGCCAAATATATATGTTGAAAAGTATAATTAAATATCATTGACAACTTTTAATTTGTGGCTTTAAGTAGTTGAACTGTAGAATACAGATGTCTGAGTTAATACCTAGCTTTATATTTCAGATTTAACTTTGTAGCCAAGAAGTTATATAAAAGATTACAACAGTTAGGGGCTGATAATTTGTTACCTGTGGCTTTAGCAGACGATCAACATGATTTAGGGTATGTTTAACATACTATGTTGTTTATTATTACAACAGTTTTTTTAACACATGATATATTTTTAAAGGAAACATACGAAGAAATTAAAGCTAGTCATTATTTAAGAATTGAAAAATAATTATAGTTTTCTAGTTCAAGGAGATTGGTCCCTACTAAATGAGCATGGGGCCTCAGTGGTTGAATTGTATGAGTAGTCAACTGCTGTATCTCTAGCCTGTCAAGACTGAGGTTGTGAAATCAAACCCAGCTTATGGGGGTGCATTCAACTTTAATCAGATTGACCAGGATTATAATTTGTCCTACTGAAGGTCAGTGGTCCTCTCCAGGCACTTGGACTTCCTCCACTTTTAAAAACTGACTGCCATGAAAAAGCCAATAGTGCTCACCAATTAATCAATCAATACTAAACATGCACATGAAATAATCAATTTATGTAAATGTTTGGAGATTGTTTAAATACTGTGTAATTGTCTATTATAATGTAATACCTGTTTATATTAATTTGAAAATGCTGGGAGTGTATATTTTATATTCAAACAAATTACCTGTTGATAAATTTCAGACCTGATGCAGTTATTTACCCTGGTTGGACTCTTTGTGGAAGAAGGTTCTGAATATCTATCCACTGCCTCCAGGAAGGGAGATAATTAGTAGTAGTATCAGGTAAGCAATAACATCTTTTATATTGCACTCGTCCTATTTGAGCAGTCAAAATGTATTGACTGTATATTTGATGTTTCTATGTCAGATACAGTCACTTTCCCGATATAACTTTTAATTTCCTTATTCCGGAACTACCTTTTACTGAATGACTTCAACCTTTCTTTGTTTCCAATGTAAACAAATGTGTTTTGTTTCAAAATAGTAATTAGTAATAATATTTTTTGTTTAAAACCTATAAATCATTATGTTTTATGCTTATTGATGATATTTGAGTCATACTCAAACAAATTTGTTCACCATCATATTGGTTTCAACATGTTCAACAGCTCACATTTTTATTGCGTCATAATATTACTCTGCCAGATATGAGGCCTTTTTGAAGGCCTTAGGGTAAACATTAAGGTAAAATTTTGATGTTTTTTTGTTGATTTACTGGTTCATGTATTTGTGCACTTGGACAAGTACTTATAGGTCGTGCTTCCAAGATATTCTATGATATTTAATTATTGCTTATGATTTTGCTTACAAAAAAGCAAAACATCTCTTATTTAACATGTTAATTTGTTGAAGAAACTGTCCATCAGTAGATTTGAATTAATTTTGCTAAATAACTTGAGCAGTTTTAAATATCTAAATATAATATGTTGAAGTGATCTGTAGCAGTTGATAATAAACAACTCCGCCTCAGAAACTTCCTGTGAATATCATTAACCCTTTTCAAAGATATGTATTTCCTTGTACTGAGGATTCATTATTATTCATTGATACCAATTTTTGTAGTTTTCATTGGTACAGGTGAACCACAAATTTACATGTTCAATTAATAACAAATTTGCTATTGGGTTGTATACAGACTGTGACAAATTCACGAAATCAAATATCCACGAAAATACAAGATTTCTTCAATCCACGAAAATTGAAACCCACGAAAACAAATAAATCTACAGTAATTCATTAGACTGAAAGTCGCCAGTTATAAGGTAAAGGGAAGTGAAAAATTAACATATTTTAATATATTGTATATAAATATATTATTTTGTAGACCCCCATCAAGGTATACAGCAACTTTTCTAGATAATACAGCACCACATCCAGATTTAGATAATTACAGAATTGATAACCACAGCAACACAGCTCCTGGCCAATCAAATCCTTTCTATGCCAAGATGACCTCAAATGAAAGAGTTACATCCCATGATCACTTTCAAGATGTTAGATTAATAAGATTTGACATCAGTAATTCAAATATAAGGTAATTTATCAACATAGTATGTGATTTGAGAGTGTAACTTTTTTTAATTTTTATTTACTTTTAAAAAGTTATTTAGTGTGAGCCTGTCAAGAAATTCATGATGAATTGTAAAAGTTAATGATTTTTGCACATTTCAAGAAATTATCTTTTTGGTTCAGAACCAACAACTCAACAAGTAGGAAGAGATATTTTTTGATAAAAACAACATTTACAATCATATTTATCAACTAAGGAATGAAAACAAAGATTATTTTTTTTTCAGTTATTCACCAGGAGATGTAGTTGTGATTATGCCACAGAACTCTCCAGAAACTGTTACAGAATTTATAAATCATATGAAGTTGAAAGATGACAACTTTTTCCATATACAGCAGCAAGATCTAGGTAAACTGTAAACATTATATTATTTGATTTGAATTACACATGCTATACCTTTGATATTTGAATATTTTTACAATATACAAATCATTTTGAAAAAATCTCACATGTTACTTATATCTCTAACAGTCTGTCTATTTTGAATTCTAAGTTCCAAAAAATATAAAATATTTCACTTTCATTATTGATTGAACAGAAAGAAATCAAACTTTAGGTTTTTATACGACCGCAAAATTTGAAAAAATTTCGTCGTATATTGCTATCACGTTGGCAAGTTGTCGTCCAAATACTTTTAGTTTTCGCACCCTTTCTTAAGTAAAAGTGAATAGAAATCTATGAAATTTAAACATAAGGTTAATGACCACAAAAGGAAGGTTGGGATTGATTTTGGGAGTTTTGGTCTCAACATTTTAGGAATTAGGGGCCAAAAAGGGCCCAAATAAGCATTTTCTTGGTTTTCGCACTATAACTTTAGTTTAAGTTAATAGAAATCTATGAAATTTTGACACAAGGTTTATGACCACAAAAGAAAGGTTGGGATTGATTTTGGGAGTTTTGGTTCCAACAGCTTAGGAATTAGGGGCCAAAAAAGGGCCCAAATAAGCATTATTCTTGGTTTTCGCACAATAACTTTAGTTTAAGTAAATAGAAATCAATGAAATTTAAACACAATGTTTATGACCACAAAAGGAAGGTTGGTTTTGATTTTGGGAGTAAAGGTCCCAATAGTTTAGGAATTAGGGGCCAAAAAGGGACCCAAATAAGCATTTTTCTTGGTTTTTGCACAATAACTTTAATATAAGTAAATAGAAATCTATGAAATTTAAACACAAGGTTTATGACCATAAAAGGAAGGTTGGTATTGATTTTGGGAGTTTTGGTCCTAACAGTTTAGGAATAAAGGGCCCAAAGGGTCCAAAATTAAACTTTGTTTGATTTCATCAAAAATTGAATAATTGGGGTTCTTTGATATGCCGAATCTAACCGTGTATGTAGATTCTTAATTTTTGGTCCCGTTTTCAATTGGTATACATTAAGGTCCAAAGGGTCCAAAATTAAACTTAGTTTGATTTTAACAAAAAATGAATCCTTGGGGTTCTTTGATATGCTGAATCTAAAATTGTACTTAGATTTTTTATTATTGGCCCAGTTTTCAAGTTGGTCCAAATCAGGGTCCAAAATCAAACTTTGTTTGATTTCATCAAAAATTGAATAATTGGGGTTCTTTGATATGCCAAATCTAACTGTGTATGTAGATTCTTAATTTTTGGTCCAGTTTTAAAATTGGTCTACATTAAAGTCCAAAGGGTCCAAATTAATTTAAACTAAGTTTGATTTTAACAAAAATTGAATTCTTGGGCCTCTTTGATATGCTGAATCTAAACATGTACTTAGATTTTTGATTATGGGCCCAGTTTCAAGTTGGTCCAAATCAGGATCCAAAATTATTATATTAAGTATTGTGCAATAGCAAGAAATTTTCAATTGCACAGTATTCAGCAATAGCAAGAAATCTTCAATTGCACAGTATTTTGCAATAGCAAGAAATCTTCAATTGCACAGTATTGTGCAATAGCAAATATTTTCAATTGCACAGTATTGTACAATAGCAAGAAATATCTAATTGCACAATATTGTGCAATAGCAAGAAATTCCAATTGGATTTCAATTGGAGTTATCTTTCTTTGTCCATAATAGTAGTTGAATCAACTTAAATCATTGTTTTATACAATTTACAATGTACTGTAAATCAACTAATTTTCGCGAGCGATTTAATTTCGCGACTTTCGCGAGTAGATAAGTAACGCGAATATAAATTGTCGCGAAAATTTATTTCCTTATCTTACTACATACATTGGATTAGAAAATCGCGAAAATAAATCGCAGCGAAGTGGGATAAAAAGAGCTGAACGCGAAATAAAGTATCCGCGAAAATAAGTTGGTTTACAGTATATTCACTTTTACTACCAACTGATAGATTAAAACAATCTTTACCATTCAGTGATAACAAGCACTTTTTTTACATTTTAATATTTTATGATGTATTTAAATGAGTAGTTATTGTTGCAAACTTCATTAGAAATTTGAATTGAGATCAGTTTTGAAATAAGGGAAAGGGGGATGTGAAAAAAAAATTGGGGGGTCAATTTTTTTCATTTCAGATTTCATAAATAAAAATAAAATTTCTTCAAACATTTTTTTGAGAGGATTAATATTCAACAGTATAGTGAATTGCTCAAAGGCAAATTTTTTTAAAGTTCATTAGACCACATTCATTCTGTGTCAGAAACCTATGCTGTGTCAACTATTAAATCACAATCCAAATTTAGAGCTGAATCCAGCTTGAATGTTGTGTCCATACTTGCCCCAACTGTTCAGGGTTCAACCTCTGCGGTCGTATAAAGCTGCGCCCTGCGGAGCATCTGGTTTATATATCTCGTAGCTAGTGCCCCTTTAAGAGTGGAAGAAATGTCTAGAATCTATATTAATGTAGTTTGAAAATTTAAATTGATCAGGAGTTGTCTCCCATAGGCCTATGTCTTTAAATTTATTGCTGTGCTCGTAGCTAATTATTTAATGAGCTAACATGGCTAAGGGTATCACAATAGCAATGGCTTAAACAGTTTACCAAATTGCAGTTTGAATTCTTTTTCTACAAACTGATCAACTGGTAAACTATTATAACAAGTTGCTTCAGTAAAAGGTTGTTAGTTAAAATGAAGTGTATTTTTAAGGAGTACAACACTGTTTTTGACTATTAGACTTAAAGGTGAAGACATTTTAATTATTACTCAGGTGAATTGATTTAACTTAATTTACTCTTGTATTTAAACCATATAAAAAACAGGAAATTTAACATGAAGTGTAATAAATTCGCCATAATGGCATCACTACAAGGTCTCATATGATTACAGTAGGAATACTGGTCGACTGGATGTTTAGTGCATGAAACACCTTTCACATTTCATGCTTCACACCTATTCTGAAAGGAAGCAGAATAAAAGGTTAAAAGGCTTGTGAAACTAAATTTTTATTAGAATGGTCTTTAAATGTTAGATATATAAGATTAATACAGACAAAACTTATTTTTTTGTTATTAAATAAGCAATTTTTAATACATGTGTAGTGCATTCTAAAGTCTTTCTCAGAACTTGTATTAAGTATATTTAATCCCTGTATAAAAACATGTGTCTGTAATTGTTGTGACACAAAACATCAGTTTAACAGATAACCAGACACATAGGAATAGCGGTCACCATGAATATTGCCGCCTCCAGTTTTCGTAATAGAAATAAGATCTCCTCTCTTTAATGATATTACAAAACTCTGAGTTTGTGAATTAGCATGTTCTGTTTTGCCAACATGTCCATTTGAGATTAAAGTGTCATTTTTCATCCATTTATAATTAACATCATTAGCTGCTCGTGCCTGTATCAAGCAGCCCATCACATAGAGCCCGTCTTTTGGTGTAGTAAACACTCCTGACAAGGGATTGTAATGGTTTCCTATGTTCGTCTCGACGTCATCAAACTTTATGATTTGTTCATTAGGAATGGATAGGTGCTGCTTTACAAATGCAAGAAAAGCTGGCTTCTCATTGTAACCTGCAACAAAACAAAAGTCACTGGTTATTGAAATTTTATGATAATGCAGATAAAAGATTTCAGTCATGAGAATTGTTTGCCCAGTCATCATGACATTAGTTTGTTCATGGGTCAGTGTTTGAAAATCATACAAATAGCTTTTTTATAAGACAATATCATATTTAAAAACAATCATGACTGAAAAGAAAAAAAATGTAACATTTCAATTATAAGTTTTACATTAAGAGGGGTCTGCTCACCAAAAAAATACTTTTTTTTTTTTTTTTTAATATTCCTGAAAATTTTGAATATTGTGTTGAAAAAAATTGTTTTAAAAGATTTTATTTGTAGAAAATTTACTTATATATGTTTGTTGCAAAATGGAAGTGAACAAAGGAAGTATTTCAGTTGAAAATGTAAAAAAAAGATCAAAGCATTTGTGTTGTAGAGTATAAATAATTTTAGTAATAAGGTTATAAAAATTGATAAAATATTAACTTACTGTTAGAATCACAGCCAAAGTTAAATATCTGATCTGCAATACAGAAGTTGGTCAACGTTAACAAATGAATTAACCAAAACTTCAACATTTTGATGCAAGCTATCTGTAGGCTTGTATGCTTCTTCAGATATTTCCTGATAGTTTATATGATTATTCTTTAATTGTTGTGTTAACCTTGGTCTAGTCATACTTCCTTAAAGGAAGTTGTTAATTAATGTTTGTTTTTTTCCTATGTTAAGTTTGAATAATTTATATCACAAGTGCGTCATACTTCCTTAAAGGAAGTTGTTAATTAATGTTTGTTTTTTTCCTATGTTAAGTTTGAAATAATTTATATCACAAGTGCTCTTTTTGTTTTCATAAAATATTGAATCAACATTGTACAAGTGATTTAAATTGACAACTTGGTCATTCTTAAGTGTTTCTGTCAGTGCACTACCAGAGGCAGATTTATGGAGGGCCTAGGCCTGCCTTTTTGTGAGATTTTTTTTTTATTATTATTAAAGGAATCACTGAAACATGACTGCAGCAGACCCCCTCATAGGCAGTCAGTGGGCTCCCCCTTATGAAATTTTTGGATCCACCACTGCCTATTATAAGAGAGTAAACTGCTTTGTTGAGGCAGTTATAAAACTTGTACCAAATTTAAACGATTGTACCACACTGAAATATTATGATACAAATTTTAATACCTCATTTATACAATGGCATTGAACATTTTACTACAGCTTAGCAATCATGTTGTATCCTTAGCACATACATGTACATTACTTTTCACATAACATTTGTTCTATTTATAGATATAGGATTACCTGACACATTACCACAGCCCTGTTCAGTACAGTATTTAGTACAACATTATTTAGACATCAACAGTGTACCCAGAAGATCCTTCTTTGAATTGTTATCTTATTTTGCTGACAATGAATTGGAAAAGGAAAAATTAGAGGAATTCTGCACAGCAGAAGGACAGGTGAAATGTATTGATATACCTCCCTCATGCAAAGATCTTATTCCTTACTTGGCTTTGGGAATACTTAACGTTCTTTTTGGTTGATATGATTTTAATTTTTTTTTTTTTAAGTTTTTTATTTTCAAATATTTTGGCCTCAAACATCATAGACATTTATTTTGTCAAACTGTGCATGTGGTGCAGTAAAATTTGTACCATTGGTGTTATTGGGATAGTTGCTACAATAAAGATATATTTTTCATTTCATTATTGCAATACCATGTAGAAATGCTAGCTGAATATTTTTGATTTTTTTAATGATGCTGTTTACAATTCAATTATTTAAAATATTTCCTTTGGCCTGAGTATGAGATAATAGTTTGAAATTCACTGCAATCATTGACAAGTATGAGGTATTCTTCATTTTTGGAAATTCACCATACCAAATAAGCACATGTGAATGAAGACCAACTTAATATACTATTATGTGTTTTATAGGAAGAGCTGTATACCTATTGTATCAGAGTAAGAAGATCTATTTTAGAGGTAACTTTTGAAAGTTTCTGGTTTTTATAATTTCTGATGAAAATTCTAATCGGAAATTCCCTTTAGCAAATGGCGAAATCAATAGGTCAAACACATCAAAGGAATTGATAACAACTATCATATTCCTGAATTGGTACAGGCATTTTCTTAAGTAGGAAATGGTGGATAAAACTTGGTTTCATAGCTAGCTAAACCTCTCACTTGTATGATAGTAAATCCTAGATGTCACTAGAGGAGTTTACAATTACCAACAATGTTTTTTTTTTTACCTAATTGTCTACATTTTACATCATTGAACTGAAATGTAAATACCAATCAGGACTAAATACAGGTGTGAAAAAGAGTTTTTATTAAAAATGTGTTGAGTTCAATAATACAGATTCTGTAGGAGTTTAGACGT
This sequence comes from Mytilus edulis, assembly GCA_019925275.1. Taxonomy (NCBI): domain Eukaryota; kingdom Metazoa; phylum Mollusca; class Bivalvia; order Mytilida; family Mytilidae; genus Mytilus; species Mytilus edulis. Next base: position 107,145,832 of record CM034353.1, on the reverse strand, counting down.
CCACATGTCATGTCAAGTATTATCTGAAATGTAGGATATACAGAGGCGTAGCACCCTAATTTATATTGGTACCGTAGAAAATTATGATGGGTCGCGAAGCGACGCATCCCGCCTCGCAGAGGCAGTTATTCGGCAAGGGGTTCGGGGGCCTTGAGCGGCCCCCGAGAAAATTTTGATAAATAGTGTAAAATCCTGCATTCTGGTGATCTCCAGACACTTAAATTTCATTCCCGTAAACCATAGTTTTATGGGCAACAATTTATGTAGACTCTTTTTAAAAAAAATCAAAATATAAAACTTTTGTAAAAAAAATGCAACTTGAATCAGCATTCTGACGATCTTCTGACATTTAAATTTTGTTACAAAAAAACTAGTTTTATGGGCAATAATTTTACTCTTTTTGTCTTTAAATCAATTTCAAAAGACATGTATAAAAACAGTATTTGAAATATGAATTGTGTCGAAAAGGCATCAATTAAACTTTGTCTCAAAGTTCAATATTAGCTAAAATAAATACATGCAATTAAACTTTGTGTCGTACACCTTGGGCCTTGACATATTCCTACACTACTTGAAAATTTTTGACAGAAAAAAAGAAAAATGAGTGCCATTCCGTATGCATACCCGACGGTCCGGTTGTAGGAAATTATGAAACTACTTTAATACTATCAAATCTTCGCTAAACATATTCAGGAAGAAAAGAGTACTATGATCAGACCGATGAACAGATTATCAAAGTTCCTCAGTTACAAAGACCAAGCAACAAACATGATATATAATCATCAGAATTTCTCATATAATATCAAATAAGTGTGAGACAAACGACAAATCTATGACACTACGAACAAAATACGAACAAATCTATTTTCATCGTGAATATAGTTACACCGCAATAACGATCAATGAGTTCATGATCATTTGACAAATAAATGCTAGAACTGCTAAAGCGATAATATAGTAGCAACAGAACAATGTTCAAACAACTTAGAACATTTCCAGCTGATCCAGAGAGGGCCGACATCCAAATTCACAAGTCATGTATAAAGGCATTGTGATAACAGATTAGTCTAAATATATATATTGTGTCACCAATACTGCTGTTGATCCGATGGATAAATCTGTTGTAGAGTTGTCATTGGTTCAGACGAACTTACATAGTCTAAACATCAACCCAACAATGTTATAACGCAATTTTTTTGTTCTTCCCTCACCAAGTTTCGATTTGAGACATCATGGCACCAACATGACCAAATCAAACTGCACTATGATAGGCGCGCTAGACCACTCGACCACCTTGGCTCTTATCAAAAGTTATAAACTAGAAAATATGCAACTTGAAGCCGCTAGGATAGTAACTGGCGGTACTAAATTGGCATCCATAAGCAAATTGATGAAATTATACAACGAAACAGGATGGGAGTTACTATCAGAACTTTAGACGTAATTAACATGAAATGTTTCACAATAAGACCCCTGATTATTTAAGTGATATAATCCCTCAACAATAATGTTTAATATTCATAGTTATGACACCAGACGAACAAATGACACGCAACATATAAAGTGTAGAACAGCATTTTATCAATAATCTTTTCTTTCGTCAGTTATTCGATCCTGGAATGTTTTCCGGACGATATCAGATTAGGTCCATCTAAGTTTGCACTTAAACGTTTCATTTATCAAAACGTAAGTAAAATACAAAATTATTATTTTTATGTAGACAGGAAAGGACAGATACGTCATGCCAGACATCGAATGGATTTCAGTAATCTAAACAAACATTTATTTATGACAAATCTTAAAGAAATTAAAAACTGTACTTGTGGTAGAATGGAGAGCAGTAAGCATTTTCTTCTCGAGTAGACTTCCTTGTTCGAAGCGTACTTTAGAAACTATTCCATTCCCATACAATATACAAACACTCATGTTTGACAAAATAACCTCAGTCAAGAGGAAATATACTCGTGTTTAAACAAGTTCAACAATTTTTAGTAGATTCAAAGCGATTTTGCATATAGCGTCTTTCATGGTTACGATCGTGATTGGGTGAATCAGTCTCGACAAAGTCCTGGAAACAGCCCAACCGGTACATATATAGCAAATATAAGACGGAAAAAAAATCCACTTTTTCTTTTGCAGTTATTTGATTTTTTTGACAGGGAGACGGATTTATGTATTTCTGTATTGTTATGTATATGACATGTATGTACAAGTTTTTTCAAATGTTATATGATTTAAGTAAAGGTATTGTTTTAAAAGAAAAAAAACTCCAGGTATTTCAGGGGGAAAAGTTGGTAACCCGTAAAAAATACATAAGAGGTAGATACAATCAGGGAATTTAATGGAATAACATTTTCTAAAAGCATTAAACAGGTTTGTAACCTGTCGAAGATCAGCCCTGGGGCTTCAGTGACTAAAATTTAAAAAAATCACTGAGGCTATCATTATGTACTTTATTTTTAAGGATCATGCAAAGGTTGGCACGTCTACCAAGTGACTGCTGGGTTTATATCCACGGCTTATATTCGTACAACTTGCTTTCAGATTTTAGCGTTTTGGAAGCTAAATACTTTTCGATTTTTTTTATTATATCACACAGCAGTTTGTAGATTTGTACAGTGTAAAACTCCAAAATAACGAGAAATGATATAAAACCAAGTGCCACTCCAAACTTTTGAACATTTTGGTCTTTTTTTTTATATAAATTTCACACTAACTGTTAAATGAAGAAATTCTTTAAAGGAAAACAAAAAGCCCTGTGTACAAAGCACATAAGCAAATATGAAAGACATGATTACAAAAATTTACCATAGTACAATATCACAATGGCAGGATGTACAAGTACTGAGCCACGTCAAATAGATATAACCAAAAAATGACTAAACAGTTAAAGTGTGTATGGTGTTGTTGAAGTTGGTTTGTATTCCCATCGGCTTGATGCCTAGAAGCAGAATGTGCAGTTTAACAATATGTAGATCGATTATTTGTCTCTGTTGCGGTTGATCGGCACGCAATAAGATTGGGACAACTCGTTTATAATACAATCATGATAACTTAAACTTTATGGTGCATGGATACCAATTATTTAAACTGACAATATTTTTGTTGCAAAAAGTAAAATAACAAAAATACCGAACTCCACCGAGGAACATTCAAAACGAAAATACCGTTCTCAAATGATGGTAAATTCAAGAGCTCAAACACATCAAACGAATAAATGAATGGACAACAACTTTCATATTCAAAGTCCTGGCTTGGTACAGGTATTTTCTTATGTAGAAAATGCTGGACAAAAACTGGTATTATAGTTAGCTCATCTTTTATCTTGTATGACAGTCGCACAAAATTCAATGCTTGCCCCACAACGTTTGTTTCTCCATTTGAGAGTGCTAACTTTTGTTCTTTCATGCCATTAGTGTTTAAACCAGAACAATTGTAGAAGTAAGTAACATGCTATTGAAAGTACTATGACTGTTCATGACCATGATCAATTAAAATATTTTGTAAGTAAAAAAATCCATACTGTGATTAATACAGGGCACTGTTTCATAACTTGTTACCGTATATACTACTTATACGAGTTATCAAACTTTGCTAAGTATAAATGAATGTATACGGTACAATGCTATGACTTCTACATGGGCTTTTCTATCATAATCATTTTCAGAAAATCTTTATTTTCATTATTCCCATTGAAAAACCTTGTTGTTTTTATATTTTTTATATAAATTATAGGTACGCATGCCGTACCAACGAACATTATTGGTACGGCAATTGCCGTACCTGCCGCTACGCCCCTGATATAAGAATGGACAGAGAATTCCAAGTGTTGTATGCAAATTTGTAGTTAGTTCAGGGTTAAATATTTTCCTGACAACCTCTTGTTATTATAAATAGCTATCACACTAGGAAAACTTTCAAACTTGTGAATGCATTAAAATTTAGTAACTGTAAATCCAGAAATTATTGTGAACATTTATCATTGCAATATTGACATGACAACCAAAATTTGAGGTTTATTATTGCGATTTTGGAAAAGTTGCGTAGATTTGTATATCAGATATCAGAATGTTAGTTCAGTCATGTTATTGACATTATTAATGAAAACCTTGTAATAATTTGTTGACTTAATGTATAAACATATAAATATTTGCCTTCTAATTAACAGGTTCTACAAGATTTTCCCCACACTAGTGCCAATATTCCATTTGAGTACCTATTTGATCTGATACCTGTACTTCAACCAAGGTCTTTCTCCATAGCTTCCTCACAGAAGGTAGGCCTCTTATATTTTATGCCTTCGAGTCAAAAACAGATTATGTCATTATGACTGAATAATACAAACCAAGATATCTAGCTATATAGAAGTAAACATGAAATGTTTTAATATCTCATTCAAACAGAAAATAAAGAAATAATTTTTTTAAATATATACATTATATTTTTTTCTGCTTTACAATGTTCTGTTTATTTTTGTATCACAGATGTATCCAGATGAAATACATGTTTTAATGGCAGTTGTTACATATAAGACAAAGATGTTTAAACCTCGACTTGGAGTTTGTTCTACATGGTTAGCTGGCATGTCACCAGGAACAATCGTGCCTCTGTGGGTAAAGAAGGGGACTATAGCCTTCCCTACTGACCCAGCTTGTCCTGTTGTTATGGTGGGTCCAGGTATGTTGGTCAAGACCTTCAACCAAGAGTTGAACATTTTAACCTTACGGTGTCAAGTTGTTGAACATGATTGTAATTATTTATATGACAGTTATTGTTAATTAGATTAAATAACTGGAGCAGTCTTTTACAAATGCAAAAAAATACTATTGAATGACACTACCTATGAATACCAGGGTATATATATTATTGTGGACAGATACTGTTTCACGCACACAGAAAACTTGAAAAGGGACAAAAAACAAAGGATTGGCCCAGTGTGTAAAAAAATTCAAATCAATAACTCCACGAAAATGAATTGATAAAAACTAACCATGATCAAACACTACATACAATGGTATACCGGTAAGTAGCTTATCCCTTTCCTCCATAAGGACGCCTTTTGATGCCACCCCCTTTACTCCATAATGACGCCTGTGTAGTACCTCAACTGAAACGCTTTGACTACGAAATGTCTGCATCAGATTTAATAAAACTTGTATTCAATATGAAGAGGATATTCATAAGAATATCTGACCTAAATTTATTTGATGAAATATTTGTTTTTAAGGCCCCACCTACGATTATGTTTCCTGGTCTGTGCGTCCGTCTGTCTAGGTAGTTTTTGATGAAGCTCAAGTCCAATAAACTTGAAACTTAGTACACATGTTCCTTATGATATGATCTTTCTAATTAACCGGATTTTTGTGACAAAAATGTCGGTTATTAAATTGGGGATGCACGGCGGGCGGTCGGTCGTGCGGCAATCAAATGTTGTCCGTGCATTAACTCAAGAACCGTTCAACCAAAGCTTTTAAAATTTTAATATGTTGTTACTGGCAACTAAATGAAGGTCAAGTTCAATAATGGCCATTTTGACTTTTACCGTTCAGGAGTTATGGTTCTTGAAAGATTGAAAAATGGCGTTTCCAGTCGTGTCCGTGCATTTACGCATGAACAGTTCTACCAAAGCTTCCCAAATTTTAATATGTTGTTACTGGTGACAAAATGGAGGTCAAGTTCAATAATGACGATTTTGACTTTTACCGTTCAGGAGTTATGGTTCTTGAAAGATTGAAAAAATGGTGTTTCCAGTCGTGTCCGTGCATTTACGCATGAACTGTTTTACCAAAGCTTCCCAAATTTTAATATGTTGTTACTGGTGACAAAATGGAGGTCAAGTTCAATAATGATGATTTTGACTTTTACCGTTCAGGAGTTATGGTTCTTGAAAGATTGAAAAATGGTGTTTCCAGTCGTGTCCATGCATTTACGCATGAACTGTTATACCAAAGCTTCCCAAATTTTAATATGTTGCTACTGGTGACAAAATGGAGGTCAAGTTCAATAATGACGATTTTGACTTTTACCGTTCAGGAGTTATGGTTCTTGAAAGATTGAAAAATGGTGTTTCCAGTCGTGTCAGTGCATTTTCTCATGAACCATTCAACCAAAGCTTTTCAAATTTTAATATGTTGTTACTGATGACAAAATAGAGGTCAAGTTCAATAATGACGATTTTGACTTTTACCGTTCAGGAGTTATGGTTCTTGAAAGATCGTAAAATGGTGTTTCCATTCACGTTGTTGCATTTACTCACAAACCATTCAATCTAAGCTTTTCAAATTTTAATATGTTGATACTGATGACAAAATAGAGGTCAAATTTGATATTGACAATTTTCACTTTCACCAATCATCAGTAATGGTTCTTGTGATATTGCCAGGACACAAATAAATGCTAATAAATCCGGTTTGCTGTCGTTGTGACAGCCTCTTGTTTTAATGCTAAATTAGATTTTTACGCAATTTCACGGTCCATTAAAAATGGAAAATGATAGCGCGAGTGGGGCATTCATGTACTTTGAACACATTCTTGTTTCCCAATGCATTAACACTTTAAAGCATATTTTCAGCATTTTATAAAAAAAATCCTATGCTAATGAAGTGTCTAGAATCCATACTGACTGCTGGAGAATTTAATTTCATTCTCTCTTTTAGGTACAGGATGTGCTCCATTCAGAAGTTTTATACAAGAAAGAACAGTTGCTGGAACAGGAGGTGAGAACACCAAGATATTTACAAAACTTGATAGTTTATATTTAACATGTGCAGTGGCACACCTTGGTTCCTCTCTGAATATATAAATATTTGGAAATTCTCATGCTAAATCAAAGAGTTATCCACATGTGGAGCAGGATTTGCTTACCCTTCTGGAGCACCTGAGATCACCCCTAGTTTTTGGTGGGGTTCGTGTTGTTTATTCTTTAGTTTTCTATGTTGTGTCATGTGTACTATTGTTTGTCTTTTTCATTTTTAGCCATGGCGTTGTCAGTTTGTTTTAGATTTATGAGTTTGACTATCCCTTTGGTATCTTTCGTCCCTCTTTTATCTCTGCACAATGTCCTAGTTTACTCAGGAAAGGGAATAATACTGGACAACATTTCTCTTCCAATGTTTTCTTATGAATCCCTTGTTTTACTTTAATATCAAATTGCTGTATAACCTAGGTTTCGAAAGGAAAAAATCCAGTTATTTAATTGGTGAAGTACAGGGAGCAGGCTGGCAACATTTTCTGTGCAATAACTTAGGAACTGTTTAGGAAATGAATTTCAAATTTTATTATGTTAGTACTGATGAAAAAATTGAGGTCAAGGTCATTATTGAGTTGCTGCTGTCTCAATGCAATCATTTTAGATAAAAAAAAAATGGGAGAATAACGGATACAAGAGAAAAAGATTTGACATACATTTAATAGGGCTCTTCACAGTTAGGTCGGCCATATTGGATAAGGGGCAGATTTTTTGGAAAGAGGTGGAAATAGTATGAAAGTGTGGGAAATCCTATGCATGTTTCTAAGCAACTTCTCTGTATAAATGATGTGTTCCTGTATTTTCCACACTATTTTTACCTCCATTATGAAAATCTGCCCCCTATCCAATATGGCCGAACTAATCGTGGAGAGCCCTATTGTTGGATACTCCAAAAATGTAATTCTATTTGTTTGTTTGAAGGTAATACTTTATACTTTGGATGCAGAAACAAAGACCATGATTACTATTGCCAGGATGAATGGACAGCTCTGGTCAACAAGGGATTACTTAACCTATTTACTGCCTTTTCTAGAGATCAGGTAGGTTTATATAAAACTAAGGAGATGTGGTATGATTGACAATTAGACTAAGTACTTTTTTGTGGGTAACAATTTTCTTGGATTTAGGAAAACTTGCATGTGCATGGATATTAAATTTTGTGGTTTTGCAGAAGTCTGTGTAAAAGCTTCATTAAAATATGTCATTCTCAGAACATTGTACTCAGGAAAACCACAAAAAATTTGTATCCAACAAATAGTGATGAATTCATAGATTGAATGTAGGCACAGTTTGTTAGCAAAGATTTTGAAACTAGAATCATGGAAATTTTACAAACCAATAAACCTTGGAAAAAACCTTCTACAAAACCATGAGATAGCACGATATCATGTTTCTTGTTTTTTTTAGGATGACAAAATCTATGTTCAACATAAAATATTGGAAAGTAAATTAATGCTGTGGAATATACTGGAAAATGGTGGCTGGTTTTATGTGGCAGGGTATGTTATAATTCAGCTTTTAGTGGCAGGGTGACTGATTATTGTGTAACCCTAATCTATCAAAGCCATATTATGGACACAATTAGTTCAATTTGGAATAAAGGGATTTTCAAATTTCTGAATAATATTGTAAGTACGAAACTTGTTTTATGTTGCAAAGTTTGTCATTATGTTTAATGATAACAATGGCAATGTACTATATTTCTGATTATAAAATATAAGGCAGGAGGATTTTTTCTCTGAAAAAGACGAAGAAGGATTTTCTGCTGTGTGATCCAGTGTTAGCCGCTGATAATTAAGCATCCATCATTTAATTAAATCTAGCAAATAACTTGTCAGTTTTGCATCAGCTTTTATTTTGAATGATTGAATTTAAATATTTAGATGTATTACAGAAGATGCAGATCAGGCATTGAAGTTTAGAAGAAATACAATAAACTATTAAGTTAACCATTGTATTGCGTAATTGCTTTGATCCTAAACAAAATCATTGTTTTTCTCTCTCTCAGGTGTTCAATAACCACCTCTAGATTTTTACACTGAGCTCTCTCAGGTGTTCAATAACCACCTCTAGATTTTTACACTGAGCTCTCTCAGGTGTTCAATAACCATCTAGATTTTTACACTGAGCTCTCTCAGGTGTTCAATAACCATCTAGATTTTTACACTGGGCTCTCTCAGGTGTTCAATAACCATCTAGATTTTTACACTGAGCTCTCTCAGGTGTTCAATAACCATCTAGATTTTTTCACTGAGCTCTCTCAGGTGTTCAATAACCATCTAGATTATTATACTGAGCTCTCTCAGGTGTTCAATAACCATCTAGATTTTTACACTGAGCTCTCTCAGGTGTTCAATAACCATCTAGATCTCAGGTGTTGAATAACCATCTCGATTTTTACACTGAGCTCTCTCAGGTATTCAATAACCATCTAATTTTTACACTGAGCTCTCTCAGGTGTTCAATAACCATCTAGATTTTTTCACTGAGCTCTCTTAGGTGTTCAATAACCATCTAGATTATTATACTGAGCTCTCTCAGGTGTTCAATAACCATCTAGATTTTTACACTGAGCTCTCTCAGGTGTTCAATAACCATCTAGATTTTTTCACTGGGCTCGCTCAGGTGTTCAATAACCATCTAGATTTTTACAGAGCTCTCTCAGGTGTTCAATAACCATCTAGATTTTTTCACTGAGCTCTCTCAGCAATTAAATATTGAATATCCAAAATAAGATATAAATAATCAACCATTTTAATTAGAAACCACTTAGCTTCTGTTTCACATATTTATAATTCTTTCCTTTCCAGAAATGCTAAACGAATGCCAGATGATGTAAAGGATGCAGTTAAACAAGTGATAATGGATTGTGGTAGTAAAACAGAAGACGAAGCAGAACAGTATATTCATAAACTAGAACAATCTCGTAGATACCAGGCCGAAACATGGTCTTGACACAAAATATATTATAGTAATAAATTAAAATTTATAATATTTTTGTCTTGACTATTGGTATCTAAATTTTGCCACTTGATAATGCCTAGTAATGAATTTTGCCACTTGATAATGCCAAGTAATGAATTTTGCCACTTGATAATGCCAAGTAATGAATTTTGCCACTTGATAATGCCAAGTAATGAATTTTGCCACTTGATATTGCCAAGTAATGAATTTTGCCTTTGGTTCATGTGTTGTCAGGTTAATCTTCTTAGAATTCATTGACAACTTGTTGAGACTTCTTAGTCCATTGATTCAGAGCTCTAACTACTATTGAAACATTAATTTTCGTGGGTCAACATTTTATGGTCTTGTCTCTATATCAGATTTCATTGGGATTTAAAATTCTTTCTACGAATTAAACGAAATTAAATCCTCCACAAAAAGTTCTGCTTTTACAATATTGTTTGGAATTTTGTCATTTAATTGTTGCTTGCTAGTCAATAAAACTGAGAATGGAAATGGGAAATGAGTCAAAAAGACAACAACCTGACCAAAGAGCAGAACACAGCTGAAGGACACCTATAGGTCTTCAACACAGAGTGAAAATCCAGCACCTAGTTGTTTATTGGTAAACTTTTGTTTTGAATGGGTTGCTGTCTCATTGACATTTCTTATTTCCGGTTTGTCACTTGTCTTGTACCTATGTGAGAACATTTTTGGTGAAATATTCCTGAAATGCTTAGGCCACATAAATATAATGTGTTAAGGAATTAACAAGAACTTTTTAAAATGAACTTAATCAAAATCATGTTACAAAGTAAACCAGTCAGTTATTGTAAAAATATGGGAAGTGAGATATAATTATGGGACCAACAAAGGGAATAATCACTTTAACACCATCATTGTTTTCAGTTTTATTGTGCAAAATGGACAACAGCATATAAAAAAGTACAAACAACTGTAAATAATTTATAACAAATCTTGTATCAAAACATAATTCTATAGTGAGCAGATTTAATATTGTAACAATAAATATACCTAAATAAGTTTTATAAAAAATATGAATATCTTCAAATAACATCACAATAAATAATAGAACAGTATCCTGAGTGTTACTGATTTATTAAAAAAAAAAACAAGCAAAATAACTACTTCAAGAATATTTATAATATATAACTTTTAGTTTGTGTATTTGATAGTCAATATCACAAGGGTTCCTCAACAAGTACCTATCATTAATGATTGATCAAGTAATTTACACAAAACATACTCTCCCATTATAAAGGAGTGATAAAGGTGCATCACTACCGTATTTGTCAATTAATGAATCAAGAATGAATGTTTTAAAATTTTGTTGTATATACAAGTCCCTTCACACAAAATGATAAAACTGGACGGTCAATCTGACAAGGGTTAAACAATTCCCATTCAAGGGGCGGACACCAATAAAAGATGGATTTTCAGTAATCCATTTTAAATCTGTACGTAACTGTAGCGACCTGTACTATCTGGACTTCGTGATGCTTCACTGTCTGTTTCCTCATGTTTACTGACAAAAGCTGAGTCGACTGACTGACAGGACAAGTTGAGGATAGAGTCAGTAAAATCTGGAGGGTAATTTATCTGTAAAATAAGAAGTAGTATATAACTTCAGAATCATGATGCAGATGATACAGGAGAAATCAAGCTAGTGCATGTGCACATATACATGTATAAAAGAAAAACAAAGGATATGGGGATCCATTACATGACACAAAATCAGTAAATGCACAACAAAAAACATACAAAAACCACAGGAATAGCTGTTCTTCATCTCAAGTCACAGTGAGACATTGATTGGTTTTGAAAGGGTCCAGTTCGAAATGATAGATTAGTTTTTTTAAACACTTACAGACATTGAATAGAGATGTTTTACTAACCTAAACCCTAAATTGGATAACAGATGTATTGAAATTCATTTGCATAAAGTTGATTTTTATCTTATTTGGCTCACATTATCAATTTAAATAATAGTAGTCAGGAATGCACATGAAACAAAATAAAAAAAAACTTCCATAGAAATCAAATTTACTGCCCAGCAAAATGCCTAGCATCACCTAAAAGTAGGCAGTTCTAAAAATATTTTAGTCAATATTGTTTATAATTGTCATATATTAACTTATTACAATCAAGTAATAACACAGTGTTACTAAAACAATGACTGATCATTTTTATCATTTACCGGTAGACAAACTTACTTTAAAAAAAAAAAAAATTTTCTTCAATAATTTATTTTACCAAAATAAAAAATATGAAGTTGACATTAAGACAACAGATAGTACATTGTGTCTAAATACTTCCTTGGAAACGAAAAAAATAACTTTTGTTTGACTTATTGTCTGAGAGACAGAGGGAAACATACATTTCATACCTAATGTTAACTTACATCATCCATATCTTGGAAGACCCCATTACCAAATATGGTCGGATGGGACGTCATCTCTGTAACCAAACCCTCCTCACTGTCGTCTGGCTTCTTTCTACACGGAATGTAATGGTAGCCATCCCTATAAACAATACAATGGTAGAACATGTCAGAATTATAGCATTATAACCTTTCTACACGGAATGTTATGGTAGCCATCTCTATAAACAATACAACAGTGGAATATGTCAGAATTATAGCATTGTAACCTTTCTACACGGAATGTAATGGTAGCTATCCCTACAACAATACAACAGTGGAATATGTCAGAATTATAGCATTATAACCTTTCTACACGGAATGTTATGGTAGCCATCTCTATAAACAATACAATGGTGGAATATGTCAGAATTATAGCATTGTAACCTTTCTACACGGTATGTAATGGTAACCATCTCTATAAACAATACAATGGTGGAATATGTCAGAAATATAGCATTATAACCTTTCTACACGGAATGTTATGGTAGCCATCTCTATAAACAATACAATGGTGGAATATGTCAGAAATATAGCATTATAACCTTTCTACACGGTATGTAATGGTAACCATCTCTATAAACAATACAATGGTGGAATATGTCAGAAATATAGCATTATAACCTTTCTACACGGTATGTTATGGTAACCATCTCTATAAACAATACAATGGTGGAATATGTCAGAATTATAGCATTATAACCTTTCTACACGGTATGTAATGGTAACCATCTCTATAAACAATACAATGGTGGAATATGTCAGAAATATAGCATTATAACCTTTCTACACGGTATGTAATGGTAACCATCTCTATAAACAATACAATGGTGGAATATGTCAGAAATATAGCATTATAACCTTTCTACACGGAATGTAATGGTAACCATCTCTATAAACAATACAATGGTAGAACATGTCAGAATTATAGCATTATAACCTTTCTACACGGTATGTAATGGTTACCATCTCTATAAACAATACAATAGTGGAATATGTCAGAATTATAGCATTGTATTTTAATTTCAGAAACTTTTGCAATGTATTTATTATTTGGCAAAATGGGATGTAATATGTTTCGCCTAAATAAAAAAGATGTGGTATGATTGCCAATGAGACAACTCTTCACAAGAAACAAAATATACAGAAATTAACAACTGTAGGTCACTATACTGCCTTCAACAATGAGGAAAGCCCACATTGCATAGTCAGCAATAAAAAGCCCAAAATGACAAATGTAAAGCAATAGCTTTTTTTTCAAAATAATTGAAAAAGGTTTGTATTACTAAGATCACCTAAGCTGTTTTACTGAAAGTATTCGTCAAATATTATCATTCCTTACTTGGAGCAATACCAAATTCATTTCAGCAACATTTATTTTAATTTTCAGGAATATAGGTTAATCAAATAAAACCTTTAAGTGAACATTCATTTAAATTTCTTTTTAAAGTAAAAGAGCAAGTATAAAATAAATGATGCATGCACAAATTAGTTGAACCAATCTGAAATAAACGACAATCTTACCTCTTATATTTGATGAAATAAATATAAAGAGCAGCCATGACTAGTGACACTACAACAATTACTACTCCTAGAACCCAGGTATAAGACTGGTGATTACTGTGGTCTTCTATCTCACATAGTTTACCATTGTAGCCATGCTCACAACTAAAAAATGTCCAAAAAAAATAAAGTTTCTAAGAAAAAAAGAAAACATTTGATGTTTTATACCTTGTTTTGTACCAAGAGCTTTAATTAACCCTTTTCAAGCAGTATATCACAATGCTAAAAAGCATTTTTTAATCCAAATTATGATTGTTAAATTTTTCATTTGTTTTTTTAAAGAATTATAATTTCTATGGACCTTATTTACATCCTTGTTTAAACTTTTATTTATGATTATTGATGTTTTCTCTATCATTGTACTTTGAGATAATGTTATACATGTATTTACAATCAAAACAGTCTCTTTTTTTTTTATTGAAAAGTCAAACAAATAAAGAAATAAAATTGAGAAAGGAAATGGTGAATATGTCAAAGCGACAACCATCCGACCATAGAGTACACAACAGCCGAAGGCAACCAATGGGTCTTCAATGTAGCGAGAATTCCCGCACCCGTAGGTGTCCTTCAGCTGGCCCCTAAAATATGCATAATAGTACAGTGATAATGGACGTCATACTAAACTCCGAATTATACACAAGAAACTAAAATTTAAAATCATACAAGACTAACAAAGGCCAGAGGCTCCTGACTTGGGACAGGCGCAAAATTGCGGCGGGGTTAAACATGTTTATGAGATCTCAACCCTCCCCCTATACCTCTAGCCAATGTAGAAAAGTAAAAGAATAACAATACGCACATTAAAATTCAGTTTAAGAGAAGTCCGAGTCCGATGTCAAAAGATGTAACAAAAGAAAAATAAATAAAATGACAATAATACATAAATAACAACAGACTACTAGCAGTTAACTGACATGCCAGCTCCAGACCTCAATTAAACTGATTGAAAGATTATGTCTTCATCATATGAATATCAGGTACAATCCCTCCCGTTAGGGGTTTAGTATCATACTATCATAAAATATATGAGAAGAACATAACACTGTTTGTAAAAGTTATATGCATTACAAATCTTTATTTCAGATATGTAGATATAACTTCAGAAAATTACTGAACATTTTTAAAAATGCCTATTGGCTATAAACCTTTTTGTGATATACTTACATACACCTGGGTTCAAGTTTATTATAGAAGCAATGGCCATCATTATGACATGGTAAATAGCATTGCTGACCATCTGTGCCATTATCATTCCTAATTTCATTTGGAACGATCTTATTCTTATCTGAAGAATCATCTCCAGGTATTTTGGTTGGTTTATCTCCCCTTACAGCTGACAATAAGACAGGTGGTGTTGTTGGTTTATTTGTTGATGATCCAACAAGCTGAATTATCTCCCCTTTAGGAGTAATGTTTGGAACAGATTTTTCTCTTATATCTATGGAAACAAAACCAATGTGTTGAAAATTAAATTATATGTGTACAATAGATAGTAATTAGACCTCAACATATACTGTGGATACATTCATCTTCATGGATTAAGGAAAATATGGAAAATTTGATTATGCGGTTTTGCTACATCTTTTTATATTTGGAAAATTGGACTTTGTTAAACAGTTAACTTCAAGGATAAGCTACATCAGTAAAAAAAATGGTATCCCAGAAATAATAAAAGTATGTTATTATGAAATATTTGACAACTAAATACCAAACACTGTGTTAATTAAGTGTAGATACAAATACATTCAAATATAATAAAGATAATTTTAATAAATTATTTTTTTGGTTAAATTTTCAGCAAATTCAAAAGATTTTTTGATATAAATATCTTAACTATAGTCAAGCACAATAAAATATTCATGTTCTTTATTTTATTTGGTATACAGTGGATCCATTATTATTCCTGGGATACAATTTTGTGAATTTTGAGAGTACGAGTGAACCATGAATTCAAATGTTCAATGAATAACTAATTTGCTGACTTTGGTAAAATTACGAAATCATATATCCATGAAATTACAAGATTTCCTCAATCAACAAATATTTGTACCAACAAAATAAAAGAATCTACAGATGAGGAGAAGATAACTCACTAAAAAGTTAAAAATTCTTTATTTCTTACTTAAACTGACTCATAATTAATAGTTAACATCAAACTTAAAACATTTAAATTTCTTCAAATCAGTTGGAGCAAGACTGAGTGTGCAGGCTCATATAATTCTATTTACCATTATCTATAGATATGTGCTTGCTGATTTAACTCTTATATTAGTGATAAACCATGAATTATAATTAGAAATGAACCTAATCATAAGACATAAGGTCATGAGTTCATGTTAATGTCTGCTGTAAAGTTCTATGTGTCACATCATTACAAATAATTTAATCACAAACTTTAAGGAATTAGACATATGTTATTATGCACAAAGAAATAAAATTTGAATTGTTTAATATTTGTTATTTTCATTTTTATGGGCCTTTTTAAAAGGCTGACTGCCATATTGAGTTTGCTCATTTTTGAAGGCTGTACTGTGATTTATATTTGTTTACTTTTATGTCAATTGGTCTCCTGGAGGTTTTTTTCATTAGCAATCATACCACATCTTCTCATTTTTCAAATGGTCTTTGTTTTAACCATGTTCTGAGTATATTTGAGTGATACATTAACAAACACTTTTTCTCCAATAAATACCTATACATTGTGTCTTGTTATGTAACAGATAACCATCAAAACATGAGCATTCTGCTCCATCAACCGTCAACAAACATAGCTGTGAACAATGCAAAGGCTGGCAAACATTCTTATCTGGAAAGAAATATACATTGAATATATAGTCTGAAAATCTGAAATAAATGTAAATAATTCTTTGTGTTTCTCTATTACACGTAAGAAAAGGCTGAAATATTATTGAGTTAATTAGTCTGTCTAATTGCCTTTAATGACAGCAGTGCTGAGTGCCAATTTTGAGAATTCAATTTGATGAATATTTCATGCAATATAGCATCATAGTTTTCCATCCACCTGCTCAACATGTGACCGAAGTGCCGATGTCCCTAAACACACTAATTATGTTCACTAAAAGTTTTTGACAGAAATGCATCGAACTTGAAAGGTATCTATTGGCTGATTAATGAAGGAAGACCTTCAACATGGTAATGAATGTAAAATGATTTTGCTCAAATTGGTTAATCAAATAGTGTTTTGCAAAATGACTTTGCTCAAATTGGTTAATCAAATAGTGTTTTATAAAATGTTGTTTTCATTTGGACAGGGTATTGTCGTTCCTTCAACTTATAATATTTGATTGAAGCTTTTTATAGAATCCTCTTCCCTTTGCGACTTTTATTAACTGTTCATGAAGTGTGGGGATTTTGATTTATTGCTGCCATTATAATTATGTCAGTGTTTAAAAAGAAATCAATTTACCATGCTTCTGTAACAAAGGGTGGATAACTCTGATACAAGATGGCATATTAATTCCATTCAATATAACTTCTGGTTGGCTTCCTCCAAATTTGCTCATCTTGAATAATGAACCTGATTTCTGATCTGTTACGTAAACATCATTTTCAAACACATCCAATGCAGTAAAATGATATTTAGAAAGTTCTTCTATTACTATATACCTACAAAATAAAATAATAAAACACTGCTTTCACTGATGATCATGGTTTGATATATTATAAAGTTTTTGATGAATGCACCAAATTTCTTAATTCAAGTAAAATATAACATTTATACTGAATCTGACCTTGTGCAGAGAATCAAAATGGACTGAGAGACTCAATTAAAGTTCTTAATGGTCATGATGGTTGGTTAAATTTCTGTTTAATTCCTAAGAAACAAGCTTTTTTTCTGGTACCTGTATATTTGATGCATCAGTTTATAGTTAAAAACCATGAATTGACCTCTAGATTTTGTTTTTCACATTCAGTGTCTTTTGATTGTTGTCTAACCAACATAAAAACCACATCTCCTTTTAAATTACTAATTCGTTCCAAATCTATCTAAATATCATTCTTGTGCAAGTCCACTTTACATTTGATTTTTACTTTACTCTTTAGTGTCAAGAAAGGCTGTGTGCTGATATGAATTGTCATTGATATGGTTATATTTATAAATTTACTGTTTACAAATTTTCGATTTTTTGAAATAATAAGGCTTTTCTACCTCAGGCATAGATTACCTTAGCTGTATATGGCAAAACTTTTAGGAATTTTGGTTCTCAATGCTCTTCAACTTCGTACTTTATTTGGCCTTTTAAACTTTTTTAGATTCAAGCGTCACTGATGATCTTTTGCAGACGAAACGCACGTCTGGCGTAGATACTAAATTTAGTCCTGGTATCTATGATGAGTTTATTTGCCACACTATTTTCTTTTTAAGGTCAGTGGGTTACACAAGAACTCACCGATCTTCGCCATTCAAAGTAGCTGATTCCACTCTGCCAAGGATTTTATCTATCCAGTAGATACGATTGGCTGGCATATCTACTGCAATGTCAGTGGGCATGCTCAGATCTCTGTCTATGATCACATGATGATGAGTACCACTCATACATAGCTTCAAAATCTGCTTCTTTTTAATGCTAGCTATGAACATTATTCTGGAAGAAAAAAATAAAACAGGTTATTAATAAAACAGTTGAATCTGCTTTATCATTCATGAAAAATTATAAAAGAGGGATTGTGAGTTTTTGAAGAAAAAGGTGTAACACAGTGTGGGTAAATATGTCTAATTCAAACATTTTCCTGGGTGTTTCATACTGCTGGTTCAATCATTTGCCTGATTAGTTCATTATACTGTGATCCAAACATATTTATCTTTAAGACTTGGAATTGTTGTGAACTTATTCTCACAATTTTTTTTAGACCTTTGCCAGTTCAATGATTTTACAATAATAATAAGCAGTGACTTATAAATACTGTTCATCTGTACAAGGCAGCCAATTGGTTTTTTTTTCAACATTTGAGAATATATGGTCAGTATATGGTTTTGCAGGAAGATTTCTCATATTTTCTCTTTTATACCTGGATACAAAATCATAATTAGGAGGGCATCCAGTTATTTTTAAAAGGCAGGTTCAAACCCTGGAGAAATGTCCTCATACACCTTTTTGCTAATTGATAATCTGTACCAGTTGAATATGCATCGCTTTGAACTATTGATGTTATACAACAATCACTTTTCCCTTGTGACGTCAGATAAAGTGTATTATGATGTCAAAATTTTACAGGAACTTTGTAATGTCCGGTAATGGTGGACAAATAGTGATAAGGTATATCCAAAGAATAGATTGTCAAAAAAAAAGGGGGGGAGGGTGTTCAAACACCTACTCCTACTTGACTGGAGATACGCCTTATAACTAACCCTTTATCTGGATACAAAGCCACACTATCAACCTCCTCATACAGCACTGTTCTACACTGTAGTGGCACAGCCTTCACACTACACACCAATAAGTGCTTCTTTGTTTCATCAGAGACATACAAGTTTTCTCCTATCCAGTCAAAAGCTATACTGCTGACATACTCTAGTCTTTTACTGATGGTTTTAATCATCCCCCTTTTCTTCAATGAATAAAAATGTATTCCCTGCAAAACAACATAAAGAATGTTTTATCCTCACTTTAAATGAATGTTGGAGTCTTTTATTATATCATTTTTATTTTGCAAATTATTGATCTTATAAGTCTAAAATCTTATCTATCTACTAATCTTAATAGAGTTATCTCCCATGAAAACCAGTAATTTACAGCACAAAATATAGAATTCGTTCAAGATACCAGGCTTATAATTTGGTTTGACAGACCAGCATTTTGTCTACAAAAGACTGATTAGTGAGACTTGAATCAAAAAAGATAAAATGACAAATAAAGAACAAAGTTAGAGAGCATTGAAGACCAAATATTCTAAAAAATTTGATATTCCTGTAAGACATGGATTATAGAAATTGGACCATATGACACCTTACACTGATATTACAAGATCACTAGCTGGTTTGCATTCTGGATGAAGTATATATCTAAATTAAATAAAAATACTCAACACTTTTCTCACATTTATTAGTGTCATTGTTAAAGCAAACAAGGGCTATAACTCCTGAATTGCATAAGAGAAAATCATCAGAACTAATCTTGATCTACATTTTGTTGTAAGAAACAACATTCCAAAATTCAAGTGTTTGTAAGTTATTACACAGAATGATAAGAGCGATATACACTACATATGCAGACCTGCAGAAATATTACAATATAATGTAAAGTTTACAATAGGAAAGCTTATTTCACCTTTTTTTGTCATATTTTCTCAAGTGATCTGCAATGTCTATATCCAGAAGTAAGTCAAGATATGAGATAGACTTAACTTAAACTATGGTAGGCTTTATCTTTAAGTTCAATTGAACAATCTCTTAATTTATACATATATCTTTAAGTTCAATTGAACAATCTCTTAATTTATACATATATCTTTAAGTTCAATTGAACAATCTTTTAATTTATACATATATCTATACCTTGCTTGAATAGAAATAGCCATCTCCTGTATGCATGTTAACATCCAATGTAGTAATCTTGTCAAAATCTTTAGTACGGTCAGTGTCAATTTTCTGCCCATGATCATCTAATACAATTACACCATCTCTTAATGTCCCAATCATAAAACTTGGCTGTAAATCTACAAGCATTACATTTATATTTTATAAATGTGGAATGATAATACATGTAGAAGATTAATAGAATGAAAGAAATTATTCACTTCTTCTAACACCTGGTAAATATGTGATTACTAAATAGTATAAAGTACCTATCTTTCTAGTGTCATCAGATCAACAAAGTTTTTATCCCTACAAGATGAGCATTTTCAACTTAAAGAACCTTAGTGAGCACGCTCACATACCCCACGTCCCCACATTGTCATTGGAGAAATTAAATAAGTGCAATAAAAAAAAATTGTATAAGAGAAATTAATTTCCTGCCAATATGCACATCTAAATAGTATGTCCTTATTATCTACAAAATTTCATGAAATTCTGTTGTTTGGTTTGAGAGGAGTTGAGATGACAAACTGTTGCAGAAGTACATTGAAGCAAATAAGTTCAAAGGGGCGTAACTCCTAGAAAAAAAATTGAATCGCAATTTCCCGTCAATATGCACAACTACATAGTATGTCCTTATTATCTGAAAAGGTTTCGTGAAATTCTGTTGCGTGGTTTGAGAGGAGTTGTGATGACAAGAAACCGGACTGACGGACGGACGGACAGGTCAAAAACATTATACCCTCCGCAACTCGTTGTGTGGGGTATTATTAAGATTATAATTATGATAATCTTCAGTACCATTGGTGTATGACTTTTCAGTTACTTATTAAATACTCTTCCTTTTTTTCTTCTTCATAAAGTGAAATTCATAGTACAAAAACAGGAGAATAAACAGGAAGCAGCCGAGTTCAGACTTTTTAAGATCAAATCATTTTTTTGTGCAAAAATGTAATCTGTTTTTTCTTCTGTGAATGCATGTTAGAATAGTACTATAATTACAACAGATCACTTTTGGCATAAAAATTATAAATGAACATACTATTTGCGGTACAGAGTCTTCCATTGTCACTTGATCTGTAACCATTTACACAGGAACAAACATGGCTGCCATTTTTATTAAAGCAGAACTGGCTACAACCTCCATTCTGTACATCACACTCATTTATATCTGTTTTGTAAAAAATTGTAAGAAATATTATTCAACTTCTTTCTGTTCGTAATTTCAAGAATTTTCCAGTGGCAGTCAAAATTTCCCTGACCTTCATCCTGGATAGTATCTATTAATTACAGGACCTACCTATTGTATTTATTGTTAATTTGTTCTCACCCTGAACATACATGAAATGTTTACCACTGTTCTTCAAGCAACAAACAATCAATCAATCTCTTTTATAAGGTCTAATTATAACACTTAAACAAATACAGACTATCTTTTATAATATTCTATTCAAATATGTTTAACTTTTTAACGTATTTAAAGCAGTTTTTCTATGGTTTAAGTGACAAAAAAAACAAGTAACATAGCAAATTACTAAGTTGTAGTTCTATCTATTAAGCTTCTTGATTCTGAACTGAAAACATAGATGTATAAAATAAACTCTAGCCCTCACTTTAATGTAAAGTATCAACCTTTTCAAGTGTGACCATAAAGTCTATTGCTGTTCATTTTTTGTCAGATTTTGTGTTACTCTGCTGTATTAACATAGACGAGTTATATTTTCACATGATTCTTTTTAAACATACATGTCTCTCCAACTCTCTTGTACTAGATCAGAAAACAGATGTTACATAGACTCATGCCTAATTGATATTTAAAGAGTCATAAATAAAGACATGCAAAAATTGTGCACCATTGAAGAATACATGTCAATTATCAATGAGTTATACAGTGGCAGAATCTGTATTTCATTCATGAATGTCAAGTCTAATTATTATTGAATATATCTATAATTGTTTGATGATGCATACCTACACAAGTGACATTGTTGTTTGTCAACTGGTACCCAGAGTCACAGTAACAAACAGGACCAGTAGGGGTAGCATAGCAACCTTGCCTACAGACTGAATCTTTACATGCACTGGCTGAAAATGGAAATTAGTAGTTACTTGTATAGAACAGATAAGATATAATATAATATTTCAAAATTTCTTCATATTTCAGTCAAATAATATCAAAACCATAATGAAGCAACAGATATGGACATAAGATTGTATCGATCTTAAAATAGCTCTTATTATACCTTATGATGGTAGACCTTGTTTATGAGTATGATGCTTTAAATGCAAAAACAGTAAACAATGAAAACATTAACAGGCACAAATCAATTGTGTAACATTTTTATAAAACTATGAAAACAATTAAACCGTTACAAACAGTCTTTTTGTTTTAATCTTCAAACCTACATGTTGTTAATTAGTACAGATAATGCATAAAGTTCAGCAATTAAATAAGCAAAAGCAATTAGAACATTCATTTATGTGAAAATAAATTATGAAGTGGCCCAAATTATTTCAGTTATTATGGGTGTAACCTTGACTGACCAAATTTACTTCACCATAACTACCACATTTGATCTTGAATTAAGGTCATGACCAATAACGGACTCA
Organism: Mytilus edulis; assembly: GCA_019925275.1. Classification (NCBI taxonomy): domain Eukaryota; kingdom Metazoa; phylum Mollusca; class Bivalvia; order Mytilida; family Mytilidae; genus Mytilus; species Mytilus edulis. Next base: position 107,122,990 of record CM034353.1, on the reverse strand, counting down.
TGGGTATTGATTGTATAAATTATATTTTTCAATAACATACTGGTATAACCTCCCCCCCCCTTTTCCCCTTTTGAATCACAATGAGCATCACCCATTTCCAGCACCCTAAGTAGAACTACTCAATCAGAGGCCAAACATACTAACCACACAACTTCCCTTCATCTGACCCATCAGAACATAACAATATCCCATCACATACACTGTGTAATGGTATACACTCTCCTGAACTACATCTGTAGAAACCACTAACCCACTCAGAGGTCAAACATACTTACTACACAGCTTCCCTTCATCTGACCCATCAGAACATAACAATATCCCATCACATACACTGTGTAATGGTATACACTCTCCTGAACCACATCTGTAGAAACCACTAACCCACTCAGAGGTCAAACATACTTACCACACAGCTTCCCTTCATCTGACCCATCAGAACATGATGTTCTCCCATCACATACACTGTGTAATGGTATACACTCTCCTGAACTACATCTGTAGAAACCACTAACCCACTCAGAGGTCATAGATATAGGAAGATGTGGTGTGAGTGCCAATGAGACAACTCTCCATCCAAATAACAATTTAAAAAGTAAACCATTATAGGTTAAAGTACGGCCTTCAACACGGAGCCTTGGCTCACACCGAACAACAAGCTATAAAGGGCCCCAAAATTACTAGTGTAAAACCATTCAAATGGGAAAACCAACGGTCTAATCTATATAAACAAACATACATACTTACCACACAGCTTTCCTTCATCTGACCCATCAGAACATAACAATATTCCATCACATACACTGTGTAATGGTATACACTCTCTTGAACTACATCTGTAGAAACCACTAACCCACTCAGAGGTCAAACATACTTACCACACAGCTTCCCTTCATCTGACCCATCAGAACATAACAATATTCCATCACATACACTGTGTAATGGTATACACTCTCCTGAACTACATCTATAGAAACCACTAACCCACTCAGAGACCAAACATACTTACCACACAACTTCCCTTCATGACAACATAACAATATTCCATCACATACACTGTGTAATGGTATACACTCTCCTGAACTACATCTGTAGAAACCACTAACCCACTCAGAGACCAAACATACTTACCACACAATTTCCCTTCATCCGACCCATCAGAACATAATAATATCCCATCACATACACTGTGTAATGGTATACACTCTCCTGAACCACATCTGTAGAAACCATCTGGACCACAACTTTCTGTAAAATCAAATTATTAATAAAAATGTGTTGTTAATAATCAAGTTGGATATATGAATTAAATAATTACAGTGAAGTGGGAAGGACATTTGCTTCTGTGGTAAAATTAACATTTTCATAAAATTCTTTTTTTTAAAGAGAATTGAGAATACATTGAATTAAATTACAGATAAAATGAGGCAATTCTTAATTTTAGATACAAATATTTGAAAAGTTTAATGTTTTGTTCATACACGAATAAATCTTTTTCAATTTAAATGTAAGGTAAGAAATGAATTGAAAAAATGTATAAAACTTGTGCACATGCACATTCAGCACAGATTATGACAACTGAAAAATATATATATGCGACATTATACTGACCTTCAGGTGACCCTTGACCTATGTGTTCATGGTTACATTTTAATTCATCGGATTTGTCATAACAATCAGGATTACCATCACACACAAACTCCTTCCCAATACAATTTCCATCTTTACACACAAAACCTCCACAGATCTTTGCAGCTAAATAAATAAGTACATTTTAATCAAAAGGCTTTGTACTTTCACAATCACAAGGTCAAAAATGTTTTACCCAATAGCTAAGTTTGAAGCACATCTGAGAAACCGGTAAAGAATTATACCTCAATGATTCTGTGCAAGGTTTTTGTTGAGTGTGAAGAGAAAGTAACGTGCTTTTTCATGAGACAGGCCTACATTCTTTTTTAAGTATGTACAAGCAGTTGAAAAACAAATAAATCAATGTTTATACAGTCGACTCTCGTTATGTCGAAGTCAGCCGGACCAGAGAAATATTTTCGAGATACAAGTAGTTCGACTTAAACAAACACCAGAAGTTCGACAATCTAAGGGACACAACTCTTGCTAATTTTGGTAAAGCTGAAATAAATCCGGGTGAAAAAGGCAAGGGGATCGATATTCTATTATCAGATCAATGTATTTGTATGTCACAGTCTTTTATTATTATAATGACATTATTTTTACTTATTCAATTGTTTCAATTAAAAAAAAAATCCCATGGCTTTTCCAAGAGAGTAATTTCCAATCGATAGTTTCGTTATTCAGGTCAGATATAGCTGACAAAATTGTTTAGTCTCGGATACAAGAGATTTAAGAAAATTTTAATTTCTATTCATTTTGTTTCATCTCACTCTTTCTTTTCAAAAGAAAATATAACAAGATTAAAGACGCGTTTGAGTAGTTTTTAGGTGATCATCAACGGAAGCCATAATCCTCACTTTATACACACCCAAGCTCATTTAATAGTGTAAATCACAAATTAATTGTTTTGTAAACATTTTAAATACCTTTAGCAACATTAGCAATGTATCACTAGTTATTTATAAAAATTCTATAAAAGATGATCTTAGGTAAACACTAATGGAAATAGCATGTCATAAAACAATACAGTGGTCAGTGACTGGAAATTTAATTACACATGTATAGTCAGATTAAGGATGTCTGCTTGTCATGTTTTGGATTTTTTGTCAGATTTTCAGAAACCTCTGGTTTTATCCATTTGAATGCCTTGAAAATTTTTCCCCATGAACCCCCATTTTTCTTTTTATAAATCTTTTACATGTATAATAATAAGTCATTTGTAAATGTCTTATAACATTTTATTTATTTATTAATAGTATTTGAGAACGTTAACTGGTTAATGATAAAGCTATGAAAAATCAAGAGAGAACATTTTCCCGCCAAAATTCCAATGGCGTATATCTCGAAAACAAGCACATGGACCCCTATATCTTTTTTGCTATTTTGATTCCTCAATTTATTCCCTATCAATACATACTAGTTTTATGAAAAATTATTTATTCTGAAACTGAGCAGCGAACATCCTTAACTCTTCAATCCATTTAAATCCCGGAGGTCATGTTTTGACATATGTGTATTAGTTCGAGACAAAAAATGAATTTTGAATGCTTTTGTTAACCTTGAGACCGTAAATTGAGTTCTACTCAACCAAAATTTCAACTCATCAGGAGTCGAATTACATACTTTTGTATGTAATAAAGTTCGGGACCACATGAAAACTTCGACTCATCCGAAATTTCGAGTCAACCGAGTTCGAGACAATGGGAGTTAACTGTATATGATATTGCAATACACACCTTCAGAAGCCACTTTCTCAGTTGTCATGGTAACAATCCTGTCACACGTATCTTGGTTACATTTATTTTCTTCAAAACAATATTTCATTATTAGAGGATTCAGTATGAAAACAATTTCATTGGTTGCTCAATTTCTAGTAGAAAAAAATCTATAGAAACTAAACTTTTAAATAAAATAATTTAATCAAAATTGCAAATTGCATCTGACAGTTCATTTATTTGATCAGAAAAATAGATTAATTAAAACTAGAGGCTCCAAAGAGCCTGTGTCGCTCACCTTGGTCTATGTGAATATTAAACAAAGGACGCATTTGAATTCATGACAAAATTGTGTTTTGGTGATGGTGATGTGTTTGTACATCTTACTTTACTAAACATTCTTGCTGCTTACAAACATTCTATCTATATTGAACTTGGCCTAAGAGTTTCAGTCGAAAATGTTAATTAAAATTTACAAATTTTATGAAAATTGTTAAAAATTGATTTTAAAGGGCAATAACTCCTTATGGGGTCAATTGACCATTTAGGTCATGTTGACTTATTTTTAAGTCTTACTTTGCTGTACATTGTTGCTCTTTACAGTTTATCTCTATCTATAATAATATTCAAGATAATAACTAAAAACGGCGAAATTTCCTAATAAAGGGCTGCGCTTTAGCGCATAATACGCCCGTTGCTCTTTTAACTTGTCTTTTATTGGAAAATTCCCCCTTTTTTAAGCATAAAAATTCATAACAAGAAAATGTGAAATCTGAAATTTATAAAAATTGAAAGGGAGTTTACATCAATAGATATAAACAATTCACCAAAGTTTCATGGACATTGGTGAAAGCCTTTTTGAGTTATTGTCCGAAGTGTTAAAAATCCCCCTTTTTTTATGAATAAAGCCCCATAAATCCAAAACTTAAAATCTGAAATTTATAAAAATTAAAAGGGAGCTTACATCAATAGATATAAACAATTCACCAAAGTTTCATGGACATTGGTGAAAGCCTTTTTGAGTTATTGTCCGAAGTGTTAAAAATCCCCCTTTTTTTTATGAATAAAGCCCCATAAATTCAAAACTTAAAATCTGAAATTTATAAAAATTGAAAGGGAGCTTACGTCAATAGATATAAACAATTCACTAAAGTTTCATGGACATTGGTGGAAGCCTTTTTGAGTTATTGTCCGAAGTGTTGAAAATCCCCCCTTTTTTATGAATAAAGCCCCATAAATCCAAAACTTAAAATCTGAAATTAAAAATAAACGAAAGGGAGCTTACGTCAATAGATATAAACAATTTACCAAAGTTTCATGGACATTGGTCAAAACCTTTTTGAGTTATTGTCCGAAGTGTTGAAAATCCCCCCATTTTTATGAATAAAGCCCCATAAATCCAAAACTTAAAATCTGAAATTAAAAAAAAACGAAAGGGAGCTTACGTCAATAGATATAAACAATTCACTTAAGTTTCATGGAAATTGGTGAAAGCGTTTTTGAGTTATTGTCCGAAGTGTGGACGACGGACGGACGGACAACGGTATACCATAATACGTCCCGTCCCGGGCGTATAAAAATGACTAATTCAGGGGCATCAAACAAACAGTGGTTTGTCCGATCCATCTGAAAATTTCATGGCAGATAGATCTTGACCTGATAAACAATTTTACTCCCTGTTAGATTTGCTCTAAATGCTTTGGTTTTTGAGTTATAAGCCAAAAACTGCATTTTACCCCTATGTTCTATTTTTAGCCGTGGCGGCCATCTTGGTTGGTTGGCCGGGTCACGCCACACATTTTTTAAACTATATACCCCAATGATGATTGCGGCCAAGTTTGTTCAAATTTGGCCTGGTAGTTTCAGAGAAGAAGATTTTTGTAAAAGATTACTAAGATTTACGAAAAATGGTTAAAAATTGACTATAAAGGGCAATAACTCCTAAAGGGGTCAACTGACTACTTTGATTATGTTGACTTATTTGTAGATCTATCTTTGCTGAACATTATTGTTGTAAACAGTTTATCTCTATCTATAATAATATTCAAGATAATAACCAAAAACAGCAAAATTTCCCTAAAATTACCAATTCAGGGGCAGCAACCCAACAACAGGTTGTCTGATTCATCTGAAAATTTAAGGGCAGATAGATCTTGACCTGATGAACATTTTTACATCAATCAGATTTGCTCTAAATGCTTTGGTTTTTGAGTTATAAGCCAAAAACTGCATTTTACCCCTATGTTCTATTTTTAGCCTTGGCGGCCATCTTGGTTGGTTGGCGGGGTCACACCACACAATTTTTAAACTAGATACCCCAATGATGATTATGGCCAAGTTTGGATTAATTTGGCCCAGCAGTTTCAGAGGAGAAGATTTTTGTAAAAGTTAACGACGACGGACGCAGGACAACGGACGACGACGGACGCCGGACGCCAAGTGATGAGAAAAGCTCACTTGGCCCTTCGGGCCAGGTGAGCTAAAAAAGGCACTAGTTGCCTTGCTTATCATACCCCTACTTGTAGTTTTAAGTATTGAAATACAGGAAATAGGTGTCTGACAAATCTCATAGGCACATACACATTAACATTGCAACTAATCATATTAAGCAACTGACCAAATATAAATTGAGTATGTTGAGTAGTTTCTGAGAAAAGTGTAAAAGACATTTACCTTAAAGTTCATGCAGCAAATTGAAAAATTCCAAAATACCAGCCAATAGGAATTAGATATCTGACAGACCTTAGACTAAGTGCTCACACATGACCAAACGACGGATAAGCTAATTGCTTTATAGGTCCCACATTTAGGGTGTAAAAAGTTATTACATATATTGTTCCTTCTAACTTTCTTTGGAGAGGACATGATGAATAATATTTAAAAATAAAACAACACAGGGATATCCATAACATTGCAACTTTGTGCCAGGTAGGCTTATTTTGATAATAATCATACCATTACATGATGTCTTATCACTGTCGAGTGAAACTTTGTGCCAGGTGAGCTAGTTTTAATAAGAAACATACCATTACATGATGTCTTGTCACTGTCTAGAGTGAAACTTTGTACCAGGTGAGCACCTTTTGATAATAAACATACCATAACATGATATCTTGTCACTGTCTAGAGTGAAACTTTGTGCCTGGTGAGCTAATTTTGACAATAAACATACCATAACATGTTGCCTGGTGAGCTACTTTTGATAATACACATACCATTACATGATATCTTGTCACTGTCTAGAGTGAAACTTTGTGCCTGGTGAGCTAATTTTGATAATAAACATACCATAACATGATATCTTGTCACGGTTTAGAGTGAAACTTTGTGCCAGGTGAGCTACTTTTGATAAGAAACATACCATAACATGATATCTTGTAACTGTCTAGAGTGAAACTTTGTGCCAGGTGAGCTACTTTTGATAATAAATATACCATAACATGATATCTGGCTACTGTCTAGAGTGAAGCTTTGTGCCTGGTGAGCTACTTTTGATAAGAAACATACCATTACATGATATCTGGCTACTGTCTAGAGTGAAACTTTGTGCCTGGAGAGCTAATTTTGATAATAAACATAACATAACATGATATCTTGTCACTGTTTAGAGTGAAACTTTGTACCAGGTGAGCTACTTTTGATAATAAACATACCATTACATGATATCTGGCTACTGTCTACAGTGAAACTTTGTGCCTGGTGAGCTAATTTTGATAATAAACATACCATTACATGATATCTGGCTACTGTCTAGAGTGAAGCTTTGTACCAGGTGAGCTACTTTTGATAATAAACATACCATTACATGATATCTGGCTACTGTCTAGAGTGAAACTTTGTGCCTGGTGAGCTAATTTTGATAATAAACATACCATAACATGATATCTTGTCACGGTTTAGAGTGAAACTTTGTGCCAGGTGAGCTACTTTTGATAATAAACATACCATTACATGATATCTTGTCACTGTTTAGAGTCCAGCCATCTTTACATTTACAGGACCTTCCATTAGGAGTGGCAAAACAGAAGTGCATACACTCACCATTCTCCTTACTGCAGAAATCTGAAAAATAAATTAGTTCTTTAGTTTTTGTAACATGTCAGCAACACTTACTTTTTTTCTTAATAACAGTTTGAAAACATTTTTCAATTATTTAATTCAAATCAAAATAGACCAGGTTGAAGAATGACAGATTTAGATATCATTAATAAAATTTTCTGAGCATCTCTACTCGCTTTTTTGCATAAATACATTTTTGGTTTTAAAAATTTCACTGAATAACATTTAATATTACAACATAAACATCAAAAATTTGAAATCAAAATATCAAGCTATCAAAAAATTAAGCGTCTTTTTAAAAGTGTACTCAGAAAAAAAAATCATTTTAAAATCAAGGGCAGATAATTATATTGATTTCTAGAAAATAAGGTCTGTGACCCCTTATTTTATTTGATATTTTGAAAGTATTCATATAACCAATGCTCTCTTGGTTTTAACCAATCATATCATTCAATAATTATTCTATTAAGAAAATTAATTTCCCTTATTTAACCCAACCCATATTCAATATTTACTGTGATTTTGTAAATTTAAATGTATTTTACAGAAAATACAAAAAGTGTGACCCTTAGTTTTTATATTGAAATCTGAAAGTACCCCAACTCAGAAGTCATTCACAAGTTTAAGAAAAACATATCTTTGAACATTTAGTGAGCTACACAAGAACTGTATTTGCATTTTTAATTTCATCTTTTACAATATATCTTACTCGACAAACTACTTGAGGAAGGAACCACTATTATTTCATTTGGTACAGCTAACTTTGACAGAACTTGTGATTCTAATCTGTTTCTACCATCAGTTTGTACAGACATGACAACCTTTTTATCTGAGTCTACCCAGTACACAGTGTCCATATAAACTGCTAAAAACTTTGGGTTTTCTCCGGGTGTTCCTCTGTCAGATGAAATGTATATGTATTATTAATTAGATGTGTCTTAATGAATCCTCTGTCAGATGAAATGTGTATGTATTATTAATTAGATGTGTCTTACTAAATGCCCCCACCTGAAGATTTATTAATTGTTATTGGTACATTTCTGGAAATTCATAAGAAAGAGGGGATGAACTAGCAAAATTTAAACACTTTTAAGGTGGTACCCAACACTTTCACTAAAATTAATTTGGCTCATTTAATTTTCATAAAATTTTGTCTAAGTATTACCTTGACCCTTTATCAAAATTATAAAAAAATCAAAAATTTGGAACCAATCGTTTTGTCAGAAAAATTACACTGGTTATATAGCAGTTTGACAAACACCAATTTTGATCATTGAGAGGCTTTATATTTCTTTACAACACAACGTAATTAAAATGTTTAGCTGACTATATAGTTTACAGAGTTATCTCCCTGTAGTGTTAGGTACCACCTTAAAATACACATTGTTCTTAGATTGATAAAGTGTATAGAATTAAAGGAATATAGTTTATTTTAGCACTATGTCTTCTGTTTTTTTTTTTAATTTTTTTTTTGTAGGATTGCTGTTTCACTGGCTTATTTCCCAGCCAATATGCATTCTACATCTACTTTGAAGAGTTTAACAACCTTGATAACAGTTATGTGCAGTTAGTCCTTTAAATTCAGATAATACTACATGTTATATTTATTTATTGAGGATCTGCACCAACAGTCCTTAAACTAATATGGCCCCTCATGTTATATTGATGGTTAGAATTATTTATATTCTGCAATAATTTATTCTTGGATGTAACGTGTCTTCTGATTGGCTGATGTTGTTTTGTTTATCAGCTCATATATAGACATAGTTTTTTCATGTGACTGTGATGTCATGAATGTTTTTTCATGGTTTACTCCTGTTTAAAATGGAATTAAGAATTAAGAATTAAATTATAAGAAATGATGGTAATATTTTGTCTGTCTATTGGAAATAACATAAAAAAATAGCATAGCAAAGCAAATCATAGCGGGTTATTCAGTGTGCACCACATTTTTATGTTTTTTCTTCAAAGACAGAAAAAATATTACAGCCATTCCTTAAACATTACTATAAGTTTTTAGTATAGTAAAAATTTCTTAAATTGACCAACAGCTATTAAAGGTGTACCTGTGAATTGTAACAGCAGGGACATCACCTTCCAAACTTATAGCATATATACTGTGATCTCCTGTCTCTGTGTAGAACAAACGTTTACTGTTTTGGTCAACTACCATGTCACTGACAAGAGATACTTTGACACTGATTACAGAACAATTGTCCCCATCTGAGAAACAGGAGATAATTTGTGATATTTTTCCAGATGTAGAATAGTATATCTTCCTGCAATAAAATAATATACTTGTCAAAAATTGTAAAACTTATAGGTATCACCTTCAATTATAACTAAAATTGAATTTCTTTTTGATCCTGGCAAAAATTATCTCTAGTATTAATGAATTATCAGATATTCACGTTTCATTTTTGTCATGGTGTATTAGTTTCAGTTTGTGACATCACATAGCACTTCATATTATACCTCTTACAGAGTGATACAGCGTCTTTATGTACCTGTCCATGGAACCATGCTAGTCTTTATTTGTTTTTATCTTTTGTCAAAAATAATTGATGCTGGTGGATCAGATTTATTCAAAGTTTTATCTAGACACAAGGTAGATTAGAGTTTTAAAAGTAGACAATTGTAGTCATGTTAAAGACATGGTATTGTCTTCTAGGTATCACTTAGCTTTTTGGAGATAAGTTGATGTTTTGTTAAAGGTGGAGAACAAAACTTATATGGGCTTTGCTCATTGTGGAAGGCCGTACGGTTACCTATAGTTGTTAATGTTTGTGTCCTTTTGGTTTTTTGTGGATAGTTGTCTCATTGGCAATAATATCACATCTTCTTTCTTATATTATAGTTCTATTCTCTAACCATTGGTAATTAACAAAATTAAATTTTTCACTTATTCATACCTTCCAACAGGATCAAAAGCAAGAGAATTTGGATGTTGTTTCTCTGCTCTTATAATAGTAGTGATTAATCCTTCCTTGAATTTACCAGCTTGTACCACACCCTGAAAGGAAACTTGCCAAATACAATACTGCATAAATAAACAGTTCTTAACAAATCACTTAACCTCTACATAGTTAATTTATAGAGAATAATACATGGCAAAATCCGTATCATATGTTGTATCAACCCCGAGACACCAATATCAGCCCATGGGCCTTTATGATAAGTTTTCTTGCAGGAGTTTTATAGGGAAGGTATAATGTTAAAAATTTGGCAATACACATGTACCAACCTTTCCAATACATGGAATAATCATTATATCTAACCTGAGCAGGATCTGTCCAATACAGGATACCACTGTTCCAGTCAACACATACATCAGACACAGTATGCAAGTTCTTGAATAGGATTATCTCCCTTTAAAAAAAAATATTAATTGAAAAATTTGTGCAAAGCAAACTACAAATCAACAATCAATGGATGTGCATACTTAACTTTGACCAACTGATTTCATATATCCTTCTCTACAATAGTTCAGTGCTTGTATAACTTTTATGGTGCATTGGTCTAGTTTTATCATGAATGTGACCTACCGAATTAGACGGTTTACCAGATTTGATATCACATAAGCAACACGACGGGTGCCACATGTGGAGCAGGATCTGCTTACCCTTCCGGAGCACCTGAGATCACCCCTAGTTTTTGGTGGGGTTTGTGTTGTTTATTCTTTGGTTTTCTATGTTGTGTCATGTGTACTATCGTTCGTCTGTTTGTCTTTTTCATTTTAGCCATGGCGTTGTCAGTTTGTTTTAGATTTATGAGTTTAACTGTCCCTTTGGTATCTTTGGTCCCTCTTTTATCACAAGTAGAAACTTATCTCCCTTTGATACTGTGGATTTCTTTATTCTCATGAATTCTCTTGCACTGAGGAAAAATTGTTGTCAAACTGTCTTGATTTGAAAAAACAAAAATTACCCTTCATTATTTAAACTGTAGGAAAATTTGTGCTAAGGTGAATGCGTCCAATATCTACTACAACAATTATAAGTACACAAGGAATGATGTCACAGTGTAAAAACAAAATAATATTAATGTTTTATAATTTTTACAAAGTTCATCTTTAAAATTTTTTTCACACTATAGGATTTATTTTGTTTTGTTTTTAGGAGTATGAAGCTAAATTGTTTATTATATCAGTCATACCCTAAATTTCTATGGTCGGGTTGTGGTCTCTTTGACACATTCCCCATTTCCATTCTCAATTTTATAAGATGACACATGCTTACCTTGGCTTTGATTCGTTTAAATTGATGTATGCAATCACCCCACGGATAACATCTCTATACAATAATTCTGTCCCAGATTGTGCTATGACAGAAACCTTTTTCATTTCCTCAGCAGTGATATGTGATGTGAGATATTCCTGTTTCCCAATCCCACACAATGGATAAGTCAATATAGCTCTGTTTTCTCCTATCAGTATCCTAGGACATTCTACATTATCTAGAAATAAAGTAAGATACAAAAGCTTCTAGGCAATACAAGAGGTGATAAAATATGACAGCAAACCCCATACATTTATTATTGCCTAAGTGATAAAGCAATCAAGGGCCAAAACTCAAAAATAGTTAGTCAAAATTGTAATATAAAACTGGATAATTTTGTCAGTGAATTAACCCATTACATGACAATTCATCAACTAATTAAGGACCATTATATCAAATTGGACAAGAGGCTGTCACAACGACAGCAAACCAGATTTATTAACATTTATTTGTGTCCTGGCAATATCACAAGAACCATTACTGATGAATGATGCAGTGAAAATCGTCAATATCAAATTTGACCTCCATTTTGTCATCAGTATCAACATAATAAAATTTGAAATGCTTAGATTGAATGGTTCATGAGTAAATGCAATAAAGTGAATGGAAACGCCATTTTACGATCTTTCAAGAACCATAACTCCTGAAAGGTAAAAGTCAAAATGGTCATTATTGAACTAGACCTCTATTTTGTCAGCAGTAACAACATATAAAAATTTCAAAAGCTTTGGTTGAATGGTTCATGAGAAAATGCACGGACCAGACTGGAAACGCCATTTTTCAATCTTTCAAGAACCATAACTCCTGAACAGTAAAATTCAAAATGGTCATTATTTAATTTGACCTCCATTTTGTCATCAGTAACAACATATTAAAATTTGGGAAGCTTTGGTAGAACAGTTCATGTGTAAAAACACAAACACGACTGGAAACTCCATTTTTCAATCTTTTTTAAAGAACCATAACTCCTGAATGATAAAAGTCAAAATCATCATTAATGAACTTGACCTCCATTTTGTCATCAGTAACAACATATTAAAATTTGGGAAGCTTTGGTAGAACAGTTCATGCGTAAATGCACGGACATGACTGGAAAATTTTTTTTTCAATCTTTCAAGAACCATAACTCCTGAACAGTAAAAGTCAAAATCGCCATTATTGACCTGGACCTTCATTTAGTTGTCAGTAACAACATATTAAAATTTCAAAAGCTTTGGTTGAATGGTTCATGAGAAAATGCACAGACACGACTGGAAACGCCATATTTCAATCTTTCAAGAACCATAACTCCTGAACAGTAAAAGTCACAATCATCATTATTGAACTTGACCTCCATTTTATCATCAGTAACAACATATTAAAATTTGGGAAGCTTTGGTAGAACAGTTCATGTGTAAATACACGGACACGGCTGGAAACTCCATTTTTCAATCTTTCAAGAACCATAACTCCTGAACGGAAAAAGTCAAAATCGTAATTATTGAACTTGACCTCCATTTTGTCATCAGTAACAACATATTAAAATTTTAAAAGCTTTGGTTGAACGGTTCATGAGTTAATGCATGGACAACATTTGATTGCCGCCCGCCCGCCCGCCCGACTGCCTGGCCGCCGTACATCCCTAAATCAATAACCGACATTTTTGTCACAAAAATCCAGTTAAAAATGGAAAATCATATTGTTCTTGCACTGAGGAATCAGCACACATGCATACTTGACAAATTTTATAATTAAACTAGAGGCTCTAAAGAGCCTGTGTCGCTCACCTTGGTCTATGTGCATATTAAACAAAGGACACAAATGGATTCATGACAAAATTGTATTTTGGTGATGGTGATGTGTTTGAAGTTCTTACTTTACTGAACGATTTTGCTTCTTACAATTATATCTATCATGAACTTTGCCCATTAGTAACAGAGAACTATATTTGGTAAAAATTTACATAAATTTACCAAATTAATGAAAATTGTTAAAAATTGACTATAAAGGGCAATAACTCCTTAAGGGGTCAATTGACCATTTAGGTCATGTTGACTTATTTGTAGATCTTACTTTGCTGAACATTATTGCTGTTTACAGTTTATCGCTATCTATAATAGTATTCAAGATAACCAAAAACGGCAAAATTTCTTTAAAAATTACCAATTGGAGGGCAGCAACCCAACAACCAGTTGTCCAATTCATCTGAAAAATTCAGGGCAGATAGATATTGACTTGATTAACAATTTAACTTCTTGTCAGATTTGCTCTAGATGCTTTGGTTTCATAGTTATAAGCAAAAAACTGCATTTTACCCCTATGTTCTATTTTTAGCCGTGGCGGCCATCTTGGTTGAATGGCCAGGTCATCGGACACATTTTTCAAACTAGATACCTCAAAGATGATTGTGGCCTAGTAGTTTCAGTGGAGATTTTGTAAAAGATTACTTAGATTTGTGAAAAATGGTTAAAGATTGACTATAAAGGGCAATAACTCCTAAAGGGGTCAACTGACCATTTTGGTCATGTTGACTTATTTGTAGATCTTACTTTGCTGAACATTATTGCTGTTTACAATTTATCTCTATCTATAATAATATTCAAGATAATAACCAAAAACAGCAAAATTTCCTCAAAATTACCAATTCAGGGGCAGCAACCCAACAACCGATTGACCGATTCATCTGAAAATTTCAGGGCAGATAGTTCTTGACCTGATAAACATTTTTATCCCATGTCAGATTTCCTCAAAATGCTTTGGTTTTTGAGTTATAAGCCAAAAACTGCATTTTACCCCTATGTTCTATTTTTAGCGGTGGCGGCCATCTTGGTTGGTTGACCAGGTCACGCCACACATTTTTTAAACTAGATACCCCAAAGATGATTGTGGCCAAGTTTGGATTAATTTGGCCAAGTAGTTTCAGAGGAGAAGATTTTTGTAAAAGATTACTTTAATTTACGAAAAATGGTTAAAAATTGACTATAAAGGGCAATAACTCCTAAACGGGTCAACTGACCATTTTGGTCATGTTGACTTATTTGTAGATCTTACTTTGCTGAACATTATTGCTGTTTACAGTTTATCTCTATCTATAATAATATTCAAGATAATAACCAAAAACAGCAAAATTTCCTCAAAATTACCAATTCAGGGGCAGCAACCCAACAACCGATTAACCGATTCATCTGAAAATTTTAGGGCAGATAGATCTTGACCTGATAAACATTTTTATCCCATGTCAGATTTCCTCAAAATGCTTTGGTTTTTGAGTTATAAGCCAAAAACTGCATTTTACCCCTTTGTTCTATTTTTAGCCATGGCGGCCATCTTGGTTGGTTGACCAGGTCACGCCACACATTTTTTAAACTAGATACCCCAAAGATGATTGTGGCCAAGTTTGGATTAATTTGGCCAAGTAGTTTCAGAGGAGAAGATTTTTGTAAAAGATTACTTTAATTAACTAAAAATGGTTAAAAATTGACTATAAAGGGCAATAACTCCTAAACGGGTCAACTGACCATTTTGGTCATGTTGACTTATTTGTAGATCTTACTTTGCTGAACATTATTGCTGTTTACAGTTTATCTCTAACTATAATAATATTCAAGATAATAACCAAAAACAGCAAAATTTCTTCAAAATTACCAATTCAGGGGCAGCAACCCAACAACCGATTGACCGATTCATCTGAAAATTTCAGGGCAGATAGATCTTGACCTGATAAACATTTTTACCCCATGTCAGATTTGCTCTAAATGCTTTGGTTTTTGAGTTATAAGCCAAAAACTGCATTTTACCCCTATGTTCTATTTTTAGCCGTGGCGGCCATCTTGGTTGGTTGACCGGGTCACGCCACACATTTTTTAAACTAGATACCCCAATGATGATTGTGGCCAAGTTTGGTTTGATTTGGCCCAGTAGTTTCAGAGGAGAAGATTTTTGTAAAAGTTAACGACGACGGACGACGACGGACGACGACGGACGACGGACGCCAAGTGATGAGAAAAGCTCACTTGGCCCTTCGGGCCAGGTGAGCTAAAAACAAAGTTACAAGTGGAACACATTTGTGGGAATCATAAGGTTATCAACAAAATAACCAAAAAAATAAAGTAATAAGAAATCTAACCTTGCTTTGGATGCAAGATGCCTACCCTATTTTGTATATGTAGCAAAGTCCATGTTTTGCTATTCACCTCTTAAAAAATGTCTGAAAATTTTTCTGATAATAATTAAGCCTATTTCTTGCACTACAATATAATCTTACCAATACATGTTCTATTGTTGACATCTAAAACCTTGTTTACTGGACATCTACAGGAATGGCCTTTCTGAGAGGGGAGACAAATGTCTGAACATGTAGACAGTAGACATGTATTGTCTGAAATTACACAATATGATGATAGATGGAAGTGTTAGAAAACTTAACAATCATCCTTTTGTAAAAAAAAGCTAATAACTTTACTTCCATCAGTTTGTTCAATTCTTTTTAAAATATTGATACCATATATATTTTTAAATGCAGCAAACGAACAAATGAACTAACAATTGAACTTCCAAATGAATGAATTAGTTTTTATAGAAAGACACCAGAACTTACCTTGGTGCAATGAACCATAACCAGAAGGACATAAAACTGGATGGTCTATAACAAGACTAGTCACATGATTTATTCCTGTTGCCAATGGCAACAGCTGTCTGCCACTGAACTTATTAGCGGACATCACAGATGCATGTTCTTGGTCAGCCCAATACATGGTATCTTCAAATACAAACAATCCAAAAGGATTAACCACTTTTCTGGAAAGTACAATCTACAAATAAAAAGTCAATATCTTTCTTGAGTTCTTACATTTCAAAAATCAACTAAAATGCAATAATTCCCTTGTTCATTAAAATGCATTTTCTAAGTTTATAAAAAACAATTATTTTAGAATGGTAAGTGACTCACTGCCCTTATTTTGAACGTGCTGTCCTTAAATTTAGGTTCATAGCTTGAGTTTCTTAAAATTTGCATGAGGTAAAGTGGAGTTTGTGTGGAAAAAGAAATGGTGCTGACGGAAAGACTGACAGGACAATTGGTCACAGGTAACACTTAATGCCCCCATTGCCAATTCAGGTGGGGACTTAAAAAGATTCTAGAAGGATATTTACCTGTCTGTCTGATCCATCTAGCTGGATACTTTCTATCCTATCTAATACGGAGTCTAACCAATACAACCTATCTATAGGTTCATCTACAGCAATACTGCTTGGGTGCTGAATGTCTTTATTAATTAGTATGTTCTTCACCTTGCCATCCAATTGGGATTTCATTATGGCAGGATTCTTACCAACCTCTGACCAAATAAGAATCCTGAAAGCATTAACTGTATGTGCTTGATTTGATACAAAAGAATCTATAGACAACCATTTTCAGAAAGAATTTTTAAAGAAATATTAAAAGAAGCTACTGTGGATTCATTGGGGAATGGGGAATGTGTCAAAGAGACAATAACCCGACCATTGAAGAACAGGCAACAGCAGAAGGTCACCAACAGGTTTTCAATGCAGCAAAAATTCCCACATCCGGAGACATCCTTCAGCTGGCCCCTAAACAAATATATATACTAGTTCAGTGATAATGAACGTCATACTAAATGAAATGACAAAATTATATTTGTATTAGATTGAAATTTATTAACCTGTGTTTATATACAATGAGTATGTCCTCTGGTGTGTGCAGATCTTTCTGTATCACTGTACATACTCCACCATAATTATCACACACAGTTATTCTATTTTTAGAACTGTCCACAATATACAGGTGATTTGTCACTGCATCTACTGTAATACCTCTAGGAGAGTCAATACCTAAAATATCATAGAGCAATTACATACAAATGTGTTCACATGAGACACTCATGCCAATTTGAGTCTAAAACAATAAAGATACATATAGCTCAAAAAGATTTCTTTGAGACCTTGTCTTTACTCCATTATTAAGTAAAATAAAAACTCTTTTATTCTAGGTAAGGTGTCACAATACACCAGTCTCTATTTGTTCTTTAGGAATGAGCTTTACAGGTTGATCAGGGGTCAATTAATGTAAAAAACTAGAGGCTCTAAAGAGCCTGTGTCGCTCACCTTGGTCTATGTGCATATTAAACAAAGGACACAAATGGATTCATGACAAAATTGTATTTTGGTGATGGTGATGTGTTTGAAGTTCTTACTTTACTGAACGATTTTGCTTCTTACAATTATATCTATCATGAACTTTGCCCATTAGTAACAGAGAACTATATTTGGTAAAAATTTACATAAATTTACCAAATTAATGAAAATTGTTAAAAATTGACTATAAAGGGCAATAACTCCTTAAGGGGTCAATTGACCATTTAGGTCATGTTGACTTATTTGTAGATCTTACTTTGCTGAACATTATTGCTGTTTACAGTTTATCGCTATCTATAATAGTATTCAAGATAACCAAAAACGGCAAAATTTCTTTAAAAATTACCAATTGGAGGGCAGCAACCCAACAACCAGTTGTCCAATTCATCTGAAAAATTCAGGGCAGATAGATATTGACTTGATTAACAATTTAACTTCTTGTCAGATTTGCTCTAGATGCTTTGGTTTCATAGTTATAAGCAAAAAACTGCATTTTACCCCTATGTTCTATTTTTAGCCGTGGCGGCCATCTTGGTTGAATGGCCAGGTCATCGGACACATTTTTCAAACTAGATACCCCAAAGATGATTGTGGCCTAGTAGTTTCAGTGGAGATTTTGTAAAAAGATTACTTAGATTTATGAAAAATGGTTAAAGATTGCCTATAAAGGGCAATAACTCCTAAAGGGGTCAACTGACCATTTTGGTCATGTTGACTTATTTGTAGATCTTACTTTGCTGAACATTATTGCTGTTTACAATTTATCTCTATCTATAATAATATTCAAGATAATAACCAAAAACAGCAAAATTTCCTCAAAATTACCAATTCAGGGGCAGCAACCCAACAACCGATTGACCGATTCATCTAAAAATTTCAGGGCAGATAGTTCTTGACCTGATAAACATTTTTATCCCATGTCAGATTTCCTCAAAATGCTTTGGTTTTTGAGTTATAAGCCAAAAACTGCATTTTACCCCTATGTTCTATTTTTAGCGGTGGCGGCCATCTTAGTTGGTTGACCAGGTCACGCCACACATTTTTTAAACTAGATACCCCAAAGATGATTGTGGCCAAGTTTGGATTAATTTGGCCAAGTAGTTTCAGAGGAGAAGATTTTTGTAAAAGATTACTTTAATTTACGAAAAATGGTTAAAAATTGACTATAAAGGGCAATAACTCCTAAACGGGTCAACTGACCATTTTGGTCATGTTGACTTATTTGTAGATCTTACTTTGCTGAACATTATTGCTGTTTACAGTTTATCTCTATCTATAATAATATTCAAGATAATAACCAAAAACAGCAAAATTTCCTCAAAATTACCAATTCAGGGGCAGCAACCCAACAACCGATTGACCGATTCATCTGAAAATTTTAGGGCAGATAGATCTTGACCTGATAAACATTTTTATCCCATGTCAGATTTCCTCAAAATGCTTTGGTTTTTGAGTTATAAGCCAAAAACTGCATTTTACCCCTTTGTTCTATTTTTAGCCGTGGCGGCCATCTTGGTTGGTTGACCAGGTCACGCCACACATTTTTTAAACTAGATACCCCAAAGATGATTGTGGCCAAGTTTGGATTAATTTGGCCAAGTAGTTTCAGAGGAGAAGATTTTTGTAAAAGATTACTTTAATTAACGAAAAATGGTTAAAAATTGACTATAAAGGGCAATAACTCCTAAACGGGTCAACTGACCATTTTGGTCATGTTGACTTATTTGTAGATCTTACTTTGCTGAACATTATTGCTGTTTACAGTTTATCTCTAACTATAATAATATTCAAGATAATAACCAAAAACAGCAAAATTTCTTCAAAATTACCAATTCAGGGGCAGCAACCCAACAACCGATTGACCGATTCATCTGAAAATTTCAGGGCAGATAGATCTTGACCTGATAAACATTTTTACCCCTGTCAGATTTGCTCTAAATGCTTTGGTTTTTGAGTTATAAGCCAAAAACTGCATTTTACCCCTATGTTCTATTTTTAGCCGTGGTGGCCATCTTGGTTGGTTGACCGGGTCACGCCACACATTTTTTAAACTAGATACCCCAATGATGATTGTGGCCAAGTTTGGTTTGATTTGGCCCAGTAGTTTCAGAGGAGAAGATTTTTGTAAAAGTTAACGACGACGGACGACGACGGACGACGGACGCCAAGTGATGAGAAAAGCTCACTTGGCCCTTCGGGCCAGGTGAGCTAAAAACGTCACTAAACAATCAATTCTTAATGTGATATAATGACATAAGCATTGACAAAAAGAAATTTACAGGAAAGTGCATAGGAAACTGAGCACATGTCTGAAAGCCATCTATTAACTAAAGTATGGGCATATTCATCAAATCTGAAAATTTGCTTTTACTTCAATGTTCATAATTACGAAATTGCTATTTTGATTTTAAGACTTGTCCTATAGGTATAGTGACGTATACCTGTATCTACCACTTTCCACATGTGACCATCATCAATGTCATATTTATATACAGCCTGGTCTTTTTGGTCTGTCCAATATAAATGTGTACTGTCTGCAGCTGTAAAGAAACACAAAAATTGATACAGGGCAGTCCATATATTAATAGATATCCTTGACCTCCGGCTGAACTTGAAATCTATTTCAGTCAATTAGAAAGGTTTAATACAGAAAAGTAACTACACTGAAACCTGTGATACTGTCCCATCCACAGAAACGATCTTATTATTGTTAGTTTACAGTATATTTGCATACTCAAAATCAAAATATGACCAATATCAAGGTTAAATAATATATTTGTCATTTAAGGTCAAGGAACAGTAAATAGGCTATGTTGCGGATTTTGCTAAAAATTTGCATACAACCTTGGCTCGTTGAACTACAACTGAAAATCGAGAAAATAATACATTTATCTTTTTTATTATCTAAAAATTGCAGATTGATTTCTTTTAATATGGATGAATATTTGTATAGAAAGCACATAAAATCCACGAAAAACCTTCTAAAATTTGTCTTAGAATCGACAAATCTCTAATTCCCCTCCATAGATTTTTCTTAAAAAACTATATATTGTTGACACATAAATTTCTGTTTTAATGATATAAAATAATCATAGGGACACCGACTTCGTTTTTTGTCTATTAATCAATTGTTACCTTATTGGTGGTGAAAAACGTCAAAAATCAACGTTTTACGGCCTGCAACACGGTAATGTTACAATTATTTCGACGTTTTTTTGGATTTTTTCACAAAGAATGCAACTTTAAATGAAGTATACCGTAAAAACAAATTCGGTGACCCTATCTTTTTTTTGCATCATTATAACGAAAATTTATGTATCAACAACATATAGTTTTTTAAGAAAAATCTATGGAGTAGAATTAGAGATTTGGCAATTTTAAGACAAATTTTAGAAGGGTTTTCGCCGATTTTATGTGCTTTCCATACAAATGTTCACCCATTTTGTAAGAATTCAATCAGTAATATTTCAAATGATAATTGAGATAAATGCAATTTTTTTTCGATATTCAGTTGAAGTTCATCGAGCCAGAGTTGTATGCCAAATTTTACTGAAATCTGCGACATAGCCCATTTACTGTAACTTGACCTTAATGTTTAACTTATTCATAGTGACAGCAACATGCCCACTTACACATTAAATATCCCTAAAAAATCACCACATCTTTCTATTGATAATAAAAGGATTCAAGGTCAAAGTCTATGGTGCAAAATGCTTTCATTTTGCAGTGTGAGCTATTTAATGAAGTAATAAGCAGTGGAACAAATTTTGGCAACATTTTGAATTAGAGTTATCTCCCTTAATGAGACTATATCATTAACAATCTGCTAGACATGGTGATGGATATGACCTTAAAAACGTTAACATCACTGCACACAAATTAAATGTAGAGATGAGGCTACA
Source organism: Mytilus edulis (assembly GCA_019925275.1). NCBI lineage: Eukaryota > Metazoa > Mollusca > Bivalvia > Mytilida > Mytilidae > Mytilus > Mytilus edulis. The sequence continues at coordinate 107,101,276 of CM034353.1, read as the reverse complement.
AGATAGCTAAATACACCTGTCAAACCATTGTGACAAGATAGCTAAATACATCTGTCAAACCATTGTGACAAGATAGCTAAATACACCTGTCAAACCATTGTGACAAGATAGCTAAATTAATGCACCTGCCAACCATTGTGACAAGATAGCTAAATACACCTGACAAACCATTGTGATAAGATAGCTAAATACACCTGTCAAACCATTGTGACAAGATAGCTAAATACACCTGACAAACCATTGTAACTATACAAGATAGCTAAATACACCTGTCAAACCATTGTGACAAGATAGCTAAATACACCTGTCAAACCATTGTGACAATACAAGATAGCTAAATACACCTGTCAAACCAGATAGCAAAATACACCTATCAAACCATTGTAACTATACAAGATAGCTAAATACACCTGTCAAACCATTGTGACAAGATATCTAAATACACCTGTCAAACCATTGTGACAATACAAGATAGCTAAATACACCTGTCAAACCATTGTGACAAGATAGCTAATTACATCTGTCAAACCATTGTGACAATACAAGATAGCTAAATACACCTGTCAAACCAGATAGCAAAATACACCTGTCAAACCATTGTAACTATACAAGATAGCTAAATACACCTGTCAAACCATTGTGACAAGATAGGTAAATACACCAGTCAAACCATTGTGACAATACAAGATAGCTAAATACACCTGTCAAACCAGATAGCAAAATACACCTGTCAAACCATTGTAACTATACAAGATAGCTAAATACACCTGTCAAACCATTGTGACAAGATAGCTAAATACACCTGTCAAACCATTGTGACAATACAAGATAGCTAAATACACCTGTCAAACCATTGTGACAATACAAGATAGCTAAATACATCTGTCAAACCATTGTGACAATATGGTTTTTATTGCCTTTAGTGCAATCCTAAATTTAAAAAAAAATTGAATTTCTTATATTATCTGGTACTTAGAAGAACAATAGATACATGCCAGCTTCAATAAAATATAAATAAAATTACAGTTCACCTAGAGGAATCATAATGGTGGAAATTTCACCTATATTCTTTATTTGTTCTTTCTGTTCTCTTATTTGTTTAATATTTTACTTTTACCTATATACTGAACATGACTGAGGCTATCTACAACTGTGACCAATTGTTGGTTAGAGGACCTGATGTTGTATGATACAATTCTGTTGTATGCTGCTATATATAATACTGGATCAGAACCTGAAAAAAAAAAAAAAACATTATTCACAGTTAGAGAGAAAATAGTGCCCAAAATGGACAATGAAATATTATAAGAAAAAACAACATAACAATTGCCCAAAAAAGTTGGCAACAGGCAAACACAAGTTCACAAAATGGACCCCATCAAAAAATTTGGTGTGATCACAGGTGTTCTGTAGTTAAAGAGTGGTGATCCAACTCCACATGTCTTGCTGCTAATGGCAAGTACAAATTTCTTTGAAAATTTATTACATATATTGTTGTTATATTTCAAACATTGTTTTTAAAAAAACTATTCCAAGTTTTTTTTTATGTATATTCTATTAAGCTGTTTCATTATTTTACAAAATCCTTCATCATGAATAAGCCTATAATTTTTGACTAGTTTAATACATAAAGAAATGTAATACTTCTACACAATACAAACCATTAGCTATACACTGCCTGCTATTTTCCAAGTTGTAACCTTCATCACAGGAACATTTATATGATCCTAGAGTGTTTATACAATGCTGACTACAGACTTTGTCTTGACATTCATTTACATCTGAAAAAGACGTATGAAATATAGAGAAAGGATCCAGTGCTTTTATTGCTTATCTTCATTGCACTAGAACATTTTTAATAACAGACTAATAAAATTGAGAATGGAAATTGGGAATGTGTCAAAGAGACAACAACCCGACCAAATAAAAAACAACAGCAGAAGGTCACCTACAGATCTTCAATGTAGCGAGAAATTCCAGCACCCGGAGGCGTCCTTCAGCTGGCCCCGAAACAAATATATACTAGTTCAGTGATAATGAACGCCATACTAATTTCCAAATTGTACACAAGAAACTAAAATTAAAATAATACAAGACTGACAAAGGCCAGAGGCTCCTGACTTGGGACAGGCGCAAAAATGTGGCACTCAGGGTTAAACATGTTTGTGAGATCTCAACCCTCCCCCTATACCTCTAACCAATGTAGAAAAGTAAACGCATAATAACACGCACATTAAAATTCAGTTCAAGAGAAGTCCGAGTCTGATGTAAGCTGGTCAGATAAAGAAGAAGAAAATTTCAGGTCGTGTACAATAGATAAATTTTTATTTTCATTATTAAAGGTACATGTTTTACTTTTACATAAATATTTAGAAACATAAACAATTATGAAGGTGCATAGATATATTTCTCTTTGTTGTTTGGATAATCCATGAGAAATAAAAGTTATTAATATCTACCAAATACCTTGACATGAGTTTCCCTGTAACAAGAAGCCTTCCTTACACTGACACACAGAACCTGTTGGAGTAGGTAGACAGGTATGTCCACAATATCCATAAGAACCTGTTGGAGTAGGTAGACAGGTATGTCCACAATATCCTTCAGATGTACAGTTCTTCCTGGACTCCTCTGAAATAATGCATAAAATTGAGAATGGAAATGGGGAATGTGTCAAAGAGACAACAACCCGACCAAAGAAAAAAAAAAAGAAAATTAAAAACCAATTGTTCAGAGAACAATTGAAGGTCTTTCCACTAGTAAAAATCTATTTTGATATTGAAATATGAAAAATCAGTTTAAAATGTTAGTTCCTATGGCTTTGTGATGTATTAATATGAATTTAAAGCAAAGGTCAAAATCTAGAACGTCCTATTAACCTATGACCTTGACCTCAATTTCAAGGTCACAAACCAAGGACCTTAAATCAAAAGACCCTAGGTCTTTAATATGTTTGGTTAAAGAGTAATATCACTTGATGCGTAATTCTAAATTTAAGATGGGCAAAAAGTCCCATTTATTGTCTACGCACCCTTTCAACCAAAATATACAAGTAAGGACATGTCGCAACTAACAATTTATGAAAAATTATTTGTCGATATGTCATACGATATATGAAAATAGGTGAAAATAAGCCAAAATCAAAATTTAGAATATGACCTTGACCTTTGACCTTGACCTCATTTTCATTTTTTGGGACGAAGGACCTTAAATCAAAAGACCCTATGTCTCTATCACTTATGGTTTACAAGTTAGAAATGCAAATCATTTATATCATATGCATAAGGGGAAATAACTCTCATATGGAGTCTCTGGAAAGCTTCAGTCCAAATGAATTGCCTAATCCTTAAGATATTACGAGCGATTTGGTAAAATAAATTTGTCGTAATCTTTTACGGTTGCGAAGGAGTAGTGGCCACAAGAAAAACAGTGTTTGGAGAGATAACTCTTACAACGTAAAGTTTTTTGTTATGTCGTTGTAAATTTTTAAAGCATATAAACTATACGACATCATATTCCAAATATCTAAGCGACATCTTTTGAAACATCAATACTACGCTAGAAAAAAATTAGGCGGAAGAAAAAAAAAAAAAAAAAAAAAATAATAATAATCAGAACAAATTCAATAGGTCTTTCCACGGAAAAGTGGAAAGACCTAAAAATGCATATATGGGAAGAATCTGTAAAACCTTTTTGACAATGCAGAAGCTATTAAGACATCTACACCATAATATTATAACAATGCAAGATTTTTCATATAAATGTATAATATTGTGGATTCATATCCTACCGTAGTCTAAGATCGTTCATCTTGTCAGTTCGTTAGGTATTTGTGTTTGAACTTAACAAACGGGGAAACTCCGCATTGACGTCACTACGCTGCTTCCGGCGTAGAAAAACAGTACAGAATACGTTTTTTCTTCTCTTTTGAATAAAAAAACAATTCAAAAGGTAAGTTTTCATTGTTGTTCTCAATTATTGCTAAAAAATGCCAATTTTCTAATGCCCGTTTCAAACCCCTCATTATCCTTCTAAAATCTATGATAATTGAGTTGACATTACCCACAAGGATGGCACTTAAAATTTTGATTGATTTTGAATTTACTCAAATCTAAGCTAGTAAACAAATATGGAATTTGTGTCCATTCTTCATCAATTGCAATAATAAATGTATGCAACAGTCAATAAAATTCATTTGGTCTTTAAACATTAATTATCTTGACTGAATCAGCCTCATTAATAATACATACCACACTGCCCTCCCTCGTCTGATTGGTCTAGACAGTTAGTTATGCCATTACATAGTAGACTCATATTTATACACTGTTGTGCATTTTTACACAAATATCTCCCATGCTGTTCATTGCACCTCTCTGTGGCCTCTATAATATAATATACAGAAATACTAATAAATAATGATTCTGAAGGTGATAGTAGAGGCAAAATGATGTGAATGTAAGTAACTATAGATAACTGTTTGCCTCTCAACAAATGGGCAATATATTTTGGTATACACTCTTTAAGGATTAGGGTCATATAATAATACCTACCATAAATATCTTCATCCGAACTATCAAGGCAATCATGGGAGTGGTCAAGGTCAAAGAATAATACCTTCCACATTTATCTTTGTCAGAACCCTCATGACAATCATGACAGGTCAAGGTCATACAATACCTACCACATATATCTTCATCAGAGCAATCCTTGGAGTTGCCATGGTCATACAAAAACACCTACGACATATATCTTCATCAGAGCCATCATGACAATCATGGGAGAATTCAAGGTCATGCAATAATACCTACCACATATATCTTCATCAGAGCCATCATGACAATCTTGGGAGAATTCAAGGTCATGCAATAATACCTACCACATATATCTTCATCAGAGCCATCATGACAATCATGGCAGAATTCAAGGTCATGCAATAATACCTACCACATATATCTTCACCAGAGCAATAGTGGCAATCATGGGAGAGTTCAAAGTCATACAATAATACCTACCACATATATCTTCATCAGAGCCATCACAGCAATAAATAATACCAACTGCATATAACTATCACTACTGTCATCGCAATCATGGAGGAGGTCAAGGTCATACAATAATACCACCTACATTTATTTTCAACAGACCTATCATGGCAATCATGGGAGTGGTCAAGGTCATACAATAATACCACCCATATATATCTTCATCAGAGCCATCATGGAAATCCTGGGAGAGGTCATGGTCATACAATAAGAACTACCACATATATCTTCATAAGAGCCATCATGACAATCATGGGAGTGGTCAAGGTCATCCAATAATACCACCCACAAATATCTTCATCAGAGCTGTCATGGCAATCATGGGAGAGGTCAAGGTCATACAATAACACCACCTACATAAAATGACATATATCTTCATCAGAGCTATCATAGCAACCATGGGAGTGGTCATGGTCATACAATAATACCTACCACATATATCTTCATCAGAGCCATCATATCAATCATGGGAGTGGTCAAGGTCATGCAATAATACCTACCACATATACAATGTATCTTCATCAGAGCCATCATGACAATCATGGGAAAGTTCAAGGTCACACAATAATACCTACCACATATATCTTCATCAGAGCCATCATGACAATCATGGGAATAATCACAAATATGGGCTCTGGGTACACACTGATTTCCATCTAGACATGGGAACTCCACTGGAGTACAGCTCTGTTTCCCTAAATACAAAACTAATTTAAAGTTTGTACAAATACAAATATTTTATTGGCACAAACACAATTACAATAATTGGCAAAGGCCCATATTACAGTGCATTACAACAATGAATACAGCATACAGTTACTAGTATTTAAATATGTTATAATTAAGAAGCTAAAATCTCGTTTCTATACATCAGACATTTATATATATATAAGAACTAGTCACTTTCAGGACTTTTAAAGAATTACTATTAATACAACTATTAATATTTAGCTGATTTTCACTACAACATGTAGGAAGTATATTTAATATCTTATTTTTAAAGTTAAATCTATAGTTGGAAAAAATTTCACATTTCAGTAAAAAGTGATTTTCATCTTCTACCTCACCTGATTTACATACATTACAAACTCATTCGTCTGTGGCTAAACCTAAATATCGCCCCTTTCAAATAGCAAGATTGTGTTCACTCAATCTAATTTTACACAGAGATGACCTTTCTAATCTATTACTTAGAACATCAACTTAAGAACTACACTGCTTTGAATTATGAAATTGTTGGTAAAATTTTAGTTTTGATGAATCATGAATTTTTGATGATTGATCCTGTGTGCACTGATCAATCACTCGTTGTTTAATACTTGGTAGATATTGTTTAATAGAAAAGTTTCCCCCAGCTAGGTTTGAAAATCCTAGATTGTTAAAAATAGAATAAAGTTTCTTTGTCCAGGGGTTATTTTTTTCAGTTGCCAGAAAAAATTTGGATATAAGTGTGTTTTCAGACCTTAAAATATGATCATAAAACTGTATAAAGGCAATATTTTACAATTTTTATGTAATTATATAATAAAATACACAACTAAGAAAGTAATTATAGTATATCTACTGATGAAATACAGTTTTATAATAAAAGTTGCTAAGAATATAAAAAAAAAAAACAATTTGGAGTGGTAGATGATTCATAATAAGATCTGGAATATTTTTCATTATAAGATATGCTGAGATTCTAGGTCATACAGAATAAAACCAGAAACAGTATTGCTGTTTTCATATATATTATATGCTGTAAATATATACATTGAGCATTTTAAAATGAACAATCTTGATAATGTAAATAACTCACCACAAAATAATTCATCTGAGAGATCAAAGCAGTCATTCTGTCCATCACAAAATTTGGCCTTCTCCACACAGTGTGAACCATCGTGGCACAAGACAGATTCATCACTGCACACTATCTTCTTAATGTGTGTTTGACCTGATAATTTAGTAAAGTCAGACATCGCATTTAACATTTTTGTTTTTTTCATTTCTTGTTTTTTGCTAAAAAAGTTTGTTCAGAAAAACAACAAATTCTTTAACCCTCCTTCGTGTTCAGAATATTTCATGGACATCCCCTAAGTATCTTTAACATCACTGGTTTATATAATTTATTCAAATCAAGGATTACTATCCATTTCATAAAATGAAAATTTTACATATACCACAAAACTCGTTATCTTAAGAAATTCCTTGCATGTTCCTCACCGTTTTCAAGTAATATTATGATAAAGAATATTTTATTCACCAAATAATGGATCCACTAGAGCAAATTGAGTTAAATTGGTGGCAGACTTGAGATAATTCAATTTCTCTAATTCTTACCTGATTTATCCTTTTCTGACCTGCTGATTATTATTATCTAATAATAATTCAATTTTGGATGCAACACGTCTTCTGATTGGCTGACGTTATTTTGTTATGAGCCCATAGACATAATTTAGTCATGTGACCGTGACGTCATCAACATTTTTTCATGGTTTTCTACGGTTTAAAATGGAATTTAGAATTAAATTATAAGAAATGACTGTAACATTTTTCTGTCTATTCAAAATAACATAACAAATGTGGTGCACACTGTTAAATAAACCACTTTATCGGTTGTCCCACTGTCTATATCACTCTATTCAGCTCTTAATATTATTCCGTATCATGTCTTTGTGACGTCAAATACGTTGACCCGGCCTTAATAACTTTGACCCGGACATATCAGCGACGTCATAATGTTTGCACCGACGTTAATAACTTTGACCCGAACTTATCAAGTCATCTTTTGTGTGCTGGTGAAACAAAGAAAACACTTCCGAAACACTGAATAACGCATGTGTACCGATTATCAGATTATCTGCATATTGATATTGTAAAATATCAGCTGCTTGACATTATATGAAGGCTTGTTGATCTCATTCGCTACGCTCACTCGACAAAAAGCTTCATATTATGTCTCGCAGCTGATAATTTACGATATCAACATGCAGATAACCTGATAATCGGTACACATGCGTTATTCAGTGTGCACCACATTTTTTATGTTATTTCTTCATAGACAGAAAAAATATTACAGTCATTCCTTAAAAAAAATTTGTTTGATCTCAACTAATCATTGATCAAAATTTGAATATGACATCAAATTTTCTTGCTATTCTTCTTAAATTCCTATTGTGACGTATACCTGATGACGTCACATAGAAAGAACACATCTCTGCTGTTCATTCAAATGGAAGGATTGAATTTGTCTGCAATTTGCCTAAAAATCATTAGAGAAACAACAAACAAGATTCCACCACCAAATCTCATGCATGCCAATAGGATATTTTTTCTACTCTCATCCGTTAAATTTTACATATTTAAGACATGTAAGACACTACTTAGTATTCGAGCCTCATGTTTTAAAATTGAAGAATAAACTGTTTCTGGAAGATAAAAATCATATCACACGCAATGCAGTAGTAGTATCTCCATTTAAATAAGCAACGTGTAGTTAGTTTAGTCCCAGTTCATCATTGGTAAAAATTTATTATGACGTCACATTTTTTTACTTTTCTCAACGCAACATTAAAAGAGATAATTCATAAAATGAATTAGATTTGTCTGTATATTGTCTAAAATCATTTGAGAAATAGATTGCACCATAACTTGTACAATGCAATATTTATCCACTCTTGGCAGTTAAATTTTAAAATATTTAAAATCATGCTTCCCTAGCCTTGTGCTTTAATTAAATTTTTGAAAATTTAACTGTCTTCGGTGAATAATTACTGTAGCACACCATATGTTGTGATAGAATCCATGTTCTAATCCCAGGTGTAGGTTAACTATGAAGTGTAACAGTGGCAGATCCAAGGGAGGGTTCTGGGGTTGGAACCCCCTTTTTAGATGATCAATACATTTGAATGGGGACATATAGTTGGACCCCTTTTCTAAATGGCTGTATCCGCCCCTGTTTAAACTTCAGAGGATATTTAAGGAAGCTGGCTTGTCATGTTTTAGATTTTTTGTCAGATTTTCGGAATCCTCTGGTTTTATCAATTTGATTGCCTTGAAAAAATTTGCCCGGTGACCCCCATTTTTCTTTTTATAAATCTTGTACATGTATAATGATAAGCCATCTGTAAAAGTCTTGTAAAATTTTAATTACTTTTTAACAGTTAACCTATATAAACTAGTGTATGAAAAGTTAATTACTTTGAAACCGAGAAGCGAACTCCCTTAAGGTTGCCCAGGGGGTATCCGGTCGTTCCGGCCCCAAACCGATCCGGCCCCAAGTCAATCCGGTCCCAAGTTGATCCGGCCCAAGTCGATCCGTCCCACGTGGATCCGGCCCCAAGTCGATCCGGCCCCATAATAAATATGAATAAACTATATTGATTTTGCAGGAATTTGTGACACATTTTATTAGTATAAATGGAATTTGCCAAAATGTCCGTTGATGGATGACAAAAGGTTAGTGAAGTATTGGAGTACCAGTTAAAGAACTATTTTAGATCGATACGAAATGAGAGTTAATGTGTCGTTGGTTGTATAGCACTTTCAACATACTTTAAAATATGAAGTTATTTTATAAATATATTTTTTATTTGGGCCGGATCAACTTTACATATGGGCCGGATCGACGTTGGCCCGGATCGACGTTGGCCCGGATAGACGTGGGGCCGGATCGACCAGAAAGCGCCAAGGGTGCCTGCACAGCCCCCCTTTATTGTAAGAAAAATGAGGTTGATTATTTAGGGAATCAATGTTGCATGACTGGAGCGTGCACCCTCTTGGGCAGTGAGTCACCCCCCCCCCCCCCCTAATTTTTTTGAAATCTTGTACCTTGGTCTACCTTATCGAACTTTTCCTCAATACAAAAGTGTTTCGTTTACAAAACGATCACAGGTCAGGTTTTCTATGGCAAGATATGCTATCCCAATATATTAGGTAATATTTCGTTAAATATAGGGATTGTTAGTAGATCATGTCATGGAGAAAGTATAGTCCATCTTGGCGACTCATAATTTAAATACCAACATAGCTAAGCTGTATAAACTTTCGTGTTTACCTCATTTCGCTAACTCCTAATTGAAAAGGTTTGTCATTTTTTTAAAGATATTTATTGTTGGAATATTGCAAACAAACTAAATCTGCAAATAAATAAAAAATAATTTGTGGCTAAACTCCAAAAAGTTCTCTTATTTAAACTAACCTTGTGAATGTTCTACAACTGAAACAACCACAACAACCAAGAAGACAATTGAAAGAACTGACTCCATCGCGGCTACATACCCTGCCCGTGTGTACAACCGTCCGCTTAGAATACTATCTTATGGACAATTTCGTGTGTCAAGGTCACTGCTTGTGTGTGCTCGATTATATGTATACCTATGCATGGGATCCAGGTAACATTGTTCGCTCTTACCAACATACACTAACTTGTTATTGATTAATTGTTCATAGAAACAAGTAAGGTATTAAGATTATGATATTACATCGATTTAACATCCTCTGAGAAGATAAAAGAACATATAAAAAGACAAAAATGCATTAAAAAAAATCCACCATAAACAAATGTTATAAATCAGGAGTAGATTAAGACTAAGGGACGACTTCAAAAGATCAATGTAAGATAAAAAAAAAAAAAAACTTAATTCAAATAGTTTGGGGGTGGGGGTTGAACTGCTGCAAGATGTGGTTATCCGACATTGATTTTTACATACATCAATATGGGTCAACCAATTTGTCCCAAATTAAGCTAAAGAGGGGGGGGGTCAGTGAAAAAATATGTGAATTAAGTTTTTTAACCTCCATTGAACTTTTGATGTCGTCCCTAAGATTGATCGTAAGTTTAAACAATTCAGTATACTTACGACCAATCTAAGTAGTCATTTTTTTTGGTGAAATCTACCACTGCAATTTTATTACCATGATAGTAACTAGAGGTCTATCTAATACAACTACTAGTATAAACACGTTGCAATTATTGATAAAACAGTCATTCCCAAAAAATGGGTACAATTACAAAATTTCAGTGTCGCCGGCAAATAACCACAATCAAATGCAAACTTAACATATGTCACAGATAATCTTTTTCGTGTTCTAATTGATTAATATGTATACTAAAATAAAATTATATTCTTTTGTGATGTATATCGTAAATATATTTGTGTGATTTTCTATTCAATATACGGAAATCACACGAATTCCGAATGTCGCCAAGAAAAACTCCAAATATCGGTGTGAATTAAAATACTTTATTTCATCTAAATCATGATTATATTTGCTTTTTTATTTGACACTATATATTGATTTTTATCCACAAAAATATTATAGAATCAAAAGTTATAATATACACTTTGATTTACCCATTAAATCAATGTCGCCGATAAACGTATAACCTACCGTAACGTATCTTTAGGTACAGTCAAAACATATTTATATGATTGGAAATCATGCCCAAAGTGACTTTAAGCAAAGTTGATACATCAAATTTTAAAATCCTGCCTTTAACTTTTATTGCAATGAAACGAAAAATAAAAAAAAAATCTTCTCTTTCTCTTTTTTTCGATTGTCGCATATAAGAATCCAACCTACGTAACGCGTATTTTGGAACGCACTAACCAAGAACAAATCAAAATGATGATCATTTCATTGAAAGCACCCATAAAGCTTCTCAATAATCAGTTTTGAGAAAGCAACTCAACAATATTGTTACATATTTCCATGTATAATGTAAATAAAACTAACCTCCGTTTAAATAACCTCCGTGACGCAGTTATTTACAGTTAAGTTGTGAGACTTTTTTATCAGTATCAGCGGCTGCCGACACTGCCGAAAGTCTTTTTTGTAGCAGACATCATTTATTATAAAGGAAACAGACAAACAAAATACAGATTTTGAATAAAAAAATGTTGTTTTGAGAAAGGTATGTTAACTTGTTTTTTCCCTATTATGTGAGCAACATTATAACGTTTAATAAACGTTATATCAGCCATTTTCTTAGATTTGAATTAGTCTACAACACAACTTGTGTAATTACGACGACAATCATAACTTTAACAGCGGTTTATGGCAAACATTTTCAAGATTATTTAGGACTCATCAATGTAACGGAGGTTATGCAAATAAAAAAAATCTAAAGATGCATGTAAACACGATCATACCAATTGAAATTCTTGTACATAATATAGATACCAAATCAGTTAATCAATTATCACTAATAAAAATCAAAAGGTGATGTCAATCATAGACGACATCATTGATTTACGTTACGGAGGATAGAAATTTAAGGAAAAAAAGGTTTTTTTTTCTCTAACAGGACTTTACTCTTTTTAGATAACGATTTACTAAGAAAATGTTTAATTCTGTTGTCTTGTTTGTCATTTAATTCCAATATTTACATTCATTTATATGTTTGCTGTTGGTAAGAACTGGAATTGTCCGTTATGGAGGTTTTAAATGACTTTTGTCGTTACGGAGGATAGAAATTTTCGAAATGAAACTATTTTGACTCCAAAACTTCATAGTTGAGTATAATACATACATTATGGTGTGAAGGAAGATGACATTATCTGTATAGAGCTAATAAAATTAAGTTGAACAGTATTCGGTTTAGGTAAAACATATTTTTGAGTGAAAGTTCATGAATCGTTACGGAGATTTTGACAAGAACAAGTCCATTTGACTAAATGAAACATATAACTTGATACAAAACAGTTTTTTAGTTTGTAATGTCAATAAATTGTTTAGAAAAGCTAGCATTAAAGAGTTAAGTGTTACTATGTATCAGCATTCAGATACTGGTTTGATATCAACCTCCGTAACAAAGATGGGGGTGTGGACTAATACAAGCATAAAAAATACATACAAGTGATTCAAAACATAAATAATAGGGTTTTTCCTGGAAAGCTGTATTATGAAACTAAAATATTATACAGCATAACATTTCATTAGTTTAAATTTATTACTATAAATGTTGTGAAAACTACTTATTTGAATTATTTTTTAAACACTATATTAATTCAGACCTTAAAATTGGTATTTGCTTTCAATATATACAGAATAATACGTATAAATCAGTTTGCTATGGTGGTAAATGTAATCCATTTCACATGAGCCTGGATTTAAATCTTGTGTTTTTCTCTAATGCAATTTTTAAGATGACTTTATACAACACTAACCTCCGATACGTTCATACTTACCTTGTCTTACAAAAAATGCTAAAACTAGAAAACAACTTAATGGTGCAAGTAAAAATTAAAAAAAATGACAGACTAGATATAGACACAGAAGAAAACAACACTCTCTCTCTGCTAAGTTGAAATTTATTTTTTAACAGTGTCTACATTCGAATTGTACCCATTTTTTGGAATGACTGAAAAACATATGTTATGGAAAATGAGTAATGAAGTTCAGTTTGAATAATCTAATGTCATTGGACATCACATGTCCCAGATGAGGTTATGTTGGCCCCACTAAACATGATTGACCCCGCCCACATTTTTAATATGACCTGTCTCAAATCATTCTTTATGTGGCGTGTCTCAAAGCAGGAGCCTGTTTTTAGGGGTTGTCATTAGTTCATGTCTGTCATATTTGTTTTTCGTAAATTTTTTTGTTATAAATATATAAGGCCGTTAGTTTTCTCGATCGCATTGTTTTATATTTTTCATGTCGAGGTCTTTTATAGCTTGCTATGCGGTTTTGGTTTGCTCAATGTTGAAGGCCGTACGGAGACCTAAAGTGGCTAACATATATGTCTTTTGGTCTCTGCTAGAAAGTTGTCTCCTTGGCGACCACATCTTATCATTTAACAGTAGTTCTAGTCTTCTAATTCAATTTCAGATTTTAGATTCAATTTTAGAGACAATTTCATCTAACGTGTTAACCATCTAATAGAAAGTGTAATGGATACATTCATTCGTTTCTTATATCATTTTTATGAAATATTACACTCAATGGTTGAGCTAGTCGTCGAAATCAACATTATTTTGAAACAGCAGTCCACAACTTCCACAAAAAAGAAACAAAAACGTAAATTTCCTTCGTAGATTAGCGGAATAAAACGACGGAATTATTCGGGTTAGGGTGTTTTTCGGTTTAACGAGAGAAATGATCGTGAAAGAATATCTAACGGTGGTCAAGTATTGACAGACGATCGTGAAAGTTCTGGTAACGGATCGTGAAAGACATTGTATCGAGGAGACATATGAAAGGTCAGCAAATATTGTAATTTAATTAATAACACAGACACATTTACGACAAAATAAAAATGTCTGTCAAAATGGTTCAACATTATGATCAGTATGTCAAAATATCCAGTTTCAAAAGTACATAGTTATTACAAAACGAAAAGGCAGATTGCTTCTCGACATTTCAATGACATAAAAAATGTAAACACACACGATTTTTTCACAAATTTGTCTAGATTAACTACTTTTATCAGAATAAGGGCATTGTATTTGAATTAATTGAACGGTTCTCATAGTTATTTTGTATTAATATAATCTGAAACTTGGTAAATAAAGAATTATTTACACAAAATTGATTTTTTGGATCGTGAAAGATCACGTACCGCATTTTTGAAGATCGTGAAAGATCTGATTCTACGAAGACTTTCAAATTATTCTTCAATTATTTGATAATTGATATGTGTAATTGGTATTGAGAAAGGCTAGATAGGCCAATATCCTCAATAGGTTTAAGCATTTCAAAGTATTAATATTTTCAGAAAATGAAAAGAAAAAGAAATATCAACTACGGCAATAAGAAAAGACATTGGTGACAAAACACGGAAAAAACAATCCAGTGAAGGTGAGCCAATGGAAGAAGTTGAAGATGCAGATAACGTCACAGAAGCAACACACGAATATTGTGAAGATGATGTGGAAATGAATGAGATAGTTAAGTTAGTACCAATTCTTATCAAAGAAATAGCAAGTTTGGATTCCTACAGTATCTTTTAATGTTGTTCAATCTAATAGCAAATAAGAAATTCGACTTCTCAAATATTTGCTTTTTAATGCAGTATCCGTTTAAAGAAACCGAGCAGTTCTGGTACATTGGTAAAATTCTATTTCATGGACGTTTTCAAAGGTTCATGACTGGATATAAAAACACTGCCCAATCATGTCATACAAGCAAAGGATTTTATGATCCCGACAGCGCTCTCATCAATTTTGCCGTTCCCAGCCCTTTTCATATTGAGACTTTTAACACAGATCTGAATCTACCCAATATTAAATGACCCGGTAAATTTGATTTCATTGTAAAGAAAGTTGTTTCAACGAATCCATCCAATTCTTTAGCACTAACATTTGATGGGAAGAAATTGGCACCAGGTTTGACAACTGATTCTGGTGACGTCGATTTACTTGGATACGAAGAAATACCACCGGAAATTAAACAGGATCAATTTCAAACCATGTATAAACAGATAATGGATTTTATAAATGATCGTCTAAATCATTTCGAAGACTCAGTTCTAAGCCAACTAGATAAGAATGAATTTATTACAAGCGCTTTGGTATTCTATAGTATGTACTACTAGTATATAGTTAAATCAATCCTTATCTGCGTTATTTATAAAGAACTTAAAAGTTCTGTTGCACAAAATGTTGGTTATCGTTCAATCCTAAATTACACATGAAATGTGCTGTTTTTGCTATGTTTTTTTTTTGTCTGATGGATAACATTTTGGTTTAAACGTTGCATATCCATATTATTGGCTAACTAGTGTCGGTCTGCCTGAAGTGCACTAGACCGATTCGCAGAGCTGAATCTTTCACACTTATTTAGACACGTTATTAGTTGTTGGTTTTTTAACTTTCGAGGTAAAGTGTTGAATAGAAAAAAGATAATAGCTTTAATGTTCATCCTTATCAAAATAGTTATAGGCTTCAACCACTTGCATATTTATCAAATGGTAAAAGACATACTGATTTCTGATTACTAGTAATTAGTCTGGTCACGCATTTTCTTTCACGATCGAAATAATACGTTGCCTGATCTTTCACGATCAAGTTAGATGGAAATTCATCAAACTCAAGGTTTTCATAAACAAATTGACGCTTTTAATGGAAGAACATACTTTAATTTTATTGTACTATCAGATACACCAAAGATTAAGTTTCAAATATATCATGATATTACTGACAGAGGACGGCCTGATAGATTGACGGAGGACGGCCTGATATTACTGACGGAGGACGGCCTGATAGATTGACGGAGGACGGCCTGATATTACTGACGGAGGACGGCATGATAGATTGACGGAGGACGGCCTGATATTACTGACGGAGGACGGCCTGATATTACTGACGGAGGACGGCCTGATATTACTGACGGAGGACGGCCTGATATTACTGACGGAGGACGGCCTGATATTACTGACGGAGGACGGCCTGATATTACTGACGGAGGACGGCCTGATATTACTGACAGAGGACGGCCTGATATTACTGACAGAGGACGGCCTGATATTACTGACGGAGGACGGCCTGATATTACTGACGGAGGACGGCCTGATAGATTGACGGAGGACGGCCTGATATTA
The DNA here is from genome assembly GCA_019925275.1 of Mytilus edulis. Lineage (NCBI taxonomy): Eukaryota > Metazoa > Mollusca > Bivalvia > Mytilida > Mytilidae > Mytilus > Mytilus edulis. The sequence goes on along the minus strand of CM034353.1, from coordinate 107,084,707 downwards.
CTGACAGAGGACGGCCTGATATTACTGACAGAGGACGGCCTGATATTACTGACGGAGGACGGCCTGATAGATTGACGGAGGACGGCCTGATATTACTGACGGAGGACGGCCTGATATTACTGACGGAGGACGGCCTGATATTACTGACGGAGGACGGCCTGATATTACTGACGGAGGACGGCCTGATAGATTGACGGAGGACGGCCTGATATTACTGACGGAGGACGGCCTGATATTACTGACGGAGGACGGCCTGATATTACTGACGGAGGACGGCATGATAGATTGACGGAGGACGGCCTGATATTACTGACGGAGGACGGCCTGATAGATTGACATGCGATTGGAATGTAAACAATAGTCCCTTTGGACTACAGCTGAAGATGTCAATTTCTTCATAAGCTATTGGAAGGAGAGAAGGAGAAAATTTCAAGACAGGTACAATTTAAGGAATACACTGACATGGAGAGGGTTGGGATCCCGCTAACATGTTAAACCCCGCCACATTATTTAAGTATGTGCCTGTCCCAAGTCAGGAGCCTGTAATTCAGTGGTTGTCGTTTGTTTATGTGTTACATATTTTTGTTTTTCGTTCATTTTTTTACATAGATAAGGCCGTTAGTTTTCTCGTTTGAATTGTTTTACATTGTCTTTTCGGGACCTTTTATAGCGGACTATGCATTATGGGCTTTGCTCATTGTTGAAGGCCGTACGGTGACCTATAGTTGTTAATGTCTGTGTCATTTTGGTCTTTTGTTGATAGTTGTCTCATTGGCAATCATAGCACATCTTCTTTTTTATTTGATTTATATATGACATATATCTAAATGTATTCTGATTAATTGTCATGTTTCGTAATTTGAATTCCGGATTTTTCTTTCTCAATCATATTAAGTCAAACGATTGATTTTAGTTCTATATCATTTTTGGGTGTACATTGATTGATTGGTTGTTGTTTGCTTAACGTCCAATAGCAAATATTTCATGCATGTTCAGGATGAGAAAAAATGAAGAATTAAACAAAATAAGTAGGTACGGATACATTATTCATAAACATAAATCAACATCTAGACATCTTGTAGGTTCAGGTATTTCACATCATTTTTTTTAGGTAATATTTCTTTACACAGCACAAAAATGTCGACATTCACCTGGAATCATATATTTTATCATGGTATGACACTAAACCCCTAACGGTTAGGATTGTGCTAGATTTTTATATGAAGACATAATTTTGTAATCAGTTTAATACGGTGAGGTTCTGAGCTGAAGCCGAGTCCTTATTAATTCATGCATCATTGGCATTTTGTTTTTACTTTATTTTGTTACCTATTCCTGTTTCCATTGAACTGAGTTTTACTGTAAGTATTACTGTGTGTTTGTTTGTTCTACATTGGCCAGAGATATAGGGGGAGGGTTATGATTTTACTCCTGTCCCAAGCCAGGAGCCTCTGTCTGGCCTTTGTTGGAATCATAATCTTTAATTTTAATAAAATTTAAAATGGAAATGGGAAATGTGTCAAAGAGACAACAACCCGACAGTTCGTTTATATTTTTTGGACTTTAGGCCTCCATCATCACTGCACTAGTACACATGTTTGTTTAAAGGCCAACTGAAGTATGCCTCCGGGTGCGCTGTGTTGAAGACCCACTGGGACACTTATCCAAAAACTCATAAAGCTACAAAATGCACACAATAGAAAGTATTACATTGTAATATCCAAATGTAAATTACATATATAAAATCCAGAAGACATCAAATAAATATTCCGTGCAAGATAAATGCATTTTTCCGTGTGATATTGTTTAATCTTGAGTATGGGATGACTAGTCCGAGATTACTCTGACGTCCAACGGCTGTTTTGCCAGACAAGCTGGAGATTACTCTGACGTCCAACGGCTGTTTTGCCAGACAAGCTGGAGATTACTCTGACGTCAGAGTAATCTCTGACTAGGGATGACGTGATTTATTTAGTAGTAGATAGTGGCCATCTTTAGTAACTGTACTAGATTTTAGTAATTGCGAGTACACTAAGATCGATACTTTGTTCCTGTTTTCTTTATCTTATTTTTGGTGTTCTTTTTGTGTGCTACGTGCTTATAAGTATCTGATGAGTCAAGATATTTCAACCTGGTTTTTGTCGAGCCTGCAACTTTTGTTGCAGAAAGCTCGACATAGGGATAGTGATCCGGCGGCGGCGGCGGCGTTAGCTAACTTCTTAAAATCTTTATATTTTAGAAAGTAGAAGACCTGGATGCTTCATACTTTGTATATAGATGCCTCATGTTACGAAGTTTCCGTCAGTCACATGTCCAATGTCCTTGACCTCATTTTTATGGTTCAGTGACCACTTGAATAAAAGTTCAGATTTTTTTGTGATGTTGAATTCTCTCTTATTTTAAGTAATAGGATAATTATATTTGGTGTGTGCGTACCTTGCAAGGTCCTCATGTCCGTCAGACAGTTTTCACTTGACCTAGACCTCATTTCATAGATCAGTGAACAAGGTTAAGTTTTGGTGGTAAAGTCCATATCTTAGATACTATAAGCCATAGGGCTAGTATATTCGGTGTATGGAAGGACTGTTAGGTGTACATGTCCAACTGGCAGGTGTCATCTGACCTTGACCTCATTTTCATGGTTCAGTGGTTATAGTTAAGTTTTTGTGTTGTGATCTGTTTTTCTCATACTTTATTCAATAGGTCTACTATATTTGTTGTATGGAATGATTGTAAGGTGTACATGTCTAGCGGGCAGATGTCATCTGACCTTGAACTCATTTTCATGGTTCAGTGGTCAAAGTTAAGTTTTTGAGTTTTGGTCTCTTTATCTAATACTATAAGCCATAGGTCAACTATATTTGGTGTATAGAAATATTTTATGATCTATATGTCAGTGGCGCAGGTTTTCTTTGACCTTGATCTCATTTTCACGGTTCATTGATCATGCAGTGTTAAGTTTTTGTGATTTGGTCTATTTTTCTTAAACTCTAAGTAATAGTTCAACTATAATTGTTGTATGGAAGCATTGTTAGCTGTATATGTCTGCCTGGCATGGTTCATCTGACATTGACCTCATGCTCATGGTTCATTGGTCTTTATTTAGTTATCTTGGTTAATGTTAAGTTTATGTGACAGTTGTAATAAAGCTTTATACTTAGGACTATCAACATAATATCAACGATTAGTAAAGGAGGCGAGACATTTCAGCGTGTGCACTCTTGCTATAGTTGTTCTAATGTTGTGTCGTTCCTCGACCGTCCTAGATTACGGAAGGGTTGAGAACTCAAAAATAATCTGTGATAGTTTTTGTCGTTTAAATTGTGATACATTTGTCATTTCGGGGTCTTTTTTAGCATGCCATGCACACTTGATTTTAATCATCGTGCGGTGGCCTATACTTGTTGGGTTCTATGTCATTTGGCGTCTGGTGGAGAGTTGTCTCTGATAAGCGATATGATCGCACTTATCATTTTTTTGTTTAACCCGCAATGCTCAATATTTGCCTGTCATTCAGTGGTTGTCGTTGATTGCTGTTAGTTAAATATTTGTTTTTCTTTTATCGTTTTGTAGTTAATTGATGGTTATTAATCAGTCTTTGTTATTGTTTTTTCGTTTGGACAGTTTTAAATTTTGTCATATCATGGTAGTATTATATTGACAATATAATACTTCCATGGTCATATCGAAGTCTATAATAGCTGACTAGACAGTATATAGTTGTCTGACGGTCAAAGTATTTGTTATGACCAACAGTTGCTCAAATCCGCTACATTCGGACTCTGTTAGATAATTATCTCATTGGAAATCATACACCATCTCCCGGTCATTTCATTTGTATCGCACAATACTAAAATCAATGATTAAAGCAAAGACAACGAATAGCAACTATAAACACAAAATTATAATACACATTTTATTTTATTTCACAACGTTTAAAACTGATTGTACTAAAAAAAAAATTACTAGTATAAAACTATGGTGAGACGATATATGTGCACGGAGTCTAAAAATATTCTCTATAAAAACAAACAATGTTTGTAAATTGTGTAAAAGTTATAAACGTAAATGGTAAGAATGATTCATAAACTATAAAATCAGTTTAAAAGATAAAAACAAAGATATCAAAAGAGTGATCACAATCCTTTCATGTTTACACAAATATCATTAACATGTGACCCACTGGCAATGTTGTCCTTTTCATTGTTTTCAGGTATCTCTTTTTTATTTCCATTCAAGAGATTTTCTTCGTTTTTTCCTATGGTCTTTTTACCATTGTTGTCGTTTTTCAAAACTATCAAGTCAATTTCTGCTGTATTTATTTCTCCAGCATTTACTTCATATTCAACAACTTCCAAGTCCTGTATATTCCACCACTTTTCATCGTTTTTAATTATTTTATGAAAATTTTTTCTAAAACGATCAAGCCTAGTTACATAGGCACCTTCTAGATCCGTGTCTCCACTTTTTGAAGAATAATCTTCATCTTCATCGTAAAAATATTTCTTGACAACTTCCAAGTCCTGTATATTCCACCACTTTTCATCGTAAAAAAATTTCTTGACAACTTCCAAGTCCTGTATATTCCACCACTTTTCATCGTAAAAATATTTCTTGACAAGTTCTTTTTCGTCAATTTCTTCCGGTTCCGAGAAGAGAACCTTTGCTTTGATTAAGATTAACGGTACAACTCCACCGGCTAATGAGGCCAACAGCTGATTAGAGAAAGATATGCTGTACGATTCACCAAAGGCTAAAACTACAATCGTTACGAACACTAAGAATATTCCAATGGTCAGAAAACGTCTCACTGCTTTTTTAATATGATCAACCAGAGGTCCAGGACCATTGGGAATTTTGCAAATTTCAAAGAAAAATTTCTTGGTAATATATTGTTTATCATGCTGGTCTAAAAGTAATATGACCTGGTTTGTTTTCAATTTTGGTATTCCGAAGTCCGTTCTCATTTCAACTTCCTGATATTGATCCCCCGATTTAAGCGCAGTCTTAAATGCAGTGTTTTTCTGGTCCTTGTAGTCTTCTCGTGCCACTCTATCTATTTGTTTCTTGTTTTCCTTATATAAAATGGCATGTACGGCTTTGTTGTATTTGAGAAAGATTTTGCTTATTCCACCAAAACACGTATTGTAATACAAATAGGCTAATGAAAAAGTTGAAATATACTGCATAGCATGGGAAGAATTCACAATCACTCCGATCATAGTATACACAGATACCTCTATGAGAAAAATGATGCATTCAATGCTTATTATAAAAAATGACATTACCATTATAAGAAAGGTAATAGGCAAAACTATCCACAAGAATTGTCTAAATCTTGTTATACAACAGTTATTCACATTCTTCTTGTGGTTTGAGTTATTGTTGGTTTCGCCGTCTTCGTTTGTTTCTTGTGGTTCGTTTGTTTCTTGTGGTTTAAGCATTTCAAAGCAGAGCGGATCCTTCATACATTTATTCATTTCCCAAAAAATATTTCGCATACAATTCCCTTCGACAGTAGAGTGTGTGAAAATGTAGAAAGACTGTACAAACGACACTGTCAAATACACAGTCGGGAATAAATAATAAGCAAAGACTAATGCCACTACTGGGACAATTGGAACCCAGTAAAAAATTCCAAACAGGAGACCGAAAATTCCATATTTTGTCAAGGGTTTCAACAAAACCACGCTTGCCCATTGGAATACTTTTCGTGTAGATTCGTCAGTCGTACATATATCTGCAAGACAATGTTGCATCATATACTGGACTAGTGCAGTAATATCCCTTAACAGTACCATGCTTAAAACTCCCAGTACAAAATAAGCACCTAGAACAAGTACATAGCATACAATGAAAAAGACATGGAACGGAGTTACGTAATAAGCTAAATTGTTCTCCAATTCTATCTTCAGATTTCTAGACTCGGCCGCTATTTGTCTTGTTTCCCGTATACTATTTTCATATCCATAAAACAAGGCTACCCGTATTATCCATGGTGTGCAAACAGCAAGTGATAAAAGGATTCCCATAAATGATCGCCAGCATTTGTACCACGGATAAACAGTTTGAAAAGGGCCGAAAATGTTCGCATAGCAGCAACTTTTCATTTCTTTTTGACCCCTCAATCCACCATGTATTATTTCATCATCGCAGTAACTTTTCATTTCTTTTTGACCCCTCAATTCACCCTGTATTATTGCATCATAGCAGCAACTTTTCATTTCTTTTTGACCCCTCAATCCACCATGTATTATTTCATCATCGCAGTAACTTTTCATTTCTTTTTGACCATGTATTATTGCATCATGATCATAGCAGCAACTTTTCATTTCTGTTTGACCCCTCAATCCACCCTGTATTATTGCATCATAACAGGCTTTAAAGAATCCGGTCGGCACATCATTTGCAGAAACCAGTTCATCAGAGCCGACTCTGAACTGTAGTTTTGAGACTTTGATGTTGTAAACTTTGTCATAGTCAAGACTACGTAATGTTCTCTTAAATTTTTCCATTTTTCGAAACAACTGAAATGATACAGGTTTTTTCGACGTTTCGATATATTCACTTTGAGGACTTTTATTGTTTCCACCATTTTGTTTCCACTGTTCAGATGTTGTTTTTTTTTACTGTAAACGTAAACTGTTTGTCTGGGATATGTTCATACGGCTTGTCCCGTAATTCCGGATTATACAATGAGGACGGAATTATAAATGGACAGTATAAGAAAACAAGAACGATAACTAGGTAAGTAAAGTAATCTATAGCTGCCATCCATGGGTTCTTTTCCACTCGGTGGCACTTCATCTCCTTTCTTTCATCATAACCGCAACATTCGGGATAAAATTCGGCGTAACCAGAATTATTTCCAACGTGGACATTACATATTTCGTCGTCGTCTTTCGTATGATTGAGTAAAAATTGGCGAAGAAATAACTCGTATTCTGTAACATTAAACTGTTTCATACAACCCTGTGGAATAGTTTGTAATCTTAGTTCTACGTGATGTGTATTATGACTCAGCATATTAAGAGACATAATCTTGTAGTTTGGTCTTAGTTGAAGGATTCCCTTTCCATGTGTTCCTGATATACGTATCCATTCACGTGCGTGGAATAAATCACTGTTCTGATCCAATGAATCAGGCATATGTGATGAATTTGTCAACTTGATTGTAATGTACAGGACCTGGTCGATTCGTACCATTTTCTTCGACCCATTGTATTCGTCTTCTTCAAATGCAAGTTGACATGGCTCTTTGGATGTAGACACTAAAATGAAAAAAAAATTAGTTTTTTAAATCACCAAAACCAGAAGCAGTTTAAACGTTAAATGTAAGTGAATAAGATGTAAATACCGTCTAACTATTGGTTTATCACGTAATTTTGCCAGGGCATGACAGTGATAGATATATACTGAGTGCCAATGAAAACGCAACACTTGGTTTTTCAAGAATAAAATTTATACTAGAAATGATAATCTTTCAAAATAAATTGTTCTTGAAAATTAACAATTTTAACAATAGATCGATATCAAACAAAAACTGTTTCCTTGTCATCTTTCGTGCGCAATAGGTAAACGAAACATCCAATGTCGAATCATCATTGAACCACCATTGAACTCTCGTGACCTTTGAACAGCCATCAGAGTCGATATCGGATATGTTAAAGACCAAATGTATCGGTCTTGCTGACCGTTTCTTGCTTTTTGTATTCCGGGATGTGGCTTATCATTAAATGATTCATTTTGGTTGAATTTGTGGATGATTTGGGTTATTGTAGAGGCTACAACTTCAGTCTTCTCGTAATTGTATACTGTGAAAGGCTTCATTGGATCATGCCCAGAACTGCATGTCGCTGGTTGTCAGAAAGTCCTGGCATTTACTCAGATGTTTATTGCAGTTTGTTAAGAATAAGGGCGGGAAAATTCATGACATTAGCCAAGCTTTAAATGACAAAATCGTGAAAATGGTGGGTATGTTGAAAAGCGGTGAACTCGGTTTATGTCCGTTTAAAATAACCCATACTTCGCATTTGTTCCAAAAATCACTCAACCGTAAAATTGTCGACAATTGTCTTAAAAGTCATTTTCAACTAACTATACAAAGTTCTAATATAAATAAAATAAAAATTATAAGATTTTTTTGAAAAACAAAAGTGTTGCGTTTTCATTGGCACTCAGTATATATTTAAGGTTACTCTTTTCATGATTTTGATAGACATTTGTGCTAGTCCTGGGTTTGAAAATCCTCTGTATCAGTTAGTGTGACTGAGGGCATGTATTTTTACAGGGATAATCAAAGTACTGAAGTATGACCGCAAGTTCTTGTGGATGGCCAAAAGCACTTGTCACAGAAAAAAATCACACCTCTATACTTCAAACTGAGGTTAATGTAAAGAGATTTTTTTCAGAGACAAGTTCGTGCGTGGATGATGAATAAATGATGATTATTATATTGTAGTAATACAAATCAGTTTATCTTACCTCTTATACATTTCTAGGAATTTGATTGGTTAAAAGCGTCCTCGTGGAGACCGTATATATTTCATGTTAGGTTAGTAGGGAGGCGGGGCTTATATCAGTTTAGTGGTGTTACGTCCCTTTATAAAAACAAAACGGTACTGAGAAAAATTTGTAAAGGTTTTAACAGACGAAGAAATTGATGATTAAGATTGAAATAAATTCATACAACACATTTACACCTAACAAGTTGTTATTGTTGGTGTCTGTTTTTGTAAGATCGATGGAAGTAGTTTCTTAATGCTAACAGTATTGAAGACTTGCTCATTTTGCTAGGACACTAGTCTAAATTTCACACGTTAAGATAGTCGGAAAGATAAATTTGTTACAGTGCACTCACCCCATTTGGAACTAAGTGACCCCAGTTATACCGCATTAGGTCACTAGCACATTATATATAACTAATAGTATATACTGGTTTTTGTTATATATTATATTCATACAACAGTTACATGTAAATATAATTTTACTCCAGTTGTATATCATTCTATTCTACTTTTGTAATAAGTGCAGTGCATTGGATATGAGTAGGCTTTCATATTTTCCCGCAAAAACACTCTTCTGTGCAGTGTTACCGGTCCTTGCCGGGATTGTCCCGAAACGTTCTTTCAGATATTCTTCCGCATGCTTTGACACAATTTTTTTTTTATCACATTAAATATCAGTAGACAATAAAAAATCTAAACTCTCAAAGTAAAAATTATAAAAAATATAACTTTGCATGTAAAAAGTCTTAAAAACTATAAACTTCCCATGTAAAAGTTAAAAAAAAAAACACCTGTAAACTTCCCTTGAAAAAGCACATAGACTTAAAAGTTAAAAAAAAATAATGTAAATAGTGTATAAAAAATAATATAATATAGTTTGGTGACACTATGTTTTTTTTTTATTTTCTTAAAACATATTATGAAACCTATCTTCTCACAATTTATTTCAAATTTCTATCTCAGATTTTTTTTTATGCACACTAATGTGTTTTTTCATGAACAAACCAACTAAATTTAGTCAATTTTCAACGACTCGTAGCTTGAAAAATAGCACGGCGACCTATCCTTTTTATTAGTTTTGAAAAAAGCATAGAAAAATCTTCATTTTGGCAAATTATAAAAAAATCTGTCTCAAAAAATATATATACTTATGATCTACCTTAATTTATTTTTCATTTATTTTTTTGGTTTTGGAACTGTTCAACATACGAAAGTATGGTTATCCTATAAAGGGTGTACAAATCCAGAGAAGAAGGAGGTACGTGTGCATAGACATTATCAATGAGTTTTTACTTATTTTGATATATATATATATCTCACGACAAATAATTTTCATATACATGTATTTAATTTATGTTCCTAACCAAAAAAAAATTGACCATTTTCATATGTAGCTAAGGGGGCAGCCGCATACTTTTAGATAATTACAGTCGGTGAAGCGAGGCGAAAAAATTTTGCACGGTATGTCCACAAATATATATATTGTGAAAAACAGGTATTTTTCAGCTGGTGTTTTGGCGATCTTGGTGGATATTTTGGTCAGTATAATAATCAAAGTGTAAGGACCAATTATAGGTTAGACAATACTTGGTCATGTTTTATGGAGATTTAAGCCCAAGGCGAAGCCGAGGGCTTAAATCTTCATAAAACATGACCAAGTATTGTCTGACCAATTTAGAACATATTCACACTTTCAAGTGATCTTACAAAATTATCTTTTCCCATTGTAATATTTAAACCTAAATAAGAGTTCACTTTTTATAATGAACTAAATGTAAAATATAGATTATCATCATTTCAATGAATAAAATGAAAAAGGTTGGACATAGTTTGTGAGGACCGAATGGATAAACTGTTTTTCTTCCGCTTCAGGTAAATTTAATACTTATATGTCTTGAATTTTTTTTATTTTAAAAAGCAATACAATGTTATATAAATCCCCTATTTTTATAAATATAAAACTCTCTGTATAAATATTTAAATTCAGACAATTCAACATTAATTGCTTACTTTTTATTGATAATTTTATATGTATTCTCCGAAAAAAAATTCTCTGCTTTATATATACCAGCAGTCTGGCATTGTTTTCTTGAAAGAAAAACATCCTCAATTGTCATGGACGTCAAGTTGGTTACCTATTCCCTATTCCCTATTCGTTACCTATTCCCTATTCCCTATTCGTTACCTATTCGTTACCTATTCCCTATTCCCTATTCGTTACCTATTCCCTATTCCCTATTCGTTACCTATTCCCTATTCGTTACCTATTCCCTATTCCCTATTCGTTACCTATTCGTTACTTATTCCCTATTCCCTATCGTTACCTATTCGTTACTTATTCGATTTTTAATATCCTTCCCCCTTTTTAATTAATTATTATTCTTCTTCTTCCTCTTCTTCCTCTTCTTCTTCCGCCACTTTAAAAATGAACTTGTCCGCAGCATTTCTCCCAAACTACTTGTCAGATTTACTTAGGGTTTCATAAAATGTTAGACTAATATGTCTAGGTGAGCCATCAATCGCTCATTTGTGCATTGGGGTCTATTAAGGGGTATTTTTTTTGGGGGGGGGGGCAGAAAGAAGGGAGGGGTTTACTATAGAACCCTATGGGATTTTATTTTCTAAAATTTTCAAATGAATATAACTTGAAAACTGTAAGTGATAGATACATGCAGTCTTCAGAAATGATTAAAGGACAATAAAACAAATCACATGAAATATAGGGGAGTCCCTGGGGGTGTCATCCCTACCCCCTTCAATTCGAGAATATGCTTTTAACTTGTAAACGGTCCAGATCCCCACCCCTAAACCATATATATTCTTGTATGGGACAATAAAACTAATCAAATGAAATTAAATAAAAGTTCCTGGGGGTCACCCCACCCCGTTCAATTTGAGAATGTACTATTATCTTGTAAACGGTCCAGATCCCCACCCCTAAACCATATATGTTCTTGAATAGGACGATAAAACAAATCAAATGAAATTAAATGGAAGTCCCCGGGGGTCATTCCCACCCCGTTCAATTTTAGAATGTGCTATTATCTTGTAAACGGTCCAGATCCCCACCCCAAAACCATATATATTCTTGGAGGGGACAATAAAACTAATCAAATGAAATTAAATGGAAAATCCTGGGGGTCACCCCCATCCCGTTCAATTTGAGAATGTACTATTATCTTGTAAATGGTCCAGATCCCCACCCCTAAACCATATATTTTCTTGTAGGGGACAATAAAACAAATGAAATGAAATAAAAGGAAAGTCCCTAGGGGGTCACCCACCCCCTCTTGTTTGAAAACTTATAAACGGTCAACATCCCCACCTCGAAACTATATATATTCTTGTAAGGGACAATAAAACTAATCAAATGAAATTAAATGGAAGTTCCTTGGGTCACCCCCACCCCGTTCAATTTGAGAATGTACTATTATCTTGTAAATGGTCCAGATCCCCACCCCTAAACCATATATGTTCTTGTAGGGGACAATAAAAAAATAAAATGAGATAAAAGGGAAGTCCTGAGGGGTTCATCCCACCCCCTCTTGTTTGAAAACTTGTAAACGGTCAACATCCCCACCCCTAAACCATATATATTCTTGTAGGGGACAATAAAACAAATAAAATGAAATGTAGGTAAAGTCCCTGGGGGTCACCACCACCCCTCCTGTTTGAATACTTGTAAATGGTGGAGATCCCCACCAGTAAGCCATATATATTCTTGTATGGTACAAAAAATCAAATCAAATGAACATGGGACCATATGAATTGCGAATTAAGGGAGCTTTGTTTGGGAGACTTCGTAACAGCATCCTGTTACAATTACTTCTTGTTGTTTATACTCTTATATCTGGTACTAGTTCTAAATTTGTTGAGGTAAAATGATCTTTTTATGACCTATCTATATGTGTTTGTGCTCAACCGATTCTTTTACTTTATGTTCGATACTCATTTGTTCCTTATTTGATTTTTATACGTTCTACCTTTTAACTGCTTTATGTCCGTATGTTTGAAGATGGATCTTGGTTCGAAGGGATGAAATCACCGTGTTAGCGCTTGCATAAAAAAAAAGATGTGGTATAATTGCCAATGAGACAACAACCCACAATAGACCAAAATGACACAGAAACTATCAACTATAGGTCAATGTACGGCCTTCAACAATGAGCATAGCCCAAACCGTGCAGTCACCTATAAAAGGCCCAGATATGACAATTTCAAACAATTCAAACAACAAAACTAACGGCCGTATTTCATATACAAAAAAATAACGGAAAACAATTATGTAACACAAAAACAAACGATAACTACTTAATTTCAGGCTCTTGTCTAGGTAGAGGCACATACTAACATAATGTGGTGGGGTTAAACATGTTAGCAGGGTGTACATCGTTTCGGAGCATGTTATTACCTTGTTTAATTCGTTCCATCACTCGTTATAATTCGCTTATAATACGTGTATCATACGTTGCACCTTTCATGTGGTAAAACATGTTTTCAATTGTTTTGTTGTCTCTGGTGGTAGATTTGGGTTCTTTGAGGTGATATAACTCTATAAGCGCATATGTACCCGTTCCAGCGCTCGGATAATACCCTGTTACTTATTCGTTCCTTATTCGCTTTTAATGCGCGGGGTAAGTATACGTTGCACCTTGAAATAAATCGTTTTTTAATTGTGTTCATGTCTCTGGTGGTAACAATGTGTTCTTAGAGAAGAAATGACCCTATTAGAGCGCATGTACCCGTTCCAGCGCTCGGTTAATACCCTGTTACCTATTCGTTACCTTTTCACTTATAATACGTTTGTTGTACGTTGCACCTTTTAGAAAAGGATTTTCACTTGTGTTCATGTCTCTGGTGGTAGCAATGTGTAATTAGAGATGAAATGACCCTATTAGCATGCATGTACCCGTTCCAGCGCTCGGATAATACCCTGTTACTTCTTCGTTCCTTATTCGCTTTTAATGCGCGGGGTAAGTATACGTTGCACCTTGAAATAAATCGTTTTTTAATTGTGTTCATGTCTCTGGTGGTAACAATGTGTTCTTAGAGAAGAAATGACCCTATTAGAGCGCATGTACCCGTTCCAGCGCTCGGTTAATACCCTGTTACCTATTCGTTACCTATTAATTATAATACGTTTGTTGTACGTTGCACCTTTGAGAAAAGGATTTTCACTTGTGTTCATGTCTCTGGTGGTAACAATGTGTTCTTAGAGAAGAAATGACCCCATTAGAGCGCATGTACCCGTTCCAGCGCTCGGTTAATACCCTGTTACCTATTCGTTACCTATTCACTTATAATACGTTTGTTGTACGTTGCACCTTTTAGAAAAGGATTTTCACTTGTGTTCATGTCTCTGGTGGTAACAATGTGTAATTAGAGATGAAATGACCCTATTAGCATGCATGTACCCGTTCCAGCGCTCGGATAATACCCTGTTACTTATTCGTTCCTTATTCGCTTTTAATGCGCGGGGTAAGTATACGTTGCACCTTGAAATAAATCGTTTTTTAATTGTGTTCATGTCTCTGGTGGTAACAATGTGTTCTTAGAGAAGAAATGGCCCTATTAGAGCGCATGTACCCGTTCCAGCGCTCGGTTAATACCCTGTTACCTATTCGTTACCTAGTCACTTATAATACGTTTGTTGTACGTTGCACCTTTGAGAAAAGGATTTTCACTTGTGTTCATGTCTCTGGTGGTAACAATGTGTAATTAGAGATGAAATGACCCTATTAGCATGCATGTACCCGTTCCAGCGCTCGGTTAATACCCTGTTACCTATTCGTTACCTATTCGTTACCTATTCACTTATAATACATTTGTTGTACGTTGCACCTTTTAGAAAAGGATTTTCACTTGTGTTCATGTCTCTGGTGGTAACAATGTGTAATTAGAGATGAAATGACCCTATTAGCGTGCATTTACCCGTTCCAGCGCTCGGTTATTACCCTGTTACCTATTCGTTACCTATTCACTTTAAATACGTTTGTTGTACGTTGCACCTTTTAGAAAAGGATTTTCAATTGTGTCCATGTCTCTGGTGGTAACAATGTGTTCTTAGAGATGAAATGACACTATTAGCGCGCATGTACCCGTTCCAGCTCTCGGTTAATACCCTGTTACCTATTCGATACTTATTCGCTTTATATACGTTTGTTGTACGTTGCACTTTTTAGAAAAGGATTTTTACTTGTGTTCATGTCTCTGGTGGTAAAAATGTGTTCTTAAAGATGAAATGACCCTATTAGCGTTCATGTACCCGTTCCAGCGCTCGGATAATACCCTGTTACTTATTCGTTCCTTATTCGCTTTTAATGCGCGGGGTAAGTATACGTTGCACCTTGAAATAAATCGTTTTTTAATTGTGTTCATGTCTCTGGTGGTAACAATGTGTTCTTAGAGAAGAAATGACCCTATTAGAGCGCATGTACCCGTTCCAGCGCTCGGTTAATACCCTGTTACCTATTCGTTACCTATTCACTTACAATACGTTTGTTGTACGTTGCACCTTTGAGAAAACGATTTTCACTTGTGTTCATGTCTCTGGTGGTAACAATGTGTAATAAGGGATGAAATGACCCTATTAGCGTGCATTTACCCGTTCCAGCGCTCGGTTAATACCCTGTTACCTATTCGTTACTTATTCGCTTTATATACGTTTGTTGTACGTTGCACTTTTTAGAAAAGGATTTTTACTTGTGTTCATGTCTCTGGTGGTAACAATGTGTTCTTAAAGATGAAATGACCCTATTAGCGTGCATGTACCCGTCAGTCCAGCGCTCGGATAATACCCTGGTATGGTTTAGGGGTGGGGATCTGGACCATTTACAAGATAATAGTACATTCTCAAATTGAACAGGATGGGGGTGACCCCCAGGATTTTCCATTTAATTTCATTTGATTAGTTTTATTGTCCCCTACAAGAATATATATGGTTTTGGGGTGATGATCTGGACCGTTTACAAGATAATAGCACATTCTAAAATTGAACGGGGTGGGGATGACCCCCGGGGACTTCCATTTAATTTCATTTGATTTGTTTTATCGTCCTATTCAAGAACATATATGGTTTAGGGGTGGGGATCTGGACCGTTTACAAGATAATAGTACATTCTCAAATTGAACGGGGTGGGGTGACCCCCAGGAACTTTTATTTAATTTCATTTGATTAGTTTTATTGTCCCATACAAGAATATATATGGTTTAGGGGTGGGGATCTGGACCGTTTACAAGTTAAAAGCATATTCTCGAATTGAAGGGGGTAGGGATGACCCCCCAGGGACTCCCCTATATTTCATGTGATTTGTTTTATTGTCCTTTAATCATTTCTGAAGACTGCATGTATCTATCACTTACAGTTTTCAAGTTATATTCATTTGAAAATTTTAGAAAATAAAATCCCATAGGGTTCTATAGTAAACCCCTCAATTCTGTCTGCCCCCCAAAATACCCCTTTATAGACCCCAATGCACAAATGAGCGATTGATGGCTCACCTAGACATATTAGTCTAACATTTTATGAAACCCTAAGTAAATCTGACAAGTAGTTTTGGAGAAATGCTGCGGACAAGTTCATTTTTAAAGTGGCGGAAGAAGAAGAGGAAGAAGAGGAAGAAGAGGAAGAAGAAGAATAATAATTAATTAAAAAGGGGGAAGGATATTAAAAATCGAATAAGTAACGCATAGGTAACGATAGGGAATAGGGAATAAGTAACGAATAGGGAATAGGGAATAGGTAACGAATAGGTAACGAATAGGGAATAGGGAATAGGTAACGAATAGGTAACGAATAGGGAATAGGGAATAGGTAACGAATAGGTAACGAATAGGGAATAGGGAATAGGTAACCAACTTGACGTCCATTCAATTGTCAGGTATATAAATTAAATAAGTATTATTTTACCTTCATCCTTACCCAATTTGTTTTTGTTACTCTAAATATGTGTACTGTTAGAAAATGTATAAATATTTGCAAAATTCAAAATGTTTTGTTTTAAACTTTGCTCTTTGAGTAGGGTTAAAGAAATTCCATTTCCTATGGAAAATGCCTAAGGAGATTGTACACTTGGTTAGTGCAGTTATTAAGAGTTCACTTTCATAATTAACTGACAATGAAAAGTTATTCATGTATAGCATTTCATAGTGCATGGAAAACCATGTACTATGAAAATTAGAGGGGTAAAAACTGACTTTTCATTGGACGAGAAGGGGTGAGTATGTTCTAAGTCTCGGTTATTGTATAGAAAGGTATATACTATGAAAATTAGAGCGAGGGGCTTTCATTTAAATAAAGAGTAATAATAATGGTGCTTTATACCTTGACTAAAGTACAACTCAATCTAAAATTTGTAATCAAAGTTGGATCCCCCTCCCACATCTTTGGTTGAAACACCTTTTAAAAATGGCTGGATCTGTCCCTGGTATGTACCCATAGGTAGTCTAGTGGATAGTTTATATGCATGAAATATTTGTCACTGGACATTAGGCAACCAATTATCGACCAATTTATGACTAAATATATCAAATTGCTTTATTAATAATTTCCCTTCAAAAGATTCATGGTTGACTCTTTTTGTGTACAAAGTAATTGCATGGAAGATAAAGGATTACAAATTTTAGATTGAGTTGTACTTTAGTCAAGGTATAAAGCACCATTATTATTACTCTTTATTTAAATGAAAGAAACTTTTTTAATTGTCAAAACAAAATTTAGATCAAAAGATTGATTAGTAGGATGTTAACAATCTGTTTGAAAACTAATTACAAACTATTTAGTTAAATTTGGAACACGTCATTTATTTCAAAATAGCCAGTAGCAATTTTTGTTCTAATATCTTGATTACAATACAATGAAATCTTACCCTTGTGGTCATTCATGCGTAGTTACTTAGTACACGGAAAAAGTATGTACTATGAAAATAAAAAGGCAAATTCAAGCAATTTGATTGGACGAGAAGTTGTAAGTATGTGCTAATTCAATGGTTATGATAAACCTTAAAACTAGTAATGTCAAATATTGATATTTTTTTCGGTATTTATAAGCGAATTGACATGGACGTTTTTGTTCATAATACTTGTTCTTGAAGTTTTTATCAATGTGAATTCTATCTGAGACAACTTTAACAGTTATCAATGTGAATTCTATGGAATGACTCAATATTTGCCTTTTTTTTTTTTTGCTACCATTGTACTGTTTTATACTATTATAGAAGTGGGACATTTAAAGACGTATCGTATCTGTTTCTGATACGTTGACGTATCTGAGAAAATATCTATGTGTTAGTGTTTAATAGATTATTTTCATGTTTAAATATATGTCTTTCTATGTTTGATATCTTTCTTTCATTTATACCCATTTCTACACTCTTTTTATTACATGATAGTTTTCAATTCATGAATACTCGTGTATATGTAATCACTCGATATCTAAACCATCACCACTTCTCCGTCGTGAATTTAAGATTTATGAGTGCTTCTGTAGCCATGTGTATTACGAAATTGTGTAATAAAATCAAAACAGCAATGATACAATAGAGATTTGCCATATTGTGCATATATAATACAAAGGAAACTTCGTTCAGAAAATCGGGACTTTGTGGCAAATATAGATAGCTTTGAAAATATTTTCTTTGAAAAATTAAAATTAACTAATGAAACCAGTAAAATATTCTTGTACAGTAAAATAAAAACAAAATATGAAATAGACAAATACATTTCTAAAAATAGTTTTGAAAATAGAAAATTATTATGTAAAATGCGAGTAAGTGACCATTTCTTGGAAATAGAGAGGGGTAGATATAAAAGAATTCAAAGAGAAAATAGAATATGTAAACATTGTAATATAAATGCGGTTGAAGATGAAACCCACTTTTTCTTAAAATGTAAAATTAATAAATCTTTACGTAATCAGCTTGAAAAAGATATAAATAATATATGTCCAGAATACTTTAATTTGTCTGAAACAGATAGATTACAATTAATTCTATCTTCATTTGATATTATGCAGCTTACTGTTCCGTTCATTAAAAAGTCATTTGCACTGAGGGGAGTGGACACAACGCCTGCATAAATATTACTGTTTTACCACTTTATATATGATGTTTAATATGTTAATTTTTCTATTGTGTATATTGTATTGTATTGTTTGTATATATATGCCTTCAACCCCCAGGGGTATAAATGTGCATTTCATTAATAAAAAAAATTAAAATCTAGACTTGAATAAAGAGATTTTTATTATAAAATTTTAAACATAGTTTACACACTTCTTAATGTGCTAGCGTTTATTGTTAACAAAAAGTCATTACAATGTAACAACTATTCAAAAACAAAACTCGTATTAAGTCCGAGATTAGATCACTAAAGTCGAGCGCACCCTAGAAGGTGTACTGCATTACATATTTGAAAAAAGGATTGCCTGCTACATTTTAATTTATAAATTTAGTTTAATGGTATTAGTAATCAATTCGACTCATATGATGTGGATGATTCAATTCCCTTTTATTAGCAAATCTAAAGTAAGTGTATGAATATTATTAACGTTACTTTTATTTGTTTTAAATTTCAACTTCACGCCTGGGTAGTTCTAATGATTTAGATATCAAGTTTCAAAACATATACAAGTATATAGATTGACACGGAAATCACGTCATTGTTATAGGTGTGTAAATGTTAGCTTCTGTTGTCGTCCGTGCAATGTCAGTGGCGTAGCTGAGTCATTTTTACGTGTACGCCCAAACGTTGGCGAGGCCAGGATATGAGGGGTGCCAACCGCCTCAATGTTAAAGCACCTGCGGGTTGTGGCTTCGAAAGGGACAAAGCCCCCAAAAGCTATCGAGAATGAGATACCATAATGATTCCTGTCAGTGAAAATCATTGATAGCAACATACTTTTGAATCTAAATGGTTTATTTGTTTGGTTAAATTTTGTAATATGTTAACTTATATGCATCGTGTTAAACTGGAAGCTAGCCAAATGGTCATTGGTTTTAGAGAAAACGTACAAACCAATATTACTTTTAAATAAATTTCAAGGGTGCCGTGAGTGAGCATACAATCGACAAAAGCACCTTTTAATGAACACAAATAAAAAAAAAATCTGGAACACCTGGGATTTCTTCCCACAAAAAGTAAATCAATTTATCATTCCTTTAGAGTGGTGAAAAATAATGTTTATCCAATTCTTGAACCAATGCATGTATATATCATAAACTTAGTCTTCTGTGCACGTTTTTATCATTTTTTACTCAAATATATCGTATAATCGTCAATTTTTTTTTCTCTCTGTCTGTTATGATTTTACAAATATGGCTGCTCATTAAATGCGGTGTTTTGAAGCCGAAGTTTACCGATTGTCACCTTATAGTAAACAAATAACAAAAAGCATGGGCTTGAGCACGTGTTTAACATGTACAATCAGATAATTTTAATGACAGATTCATGCGTATTGCGATCACCGGATTTTTACGAGGAGGGAACCTTACGCTAAGGTCACTATGCATACGGAAAATATGTCGGCGAATTGCTTCCTGGAAGCAAGCGATTAGAAATAAGTAAACTTCTTCTAAATGTGGACAAATTAAAGAATTTTCCTCAGAAAAAGGTATATGTACATAAGTTGTTTAATGAAAACTATCCATTAAGTTATAAAAAACATGCATATTTTTTTTTTAATTTGAGGTTTCATATGACTAAATTTTCTTTTGGTATTTTGTTCTTGATTTGGAATATTTGACGACAATCTATATATAACTATGAAGGTTTATAAATTGAGCATTTTAAACAATTAATTGCGTAAAGAAGAGTCCGGCTATCTGTCTATCAGAAAAGAAAGAAAAATGAACGAAAACAAATGCTTTCAAAATTTTAGCTTTAGACATTAGTCATAGAAAAAGCTTCTTCGGCATTTTCATAAAATTCGATGAAGGTTCGACAAGTAGTTAATGTAATTGAGAAATAACAAAATGTAAGTCCAAACTACGACCACTTATTAGTTGCAGACAGAAATACATTTCGTCCTTAAAATGCGGGAAAATTAAAGATATAATTGCATGATTATATTGCTCTGAATACTCTTTTGATCATAAACAGTTTCTGTCCAACTTTTGAAATATTTGACGGAGAGTCATTCAAAAGACTTTATTCACATTTGGAACCTAAATATTGACGCCACTTTGTCTCGCTTTTATGACATAAATCACAGGCTCGACAAAAATACAAACAGCATATTGAATCTGAGCAGATAGTGAATTGATTTAAATATAAGAAAAGTACGTAGAATTCATAGTAGATTCAGACTTTTACAAAAGATTCGAACAAATATATTAAATGATCTATTTGATTAAATTTAGTCCCTTTTAATTCAAAATTACAATCCATTGAAAAAAGAAACACAAGGCTGATGTGATTTTGACCAGTTTTTTTTATTCTTTGTCGATTATTTGTTTTATTTTCAAAATTCAAGTGTACGCCCGGGCGTTTTGACGAAAACGTAGCTACGCGCATGAATGTTTTCATAATTGTATAATAAGTACTGAAATAAAATAGAAACATCACTTTTAGCGAAATAAATATAATTAAGTCCATATTTTGATATGGAACGCCATGACTGCCTTATGTTAATGATCAGCATTATATTCAGTGCTCACAACATTATATGCAGTGCTCACACCATTATATGCAGTGCTCACACCATTATATGCAGTGCTCACACCATTATATGCAGTGCTCACAACATTATATGCAGTGCTCACACCATTATATACAGTGCTCACACCATTATATGCAGTGCTCACACCATTATATGCAGTGCTCACAACATTATATGCAGTGCTCACAACATTATACGCAGTGCTCGCAACATTATATTAAGTGCTCACAACATTATATGCAGTGCTCACAATATTATACGCAGTGCTCACAACATTATATGCAGTGGTCACAACATTATATGAAGTGCTCACAACATTATATGAAGTGGTCACAACATTATACGTTTTTTGTTGTTGAAGGTGATGATGATGTATGATGAGATTGATGTATGATGAGATCATTCGGTAAACTTCGTTTTTTAGCGGAAATTACCGAATCCATAATTGGTAAATTACGGTAAATGCCCAGCAAACAAATTTAAACAGTTATTATAGTCATGTTATCATTAAGGCAGTATACAATATTTAAAACTGATTGAAATAAGTAAATTAAGAAGTATGATCAATTTAACACAAATTTATTCCACACCATGCAGGGCATTTTAAACTTATTTTGAGGATCAGTTTCACCATATTCACAACTTAATATGTATATATATTTAAGTGTTTAATAAACTGCTTCGCCGAACTCAGTTGGATACGACCGCAGAGGTCCAACCCTGAACCGTTCGGAAAAAATGGACACACTATTCACGCTTGATTCAGGTCTGAATTTGGAATGTAATTAAATATTTGACACATAATAGGTTTCTGACACAGAATAACTGTAGTCAAAGAACTTAAAATTGGTTATATAATTTGAATTTTTACTTAATTTTTTTTTGCACTACCCTCCAAAAATTAAAAAAAATACCCTCCTTTTTTTATTGATTTTGTGCAATATACTATGCTGTTGCATACTGACCCCAACCTCAAGAAAAGAAAAATGTAGACCCCACTTTTTTTCTTTTTAATTTCTGAAATCTGATATGGGAAAAAAATTCTTTACACATAATTTTAAAGCAGTGTAAGGGAGGTAAACAATCATGTCTGGATTACCTCAATATATATTTGGATTACCTTCCTTATACTGGTTTCAAATTGTCGTAAATGACCATTAACCAAGAAACCCTTGTTTTTCCCTCTTTTTTGCCTCTAATTCCTAAACGGTTTGAGCCATAACACCTCCGCCACCTACTCCTCCGAGCAAATCATAACCATCCCTTTGTAGTTTGGAAACTTGTGGTATAATTTCAGAGAGATTCATACACTTAATGACTGGAAACTACAAAAATGTTTATTTCGATCCCCCTTTTTTACCCTCAATTCCTAAACCGTTAAGACCATAACCCCCCCCCCCCCCCCCAAATCAATCCCAACCTTTCTTTAGTGGTATTAAACCTTGTGTTAAAATTTAATTGATTTCTATTTACTAATACAAAAGTTATTATCCGGAAAACATCTGTCTTCGGCGACGCTGACGACGACGATAGCCATATACGACCATTTTTTTTTTAATTTTTTTTTTTGCAGTCGTATTAAAACATGTAGATTTATACACATATATCGTGCATTTCTGAATAAATATATTCAGATTACTCGGGACTGTAATTAAGATATGTTATGACCCAGTATTTTTCAAGGAGAACCCATGGCAATATCTGTCAGAAGTATACTGTTCATTGCAATTTTTTTTTTTATTAATGTTGGTCAGCAATTGCAAATAGAATTTTACTTAAACATTTACGATTTGCAATCATATTTTAAAAAGGCATGTCACAGCAATGTTTGGTGCAAAATAACAAGTTTGTGAATTTAAATTCTTTTAAGAATATAATTTGGACTATGCTATACATAAAAGTCAAATTAGTTTCGACAATTTTCCATTTTTCCCCCCGTGAGTGGTCCATTTCCATGAGAAAGAATCCCCATAGAAACAATCAAGATCCGTCGTCAAAAGTAACTTTTCAGATAACGAAAAAAATATTCAGATATGAAATTTTCAACCTTTTACATTGATCCTAACATGGGATATGGAAAAAAATGGTAGCAAAAATAACAGAAATCCCCAGACTATAGACAAGCTTGTATGCGAGAAGAAATAGAACGCTAATAACAACAACGAGAAGAATTCACAGTAAAACAATACTAGAAGTTCTCCATTAATACAAGGCCATAATAAATAATAGGTTTGTTTGCCCAAACGCTACCTACCCAGAAAAAAGCTGCCTACTCAAATTATTTTATTTTCCTGATTTGAAGATTTTTTTTTTTAATCAGATATGCATGAAGACTAATTAACATCTGATACTTCAAAAAAGAAAATGCCTACCTACCTACCCACTGTCTCAACCTTTGGGTAGGGTTTGGGCAAACCAAAATATTTTTAAGTGTGGCCTAATTATATTACAATTATATATTGACATAATAACGAGTATCGGTTCTTTTGTGCTTCTGTTACAAAAAAAAAATTGTGTGGACTTTAATTAAAATCAAAGAAGTGTTCAGCAACAAATAGCATTCCTCTTTTATGTGTTGTTGCTATCATCTGGACCTAAACACAAATTTTAATCTTTTTTCGAGGTCCATTGTTATCAAAGAAGTGCGATCTAAAAGATATTATTCTTCTATGACTTGTAGTTGATTAGATTTTGTATCTTAATGTACCTTAACCAGAATTAATTTAGGTCAAGATGACTCTTTTTTCATGGACAATCGTTATTATCCAATAATAGTAAATCATTCGTTTTTACTCAGTTTGTTTCAATCTTTAGCTAAATGCAAAACTTAGATGCATGTTTTTGTATTAGTTGTTAGTGGCTTTGAACTGGCTTTGAACTGCGAGTACTCTCAGATCAGTACTTATAGTGTCTTTTTGTTGTTGGGATATACAAGTACCCCCCCACGTGTCGTCCACTCTATTTTCTTGTTAGATGTATTTATTAAGTATCCATCTGATGAGTTAAGCCTTTTACAACTGATAGTTCGTTCTTATTTTGTTCTGTTACGCCACTGTCCCAGGTTAGAGGGAGGGTTGGTATCCCGCTAACATGTTAAAACCCGCCACATTCTGTATATAGGTGGCTGTCCCAAGTCAGGAGGAGCCTTTATTTCAGTGGTTGTAGTTTGTTAATGTGTTATATACATGTTAGTTTTTCGATCATTTGTTTGTACATAAATTAGGAATGTTTTACGTTTATCATTTCGGGGCCTTCTTTAGCTGACTATGCGGTATGGGCTTTGCTCATTGTTGAAGGCCGTACTGTGGCCGTTTAGTTGTTAATTTCTATGATGTCATTTTGTCTCTTGTGGAAAGTTGTTTCATTGGCAAGCATACCACTTTTTTATATATATTAACCGTGCAGACTGACGAACAAACGTAGTAAACGTTTTATTCACCCACACAAACTCAGTTTTCATAAGAGATGATAACTTTAAATGAAAATGTTAAACTGGGTCTTGAAAGGGTAATTTTTTCTTATGAAAGTTTATATTTCTATATAAGACTGCTGATCATATTTAGAAGACAAACTACTTGGCGTGCTAAAAAGCTTGTAAAAAAATTGGAATAATTGATGTAAAGTTACCGTTAAACACCTACAACGAAATGCTTTAAACTGCATTTTCCATATCTGTTAGATACTTATTCATGTAAAAATGCCAAATTTTGAAAATCGATGCCAAAAATGACTCTATCATGACATATATAAACTAGCGTAATATGGCACTTAGGTGTTATAGAAAGCTGACTGTTTTATTAAAAAGGTAATTAAGCTTTTTAAAACTGAGTACGGACTATAAAGTGGCACCTTGCTAAAGTTCTTCAGTAAAAAATGAACTCGAGAAATATATCATACAAATTTTCCTTCGATATTTCATTAAATAAACTTTTTATTATTTAACTTACATTTTGCCATTCGCATTTCTTACGACAAACAGAACTATAGTTCAATCATTCACCTCTTAGTTTCATCTTTTCCTTACTTATTTCAATCAGTTTTAAATATTGTATACTGCCTTAATGATAACATGACTTTAATAACTGTTTAAATTTGTTTGTTGGGCATTACCGTAATTAACATAAGGCAGTCCATATTTTGACATACAAGAAGCAAGTATGTAAACATAACTAATACATAAATTAAACAAGTATTCAACATTATTTATATATCAGAAATGAAAGAGATAAAAAATATACATTGCCGTGTCCTTTTCCCCCAATCTCTTTTCCCTTTTCTCGATTACTAGTACTTTTTTTAAAGCACGTAAATAATTACTTGAATTATAACCCATATCTACGTTTAGATACGTCAACGTATCAGATACGGATACGATACGTCTCAAAATGTCCCACTTATAATAAAAATATGTCGCTGTGAAAAACTCAAAGAACATATAAAACTAAGATCATTTACCTGAATAATTTACAGCAATCGAAGTTTGGATACTGATAAAACAGGATACTAGCAGTAGACATTTCCCAAACATTGCAATCATACAGTACGTAGCTTCTTGTCTGCAGTCTAGTTCTGGTGTTGTATGTTGGACAACCGGTTAACGGCCTTTTTATATGTAGCTCGTGCAGAATGAGTGAATAATGCTATTAAAAATTCAATTGACTGGTATGTGAGTTGACACTTTCATCCAATCAAATATTTTTGAACTCACCGGTAAACACGATTCAAGTGTCACAGCCTGAAGGGAAATTACCAAGAACACCGTCTGGCGCTGATTTAATTTTTAATTAGCTAATTAAAGTTACTTAATTCAATTAGTATTGAAATATTTTATGCCTTTGGGGCATGACAATTTTGTGTCAAATAAGTTGCCGAATATAAAACATAGAGTGATTTTGTCTTTAATAAAATTGTCAAGTGACTCAATGGTAGAGACTTCTAGTCAGGATTCGGATATGGAATCACTTGATACTGTCTCGGAAAAGTCTTCCAAAAAAAGGAGGATAGGGTCTACTCCACCATTTAATATATCATATAGCCAAGCAGTAAGGTCTACGGTGAAACGCAAACCGAAAACCGTGGTCCATGCAAAAACCCCACCCCCTAAACCTAAAAAATACTTAGTCATTATGCAAGCCCAAGAGGTACAATTGGGCCAGCAAAATCCAATCAAAATACAAAGACTTATACAGAGTCTAGATTATGGTACACCAAAATGGGTAAACGGTACAAGAAGAGGTATCATCATAGAATGTAATGATAGTTACCAATTTAGAAGTATTTTAGCTACTCAGAGACTTGGGGACTGGCAAGTAAAATGTACTGTTCCCAAGTCTCAGGAATCATCTATAGGTTGCATATACAACACTCCTATAGACTTGACAGAAGAAGAAGTCTTGGGAGTGTTGAAAGACTACAAAGTGACTAAGGTCAATAGATTAACCTACTACGACTCTGTGTCGCAAACAAGAAAACCATCAAAAACCTTGAAGATATTCTTCAACACTGCACAATTGGTAGAAAACATAAATATAGGGTTTACAAGGTATAAAGTCAAACCATTTATACCTAGACCAATACAATGTTACAAATGTCAGAAATATGGTCATATGCACCAACAATGTAGAAATACTGTTATCTGTAGAAAATGTGGTCTTGGACATGACATTAATGAGTGTCCCTCCCAAACCGTGCAATGTATAAACTGCAAAGGTGCACATGCAGCAAATAGCAAAGACTGTCCTACTAGGACAGAAAAACAAAAGGTACTAAAAAAGGCTTACAGTGATAAAATCACAATTAAAGAAGCCATTGTAGAAGTTAAAAAGAAAAGGGCAAGTCAAGCCACTAAGGCTGCAACAGAACCTAAATCCAAAGGTTCAAAAATACATACCCCTAAAATAACAGAGCAACAAGGTCTAAATGATTTTGCACTGCTAATACTACTAGCATTTACTAGGCTACAAGCACTAGAATCCCCAATAGAATGTTGTGATTTAATGACCAGATTATTTGATAAAATATTGGGTATAAAGTTGAAGACTGATGAACTATTGCACAGCTATACTGAGCTATTGCACTTGTAAGTTAAGAAAATTATGAGTAGTATATATATATATAGTTATACAAAAAGAATCTATCATGTATCTTATACTGCGTACTTGGTTGGGGACAAGTTATTCGTTGAGGGAGTTTTATACGATGAATAGGAATTAGCGGGGGATGATACAAATATAAACAGAAAAGAAACCGTTAAATATTCATTGAAAGTATGTTCTTGGAACATCTCTAAAGGTTTGATAAGAAAATTAGCCGACGCCGAATTTCAACATGAAATTGCTGATTATGACATATTATGTTTTAACGAATGTTGGGTTAAATGTCCAAAAGAATTTGAGATAGCAGGTTACGAAAAAAATTATGTGCAAAGGAAGAAATGTAATGGAGGCGGTGTTATTGTTTTTCATAAAAAGTGGTTAAATTCGTATCTTGAGGTCTTAAAATGTTGTGCAGACAGTATGATATGGTTGAAAATAAGCAATAGTATAATGTCTGATTGTAAAGATTTATATTTATGTGCTATATATGTACCACCAGATAAAAATATATTTTACCGCAAATATGACTGTGACGTATTTGAAGTTTTACAGGAACATATAGAGCATTATGGTGCATTAGGTAACATTGCTATAATTGGTGACCTGAATGGACGAATTGGTAAAGCAAACGACTTTATAGGGCATGATCTGTTGAGTACTCAATTACAAAGTGATATAAGTGGTTTAATTGATTACACACCTGATTCACCTAGTGAACGAACTACGGAGGACATAAAGCCTGCTAACACTTTTGGTCGAAAGATTTTGGACTTGTGTAAATCGTCTGGGGTTAGAGTATGTAATGGACGGTTCGGGAAAAGCAGTGGTAAATTTACATTTCAAAATAAAAATGGTTGTAGCGTTATTGATTATGTGTTATTATCTCATGAATCTTTTTCTATAGTAAATAATTTTATGATTGGTAATTTTAATACATTTTCATGTCATGCTCCTGTAATTATTGATTTCAAACTGAAAGGATTATCATTGACTGATTTTTGTTCATGTAAAATTATAAAATACTAGAACACACCCCCGAAATCGCGGGCATTCAGAGCGGAGTTAAAAGTATGTAAAGTGTTGTTAGAAGTTTTATACCTCTTCCTTCATTTCCAAAATTCCCAATTTTTGGTTTTCTATCAATTTCAATATGAACATACATTTAGTATGTTATGAACATTTATGTAAGGAGCCTGTAGTTCAGTGAGGGGGATAGGAGGGGTCTTGATCCCGAAATCCCGGACTTGAAAAAACGAAATCCCGAGGTCCCGAATTTAAATAAAGCAAATCCCGACATCCCGAAATCCGAAAAAAAAGGATTCCCGGATCCCGAAAGGGTCAATCCCGAAATCCCGAGCTTAAAAAACACCCGATCCCAGAGTCCCGATAAAGGTCCTATCCCCCCTCTTCAGTGGTTGTCGTTTGTTTGTGTGTTACATATTTGTTTTTCGTTCCTTTTTTTTTGTACATAAATAAGGCCGCTAGTTTTCTCGTTTGAATTTTTTTACATCGTCATTTCGGGGCCTTTTAAAGCTGAGTATGCGGTATGGGCTTTGCTCGTTGTTGAAGGCCGTACGGTGACCTATAGTCGTAAATTTCTGTGTCATTTTGGTCTCTTGTGGAGAGTTGTCTCAACATGGCATTCATACCACATCTTTTTTTTTTGTTATCAATGAATTTTGTAAAATATTTAATGAATGGAGAATTTCAGAAAAGGTATCAAAAGTTCACATGAATAATTTTAGCGCTTATCTGTATATTACTATATAAATAAAGTGTATTTACTTTCAATTCTTAGTTTAGTAATAGATCCATGGTGGTCAATTGACATAGTATACAGACCCTCTCCATTTAATAAACTGAACAGAATTAAAATACACTTTATTCGTACTATTTGTTTGTTCAAAGTATACAGAAAAACGCAAACCGGAAGTATAATCTGACTTAAAATTTCGTCCAATAACGGGACAATATCCGGATGCCTTTTTTCTCGTTTTTCTCCCAAAATAACTCAATCTGAATAATCATATGAATGGATGACAAATGCGACTATGCACTGTACATATAGGACCCTATAACTGGAATGAAGAGTATAAAGATGATATAAAGAGAGACCTTTGTGCAAGTGCAGATAAAATAAGCGATCTTGGGAATAGTATGAATGAAACGGACAATATTGACGATATTGTGGCTGAAACGAACGACATTTTTTTAAACATTACAGAAAAATACACAAAAAGAGAAGTGATAAAAACTGTTAAGTGTGACTATTGTAACGGCAAAAAACGAAATTTAGGAGTAACTGGTTTTAACCGTGATAAGCCATGGATAAGTGACGAATGTAAAGAGTTATACCGGACTTACAAACGAGCATTATTACAGTTTAATTTATGTAGAAGTGAGGAAAATAGACTTTACTTAAACATTTCAAAACAAAGGTTTAAGCGTATGGAAAATACTTTAAAAAGACGTTACAAAACCCAGAGAGGAGATATGTTTAGTTCGATGAGAAGAACCAACCCAAAATACTTTTACAGAAAATTTAGAAGGAAAAGAAAAACACTTAATAGTAATTTAACATTAGATGACTTTGTCACACATTTCAAGAACTTAGTATCGAAAGACAATATTATAGATGGTCAAGTAAATGATGAAAACTATGATGTGGTTTATTCAGAATTAGATCGCCCCTTTACAGAACAAGAAATAGACATATGTGTAAAGAAACTAAAACGTGAAAAAGCACCAGGATATGACAATATTTTAAATGAATTTATTAAAGAATGTAAAACTGTCCTTCTGCCGTTACTATGCAAGCTTTTTAATGTTATATTATGTACAGGATGGTTCCCAGAAGTATGGGTTACTAGTGTATTAGTACCACTATTTAAGAAGGGCTCGATGAATGATACGGGTAACTATAGAGGAATATCACTGGTTTCTCACGTTGGAAAATTATTCACATCGGTGATACATACTAGATTGATGAAATGGTGTAAAGAAAACAGTATTTTGACAGATGCGCAATTCGGTTTCATTCCAGGATATGTTACAAGGGACGCAATCTTTGCTCTTCATTCTGTTATAGCTAAATCTTTACGCAAAGGAAAACGGTTATATTGTTGCTTTGTTGATTATGTTAAAGCTTTTGATAGCGTTTCACATCTTATTTTATGGCAAAAAATGCTAAAGTGTGGAATAACTGGTAATCTATTGTGTTTAATTAAATCTATGTATTCTAAATTGAAAACATGTGTTAAGTTAGATGGTCAGTTTTCAGAATTTTTCAGTTGTAACGCAGGATTGATGCAAGGGGAGTCATTATCCCCTTTTTTATATTCGCTCTATGTAAATGATATAGAAATAGAATTAATCAAACAGGGTATTGAGCCATATGAAGTCAGAATGTTAAATTTATTTTGTTTATGTACGCAGACGATACAGTTCTTTTTAGTGAAAGTGTTATTGAGTTACAAAAAATGATAGATACTGTGAATGAGTGTTCAACACAGTATGGGTTACATATAAATCTAAGTAAGACAAAAATTGTTATTTTTCGTAATAGAGGTAAAATAAAAGATAACGAAAAATGGTATTTAAATGGTAAAGTAGTAGAAGTATGTAATGAATTTGTTTACCTGGGTTTATTGTTTAATTATAACGGTATATTTTCTTTAACACAAAAGACATTAACTGAACAGGGTAGAAAAGCTACTTTCAGCTTACTTAGCAAAACATATGATGATTTTTTTAATATAGAAACTTTACTATCTTTATTTGATACTTATGTTACAAGTATAATGAATTATGCCAGTGAAGTCTGGGGCTTTCATAAAGCCGAAGATATAGAAAAATTGCATTTGTATTATATGAAAAGAATTTTAAAAGTTAGAAAAGGAACTGTTAATAACATGGTATATTTTGAGTTAGGCAGAGTGCCCTTGTATGTAAATAGATATGTAAAAATGGTAACCTACTGGTTGAGATTGTTAGACACAGAGAACTGTATTTTAAAACATGTATATAATGATATGTACGAATCTAGTTGTGTGAAGCCAAATGACAAGCTAAATTGGTCTTGTAAAGTACGAGATTTATTATGTAAATATGGTTTTAGTGATGTTTGGTTTTCACAGAGAGTTAGAAACAGTCAATTATTTTTGAGTGAATTTAAACAAAGAGTAATAGATAATTATATATCTGAAGGTTTATCATATTTTGAAAATTCGCCGAAATGTACTTTGTATCAGTATTTACACGATGGTCACACTATGCAATTTTACCTTAGTCGGCCATTAAACAGTTTGTATAGATCTTATATTACTAGATATAGAATTAATGCTCATGCACTATGTATAGAAACAGGTAGATACTATAGTATAGCCAGAAATGAACGTTTGTGTAGTATGTGTAATAAAAATGCTATTGAAGATGAATATCATTTTATTTTAGAATGTGATAAATATAACGACATCAGATGTAAATATATAAAGAGTTATTACTATGAGAGACCATCTACTTTTAAATTAGTACAACTGTTATCTGTAAGAAATGTCAAAGAGCTAAACAACCTTGGAAAATATTTATTTTTGGCAGAAAAAGCACGTAATGGTTAGTTATTCAAATGTTTATTTTTAGTTTAATATGTCTATATGTCATACTCCGCTTAATTCTTTAATTAATTTGTATAATTTGTGTATAAATGTTATATTATGCTGTATATTATCTATTGGATATTTATATTGTGTAAATCCAATAAGCTGTATTTGCTTACGGAAATAAAGTATTATATAATAAAATTAATTATACTGCTTAGTCAAATGTTGACTAATACATTAAATATAATTCATTGGAACTGTCAAGGTTTCAATGCTCATGGTCCAGAATACCTATGGTCATTGAGCAAATCAAGCAAAATACCTGATATTATATGTCTACAAGAGACATGGTATAATAATGAAGAAGAGCATACTAAAATAAAAGGATATAATCTAGCTACATTTTCAGTTAGAAACACAAAAGGGGGTGGTACAGCAATTTACTGTAGAGAACATATTAGATACACAAAAGTAAATATAATATCTAAACTGGAAAATAGTAGTATTAATATTAAAATAGATAACAAAACAACTACTATAATAAATATATATGACAGTGCTAATAATACTAAAGAAGCAGAATATGAAAACATATTCAAACAAGTTAAAAATGATATAATTATGTGTGGCGACTTTAATGCCCATCATACTCTATGGGGTAGTAACAGTATCCAAACTAAAGGGAGAGAATTATATAATTTCATAGTCAATAACAATATAGTCATTCTTAATGATGGAAGTGGTACCAGACTAAATCCAATAAATCTAGAAACGTCAAGTATAGATATATCACTTGTAAGTCCAAATATTAGCCACAAAGCTACATGGGCAGTAGATCATAGCTCAACCTATGGTAGTGACCATTTTGTGGTCTCATTAACACTTAATGAAAAACCGGATTATAAAAATGAATCAGTTTTTAAGTGGAACTACGCTAAAGCTGACTGGAATGGATTCTCCAACAAGTGTGACCAAATTCTATGTGAAGACATGGTGACTTGTAACACTCAAGAAACATGTACTTTACTAACTGATACAATAACCAATATCGCTGGGGAGTTCATTCCAGTCAGAAAAAATAATAACAAAAGTAACAAACCATCTGTACCCTGGTGGAATACTAATTGCACTAAAGCAGTAAAAGATAGAAATAAATCCAGAAATAAAGCTCAACATACAGGTAATGGGCAAGATTTTAAAAACTATAAAGAGAAACAAAATAAGTGCAGAAATATACTAAATGATTCACAGAAACAATATTGGGAATCATACTGTGACTCAATGAATACTGATACAAAATTATCAAAAGTGTGGTACAATATAAAAAGAATGTTAGGAAAGGTAACTGAGAAAAAGGAAATAGAAACCTTAATAGATAATAATAATATATATGAAACAACAAAGGAAAAGGCAGATTTATTAGCCCAAAAATTTTGCACTGTAAGCAGTACAAATAACTATAACTTAGAATTTAAAAAACACAAAGCAGATATAGAAAATAATGATACTAATTTAGTACAATTCTATAAAGATAACTCAGACTGCTATAACGCAGAGTTCACACTAAATGAACTAAAAGATGCGATTAATGACACAAATAACAGTGCACCAGGAAAAGATAAAATTGGTTACAATATGTTTAAACACATGTCGAACAAATCCTTAAGTGTTATATTATTATTTTTTAATAGAATATGGTTTTTACAGGAACTACCCAAAACATGGAAACATGCAATTATTATCCCACATATAAAACCTGGTAAACCCCACTCCGACCCCTTGTCATATAGACCAATCTCCTTAATTTCAAATTTCAATAAAATTATGGAGAAAATAGTTAATAACCGCTTAAAATGGTATTTAGAAAAAAATAAGTTGTATGCACCCACCCAGAGTGGGTTTAGAAAAAACAGAAGCACATTAGAACAGTGTATTAGACTAGACAATGACATTCAAAAGAGCTTTTTGAAAAAGTTAGTCACTATAGGTATATTTATTGACTTCCAGAAAGCATTTGATATGCTCTGGAAACATGGGTTGTTGAAAAAAATGATCAAACTAGGAATTAAAGGAAACATGCTTGCTTATGTTAGTGATTATCTTACAAATCGAACTATACAAGTCAAAATTAATGACACTTTCTCAGAAATATATATACTTCAAAACGGTACGCCCCAAGGTAGCTGCATAAGCCCTACTCTCTTTAATATTATGGTAAACGACCTCACTGACTGCATTAAAAATTGTGAAATGTCACAGTTTGCAGATGATGGAGCTATCTGGTTATCGGGAAAATGTATTTCTTTTTTACAGAAAAAAATACAACATGATTTAAATAATATTTATAAATGGTGTAACACTTGGGGATTCAATTTATCCACCAATAAAACAGTGTGTATTATATTTAATAGAAAAAAGAATATTCCTGATATCAAATTTAAATTTGGAAACAATATATTGCAAATAGTTAAAGAAGTTAAATTTTTAGGAATTATATTTGATTGCAAATTAACTTGGAATAAACACATTCAGTACATACATACTAGATGCACAAAAGTGTTGAACTGTATGAGGGTAATATCTGGAACCAAATGGGGTGCTAACAGTCACACACTACGAAATATATATGTAGCGTTAATAAGATCCAAAATAGATTATGGATGTCAAATTTATAATACCGCATCATACTCGACAAAAAAGATCCTAGATAGTTTACAAACGCAGGCCTTGCGTACTTGTACAGGTGTCATCAAAGGGGCCTCACTGGCAAGTTTACAGGCCGAAATGGGTGACCCTCCCTACGAGGACAGAAGAAAATCTTTAATTACAAAAGCATATTTAAATATTATGAGTTATGATGATCTCCATCCAGCTAAAATCAGTTTACTAAACGATTTTGACTATCAATACTATCAAAACCGTATTAAAACGAAGCAAAAACCATTTTATTGCATAGCACAAGATGTTATACAAACATTTAATATTGATACAAAAGTTATATATAAACAGAGTGAATGCCCACAGCCCCCGTGGCACTTACTTAAACCCAATGTTAGCACCCAGTTACACAATATTATAACAAAAAAGGACCTCCCACATCTTATCAAAAGCGAGGGCGATATCCTCATTGATACTAATTATAAAAAATATATAAAAATATATACTGACGGATCCAAAGAACCAGATAGTGGAAAAAGTAGCTGTGCTTATGTAATACCAGAATTCAAAATAAAAAAAGGGTATAGACTGCAAAACAATTTATCAGTATTTACATGTGAACTTATGGCAATATTCCTTGCACTCAATTGGATACAAGATGTTCTTCCATTAAATGTTGTAATATTCGTTGATTCATTATCAGCTTTACAGGCAATACAGGGACCTCTATCAAAGGTCAATAACTTAATAATTTATGATATATACTATAGTATAACAACACTACTAAAATCAGGTATAAATGTCGTGCTCGAGTGGATTCCTAGCCATGTAGGTATCTGGGGAAATGAGTTAGCTGATATGCAAGCAAAACATGCTTTGAATTATGAAATTATATATGCAAATACCCCACTATATAAAGAAGATATTAAAACTTTATGTACAAATATACTTAAAACTATGTGGCAAACTAGCTGGGATTCCAACAAAAAGGGTAGACACTTGTATGAAATAAAGGAAAAAATATCATTTAAAGTGTCCTTACCAAAAATGATAAGGCGCAAAGAAACTATTATGTACAGACTTAGAACTGGATATGCTAAACTAAATAAACATCTATTCAAAATAGGAGTTAAAAATTCTGAAATGTGCGAAAATTGCGGTAGAGCACCAGAAACAGCAAAACACTTTCTGCTAGAGTGCAATACATATAGCGATAACAGAAATGTTATGTTCCAAGAATTAATAGCACAAGGAGTTACTAATTTTTCGATGCAAAGTCTGCTTAGTGAAAAGGCACAATCAGTCCTACCCATTATTAATTTTATTCATGCCACAAAAGGGGACATATAAACATATGACATTTGTATAAAACAATGCGTAAATTGCAATTAAACTCTGAAAAGAAAGAAAGAAAAACAAAAACAAAAACAAACAACAGAACTAGGTAGGGATACATAAGTTCAGATAATTTTCTACGAATGGCAGTCCAAGTAAGCTATCAAATGCAAAGACAAATATATATATATCTAAACATTTTCATTGAAAGGATAATATCCGTAATAAATGTATATATATGAAAACACTAGAATAAGAAATAAGAATATGAAGAAATAACAGGTTATAAAGTAAACATGTAAACACAAAACCTACCCAACTTCTTCAATAACACCAATGCCACACCACAAACACGTGTTACAACACTATAGTGCTAGTACATACACACCCAGGTACAAGGACGTGATTTAGAAACCAAACATCCTATCAAACACACCCACATTTTTATTGTTTGATTACATAAGTATAACACAACAACACTACAAGGTCAATTAAATAATTCAATTGTGAAATAAAGGAACACAGAAAGGGTAAAAGATGAATTAATATATAAGTGCCTTTACGACTTTATAAAATAGCAAACATTTTAAGCATATCGGTAGTACTGCTACAGTACCCTTAGCATTTAAGTTTAAAAACCAACAAACCAAATTTCTCTACTCAGATTTCAATTTAAAGGCTAAAGCTACAACTAACATATAAAAATATAAAATCTAACTAACAAACAAAATTATTTAAAAAGTCGTAAGCATTACTTGTAGACATGTATGTAGATTAGCGGTGCCAACCAGTGGTCGCCCCCAGACATGGTAGTCATGACATACAGGGCATGAAATTAAGTTAAAGTTAAATCCAGTTTGACATGTACGAAGCTTAGAAAACAGTGGAGTCAGCGCAAAGTACATCGATTGTACTGAAATGACAAAAAAGCCCGTACAATTCAAACTGGAACCCTTGTAATTAATTTAGAAGTAGAATGCCCCGTTTTTTTTAAAAATAAGTAATAGTTTCATTTATTTAATTATTTTTATTTTTTTTACTTTATCTATACAATTTGGATTTTCAGGGGGGGTATATCATGAAACAGTTATTGCATTTCGGGAGTTGGACATGGGCTTGTTCTCTGCCTGACTGATCACCAGTCAGAGCACACGACGATGCCTTGTTCCAGGTTGCAAATAACCTACACTATCATGGTTTGTATCTTCCGTGAGATAGTGCGTATACACGATTCTCACGGGACCACTGGCTGGGGCAACTGATCAAACATAGTCTACATATAGTATTCAAGAAATACGACAAAGCAACTGACTATCATAATTAAAACAAACATAATTAAGTGACACAACACGTTATTTATAACAATAACACTAACAACCACAGATGGAGAAAAAAAAAACAACAAAAAAAAACAACAAAAAACAAAAACTAAAACAAAAAACATACAGCATTTTTCTTCTAGTTAAAAAATAGATGGAAAAGTATAGGGCAAAACCCGAAGTCTCAAAAACCAAATTTCTTAACCCCTTATAAAAGTTTAAAAAGAACATTCATCTGTTTTATAAGTTGTATTTCTATTTAAATTTAATAAAATAAGTTTAAACTAGTACAGGCTTAATAAGGCGCACCACCTGTAAACAAAGAGGGTCGCCTTGAATATATATTCATTTTCTTAAATTTTTTATTTAAATGGAATTATCTCTAAAGTAAAATATTACTATAATGGACTAATTCCAAATTTAGTTACCAGGGCGCAATTACCAATTGGTAAGTCGTCCACCAAAAACATATAACCGTAACCGTAATCTTTAATAAAAGTAAATAATGTACTAATAACAATAATACCCAATTTCGTATGTTTTCATGTATAAACAACAAACACACCTATTTACCAATTCATTTAATATTCATAAACAAAGAAAGCTAAGTTACAAATGATGGAATAATAAGTTCACATATATTTCTTTTTCGTACTTTAAATTAACCAAAAGATAATCAAGATAATTAAAATAAACACTATAGTGCAGATTTAAATAAGATTAAATTTAAGGGGAAAAAAAAAAAAATCACAAATTTCTATAATATGAATATATAATATAGGCTTATACCTAAATAATGATAATTCTAAAACATTTACTTGAAATGTTTTTATATAAGGTAATCTGGCGCAATACCCGCAAGGGTAGTCGCCATTAAACTCTATTTAGTAGTAGTAATACCCAATTTCGAGGAAATTCTAAACTGAAAGTCCCTACGCAATTAAATGACAAAATCAAAAGCTCAAACACACCAAACGAATGGATAACAACCGTATATTACACAAAAAATACAAAAAACTTATATTTATATATATAATCTTAAACTGGCAACTGAAGTATTAGATCGTAGGTTTTCCCGTTTGAATGGTTTAACACTAGTAATTTTGGGGCCCTTTATAGCTTTTTGTTCCGTGTGAGCCAAGGCTCCGTGTTGAGGACCGTACATTGACCTATAATGGTTTACTTTTATAAATTGTTATTTGGATGGAGAGTTGTCTCATTGGCACTCACACCACATCTTCCTATATCTATTTTGAATTAGTTATAAAATTTGTATCATAAAAGCTGCAGATTGGATGCGACTTATAGTCCTATAACATATGACCTCGGGGTCTTACTCAGTTCCTTAAACTAAAGATTTCTTCCGACGTCCCAGAGACTGATCACCAAGCTAGAACACCACGTCCAGCCTATGCAAAAAGTTCTAAGTCCTTAAGTGTCAGCGCAAACATATTTCGACCGTTAGCAGGACTGACGTCAACACCTGTAACCAACGAGGTCCCATTGAGAGCCCGCTCATCATCAGCTAACTCTATTACAAGTTATTAAAAACAATCTGTACATAATATTTCAAAGACAATCTGAATTATAGTATATCTAATGCTAATCTAACTACATAAATTCTATACATATATTAATCAAGGCAAACTCCACAATTAAATTGAAATTCTTTTTTCCTTTATTCCATTTTTACAAATTGAGTTATTCCTCTTTGTACTAGTTTCGGCAAAATATCAAATTTCCGGTTCGATGAGTCTTTTCATACCGTCATTTGGATCTAAAATTTATTCTAGACTGAAATCAAAACAATTCCATTGGCATACTTTCCCCTTTTTTTATCATCGAACATCATAACACACATGCAATAACTTAATGTACAATCCTTTTCCTATTTATCCCTAGCTGCATGTACCTCTAGACATGACCCAGTTTATAAAACTCCTACATGTCTGGTTTTTGGTGTGTTACATGTATGCAGTGAGTACTCCCCCTTCTCCTTTTCTCTTTCAATCATTTTTTAGTGGAAGAAGACGTCAAGTCTTCTGAAGACTTAAGGGGCTGACCATTGGCATTGAGTCTCCGTATGCCGCATTCATTTCGTGTATTACAATTTCAAAACAACTTAGATTCCTGACACCGATTTTTACACATGATTAGGCATCTGAATCATTTAATTTGTAAATTATGATTGTAAAACAATCACTATCGTAAATATGACCCATTTATTTATGTAAATTATTAGATTTCATCTTATCCACATGAACGTTATTTGTTTACTTTGTATTACGCATGCGTGAATTTGGTATCGGGACAACTCGCCCTGTTTACAAGTTCGCCCTTGAAGTTACGAATTTGCAATCCTGCAAACAAGAAGATTTTGTTTTTATATAAATAAAAAGGATATATAAAGTGTTGTCTTTATTCATGGTTTTCCTTTGTCATGTGAATTAGATGCCCTTCGTAACATACATGTGAACCTCCCGTTTAGGAGAAAAAACTCCCGTGTATGAAATTTTTCAGACACCATATTTGATCATTTCTTACTACTGTACGGGTGTAATTGACACCTGTGTTAAATTTTACCTGAACATCAAAGAAGATGTATAATTATATGGCTTCACTTGACAGCTTGGGTGTCAAACATACTGGTAATCAACGATGTAAAAATTGTTTACCTCCGGCTAACTGCCGTTGTGTTATCAAAACGATGTGTATTGGGAATATTGAAATACTTTTTTGTTACTTCCCTTTGTTTTATCCTGTTTTCAGTTATTTTGCTTTTAAAAATGTAAATTGTAAAAAGACTATAAATGTTTAATATTTTAATCAAATAATCATAAAAGGATGTTGATTAAATGAATTTAAATGATTTTGGACAAATAAAAAAATTAAAATTTATAAATTATTTTAGCAATCTAGACCTCCTTTCAAGGATTAAATTGAAGTTTATATCATAATTTTGTTTACAACAGAATGTTATTTAATTAATTTACGATGTTGCAAATATACATGTGGAGCTTATTTCTTTCTTATTTGTCTATACATTTACAAATGATAAGGAGATGAAGACATGAACAAAAATATATACAGATAAGATATATAAATATAATGATTCATTTGCTAGCAGTGAACAATCATTTGTCAAAAACAAAACAAAACAAAACAAGAAACAGATTCTTATTATTATTTTATTTTATTCAAATAGAGAGGCAATAATGGAACTATAAACATTACAATTTGATGGAAATTTGAAGAAAAAACACAATTTCTACATCATTTGGTTACATTTATGACAAAATTTATGTCGATAAAAAAACATGATGTTTTGACCATTCAGTACTTAACCCTTTCCTCCATAATGACGCTTTTTGACGCCACCCCCTTTACTCCATAATGACGCCTTTGACGCCTGTGTAGTACCTCAGTTGAAACACTTTGACTACAAAGTGTCTGCAGTAGACTCAATAAAATTTGTATCCAATATGAAAAGGAATATCATAGGAATATTCTACTTAAATTTATTTAATGAAATATTTGTTTTTTGCAATGCATTTTAATACTTTAAAGCCTATTTTCAGCATTTTATTGAAAAATTCTATTTTGTGTTCATTTTTTACAGTGGGTTGTGATGATCTTCCAGTTAGGTTACCCTCATTTGGAGTGTTGTTCCCAACCTGTTAAAGGTCCATCTTTGTGCATAATTCAAAATTGGAAATTTCAACAAGCATCTAATATTCTTAATCTGGAAAATAAACCCTGGTCTGCTAGCTTCATGTATATTTTTTCTACCGATTTAATATATAACTAGAATCATGCATTTATGGGCAATATGTTTTCTAGTCTGTCCGTCCGTCCTGCTTCTGGTTATAAAGTTTATGGTCGAGGTAGTTTTTGATGAAGTTGAAATCCAATCAACTTGAAACTTAGTACACATGTGTTCCTCTTGATATGATCTTCTTAATTACTGCCAAATTAAAGATTTTACCTAATTTTCATAGTCAACTGAACATAGAAAATGATTGTACGGATGGGAAATCCATGTACTTATGACCTTTTCTTGTTTGAAGAAAAAAAATACATTTTAACGATAATGGAACAAAGCAGCCTGGGTAAGTGGGGCTGCTTTTATGGTAATTCAAGTTACCTTTTATTCACCTTCTTCCACTTCAGAGCTATCAGCTCTTTGATTATTTTATTGAGAACTAATAAATGCTGGATTTTATCCATTCAAATACCAGCACAGAGTGGTTATGGTTGTAGACTTATGCTGTCAAACAGTATGTATAATATTAATGTGACAAACTTTATGGGCATTATCCAAATAATTTGTAGTATGCTTACTAACTCATTTATTAGTGATCATGGATAATACTTTATTACCACTTTATAATGTCCATATTGATGATAAACCTAGTATCAGAACTGTATATATCTCCAACTTATTTTTTAGTCTTATTATTGTATTAATCTTACTACAAAGTAATGACATTGAACAAAATCCTGGACCAAACTCATCAAGATATAGCTATCAAAATATTCAAATAGCTGGTATTAATGTTAATTCCTTACGTTATAAAACTGACTTAATTCATTCAGAACTAGGTGAATGTGATGTGATTTGTGTATCTGAAACAAAACTGAAAGCAAATGTTGGAAGCACTGATTTGGTAATGCCAAATTTTCATAATCCTGACTTATTTAGAAAAGACAGGTTAACTGACGGTGGAGGAGGAATTTTGATCTATGTAAGAGACAGTCTCCATTGTAAACGCCGTAGTGACTTAGAAATAGCTGAATTAGAATCAGTTTGTGTTGAAATTACAACAAAAACTGGTAGATTCTTAGTTGTATGTTTTTATAGACCTCCAAATGCACCAGTCACATCACTTGACCATTTTGAAAATTTATTAGATAATGTAATAGATACTGATAAAAATGTAATATTGCTTGGTGATTTAAACATAGATTTACTAAAAGCAAGTCCGACTAGTAGGATATCAAGAATCTGTGAAAGATATGGCATAGAAAATGTTGTTAAGGAACCTACTCGAATAACCTCCTCAACTGCAACACTCTTAGACCCTATATATATGAATAATCTTAGTTTACTAAGAAATAGTATGGTACTACCAAGTTTTTGTAGCGACCACTCTCCAACACTTATTGAGATTAATTTTTCCTCTGCTAGACAAAAAGCTTATTCAAAAGTAGTTTATGACTATGAGAGTGGTGACTATGCATCAGCAAACATGTATTTACAAAGAAAAAACTGGTGTGAATGCTTTAAAAATGTTCATGACATTAATAAGATAAATGGTCTAATTAACCAAGAAGTTCATCATGTCATGGACACATATATTCCCAAAAAAAAAGTATTGGTGAGACCCAGGGACAAACCTTGGATCACAACCAGTATTAAAGTTAAAATGCGAAAGCGTAACCGTGCTTACAAAAAAGCTAAATCAAGAAATTTAATTTCAGACTGGAAAAAATTTAAAGAACTTAGAAATGAAGTGATTGATCTAGTAAGAGAAGCTAAACGTCAGTACCTGATTAACTTGCATAATTCCCTAGTCGATAAATCAATCCCACCAGGGAAGTGGTGGAGAATAGCTAAGAGTGTTTGCAAATTTAAAAATAAAGAGAGTCAAAATTCTCCCATTAAGGTAAATGGAGAGATTCTTATTCACCCCATTGAGAAAGCAACAGCCATAAATGATTATTTTTGCTCAATATCTAGATTTGACACAGAACCTCAATTGCCTAATGTCCCACCTTTGGCACCATATGAGCTGTCTGACATAGTGATTACAGAGCAGGATGTAATTGACCATTTCCAAATTTTAAATATTAACAAACCAGCTGGACCTGACAAGCTACCTCCAAAATTTCTTAAGGCAATTTTCCCATCACTGGTTACACCTCTAACATTCATATTTAATAAAAGCTTACAATCAGGAACAGTTCCCAGTGATTGGAAATTGGCTAATGTATCAGCTATCTACAAGGGTAAAGGAGATCAGGACAATGTTTCAAACTACAGACCTATCTCGGTTACTAATTGTTTTAGCAAAATATTGGAGAAAATTATTTTTAAGTATTTACATAATTATATACATGATCATGCAATATTAACTGATCAACAGTCCGGGTTCCGAAACAAGGACTCTACTATAAATCAGTTACTTTTATTATATGATGAGATTGTAAAAAATCTTGACAAAGGGAAAGATGTCAGATTTATTTTTTGTGATGTGTCAAAGGCATTTGATCGTGTATGGCACATGGGACTTCTATATAAGTTAAGAAAATATGGAATAAAGGGTAATTTGCTTAACTGGTTCAAAAGTTATCTTTCTGATAGACAACAAAGGGTTGGAGTAAATGGGTTTTTTTCTAACTGGAATACTGTCAAGGCAGGAGTCCCTCAAGGATCCATCTTGGGCCCTTTTCTGTTTTTATTGTTTGTGAATGACATAGTAGATGCGGTTACAAACAAAATAAAACTGTTTGCAGATGATACTTGTCTATATTGTGTTATACATGATGAGAGATCAGCAGCTGAATCCTTGGGTCAAGATCTAGAATCATTAGATCAATGGGCAGGGGAATGGGGTGTAACCTTCAATGCAGACAAAACCAAATCTATGTATTTTACAAGAA
This sequence comes from Mytilus edulis, assembly GCA_019925275.1. Classification (NCBI taxonomy): domain Eukaryota; kingdom Metazoa; phylum Mollusca; class Bivalvia; order Mytilida; family Mytilidae; genus Mytilus; species Mytilus edulis. The sequence goes on along the minus strand of CM034353.1, from coordinate 107,040,877 downwards.
AAAGAAATATTGATGTCACATCACTATGCATGAATGATGCACCTCTAGAAAATGTCTCAGAACATAAACATCTTGGTATAACCTTATCTTCTAATGCCAAATGGTCTAGTCACATACAGGATATTTATTCAAAAGCTTGTAAACGTCTTAATATTATGAGATATTTAAAACATAAGATTGATAGACAGTCTCTTGAAAGACTTTATATTGCATTTATAAGGCCTATTTTAGAATATGGGAACATAATTTGGGACAACTGCACACAAGAAGAATCAGATCTAATTGAGTCTGTACAACAAGCTGCTGCCAGAATTGTAACTGGGCTTCGAAAGGGAACTCCTAGATGGAAATTATATAAGGAATTAGAGGTTGGGATTCCCTCCAGAATAGACGTCAGAAAAACAAATTATTGTTTCTTCATAAAACTATTTCTGGAGATATTCCTAATTATATTGCTGCTGATATCTTGTCATGTACAAACACTAATGACCAGTATGGTCTGAGAAAAAAAAGGGAATTTAAAACTCCTCAGTGTCGAACCACAGCCTATAAAAACAGTTTTATTCCACATACTCTTGAAAAGTGGAATTCACTTGATGGAGAAGTTAAAAATATTTTAAGCTTCACAGGATTTAAAAGAAAACTGAATGAGGACATAAGTCCTTGTCCTGTTTTCTTTTCCACTGGTTCACGTAAAGTTAATATAATCCACTGCCAATTAAGAAATGAGGCTAGTGATCTAAAAGATCATCTCTTCTGTGATCATTTGTCGGACAGCTCTATGTGTGCATGTGGAGATCCAGTAGAAGATAATTTTCATTTCTTTTATGTTTGTCCATTTTACATTTATCAGAGATATGAGCTCTTTCGAAAAATAAGTAACTTTAAAAATGTCAATCTTGATGTCCTACTACAGGGTTGCTCAGACTTAAATATTGATGAAAACACAGAGATATTTACATATGTACAACAATATATTCATGAAACTGGAAGATTTTTATAATATTTCATGTGATATTATACTGTTTAGAATCCAGCCTATAACCACAGTGTACCACTCTTTAGTCTTAATTAAAGACAAACCTAACTTTTAACACAAAAAACAACCAATTGTGTTTAGCATCTTTTTGCAAATAAATTTATACATATTTTATTTTATTTTTTGTATTAGTAATTATATTTTCAAAAATCAAGAAATTAATAGTCATGTAATAAGATGGTACACTAAATTATTTATGTATTGCAAAAAAGGGCCAATCAATTCTTTTTATTCATATAAATAGAACAACTTTGTTGCAGTGAGCTTGTGAATTTGAGTAAAAATCACTTTATGATCTACTTGATTCCTAACCAACACTTATTATTTTGGTATAAAATTCGACATCACCTTCAGTAGGTCTTGCTTTAACTTTGTTAACATAGTTATTTATATATGTATACACAAAAAATACTTCAAGAAGTGGAGGAACTGCCTCCCTGACTCACTGCAACAACGTATGATCTATTAACTTATCAGAAAATTATATACTATCATGCATGTTATTCAATCCATCTTGTATGGGAAAGGATTTGTATAGGCACTGCCTTTTGTCCAATCCCTTTGTTTAAATGTACATTTGATATTTGAACAATAAAATATTTTGAATTGAATTGAATATGACCTCGGGGGCATTATTTACTTTTTCTATTTACTGTTCTGATATTTTTTTTACTACCAATGTGCCACCCGCATTAGACAAAAAATAAAAAAATGAAAATATCAGCATGAAAGCGTTAAATAGTGAATATATAATGCGAAGGCATATATTATAGGACTACGACTTATAGCAATATAGCAAAATAAAGGTTAAACAATACCTACCGTTATCTGGTTGATATATTTTCGTTAAATAATCCAGATTTCTCTAAATATACTACCGAAATTAACACATAAGAACTTACTTTAACTAAATCTAACATAATTAGCAGTAGTTGTCCTTTTCTAGATTTAGACATTTCAATTTCTAAAGGAAAACTCCATACTAAAAAAAATACGACAAAAAGACGATTTTTCATTCCGTATGATTAATTTTCCCTTTTAGACCCTGATGTTCCTTTTTCTTCATCATACAGTGTTACATTCGTCTCAACTCGGCCGATTCCGTACCCTCATCTAAGGAGAGTAGCGGATTCTACCGAGGATTGCCGAATGACAGTGTTAATAACTGTACTTTGACCTATAATAGTTTACTTTTATACATTATGACTTGGATGGAGAGTTGTTTCATTGGCACTCATACCACATCTTCCTATATTTATATCCAGACAGTTATCAGTTACAAAATAATGAAACTCTACTACACGTATTTCCATGGTCATTCAACTTATCAAATACACACTGAAATACTGTAGAATATATCATTGTTGGTTTATTCGAGTAATAGGCTGAGTTAGACTTGGTAAGCTTAGATTTAGATATATTAAATATGTTAAAGAAGGTCAACCATGTTTGACTAAAAAACAGTCCAAAACAGCGAATACTAACAAATGTTAATACAAAAAAATCTAGAAGTAATTTTATAATTCATATTTGTGCTCATCCTTGAATGGTGTTGACCGCAGATCTTGTGATATTTTTTCGCAGTCATTTAGAGATAATGTATAGGCAGACACCTGTCTAATGGTGAAGACAGCACGTTGGGTGGGATCTGTATGTTTCTGTGTTGTTTGGTTGCTGTTTCGTTAGCGAATACCCGACATCACGTTTTATTCGTATACACACCACACATTCGAAGATTTAAAGTTACAACAAAAAAAATCATTCAAATTGGTTAAAATCTTTATTAACCCCTATCTTCTTTGTGCTTGTCCATTCAACTATATTTTGAAAGTTTTTTCCTAGCTAAGCATATTCACATTCTAATAAATTGATATCTCTGAAAAACGTAGCACAAAAAAAACCGTTTTAAAAAAAAAAATTGTTCTAGCTGCACCGTATTTCACTATTTGTTTGCAAATAAGAATGTAAAGGCAGCGAGCCATGGAACACATGTGACAGTCGTGTGTGGGGGGGGGGGGGGGGGGGCGACATCCTTTGCATTTTAGTATATTTGTACATTTTTATTATTTTCAGATCGTATATTTTTGAAGACCCTACCTGTTCAAGGTATGAAAATAGATGATGTGACGTATTTTCATGTACTAAAAGTAGCATCTATCGGGCTATTTAAAACATGATTTACCTATTTAATCAAATGAAAATAACTCCGGGAAAATGGCCCTAGCTCTTTAATCGTACTCCTACCCTAACTCGAAATGCGATTCTAACTTTAATTTTCAAAGTGACGTCTTTTACGAAACCTCAGTTTGGTTTGGGCAGAGACAAATGAAACAAGTACATGCAACACACGGACAACATTGACATCGATAATAAAACATGACTTGACTTTTCATATTTATAAACACAACGAGAAGATGAAACGACCAAATTATCATTTTATTAATTTTTCATTCCTTCCTGCTCACTGATGTTTAACTTGATACGTTAGCTGAGTTTACAAAATTTGGGACAGTATGTAGCTGCAGCCGGAGAATTCGGGGTACACAATGTTCTAGTAGCATTCAGGTCCCTACAATTTATGATAATTGAATCTTCGCATGGTTTTCCGACCGTGGTCGTAGCCGGTGGTACCGTAGTCGTAGCCGGTGGTGCCGGAGTAAAAATAGATGACGGAAGTAAAGGACCTTGTATTGCTCGTACAGTTGTTGCTATGGTCTTTTCTGGTTCAATCGTTTGACATCCATTTGTATTACTGTCTGAAATTAAATAGAAAGAGAATCTGAAACAAAAATGGAGTGGAATGCTCCTAACAACTATACATTCCTACAAAATAGTCAGCAAACAAGCAATAAAAGTCCAACCGGACAGCCTTACAGGATATGTAAGAGTAGATTTATTTACCTAGTCCCTCTTGGCCTTATCTTGGCTAGGGAACTGGATCTGAACCCTTGGCTAGCGAATTGACCCCTCCTCTCCTCTCCAAGAGAGAAAGGAACTTGATCGTAACCATTGGCTAGCAAACAACCACCTTATCTCCTCTCCAAGAGAGAATGGAACTGGATCGTAACCCTTGGCTAGAATATGCGGTTATGATCACTCTGATCACCCTAAGAGTATGCCTTTGTAGATTTCTCTACCAAGAGATTCCCTAATGTAGTTACAACATCTAAACAACATCTGATAAACAAATATAATAATACTTTTAGATATTTGGATGATATGTTGGCTCTCAATAATGACGACTTCAGTATGTATACTAAAGAAATTTATCCTGTTGAACTTACTTTAAATAAAGCTAATACTAACAATGACCACTGCCCTTTCCTCGATCTTGATATCTATATTACTAACGGAAAGCTTAATACTAAAATTTATGATAAAAGAGATGATTTTTCATTTCCTATCGTTAATTATCCATTTTTAGATTTTTAGATGGTGACGTTCCCTTGTCACCATCTTACGGTGTTTATATATCTCAACTTGTACGATTCGCTCGTGTATGTAACAATGTTTTAGATTTTAACGAGAGAAATTTATGTATTACTGAAAAATTATTACACCAGGGTTTTCGATATCACAAACTAGTCAAAACATTTACTAAATTTTATCATCGGTATAAGGATATCATTCGTAAATATAGCTCAACATGCAGACTTCTTATACGTTCATGTATTTCACATCCAATTTTTTATGGAAATATTCTTTATAAAGCACAAAAATGTCAGTATTCACCTCAGAAACTAACAAAACCTTTAAATAGACTTATTAAGAAGGGATATAGTTACAATACTGTTGTCAGGTCATTAAAGATTGCATATTTTGGCGTTAATATTGATTCACTTGTAGGGTCTTTGCATCGGAACTAAACACGTTTATTCAAAAACCAGTTGTTGACATGACACAGGTTATGTTCTTCTCATATATGTTATGATGGTATGATACTAAACCCCTAACGGGAAGGATTGTGCCTGATATTCATATGATGAAATCATAATCGTTCAATAAGTTTAATTGAAGTCTGGAGCTGGCATGTCAGTTAACTGCTAGTAGTCTGTTGTTATTTATGTATTATTGTAATTTTGTTTATTTTCTTTGGTTACATCTTCTGACATCAGACTCGGACTTCTCTTGAACTGAATTTTAAATGTGCGTATTGTTATGCGTTTACTTTTCTACATTGGCTAGAGGTATAGCGGAGGGTTGAGATCTCATAAACATGTTTAACCCCGCCGCATTTTTGCGCCTGTTCCAAGTTAGGAGCCTCTGGCCTTTGTTAGTCTTGTATTATTTTAATTTTAGTTTCTTGTGTACAATTTGGAAATTAGTATGGCGTTCATTATCACTGAACTAGTATATATTTGTTTAGGGGCCAGCTAAAGGACGCCTACGGATGCGAGAATTTCTCGCTATATTGAAGACCTGTTGGTGACCTTCTGCTGTTGTTTTTTTCTATGGTCGGGTTGTTGTCTCTTTGACACATTCCCCATTTCCATTCTCAATTTTATATTATAAAGAAGAAACACTTACCTGTACATAAATATTTGTTACAGTTTGCATTCAAACAGCATTGATTGCACAACTGTGTACTTCTTTGATGTGGCACAAACTGATCAAGTAGTTCACATCTCGAATATCTGATGTTACCATAGTATTGAAACTTTTTATATGTTACAGGGAACTTGTAAAATCAGTGATTTTTTAAAATCACTGGATAATCAGTGATTGTGTAAAATCACTTACAGTTTCAGTGGTTTTGTGAAGTCCCTGAAATTGTTAGGGATTTTACAAAATCACTGAAAATAGAGCTAGGGATTTTGTAAAATCCCTGATTACAATAAAGTATAACATGCTTTAAGAAATAATAAATATAATATAAAAATAGACCAAATGAATGATCACTAATGATTTGGAAATATATGTGTTTATTAAACACTATGAGACAGAACTAGTGTATAATGATAATGACTAAAAGGCATATAAACGGATATTTAGACAACTCTGACTTTGCTTATTTTTACATGACAAGTTCGGGTGACATCCCTACCACTATAAGCTATTGATATTTGAATTTACTGTATTTAAACTTTTTTTTTCAAATCTCCACATTGACAAACTTAACACATCATTTATTCATGCAAGTGCAAAACAAAGTATTACCAATAGTTTCTGTTGCACTTGCATGTTTATGAATAGGTTCTAACCATGCAAAAATAAACAAAGTTTTACCTACTTTGGTCATATATCAGACATATCAGACTTTGTTATAGAATACATATGTCTGATATATGACCAAAGTAGGTAAAACTTTGTTCATTTTTGCATGGTTAGAACCATTTCATAAACATGCAAGTGCAAAACAAAGTATTACTAGTATTACCTATAGTTTCTGTTGTCTTTTTTATTATAATTTTGTGAAGATAAACACTTATTTGCTTTTTATATATCAATTTTCATGCAGTAATAAGATTGCTCTGATATGCATGTAATATTTTTGGATAACGTACCTTAACCTACTCAATTTCTTAACCCTTACACATGTGTTTTTATCCCCCTAATGACAGCAATCAAACTAATGTTCCGTTTTTAAATTCGATATAATTGGTTTATTTTCTACAGTAATTAAACAGATTTACTATAATAAACAGTAACTTTCCTTCAAAGAAGGTAGTGATAAGAGGTTGTTTTGTCTTCTTTCTGTAGCTCATTGAAAAAATATTCCAAAAAGTTTATCATATTTGCTATGGTTCCATATGTTGCACTTTAATTTTACCTCAATTATTTGAAGTAACTTTTGCTCTTGATTCCAAGACATTTGTGTCTGAGCAATTGTTCTACAGTATGGAGGCTTGTTTAGGGGGGGTATCAATATCCTATATCCCATTAAGTTTTTATCCCAATATCCCGTATCCCTATAATGTTTACCCCTAATATCCCAATAAATATTTTTTACAAATATCCCATATCCCTAAAACTATTTTGAAATATCCCAAAAATCATTATAAATTCATTCCCAAGCCAATTTTTTTCCTCATCATCACAACGTCAACAATTTTGACTCTGGGAAAACAAACTGTGTTGAAGGAGATTTAGTGTATACTTCTAGTGCTAAATAAGAATATACAATGTATGTGTCAAAAAGAAGAAGTGTTCCATCTTAGAGCCTTGTATAACAATCTCTTTTATGTGATGTTAAACGATAAATTTAGTGTAAGGGGTCTAATTTCAGACTTTTTTTAATTGGTCAAACCGTGATGCATATTATGACTGTAAAATATAATTTTAAAAGCATTCTTCTTTCATTGATAAGAAACTTCATCCTACACGTTAACCTATGTTGGAAAGAACAGAAGGACTCAACCCTGTCTCTTGTCCAAGATTGCTCTGACATCCAACGGCTGTTTTGCCAGACAAGCTGGAATGTAGGACGTCAGATCACGTCCATATCAAAAGCATGGAAGTTCAATAACTCAAAATTTAACACAAGAAAGCTTTCTGCTAATGTACCTACATTACACTTAACTGAAAATTGCAATATTTTTACAGCAGGCAAAATTTGCACAGCCCTTGTTTTGCAAAGAAATAAGACAACATTTGACTCTGTGATCTTGACCTTTATGAATTACATAGATCCCAATATTTTTGTTACTTTTTTTTTAATTTCCATCCTCACAACACCAGTAATAGAAAGAAAATATATTAATTTACATTGATTATTTAGTAATTATTCGTTATTAACATAGTTTATACAGCGAAATATCTACTTTTTGCTATGGGACGTGCTCTGACGTCCCTCGGCCCCAGCTTGTCTGGCAAAACAGCCGTTGCACATCAGAACAATTTGTGAAACGTGGAGACCTCTGAAGATCCTCGCCACGCCACGTAAAAAATAAGAGGTATAAAATATCCTGTAATCATATAAAGCATCAAAACAAATGAAAACATTGACAACAATAAGGCTTAACTCATCAGATGGATACATCTAACAAAAATCTATGAGGGGGAGGACAGGGGTAAGGGAGACAGGGAGAAAGGGGATAGGAGAAAGGAGAAAGGGGGTGGGAGAAAGGAGAAAGGGAGTAGGAGAAAGGAGAGGAAGGCTGGGAGAAAGGAGAAAAAGTTGGAGAAAGGAGAAAAAAAAAATATCTCCTTTTAAAATTTTTTCTAATATTTCAAGAAAAAATATCTCAAAAGGAGATGTTTTATTCTAATGGGAGAAAGGAGAACGGGGGTAGGAGAAAGGAGAAGAGGGGTGGGAGAAGGGAGAAGGGTACCCCCTGTCCTCCCCCTCATCTATGATTATTTCAAGAAAATTATCAATGCATATGATCATATAACATAAAAAAAGATGTGGTATGATTGCCAATGAGACAACTCTTCACAAGAGACCACGTGACACAGAAATAAACAACTATAGGTCACAGTACGACCTTCAACAATGAGCAAAGCTCATACCTCATAGTTAGCTATAAAAAGACCTGAAATGACAAATGTAGAACAATTCAAACGAGAAAACTAACGGCCTAATTTATGTATAAAAAAAATGATCAAAAACAAATATGTAACACAGTGTAGCAGACAGAGTTATTAGTTAATTTTTAGCTCCCTTTGGTAAAACTCTAAATTTCATATTTGATGTATTTCATTGTTAATTAATTTACATGAAGCTTATTAAGGATATATTTGTTAAATTACATAGCTTTTGCTATTTGAATTCATTGGTTAAAGATATTTATTTATATTGTAAAGTTAAATATTTGCATCGTCGCAAAACCTTTGATTACCTTCTGCGAAAGACTTATATATTTTAGATAATTGATTTGAAACCATTATATTGAATTATCTAGGGACTGACATTCAGTCCAATCAAGGAAAGCCAGGCTTTCCAACCACCGTTTAGGTTAGTGCATTAGCTACATGCCTCCCTAGTACGGGTTAAATTGAAGTCATTGAATGCTCCATTTCTACATTTTGGCATTATAAGACAAAAGTTGCATTTTGTTAATTAAATTATGTATTGTTTTCAGTTTTTGGTTTTCATTTACTTAGATATATTATAGCGCATCACTTTTGGCATCAGTCGTTTTCCGCACACATCAGTTTACAAACTAGAATTAGCTGTGGTCCGCATCCCCGAATCTTAGGCAGAATTGTTCCTGCTACAACAGCAACAAACGACAACCACTGAATTAAAGACTCTTGACTTTGGACAGGCACATACATACAGAATGTGGCGAGGCTAAACATGTTAGCGGGATCCCAACCCTCCCCTTAACATGGGACAGTGGTGTAACAGTACAACATAAGAACGAACTATACAAATCAGTTGAAAAAAGCTTAACTCATCAGATTGATACAAATAGAAATACATCTAAACAAAAACAGAGAGTGGACGTGACCGAGTACTTGTACATCCCATCAACAAAAAGACATTAAGTACATATCTGAGAGTACTTGCAGTTACTGACAGCTAGTTCAAAGCCAATTAAAACTAATAAAAAGTAATGCATCTGAGACTAAATTATCAATCATTACACATCCAACATCCAATGGCACGGTAAACAACATCTCCGTAAAAATGAGGATGTGCTATCCCGTTTGAAATAATTTTTTTACAGGTAGAACCAAACTTCAAAACCAAATCTAGAATTTAGTAAAGATTTTAAGTGATTTGTGGTAACTAAATTCCTGACTTAATAACTAATTTGATTAATATTACAGTAACATAGATTTCGTTCATTAAAATCCAAATCGTTACAACAGGCATGGACATAGCGGAGGTGTTGTGATATACAAACACTGTAAGATAGTGCAAAAGGAACATCACCATCCAAAAAAGGAAAATTAACAATAAGGAACGAAGTATGGAAAGCAAAACAAATACTTTTAAAAGTATCAGTACATATGAGCATATAAATATCGAAAATAGATCAATACTTTTCGCTTGGGTTTGGATGACTTTTAAATAAAACGACCATTAACTCAATTAAAATCAACAAAGCACTAAAATGACCTTTAATATTAAACTTTTTGGAGCAATTTTATCAAGTGAGATGTAAATATTTCTGTACTTAACTTTTAAATTCCACTTATTTTTTTTCATGTTAAAAATTCAATATCCTATAAATGCATCAATATCCCATATCCCATTTACTTTTAGGACAAATATCCCATATCCCTAAAATTAAAATGGCAAATATCCCGTATCCCAATATACCCTATACAAGCCTCAGTATGTCAGTTCTTTTTTGCATGAATACCGCTCACTTAATATTAAAATAAAACCAGATTAACCTCAAACTTATTGAGTGTTACCAGAGACATATAATACTTTTATATGTCTCTGTAGCCCTTTTCACCAAAAATCTTAAGTGTAAAATTTATCGTAAGACAAGTCTAAAATATTCCTTAACAATTCAACTAAATATTTTTATCGTAAGATTAACTTTACACTTACGATTTTTTCTGAAAAGGGCTACTGGTGTTTATAAAAGTATTGTCTCTGGTGTTACTGTTGTAGTCTATTTTTCACAGAAATACTTAATAAGACTGGATGCATTTTTGAAATTCCCTGAATTTAATCAGTGAATCTGTAAAAAGATCTAATTATTTCAGGGATTTTGTAAAATCACTAGTCAAATTTCGTCATTTTTTGAACATTTTAAAGAGTTCTTATCAAGTAACACTCCAATAGTCGATGACACACAGAGTATACAAGACACTACACAAGAAGAACTTGACCGTGTTATTACGCAGGACGAAATTTTGAAATGTATTTCCAAATTGAAACGTGGGAAAAGTCATGGAATTAACGGGATTCTGACCGAAATGTTAATTGAATATAAGGATGTGCTGATTCCGTTAATGTTCAACAGGGTGTTGTCTCCTGGTTACTTTCCGACAATACATCTTCGCTAGCCAAGGGTTACGATCCACTCCCGCTCTCTTCACCCTTGGCGGATTGAGCCAACATTTGTGATAACAATGGTGAGCCATCCATCGGAAGATAAAAATCACGCCAATTCCGAATACATTATTCTTGACCAATGGTAGCACTTGAACTCTTCAATTTGGAGGTAAAAACACGGTAGCGTCTAGATTCTACACACTTGGTAAAGCCGGAAATGAAAACATACGTCAACATTCATGCATTTGTGCATGAAACATACACAGGAACTTCTATTTGTTGATTAAAAACATTCAAGTTTGCACTAAATATAGTCGTATGTTTAGGAATGTAAAGACTTGTTGCACAAAAAACACGTGGCAATTGTTTACAAACACTTTCTACATTTACACGTGATCATGTTATATGCGCATTTTGATTGGATGCAGCGAGTTTTGACTGCATCCAATAAAAATCCTTACATTGTGTCTCCGAAATGTTGGCTCAATCCGCCAAGGGTGAAGAGAGCGGGAGTGGATCGTAACCCTTGGCTAGCGAAGGTGCCGACAATATAGACAGTTGCGATACTTGTTCCAGTTTTTGAAATAGGCGATCCGTCTGATCCTGTAAACTATCGCGACATAAGTGTGGTTTATAATTTGGCCAAATTGTTCACGTCCATTATGAATACGAGATTATTACTTTGGTCCGATACCTATGACATTATTATTGATGCACAGTTTGGATTTCGGCCGGCGGCAGCAGTACAGTTGATGCGATGTTTAGATTATTAACTGTCATTAAAAAAACTTTCCAGTAAGAGTCGTTTGTATTGCTGTTATGTAGACTACAAACAGGCGTTTTATACAATATGTAGACTGAATTTATTGTTGAAATAGTCAAAAATTGGTATAACAGGAAACTTTTTATCATTACTAAAATCAATGTATTCAAATGGGAAATCATGTGTACGAATTGATGGTTCTTATTCAGAGCATAATCGAGAATTGTTTGGACCACACAGTAAATCAAAAACAAAGTCAAGTATGCGTATCAAATCAGTTCTTTAATTTCGTTGTATACGATACGATTCTCTGCAAATACATAAATTATAAATCACAAATAACAGTGAAACTAAATTCCGTTAAGTATAAATAATATACAGTGCATTAATTACTTCTCAATCATAATAAAATATAAAGAAACATGTTTTCTGACAAAAGTACAAAGTTTGCACAAATGATTAAATCAATTAGGTATTCTGTTGAATTATAACGGTAATTTTTTAAAAACTCAAAAACAATTAGCTGAGCAAGGCTGGAAAGCTGTATTTGCCTCTCAGAGATTTACCTTGTAATCAAAAGTGTCATCATCCTTATATTTCAATGTTTTCATATATCTTAAATTTGTTTATGCTATGGAAGTGAGATATGGGGCTTTCATAAAGCTCCGAATATTGAAAAAGTTCAGCTAGATTTTTGCAAAAATATTTTAGGTGTCAAACAATGTATAACGATTGTAATGGTGTAATATGAGCTTGGTAGATATCCTTTGATATATTCTAGATTATATAATATTATAAGATACTGGTTTTAATTGTATTTATTTATGATATATTTGTATTTGCATATATAATTATATTTGTGCTGATGAGCATCATTTGCTCAAAGTAATAAAGAATTGAAAATGAATTAATATTTATAAGTAAATAAATATATATTTTATTTGAGTGTATATAAGGCATTTGGTAGTATTGGTTGATTGGTTGTTAACCACTTCCACTTCCGCAGAAATAGGACTATCATAATGACTAATCCTATAATAAATTCAATTACATATAAACAATGCAAATTTAAATGTTATGTTTAAATGTTGTATTTCAAATTCTTTATTAACTTTGAGCCTTACGGCTCATCAGTATAATCAAGTACATGTACAGGGTATACATATGGCATATTACAAACAATATAAACAATATGTATAATAAACAATAGGTGACGTCAGAAGTTTCATCAATACAAAATATCTTTTATTACAATAAACTGTTTCTTAATTTAAAAGAGAAATGTATAAACTTTCCCAAGTTACAAAGCTGTTTTGTGTTTTCACCTGACAATAATTCTATTAATTTAAAAGTTGATGGCCTAGACCAGTAATATTTTTTTTATATATTTTTTTTGCAAATCAGTATATCTACTACATTGAAGGATAAAATGAAATTCATCCTCTATTACTCCTAAATTACAAAAAATACAATTTCTTTCATTTCTATTAGTACCAACATAACGTCCAGTTTCAATACAAAGGTTATGTGAAGACAAACGAATCCTTGTTATACATTTACGAAAAAGTACAGGAATGCATTTCTGTAAATAAAATTGCAAAACTACATTTGTTACAACATACTTATATAATCTACACTTTGAAGAAGAATCTAATAAAAATTGTAACTCTTGGTTAGCTTGATCAAACAAACGCTGTCTTATCAAAGGTAAATATGAGCTGTCTACATTTAACAACCACTGATTATCCCACAAATTATTCATACCAAGACTATATATCAATCTTTTAACATATGTTGCCCAATTCATACATTTTGAACAATTTAACACAAGTTCTTTATAACAAGACCTTAATATACAATTGTCACTAATTAAAATTTTGAACCAAAATTTAAGTATTCTATAATTACGCTCATACTGCAGTGGAAATCTACCTAATTCAAAATAGACCATCACATTTGAGGTCGTTCTTTTGACACTTATTAACATTTTGCAGTAGTCCAAATGGACCTTTTCTATCATAGGAGATTTGTGTACTCCCCATATTTCACACCCATACATTAATATGCTACTAACATAAGTATCAAAAAGACTAAGCATTGTAAATACATTTAAACATAATGATGATGTAGTTCTTCTCATACTGAACATAGCTTTTCTACCTTGTTCTGCACAATGTTTCTGTGTTTTAAGAAATTTACAATTATACGGTATTAATACACCTAAATAACAAAATTGTTCCACAATATCCATTGTTTGACCGTTATAGACCCATGTCTCATTAGGCCGTACAATTCCACCCTTCCTGAAAACAACAATTTTTTTTTTGTATTAACAGACAAGCCCCATTTTTCTGTGTAAATTGACAAAGTATTTAACATTTCCTGTAAACCTTCTACTGTTTCAGACATCAAAATCATGTCATCAGCATACATTAACAAAAATAATGTTATATCTTGAAACTCTAAGGCACAATTGCCATTAGCAATAAATTCATTTTCAAAATCATTCACACAGAAAGAAAATAAAATTGGAGAAAGAACTTCCCCTTGCATTAAACCAAGGTTGTTACAAAAGTAATCAGAGTTTAGCCCATTGAATCTAATACAGGTTCTAACATTATTATACATAGATTTTAAAACAGTTAATAGTCTTCCCCGAATACCTAATCTGGAAATTTTGTACCATAAACATAATCGATCAATTGAGTCAAAAGCTTTCAAGTAGTCTACAAAGCAACAATATAATCTTTTATTTTTACAGAGTGTATTTTGAATAACAGAGTATAAACAAAAAACAGCATCAACTGTACTATAACCGTTTCGAAAACCAAACTGTGCATCAGATAATATATCATTGACAGTTGCCCAATTTAACAATCTTTTATTGAGTATTGTGGTGAAAAGTTTACCTAGATTGCTGACAAGGCTTATGCCACGATAGTTTGCTGCATCATTAGCATCACCAGATTTGAAAATTGGTACCAGGATGGCATCTGACCATGATGACGGGAAATATCCACTAATCAATACGGCGTTAAAAATAGTACATAAATGTGGTATAATAAAATCCTTGTATTCAATGAAAAATTCATTCAGCAAACAGTCTGGACCATGGCTTTTGTCCATTTTAAGTTCATAAATTGCCTTTACAATCTCATCCGCAGTAATATCTGCATCTAGTTCATCAAAAACACATTCATTATTAATCACTTCGGGTCTCTTATTGCTATTCGGCGCACTTGATACAAGTTCTTTGAAATATTCAAAAAAGTCAGTAATGTTTAAATCACATTTCCTCTGATTTTTTTTCCTAAATAATGAATAAAATTTTCTTGGATTGTCTTTCTTTAGTTTACACAACATATAGCCTTCCTGTCGTTTGTAACTACGTTTGAGCTTGCATTCATACTTCTTGTAAGATTTTTTGGCACTGTTCAAATCTATATGACTATTAAATGTTTTTTTACCATTAAAAGTATGTAATTTTTTACAATAATTGGCATAAGCTCTTTACACTTCTGGTCAAACCATGGTTTATCAGTATTTACTCTCTGATTATTTGGGAATTTCGCTTTAATTTTGCTTTTACTTTTGGCATTTGTTTGAAAAAAGGAGCTGTCACATTTGTTAAGCACTGAGTGAAGTTATTTATGCACAAGTCCATACCATCCTGAGACGCTATGTCCATATTAGCTATCGTTGAACTTAAATCATCAGCATTAACTAGTAGGGCATTATAGCATAAGTCTCTAAATTCTTTATTCCATTTGAAAAATTGAGATTCTTCACCATCCATTAAATTTGAATTTATATCATTGCACTGCATAGTAAAGTCAGTTTTAAATTGAACATGTATGGGAGCATGGTCACTGTATGTTGTAAAATTACTTGTAATAAATTTTAAAACTTTTTCAATATTAATTGGCTTAGCTAACAAGTAGTCGATCACACTCATACCTCTTGGACCACTATATGTAAAATCATTTGAAAGTCCATCAGGGTGGCGCCCATTTATAATTCTAAGTTCACTGCTCTTACACAAATTAAGTAGTTTTGTTCCATAGTCGTTGGTTCCTGCATCTGGGTTATTACGGCAAGACAAAGCCTCATCAGCAACATATGTAAACAGATCACCAACCCTATCTAAAATACTATCATGTAATTTATCATTTTGTACATAATCATTCATATTAGCTGTTCTAGCATTTAAATCACCAATAACAAAAATAATTGGACATTCAGCTGAGTAATGTATCATTTGAGACTCAAGCTCATAAAATAAATCACAATTATGAATCCTATAAAAGGATGAGTTCTGTGGTGGTATATACAGATTTGCAATTAAATAGTCACTTTCACAACCAGTCAGTTCTTTAGCTATCCTTATCCAAATCAATGTCTCATATGAAATGTCAATTATTTTAGCATAGGGTGATAATATTTTTCTTATCATTACATACATACCACACCCTTGTTTATACTTTTTTCTAGATAAAGGGATAGATTTACACACAAAATCATCAATTTCAATATTACATGTATTATTGATCCAACATTCTGATAAAAACACAATATCATAAGTACAAATAAAATTCTTAAATTTCTCATCTTTAATTTTTTCTTCAAAACCACCATTTATATTCCAAGATAAACACTTTAAATTTTTAATTAAAACTTCCGACGATTTCTATGATACTTGCATACCATTTTCATTCATGACATCAGCACCATCATGATTTTGACTTTTATGTAAAACATTTTCTGAATCACTAAATTATTTTTTTTCCTTTTTTGCGTTTGCAATAGCAACATCCAATGGGCCACCTGAATATAAAACACCTCCAATAAACAATTTATCCTTAATAAGCACTGCTTTCACATCTGCATCACGAGCTTTTTTAAGATAGGGAATTAATGATTTCCTCTTTTCCACAACAGATTTCGGATATTGATCAGTAATAGAAATTGACAAACTTTTCAACTTGAAACTCCTTTTACGAACAATGTCACGTTTCTGTCTCACTAAATTTCACCAATATAGGCCGTATACGTTCCTGACCCTCATTTTGACTCAATAATGCTACCTCATTTTTTTTACCAAGACGAAAGGCAGATTTTATGTTTAATTCATCCTCAATTTCTAGGTTGTTTTCGCACATACTTTTAACAATACGAGCACAATCTTCCCCTTCACTTTCCTTTATTCCATGAAAGAGCAAATTATCGCGCATGGATTCACACTTGATAGATTCAAGATCATTGTTGAGCTTTTTATTTGCTTTGAAAATTTTCTGAAGGTTGACTTTTGAATCTGACAAGTTTTTAGAGTCCCGCTTAATAAATGACATATCATTGCGCAATGCTTCACACTCTGTTGCAAGTTTTTTAATATCAGATTCTATCTTTTTGTTTGTTTTTTCATGCACTTTAATATTTTCATCGAATGATTTGGATATGAAGTTTTGGCTTGTTTCTACATCAAGTACACGTTTGGATATTTTTTTCATATCACCTTTCATTTCACTCAATTTAAAATCAACACTGCTAACTGCACTTTTTATTTCATCAATACTGTTCATTTTAACTGACATAGCTTCAAATTTCGATAACAGTTCGGTTGCCCATTGAGGTGGGCTCGCTTGCGTTGGTGTGGGGCAGGGCATATACGGAGCCCCCATTTGGAATTGCTGCGTAGGCGAAGTTACAAAAGGTGATGACATCATAGGCATGGACATGTTGTGGAAATTTGTGTTATTGTTCATGTAGGGTTGACCATTCATATAGACGATGAAACCTTAAAGACGTGACAAATAAAAATATATCCAGAATGAGGAAAACATCATCACATTTAACTGTGTCTGATATTTATTTGGCTTCTTGGCAGGTTACGTGGTATGGTACTCGGTGCGCATTACAATAAAACAAAATTATTATTGGTTTTGGTAAATAAAAAAATCAATAGTCTTGGCCTTGTTTTTTGTAGGTAAACCTGTTTTTAAAATAAAATTAACGGTACCAATTTTCTTGCACCAGATGCGCATTTCGACAATACATGTCTCTTCAGTGATGCTCGTGACCAACATATTTAAAATCCAAAGCTTATATAAAAGATGAAGAGCTATAATCCAAATGTGAGCAAGTCACTTATGATTCCGGAATTTATTCATGTGTAACCGGTAATTTTCTATTTTTATTGTAACCGGAACCACCGTTTAGATGACGTATTAATATGCACTTATGATAACGCTGGAATGAATGAAAGAAACATCTTAAAATAAGCCTTTTTATACCATCTGCAGGTAAATTATTATTGTATTAATTATTTCCTGGCCTTTATATTAATATGAGGCAGGCATTACCTGTAAATGGGGACGAAGTCTGTATGAATTATTTTTTTGTAACTTAAATATTTGTTAAAAAAAAAAAAGAAACGGAAATACCGTAACGTTTCCGATTTTGGTTCTGTTGTTAGGGATTTTAGTTGTGACGTTATTTAAATTATGACGTCATATGCAATGTAAACAAAAAAACTCTATCATCAGGTAACGTTTTTTCGTATCAAGGAATTATTAAAAATGAAATTGGTATTGCGCGTTCCTTCCTATTTTATACTAGACTGATAAATATATATTTTACTCAAAGTTTCATATAAACGAGACCGGAAAAAGGAAGTACTTTGTACATTTCTGCGCAGGTCCGGGATTTCAAAACATGACATAAAAAAAATTGAACGATTTTGAGTTCATTAGTACAATGAAAAATTCGGGAAATTTTCCCGGATTTTTTTTTTTATTGAATTTTCTACTGTTATTGGGGACTTCGTCCCCATATTATAAATTGCTTTTATTGTTTGTGTAAAGTCTTCAACACATAATATAAAGGCACTGGCTACGGTTACATGGAAATGTAACATTAATAAAAATATTATTGTTACATTGGAGACTAATTGCCGGAATGCAAAGTTGGGCGAGGAACCGATTAATTACAAATGTAACAATAATTACTGAGGCTACGGTTACATTACGTTATTGTTACATGAAAAACAGCAATGTACGCTAGATTGATTAAACTTAAATCTTCTATAGTTGTATTGCTTCATTCTTTCATATGTACTAAACAATACTTGTAATTTAATATTGATAAATAATATAATATTATTATTCAACAAATGGTGTACAACTTGAATAGTTTTACTACGTATTAATGGTTTTGATGTTCTTAAAGATACTACTCAAGATTAGGAGTGTGACTGTCAAAGGCGAAAAATATAGTTCAATGGTTTCACTTTTTTTAAAGTATTTAACTGCACACCTACTTTTATTACTGTCATTATACTTTGGACCAATTTTGTTTATGGTGAAAAAAATTAAACTTGGGATGCGTTTTAAACGAAACTGAAACAATATCAAGACAAACATTTCATACAGCTTTATAACTTGACGCAAATTGATAATCAAAAGCAAAGTTTTCTAACTGTAACTTAAATACTAAGAAATTCTGTATGTACACGTATCCGTGGAGGACGTAATTTCGTTCATCAAAAATGTGTCGGACTTTAAAAACAACTTACTGGATTTGTAGAAATTGTCATTGTAAATAAAAACATTACAGTAAATAAATTGTATGTTATAAATGTATGTAATAAATGTCCTCAACTTTTATTATTTAGTACATATTACTAGTCCCATCGTACATTGCTTTTTTTCATGTAACAATAACGCAATGTAACCGTAGCCTCAATAATTATTGTTACATTCGTAATTAAACAGGTCCTTACCCAACCATGCATTCCGGCATTTAGTCTCCAATGTAACAATAATATTTTTATTATTGTTACATTTCCATGTAACCGTAGCCAGTGCCTAATATAAACATGATAAACACATCAAAACAAACAATATTCATACGGCAAACCATTGCCGACGTATTTCCATATTTTTGTATCATTATCGGTGTATACAGCAGCACTATGAATTAATAATACTGACAAACATATCATATTATATCTTCTGTAATTATGTGACACATAATTTATGTCACGTAGAATACTATAAATTAGGTTAGTTGTTTTTGTTGCATAAACATTGTATTTTTCATTGTTAAATAATTGTTTTGGTATATTAATCACATGCATCTATAATGATGGAACAATAACCATCCGTGTTCACTTCTGTAAAGTTTAATTAACATTTATTTTGTACACAAACAAGAGCTATTTGCTATAAAAACTATAGAAAGCCTGTTTAACATTAATGTGTCTTGTTATGGAACGCAGGTTTAACAATATTTTGTAATTCTATTTAAATGAGTGTTTTGATTGAGTAAACTTAATTTTGAATATGAAAGAGAGTTAATGAAATGATTTAAGTACTGTTTACTGCATATAAACCATACTTTGTCATATTAAATGTATACAAGAGTTATTGGTATTAATACTGAGTAATATTGGCTAAGGCAAGCAAATTATTGTAACTATGTATTTTGCTGATATCATTTACATTATAGTGTACATTATAACTGAAGTTGTGTTCTACATGTAGACAATTGTATTATAAAAACCTTCTTTTTGTGTATTTGCAGGACTACCTGCCACCTTTGTTAACTAGTAAAACAATAAAGATCTTATCATCAAATATGTCACTTTCTATCAGCCTCACTATACACCTGGCTACACAAAAGGTCCAAAAAGTATAGCCAAATCAGTGTGAAAATAGATGATGTGACGTATCATTTTTTTTCATGTACTAAAAATAGCATCTATCGGCTTATTTAAAACATGATTTACCTATTTAATCAAATGAAGTTCGGTTCTAACTTGAATTTTCAAAATGACGTCTTTTACGAAACCTCAGTTTTTTTGGGGGGCAGAGACAAATGAAACAAGTACATGCAACACACGGACAACATTGACATCGATAATAAAATATGAGTTGACTTTTCATATTTATAAACAACTAAAGAGTAAATGCAACGACCAAATTATCATTTTATTAATTTTTCATTCCTTCCTGATCACTGATGTTTAACTTGATACGTTAGCAGAGTTTACAAAATTTAGGGCAGTATGTAGCTGCAGCCGGAGAATTCGGGGTACACAATGTTCCAGTAGCATTCAGGTCCCTACAATTTATGATAATTGAATCTTCGCATGGTTTTCCAATCGTAGTCGTAGCCGTCGGTACCGTAGTCTCAACCGGTGGTGCCTTGGTAAATATAAATGATGGAGTTAAAGGACCGTGTAATGCTGGTATAGTTGTTGCTATGGTCGTTTCTGGTTCAATAGTTTGACCTCCATTTGTATTACTGTCTGAAATTAAATAGAAAAAGAATCTGAAACAAAAATGGAGTGCTCCTAACAACCACAGAAACATAGAATACCAAAGAGCGAAATAGACCCTTACCCCTAAGCAATATCAGAACACCAAATATTAACGGAGCGAACGAAGAATCATTAGTAAATATATACGTTTCTACAAAAATAGACAGCAAACAAGCAATAAAACTCCACCGGACAGCCTTTATACAGGATATGCAAGTGTAGATTTATTGACCTAGTCCCTCTTGGCCTAATCTTGGCTTCGTTCTTGTGTTGTACTGTTATACCACTGTCCCAGGTTAGGGGAGGGTTGGGATCCCGCTAACATGTTTAACCCTGCCACATTATTTATGTATGTGCCTGTCCCAAGTCAGGAGCCTGTAATTCAGTGGTTGTCGTTTATTTATGTGTTACATATTTGTTTTTCGTTCATTTGTTTTTACATAAATAAGGCCGTTAGTTTTCTCGTTTGAATTATTTTACATTATATTATTGGGGCCTTTTATAGCTGACTATGCGGTATGGACTTTGCTCATTGTTGAAGGCCGTACGGTGACCTATAGTTGTTAATGTCTGTGTCATTTTGGTCTTTTGTGGATAGTTGTCTCATTGGCAATCATACCACATCTTCTTTTTTATAGCGGACTGGATCGTAACCCTTGGCTAGCGAACATAATCTTCATCTCTTCTCTAAGAGAGAAAGGGACTGGATCGTGACCCTTGGCTAGCGAACAACCCCTTTATCGCCTCTCCAAGAGAGGATGGGACAGAATCGTAACCCTTGCCTAGCGAACACTCTCCTCCTCTCGTCTCCAAGAGAGGATGGGACTGGACCGTAACCCTTGGCTTGAATATGCGGTTATGACCACTCTGATCACCCTAAGAGTATGTCTTTATAAATTTCTCTACCAAGAGATTCCCTAATGTAGTTTATAAAGAAGAAACTCTTACCTGTACATAAATATTTGTTACAGTTTGCATTTAGACAGCATTGATTGCACAACTGTGTACTTCTTTGATGCGGCACAAACTGATCAAGTAGTTCACATCTCTGAAAATATATTCTGATGTTACTACGGGGCGCCGAATGGGACTCTTGTGGTTTTGTACAAAATCCAATTCTGTCATAACAAAATCATTTTTGTCTTACAAAACTATGTGCTACAGACTTGTTTTGTGAGAACTTCAATTTTGTGATGACAAAATTCATTTGTGTAGACAAAATTCATTTTTGTCATGACAAAATTCATTTTTGTAGACAAAATTCATATTTGTCATGACAAAAGTCAATTTTGTCTAAAAGGTATGCAAATATAAACATATTTGTTGCATACAAAATTGACTTTTGTTACCTGATATGGAAATTAAATCACAAAAGTCAATTGTGTGAGGTAAGATTCAATTTTGTGAGACAAAATTGACTTTTGTGAGACAAAATTAACTTTTGTGAGACAAAATTGACTTTTGTGAGACAAAATTCAATTTTGTGAGACAAAATTCAATTTTGTCAATTTTGTTGAGACAAAATCAATTTGTTAATTTTGTGAGACAAAAGTCATTCTGTCAATTTTGTTGAGACAAAAGTCAATTTTGTTAATTTTGTTGAGACAAAATTAAGTCAATTTTGTCAATTTTGTTGAGACAAAAGTCAATTTTGTGACGACAAAATTCATTTTTGTAACAACAAAATTGACTTTTATGTGACAAAATTGACTTTCGTGAGACAAAATTGACTTTCTGAGACAAAAATCAATTTTGTTGAGACAAAATTCAACTTTGTCAAAAGTCAATTTTGTCAATTTTGTTGAGACAAAAGTCAATTTTGTCAATTTTGTTGAGACAAAAGTCAATTTTGTCTCACAAAAGTCAATTTTGTCAATTTTGTTGAGACAAAAATCAATTTTGTCAATTTTGTTGAGACAAAAGTCAATTTTGTCAATTTTGTTGAGACAAAATTCATTTTTGTCAATTTTGTGTAACAAAAGTCGATTTTGTATGCAAATTAGTTCACAGAAACCAAACTAAACTAATTTGAATACAAAATTGACTTTTGTCGCCCAATTTTCAAATTAGGTAACAAAATTCAAGTCTGTGTAACAAAAATGAATTTTGTCATGACAAAAGTGACTTTTGTCCGCTGATAGATAATTTTGTATGACAAAATTTTAAATTTGTAGTATGATACAAATTTTGTTAAACTGAACTTATTTTTGTTGAACAAAAGTCACTTTTGTCCGTACAAAACCACAAGAGTCCCATTCGGCGCCCCGTAGTTACCATAGTATTGAAACTTTTTATACACGTTATACAACAATATTATAGGGATACTTCATTTGATAATATAAAAAAGATGTGGTATGATTGCCAATAAAAAAAACTCTCCACAAGAGACCTAATGACACAGAAAACCAGTCCACTGAAGGCACTTTCAGTCATCATTCCGTCCATATTTCAATTGCTGTAATGTTTTAATTCTTGATCGACCATTAAAAAGCCTGACCATTCCATTTTGTATATGTAACATACACTTGTACATTGATAAATTACATCGATCTTTGTGCATAATATTGTGTTCAATAAAAGATTAGTTAAATTTAAGATTTTCATTCAGAAGAAGATTAAACAACAAAAAATTACATAACATGACTTTTAAACGAAACAGTTCTCAGTGAATACCTTCCTTGAGTTCGATCTTGACTTAAATGTACAACAAGAACCACTCTTTAAAATATGATGATGTAAGACTGTTTAAGACTTTAAAAATGTCATTCAGACGAGAAAATTATAATGTTATATTATGCTAACCTTGCTTTATATTAGACCGACACGCAGAATCGGAATTTTAACGTGCTACTTACAATCAAATCAAACAAGTTTATTGTAAAACAAACCAGGCTAGTTACAAGGTACAGCAGGAAGACATGCTACCCTACACGTACACATTATTCTGACTCCGAGCCAACCAGTCTTTGCTCTTACTTAGCAAGTACCAATTTTGAAGTCTGATTCGACAGGTTCTCGTTTCCTCTATTATTTATTTTCCAGGCCCATTTTCTGCTGTATTTTCCCAGTATTCTCTACTCTGCCAACCCAATTCAAACCCTCTTACAAAACATTCATTTCTTAAAAGTTGATAAATTGAGCAGTAGCACTTATAGGACAGGAAATTACCTCGCGTATTAAAAGACATTTGGTTGTATTGGTTGATTGAATGTTAACCACTTCCACTTTTGCAGAAATAGTACTATCATATATATGACTTGCAATTAAAATATTGTTAATTAGAAAGTTGCATATGAACGCCGGCAGATGAAACATAACTGGGCCTTTGAAAGGAAAACAAAGCAAAAGTCTATTTACGAACCTTTGTCTTTTCACATCCCAAACTGTATCTTCTTTCAAGCTTGGCATTCACAAATTCTTGTGTAAAACACATCTGTTAAAATGAGGAAAAGGTTAATTTTATGGTAACTTTTCGGTAAATAAAACCACAGAACAGTTAATTTCATATCAAAGTATTTTTACACAAATTATGTATGTATAATCTTAAAGAGTTACAAACTTAAGATTTGCCAAAAAATAAAAAAAAATACCTCATCCGTTGAACATACTCCCGAAGTTTTACAATCTAGAGGGCTAGCGACATCTGGACATTTTAAGCAGATATGTGAAGGGCCACCTGGAAGAGAAGATAAACAACACGTTAAAAAATACCACTTCTTTCGAAGAATTTTTTTTCGATACTATACTTAAATTGTGGATCAAAACTTTAGAATGGCGTGTTAAGACAAGAGGCTCTCAAGAGCCTGAATCGCTAACCTGTAACTTTTTGATGAAAATCTTTCCACAACGCTTATTTTTGCTATTAATATTTATTAATAGGTGGCTTAAAATGCCATTTATATGTTCTTTGTATCTGTCAGATGTTTTTCAAAAGCAAAAAAAAAATACATTTTACCCGTAAGTTCCATTATAGCCACAGTGACTATGTTTTTTTGACGTGCAAGGAAATAAAATTCAAAATTTATACAGATATTCTGTTACTCATTCAGTGAAAGTTTCGCGAAAAAGAATTCAGCAGTTTCAACCCAGAAAACTTTCTTGAATAAGGCAAGATGAACAAAGTGTTAAAAATTGTCTGTAAAGGCCAATAAATCCTTAAGAGGTCAATTGACAATTTTGGTCAAATAAAAGTTGTTTGTAGATCTTACATCGCTAAAAAAAAATTGCTGATAACATTTTATCTTTATCTTCAATAGTATCCAAGATATTCACCAAAAACTTCAAAATTTCCTTAAAATTACCAATTTAGTGTCAGCAAACTAAAAATGGGTTGTTGGGTTTGTCTGAAAATGGCTGATAGATCTTGACCTATTGAACAATGTTACTCCATGTTTGTTGATGGATCAAAACTTTTAGTACAATTTATAAACAAGATACCCTAGGGAAAATTCAGTTAAAGTTTGAAGACATTTGACCCAGTAGTTCCAGAGGAGATGATCCTTGAAAAGTTTGAGTCGACGACAACAGACGACGACGACGGACGCCAAGTGATGGTATAAGCTTACATGGGGCCTTTTGGACCCGGTGAGCTAATAACAGTGAGATATTAAAGCGATGATATTTTTTACATTGTTGTGCAAGGAGAAGAAAGACTACAACGTATAGGCCATATATTTGAAATGTGACCTCTTTTTACCAATATTTAAAAACATATACGACAAAGATATCAAACGTTATATTGATTTACATAGACATAGTCATTTATGTGTTGATAAAATATTTTTTTACAATAATAAAACAAACAAAAAAATCCACCATTGTTTGATTATGTTTTAGACTTACCGTTCGGGTGTGTGTGATAAGGTTTTAGACTTACCGTTTGGGCGTGTGTGGTAAGGTTTTAGACTTACCGTTTGACTGTGTATGATAAGGTTTTAGACTTACCTTTCAGGTGTGTGTGGTTAGGTTTTAAACTTGCCGTTCGGGTGTGTGTGGTTAGGTTTTAGACTTACCGTTAAGGTGTGTGTGGTTAGGTTTAGACTTACTGTTTGAGTGTTTGTGGTTAAGTTTTAGACTTACCGTTCGGGTGTGTATGGTTAGGTTTTAGAGGCTATTGGTACTTTACGGAACGGAACGGAACGGAACGGAACGGAACGGAATTTCATTTAAGGTATCCAAAGGGGGCATTTATCAAAATTTCGAAAAATCTTTAAAACAAAACAAACTTTAAAATTTCTGTGTTTTACGGTTTTCCATATACAAATAACACAAATGTATACTTAATCTCATCTTCACAGGTGAAATGTGTAATAATGTATAACATCGGGAAATATTCTGTAGATGAATATGTCGGATTGTCCTGATAAATTATCATGAAATTAACGCATTTGCAAGTCATGCATTATGATATCTAGACTGACCTCACGTCGTCCTTGATTAGAGACAGTGATCAAAATGAATCTGATTTAAACTTTTTAATTTATTTTTCCGTTCCGTTCCGTTCCGCAAAGTACCAATTGCTCTGAGGAATTGGTATTTAACGGAAAAAACGGAAACAGACATCTTTAATGTAATTAAAGCAGTATGATAAAAAAAATTGTCTGACACCTCTTTTTGCATGAGTGGTATGTGTTTTAGATAGCATTTTCGACTTGATCAATAATAAAAAATTTAACACAAAGGCAGGTTACACAAAAAGTCTTTCTCCTTCCATCGGTAATTATATTTTAAAAAAAGGGGCATTCAACAGCCCGTTCCGACGATGATTAGAGACAGTGATCCAGTTGAATCTGATGTAAACTTTTTAATTTATTTTTCCGTTCCGTTCCGTTCCGCAAAGTACCAATTGCTCTGAGGAATTGGTATTTAACGGAAAAAACGGAAACAGACATCTTTAATGTAATTAAAGCAGTATGATAAAAAAAAATTGTCTGACACCTCTTTTTGCATGAGTGGTATGTGTTTTAGATAGCATTTTCGACTTGATCAATAATAAAAAATTTAACACAAAGGCAGGTTACACAAAAAGTCTTTCTCCTTCCATCGGTAATTATATTTTAAAAAAGAGGCCTTCAACAGCCCGTTCCGACGATGATTAGAGACAGTGATCAAGTTGAATCTGATGTAAACTTTTTAATTTATTTTTCCGTTCCGTTCCGTTCCGCAAAGTACCAATTGCTCTGAGGAATTGGTATTTAACGTAAAAACGGAAACAGACATCTTTAATGTAATGAAAGCAGTATGATAAAAAAAAATTGTCTGACACCTCTTTTTGCATGAGTGGTATGTGTTTTAGATAGCATTTTCGACTTGATCAATAATAAAAAATTTAACACAAAGGCAGGTTACACAAAAAGTCTTTCTCCTTCCATCGGTAATTATATTTTAAAAAAGGGGCCTTCAACAGCCCGTTGAGACAGTGATCCAGTTGAATCTGATGTAAACTTTTTAATTTATTTTTCCGTTCCGTTCCGTTCCGCAAAGTACCAATTGCTCTGAGGAATTGGTATTTAACGGAAAAAACGGAAACAGACATCTTTAATGTAATTAAAGCAGTATGATAAAAAAAAATTGTCTGACACCTCTTTTTGCATGAGTGGTATGTGTTTTAGATAGCATTTTCGACTTGATCAAAAATAAAAAATTTAACACAAAGGCAGGTTACACAAAAAGTCTTTCTCCTTCCATCGGTAATTATATTTTAAAAAAGAGGCCTTCAACAGCCCGTTCCGACGATGATTAGAGACAGTGATCAAGTTGAATCTGATGTAAACTTTTTAATTTATTTTTCCGTTCCGTTCCGTTCCGCAAAGTACCAATTGCTCTGAGGGATTGGTATTTAACGGAAAAAACGGAAACAGACATCTTTAATGTAATTAAAGCAGTATGATAAAAAAAATTGTCTGACACCTCTTTTTGCATGAGTAGTATGTGTTTTAGATAGCATTTTCGACTTGATCAATAATAAAAAATTTAACACAAAGGCAGGTTACACAAAAAGTCTTTCTCCTTCCATCGGTAATTATATTTTAAAAAAGAGGCCTTCAACAGCCCGTTCCGACGATGATTAGAGACAGTGATCAAGTTGAATCTGATTTAAACTTTTTAATTTATTTTTCCGTTCCGTTCCGTTCCGCAAAGTTCCAATTGCTCTGAGGAATTGGTATTTAACGGAAAAAACGGAAACAGACATCTTTAATGTAATTAAAGCAGTATGATAAAAAAAAATTGTCTGACACCTCTTTTTGCATGAGTGGTATGTGTTTTAGATAGCATTTTCGACTTGATCAATAATAAAAAAATTAACACAAAGGCAGGTTACACAAAAAGTCTTACTTCTTCCATTGGTAATTATTTTTTTGGTAAACATATCTCATGTCAAGGACCTTTTTCGCTCCATAACCCTTTTACTTATATATATATATGCATATAGGATAACAAGTATTTGTTGAGTGACTGAAATTTCCCAAAATTATACAAATGTATATTTGAAATACAAATGTGGGGATCATTTAAGTTTAAGAAAATATTTATTCCATTAAAATCCATCAACAAGTTTTAAAGGTTTAAGGTGTACAGTGTGGTTTCTCCAATGATTCTCTACATATTTTTTTAATACATCAAGGATTGTTAAGATGTTATCCTCCCTCTATATATGTCCTTGGACCAACTTAAAACATTTAAAGAAAAAGAAAAAACGTAGAACCCATGTTTTTATTGCTTTTCTTTAAATTAATTTAAAAGTCACAATAAACTATAATGCTTTAAAACAACCTAAAATATACCTTTAATACATGTAGCTACATGTACATGTTTAAGACTGCCCCTAGCACAACTTATAGCAAATTTCAAAAGACAAAAAGAAATAATACATGTATTTCCGCTGGTATGCTGAAAAATAGGGTAAGTTGTGGGTAATATTATTTTATTTATATACAAACATTTTAAGCTAATAACTACTAGCTATAGGGAACCAGTCTGACTTTAATAGAGCTGAAGGGAATCTAAGACAAATGTATTGATTATTTAGGGAATCACGGAAGCATGACTAGATCTGGCTACCTCTTACGCAGCCAATGCACCCCCCACCCCCAATTAGAAATTCTGGAATCACTGGGTATGCACTACAAATTAGGGTTAGCTGAAACATGCTGGTATGTATTTTTTTTTGTATAATTGATTGGGTATTTAATGAAGGTACAATAACCATTAAGGGCATGCCTAGGCCTCATGAGGCATAATAAAGGTAGTTAGCCATTGAAATTTCAAATACAACTGCAAGAATTAACATCTACATGTTTGTTGCCTATTTGGTGCTAAAATATGGAGCTGGAATATTCATTTTCATATTTGCCTAAGCTAGCACATTTTTAATTAGCCATTGTTGTTCTCTTACATCACTACCCTCTAACAGTGCACACACATTTTGATTTTTTATTGTACTGAATCTGGTATTTCTGTCACTTTTGACTGAAGTTTAACCCTTCCTTTTGAGAAAAAATAAGAAATAACAGATAGGGGTTAACACTGTCAAATGCCATTTCACTGATTATTCTAATATACTATCCATACAGATCTGTGTCCACACTTGTAACAATGACAATAAATTCTTTTCATATTGAGTCTTGTGTATATATATATATATATATATGTTACTCTCTCAAACGTGTCCATCCCCCACAAACGTGTCCGATTCGCCAAAACGTGTCCATTTCGCCGTATCGTGTCCAATGTTGTCCTTCGCACAAAAGTGTCCAATTTTTATCTCGCCGAAACGTGTCCGATGAAGAACGTCCGCCGAAACGTGTCCATTTTATAACGCCAAAACGTTCCAAAACTTTTAGTGCTAAAACATCCCCATGGACGCCAACAAGACAACAATCCATCGAAACCCAAATATTGTACACCCAATACACAATATAAGGACACCTCATCAAAAATATACAGTTTTCTTTGCAAGACATTTTGTCAATTTCTTAGGCAGCAACCATTTGATTTTCTGGGGGAGGGGGGGGGGGGGGGGTGGGGCTATGGTTTTTTTTCTGTGCAAACTTTTTTTTCGCCTTCGGCGAAGAACAATCTATTTTTTTAGCGACAAACCGAAAACAATGTTTTTCTTTCAATTTTAGCATTACATATAGTGGCAGCTGAGGGTGAAACAAACAATTTTTTTTTCTCAGGGACCAAAACAAATTATTTTTTTCACCAAAACCTGGAAACAAACTTTTTTTTTCCAAAAAAAAACATAGCCCCCCCCCCCCCCCCCCCCCAGAAAATCAAATGGTTGCTGCCTTATCTTCCAGTGGCAAATATCTTATGCATATTCTAAACTAATATAGTTTTTAGAAATATAAAAATGTGGTTGATTAGGAATAATATTAAAAATTATATTATAATAGTAGAAATGAAAACCACACCATGCAGATACAAGTATGACAAAAATACTAGTCATAGCACATATTAAGGGATAACTTTTTAAATATCATTCGTATCTGGTTGTAAATTCGAATAGGTAAAAGTGTTATCAAATATAGCGTATAACGACTTACTTTGAATCAGGAAAAATATATTTTTCACAGTATTTACTTACTTTTTTAGCAATTGAAACTACAAAATGTACTACTATGGTTGACAATTTAAAAGGAAGAAAAATAGCATTATATACCCGAACCCTAACACTGTCCCTAACTCTTCAAATCACCCTAACCCTTAACCTTACCCATACCCTAACCATACGGCACACGAGGTCACTCATTGACTCGGCCTACAGTGCTAGATCAATCTTTGACACAGCCTACGGCTAGATGGCACGTTGGCGCAGACTTCGACACTGTTTAAACAGTTTTTGTATATCATAATGTTGAATTGTTCATATGGCGACTTTTGGAGGTGAAATTAACGTCAACTTAATATCAATCAGCTGGCAGTTGGGAAAAAAAAACATTCTGTAAAATTAAACCAATGGAGCTTTCAAATTGTCGACCTGTCAACCTGTAATCCTTTCGACTTGTCAATCTGTCAAATTTGCAATCTGTCGACCTGTCAACATAACCGACTTATGTACACATTAACTGATTTACTACTCTATTCTTCCAATTGAACTACAATCCATATATTCTATTTGACCAACATGTGTGCTAGATGGCACATTGACACAGCCTACGGCTCTAAATGGCACATTGACACAGCCTATCTTGTAATTGATATTAGGCAGGCGTTACCTGATGAGCTCCCGGATTTTTTTTAAGAAATCTTCCATTCAACAATTATCAATATTGTTAACAAAGGTTGCGAACAAATCCAGGGACGAAACTATGTATCTTGGGACGATTGAACCCTTTTGTCATAGCGCGAATATGAGTGAGTACATCCGGAAATTGAAAACGTGTAAGTGGACCATTTTACAGAAAATGATAGCAATTGGTATTTTGCGGAACGGAACGGAAATCAGATTCAACTTGATCACTGTTTCTAATCATCTTCGGAAGGCCCCTTTTTTAATTTATAATTACCAATGGAAGTAGAAAGACCTTTTGTCTAACCTGTCTTTGTGTTATTTTTTTATACGTCCGTCAAATTTGACGGGACGTATTATGGTATACAAATGTCCAGTGTCCGTCCGTCTGTCCGTCTGTCCGGTGTAAACATGTCGCACCGTAACTTGAGAACGACTTATCCAAATTTCATGAAACTTAAAATAGTTGTTTCTTATAATGGTAAAATGATCTGTATACTTTTTTGTGAAAATAAGATTACAACTTTTTGAGTTACGGCACTTTGTAACTAAAACAGGGGTGTGTTTTTTTCACATGTCGCACCGTATCTCAAAAACGATTCTTGATTATGGCTTAAAACTTTAAATACTTCTTAGTTATATTAATCTAAAGATCTGTATACTTTTTGGTGATGATTCATTTTTATATTTTCGAGTTACTGAGTTTATTGTAAAAAAAAAGAGGTTTTTTTTCACATGTTGCGCTGTATCTCTATTGCTTAAAACTTAACAGGCTAATGTTGCGTCGGGTTTCCAAATACATCTTGTACAATCTTCCTATTGAGCGGGAATAAGGAATGAGTCAGGATATACTAAGCATGACATCCTGTACAACCCTGTGTTATTCAAAAAAGATTTATGTTTTTTCACAAGACGACGGGCGTATCATGCGCTCATGGCGCAGCTGTTTATTTAAATATTGATCAAGTCGAAATGCTATCTAAAACACTTACCACTCATGCAAAAAGAGGTGTCAGACAATTTTTTTTATCATACTGCTTTAATTACATTAAAGATGTCTGTTTCCGTTTTTTCCGTTAAATACCAATTCCTCAGAGCAATTGGTACTTTGCGGAACGGAACGGAACGGAAAAATAAATTAAAAAGTTTACATCAGATTCATCTTGATCACTGTCTCTAATCATCGTCGGAACGGGCTGTTGAAGGCCTCTTTTTTAAAATATAATTACCGATGGAAGGAGAAAGACTTTTTGTGTAACCTGCCTTTGTGTTAAATTTTTTATTATTGATCAAGTCGAAAATGCTATCTAAAACACATACCACTCATGCAAAAAGAGGTGTCAGACAATTTTTTTTATCATACTGCTTTAATTACATTAAAGATGTCTGTTTCCGTTTTTTCCGTTAAATACCAATTCCTCAGAGCAATTGGTACTTTGCGGAACGGAACGGAACGGAAAAATAAATTAAAAAGTTTACATCAGATTCAACTGGATCACTGTCTCTAATCATCGTCGGAACGGGCTGTTGAAGGCCCCTTTTTTAAAATATAATTACCGATGGAAGGAGAAAGACTTTTTGTGTAACCTGCCTTAAATTTTTTATTATTGATCAAGTCGAAAATGCTATCTAAAACACATACCACTCACGCAAAAAAGAGGTGTCAGACAATTTTTTGTTATCATACTGCTTTAATTACATTAAAGATGTCTGTTTCCGTTTTTTCCGTTAAATACCAATTCCTCAGAGCAATTGGTACTTTGCGGAACGGAACGGAACGGAAAAATAAATTAAAAAGGTTACATCAGATTCAACTTGATCACTGTCTCTAATCATCGTCGGAACGGGCTGTTGAAGGCCTCTTTTTTAAAATATAATTACCGATGGAAGGAGAAAGACTTTTTGTGTAACCTGCCTTTGTGTTAAATTTTTTATTATTGATCAAGTCGAAAATGCTATCTAAAACACATACCACTCGTGCAAAAAGAGGTGTCAGACAATTTTTTTTTATCATACTGCTTTAATTACATTAAAGATGTCTGTTTCCGTTTTTTCCGTTAAATACCAATTCCTCAGAGCAATTGGTACTTTGCGGAACGGAACGGAACGGAAAAATAAATTAAAAAGTTTAAATCAGATTCATTTTGATCACTGTCTCTAATCAAGGACGACGTGAGGTCAGTCTAGATATCATAATGCATGACTTGCAAATGCGTTAATTTCATGATAATTTATCAGGACAATCCGACATATTCATCTACAGAATATTTCCCGATGTTATACATTATTACACATTTCACCTGTGAAGATGAGATTAAGTATACATTTGTGTTATTTGTATATGGAAAACCGTAAAACACAGAAATTCTAAAGTTTGTTTTGTTTTAAAGATTTTTCGAAATTTTGATAAATGCCCCCTTTGGATACCTTAAATGAAATTCCGTTCCGTTCCGTTCCGTTCCGTAAAGTACCAATAGCCGGTTTTAGACTTACCGATCGGGTGTGTGTGGTTAGTTTTAAGAATTACCGTTTGAGTGTTTATGGTTAGGTTTTAGACTAACCGCTCGGGTGTGTATGGTTAGGCTTTAGACTAACCGTTTGGATGTGTGTGTTTAGGCTTTATACTTACCGTTCAGGTGTGTTTGGTTATGTTTTAGACTTCTCGTTCGGTGTGTGTAGTTAGGTTTTATACTTTCCGTTCTGGTGTGTGTGGTTAGGTTTTATAACTTACCATTCGGGTGTGTGTGGTTAGGTTTTAGACTAACCGGTTCTGGTGTGTGTGGTAAGGTTTTATACGTACCGTTTGGGTGTGTGTGGTTAGGTTTTAGACTAACCGTTTGAGTGTGTGTGATAAGGTTTTAGACTTACCGTTCGGGTGTGTGTGGTTAGGTTTTAGTTTTAACGTTTGAGTGTGTGTGATAAGGTTTAAGACTTACAGTTCAGGTGTGTGTGGTTAGGTTTTAGACTTACTGTTTAGGTGTTTGTGGTTAAGTTTAAGACTTACCGTTCGGGTGTGTGGTTAGGTTTTAGACTTACCGTTCGGGTGTGTGTGGTTAGGTTTTAGACTTACCGTTTGAGTGTTTATGGTTAGGTTTTAGACTTACCGTTCAGGTGTGTGGTAAGTTTTAGACTTACTGTTTGAGTGTTGTGGTTAAGTTTAAGACTAACCGTTCGGGTGTGTAATGGTTAGGTTTTAGACTAACCGTTCGTGTGTGTGGTTAGTTTTTAGACTTACCGTTTGAGTATGTATGGTTAGGCTTTAGACTAACCGTTCGGGTGTGTGTGTTTAGGCTTTAGACTTACTGTTCAGATGTGTTTGGTTATGCTTAATACTTATCGTTCCGGTGTGTGTAGTAAGGTTTTATATTTACCGTTCGGATGTGTGTGGTTAGGTTTAAGACTTACTGTTCGGGTGTGTGTTGTAAGGTTTTAGTCTTACCCTTTGAGTGTGTGTGTGATAAGGTTTAGACTTACCGTTCAGGTGTGTGTGGTTAGGGTAAAGACTTACCGTTCGGGTGTGTGTGGTTATGTTTTAGAATTACCGTTCGGGTGTGTGTGGTTAGGCTTTAGACTTACAATTTGAGTGTTTGTGATAAGGTTTTAGACTTACCGTTCGGGTGTGTGTGGTTAGGTTTTAGACTTACCGTTCGGGTGTGTGTGGTTAGGTTTTAGACTTACCGTTCAGGTGTGTGTAGATAGGTTTTAGACTTACTTACCGTTTGAGTGTTTGTGGTTAGGTTTTATACTTACCGTTCGGGTGTGTACACGATTCATTATTACATTTGTCTGTAGTGCAACATTTCTCACAAACGTGTAACTGTCCAGTTCTCTTCCCAAAACCTTCTTGATCTGCTACTTTACACAACTATAAAACGACAACTTGATAATAACCAGTCAAACTGATTAGAATACTAGTATAGATAATGTGTCCATGTTAAAGGATCTTAAAGGGATAACTTAACCAGACATAACTTAACGTATGTATACACAGCTAAAATTGGTAATACCTGGTATTATAGAAGTATAAAAAAAAAATGTAGATTTTGTCTGTGTTTGATTTTTCAAGATCTGAGAAAGGCAGACATCTTTATTCGTGTATATTTCACCCTAGTTTGTTCAATAAACACATTTGCGTGCACATCGATTCGGCAAGCAAACAAAAAATTGCCAAAATAAAAATTTATGAATTAATTATGGTTAAAGAAAACACATATGTTGTCACTTTTTTAATTGAACTGTCATTAAATAACGGCATTTCAAATTAAACGTTTTATTGGAGATCATGTAAAAATCGGACAGTAACTTGTATCTTTTACCAGCCCAAACAAAAAAAATTGAGGAACAAATCATGGTAACAAATGATAAACAAATCGTATGATTTATTTGTGATTTGAAAGTGATAAAATTTCACATGCAAATGAGCTAACAAATCACAATAACAAATCACGAACAAATTGCTTACAAATCATAAGCAAATCAGGGTAACAAATGATAAACAAATCTTATGATTTTTTTGTGATTTGAAAGTGATAAAATTTCACATGCAAATGAGCTAACAAATCACAATAACAAATCATGAACAAATTGCTTACAAATCATAAGCAAATCATAAACAAATTGCCAAGAAATTGTTTTGAAATCATTTACAAATCAGAAGCAAATTGTTTTCAAATCGTTAAGAAATTGTTATCAAATCTTTAACAAATCAAAAGTAAATCATATTCCTACGTCAAGCAAATCAGAAGTAAATCATATTCCTACCTCAAGCAAATCACAAGCAAATCGTAAATAAATTGGCATCAATCATCAATTCACAGATTATAGCATTAACATCCAGATCAAAAATAAGTTCTGCCCCTGAAACCCCCAAATTTTGAAGCGCAAGTGTCTTCATTTTACCTTTAATAGCTACTCCACTAGTTGTAAAAAGGAGTACTATCTTTGGTTGCGATTAGGGACAAATTGTTCTTTGTGAAGTTTCTCTTACTTTTTACCCGAATTTGACTAAAACGAAATTTGAAAAAAACATAGGCAACCACGTGTACTTAGTAGATTAATGTTGAATAGGTGATGGGTCTTAGTCTTGGTCCAAATCTGCTACATTGTAATATATATATATATATATATATATATAGCTTTGTCCATTTTGCCCGGGACATGGTCAGTAAACAACAATTAAAACATTAAACTTGCCAGTGAATTTTATCTGCTGGCTCGGGAAGCTATTCTTGAAATGTTTTGATCTGCTTACACATCTTTTACACATTTTTATTTTCAAAATTAATCCTAACAGCACTAAACTATCATGATTATAACGAGATACTGAAATGCAAAGTTTCTGAATTTTAAAGGTTAATATTTGAATAGTATTAGTTAAATATGTGAAATTATAAATATAAAGATTCCTTACCATTCGTCATCTTTCATAGACTGAATAAAACTCCTCATCTTGCAACCTTCTTTGTTCAGTTCATATAGAACAGTATTTGAAATTTGAATTTGACCTCAACCGGAAGTCAGAGAGATAGATAAACAAAGAAAACTGGAATGCATTAACATTTTATTCATTGTAGCAAATCATCAATGAATCACATCAAGATAGCTAAGAAAGTTAACAAATCGTTTTCAAATCATTTCATAGAATATTCAAAGTTAACAAATCATAACGAAATCACACCGTTCTAGCTAACAAAGTTAACAAATCTCTTTCAAATCATTTCATACGATATTCTAAGTAAACAAATCATAAAGAAATCACACAAAAACAGAAACAAATGGCTTACAAATCATACAATAGAAAGAAATCACATAGAAATCAGATTTAGGGAATTTAGAAAATTCTGATTTGTCTATGATTTGTTTAATGAATCGCTAGCAAATGGTACTAACAAATCGCAGAATCACGATTTGAAAGAGATTTGAATACGATTTGAAAGCAATTTGTTCATTTATTTTTCTGTTTGGGAGATTTGAATTTATTATACTCAGTCTAAGACGTGTAGTTTTGGAGCACATTTTACAGAGTACGGCTTATCTGTTTGCGATGCTATGTATCAATCGACATTAGATTTATCGAAACCCTTTGATATTATTGAAAATATGCCGAGGCGATGTTTTCGACAGACTAACAGAGCCAATCACCCTGAAAACACGCCAAAACAGCATTGGAAAGTCTCGTTATAGTTTGCGTCCACACACGTAGACAGGGGCGTAGCTAGAAGAAAACGATGGGCAAGCAACTACCCATTTTTTGGACCCTTTAATGCAGAAAAAATGTTTTTTTTCCGGTTTTCGGTCATAGGACGGTTTAAAGAGGAGCTACATGTAGATAGGACTTATAAACACTTTATGAATGTATAACTAATAATACTTGAATCTTCTGAATAGAGTAAATCATGGTTAATTTAATACATAAACAACACATTTTTGAATTACAGAATTTACTCAACATTGACCAAAATCTGCTCTTCGGGTCTAAGCAGAAACGAACTTCTCCCAGACTTTAGACTACAGACTTAATACATTGATAGATCTGCATGGTGGCACTCGCGAGATGTTATAAACCAGCGTACGTGTTCTCTGTCGAGCGACCTCCCGATTGAAATTGTCAAAATACATGCCAGGTCATTTTGTATGTCTCATACAATGTTGAGAATTATTCGTGGGTTATATTTCCTACAACACAACACGAGGAAGCAGATACGACACAAAGAAGCTATTTTCTGATAATACCAGACACTCTCGAATTCCATTATCATATGGTCTACCGTCATTATACATAATGCAACGTAAAGTCAAGGAGACAAATTATCTCATCAATCAATACATCATCCCATCAATCAATAAATCATCCCATCAATTAATAAATCATCCGTGCAATCAATAAATCATCCCATCAATCAATAAATCATCCGTGCAATTAATGAATCACCCGTGCAATCAATTAATCACCCGTGTAATCTACGAATCACCCGAGCAATCAATGAATCACCCGTGCAATCAATTAATCACCCGTGCAATCAATTAATCATTCGTGCAATCTACAAATCATCCGAGCAATCAATGAATCATCCGAGCAATCAATGAATCATCCGTGCAATCAATTAATCATTCGAGCAATCAATGAATCATCCGAGCAATCTATAAATCATCCGAGCAATCAACAAATCAATCTATCAATCTATAAAGCATTCGATAAATCAACAGATCAATCGATTAACTAATAAATCATTTGATCAATCAATAAATTAAATGATCAATCAATAAATCATTTGGTCAATCAATAAATAAATAAGTCGACCAATAAATAAATCAGTCGATCAATCAACAAATCTGTTAGTCAATCCGATACAGTTTTAAGAATGTAAGGCTAACCGATTCATTTACGCCTTTTTGTTGTTTTCCTTAACATTAGAGTTTTTAAATTTTATTGTGTGCGTGTTCCCTGAATTTATGAAATGCAAACACAGTAGATGAAGAAAGAATAAAGAGGGGAAAAAAAAGATAAAACCATTTTAATAAAATATTTATACTGACCTGGCTAGATTTACATCCAACGTTATAAAAAACGTATAAATTATCATCTATCACTTGTTCTGTATAGCATTGCTAGAAGAGGAAAAATATGAATAAAATGAAGTAGTTCTTAGTCTAGTTTATACACAAAGTGAAACTGTAAAGATTTGCAAACGAACAACACAAATCGGCAACATCCTTCGTTCTCAGTGATTGTAAACATGCACCAAACCAGTTACACCACTCATACTCAATGATTGAGTACATGAACCAAACCAGTCACACCATTCATACTCAGTGATTGAGTACATGAACCAAACCAGTTATACCACTCATACTCAGTGATTGTATACATGAACCAAACCAGTTACACCTATCATACTCAGTGATTGAGTACATGAACCAAACCAGTTACACCACTCACACTCAGTGATTGTATGCATGAACCAAACCAGTTACACCACTCATACTCAGTGATTGTATACATGAACCAAACCAGTTACACCACTCATACTCAATGATTGAGTACATGAACCAAACAAGTTACACCACTCATACTCAATGATTGTATACATAAACCAAACCAGTTACACCTATCATACTCAGTGATTGAGTACATGAACCAAACCAGTTACACCACTCATACTCAGTGATTGTATACATGAACCAAACCAGTTACACCTATCATACTCAGTGATTGAGTACATGAACCAAACCAGTTACACCACTCATACTCAGTGATTGTATACATGAACCAAACCAGTTACACCACTCATACTCAGTGATTGTATACATGAACCAAACAAGTTACACCACTCATACTCAATGATTGTATACATAAACCAAACCAGTTACACCACTCATACTCAATGATTGAGTACATGAACCACACAAACCAGTTACACCACTCATACTCAATAATTGAGTACATGAACCAAACCAGTTACACCACTCATACTCAGTGATTTTATACATGAACCAAACCAGTTACACCTATCATACTCAGTGATTGAGTACATGAACCAAACCAGTTACACCACTCATACTCAGTGATTGTATGCATGAACCAAACCAGTTACACCACTCATCTCAGTGATTGAGTACATGAACCAAACCAGTTACACCACTCATACTCAATGATTGTATACATGAACCAAACAAGTTACACCACTCATACTCAATGATTGTATACATAAACCAAACCAGTTACACCAATCATACTCAATGATTGAGTACATGAACCACACAAACCGGTAACACCACTCATAATCAATGATTGAATCCATGAACCACTCAAACCAGTAACACCACTCATACTCAATAACTGAATTCATGAACCACACAAATCAGTTACACCACTCATACTCAATAATTGAATACACGAACCACACAAATCAGTTACACCACTCATACTCAATAATTGAGTACATGAACTAAACCAGTTACACCACTCATACTCAGTGATTGTATACATGAACCACACAAACCAGTTACACCACTCATAATTAATGACTGAATACATGAACCACACAAACCGGTTACAACACTCATACTCAATGACTGAATACATGAATCACACAAACCAGTTACACCACTCATACTCAATAATTGAATACCTGAACCGCACAAACCAGTAACACCACTCATACTCAATAATTGAATACATGAACCACACAAACCAGTTACACAACTCATACTCAATAATTGAATACATGAATCACACAAACCAGTTACACCACTCATACTCAATAATTGAGTACATGAATCACACAAACCAGTTATACCACTCATACTCAATGATTGAATACATGAACCACATAAACCGGTTACAACACGCATGCTCAATAATTGAATACATGAACCACACAAACCAGTAACACCACTCATACTCAATAATTGAATACATGAACCACACAAACCAGTTACACCACTCATAATAAATGATTGAATACATGAACCACATAAACCAGTTACACCACTCATAATTAATGATTGAATACAAGAACCACACAAACCAGTTACACCACTAATAATCAGTAATTGAATACATCAATCACATAAACCGGTTACAACACTCATACTCAATGATTGAATACATGAACCACACAAACCGGTTACACCATTCATACTCAATGATTGAATCCAGGAACCACACAAACCAGTTACACCACTCATATACATTGATTGTATACATGAACCACGTGCATACAAACCAGTTACACCACTCATACTCAATTATTGAATACATGAACCACACAAACCAGTTACACCACTCATACTCAATTATTGAATACATGAACCACACAAACCAGTAACACCACTCATACTCAATGATTGAATACATGAACCACACAAACCGATTACACCACTCATACTCAGTGATTGAATACATGAACCACACAAACCGGTTACACCACTCATACTCAGTGATTGTATACATGAACCAAACTGGTTACACCACTCATACTCAATGAGTGTATACATGAACCACACAAACTGGTTACACCACTCATACTCATTGATTGTATACATGAACCAAACCGGTTACACCACTCATACTCAATGATTGAATGAACCAACGTTACATCTACTCAGATTGATACATACCACAGAAACCGGTTACACCACTCGTACTCAATGATTGAATACATGAACCACACAAACCGGTTACACCACTCATACTCCATGATTGAACACATGAACCACACAAATCGGTTACACCACTCATACTCCATGATTGAACGCATGAACCAAACCGATTACACCACTCATACTCTATGATTGAAAACATGAACTACACAAACTGATTCCAATGTAGACAAACCATCAAAGACTACATACCTCTCCTGGTGAACATTGAGTGGTCTGGATACAGTACCTTGGTTCAAACACTCCTTGACACGAAAGACATCGTAAACCTTAACATACAGAAAAATATATGTTACTTTTAAATCAAACGAAAAAAAAAATAATACGATCGCGAGAGGCGGATCCAGGGTGTCGACAGATGCACGTCACAGCCCCCTTAGCAAACACATTATCAAATTGACAGAATTAAAATAAAATATTGAGAATTTTGTACTTGAAATACATTAATTAATTCTCAGATAAAAAAAATGTTAATTAAGATAAAAAAATATTAAGGCATTCAGAAGTCTACATAAAAAAAAATGTAAGAAGGAAAAAAAATTACACATGGTGTACATGTTGAATCGTGTACTTTAATGTAATACCCTTTCAGCAGACGAACTTGTGTTGGTGCATTCGGAATTTCCCAATTATGAAATGGGCTCCTTATTATAATTTTCCTATCACAAAAACTTACCAATTGCTTCGGGGTATACAGCCGCTGTAAAACAAAAATACTTTCCAACATTACATTATACCGACAAGTTCAAATCATTATAAACAAACAATAGAATGTTTACAGAGCTAGAAAATATGGTTATAGTATAAAAAGTAATGTAAAATAAGAAGGTGTGATTGTTCTTAATTTGAACTTGTTTTAATACTTGAGATATCTGGGGCCCTTTATAGCTTGCTGTTCCAATCCGTTGAACCCTAATTTTTCGCTGACATTCCGAATATCCCGCCTATCTTCCCCGTCGAACCCAAATTGCAGGACCTAACTAGTGTATTTACTATTAAATTGTTCGCAAAAAAGTGGTATGCAGAGTTGGTAACAATACGTTCGTTTTATTGTTCTGGTTCTATCTTGTAGTATACAACTTACATTAATTATATAAGATGTGTACAAAATGTGACTTGGATGGAGAGTTGTCTAATTGGTTTATATTAATTGGTCGTT
This sequence comes from Mytilus edulis, assembly GCA_019925275.1. Classification (NCBI taxonomy): domain Eukaryota; kingdom Metazoa; phylum Mollusca; class Bivalvia; order Mytilida; family Mytilidae; genus Mytilus; species Mytilus edulis. Next base: position 106,998,295 of record CM034353.1, on the reverse strand, counting down.
GCTTGCCTAACAGTTTTAAATTTCATTGTGTAAATGCGTTATCAAATCATTATTTAGAATCTTGTTATGTCAACGTGAAGTTTACCCTCAAGGAATTATGGGATCAATAAATAATCTTATTCATATTCTTAGTACTTGGAAAACTAATAGTTTAATCTTTCCAATTACTAATGTGGCTTCCATGCCAGGATGTTCATGGCTTTTATAACGTTACATATGGAATAGACAAAAGACAGTTCTTCGATTTTGACGGTATATATACCGACCCTTAAATGTATTTCCACTTCAGTATGTGTGTTTGTATGTATTCGTTGTTAATCGACAAGGTGCCCCGGGTTATGGAATTGTTCCAACTCATCACATTGTATGAATATTTTCAGTATGCATCCTGATTTTGATTTATTCCTAGTAAAGATGACAATTTTGTTCATTTGGTACATCTTATCCAGCAGTGCCTTCTTTCTTTCATGATCCTGTAGCTTCGTTTTTTATTTTAAAATTTGTCAGTTGTTAGTCTATCTAGTTATAGTTTCTTCGATTGTTTTGCTTAAGTTTGTTAGGTGTAAATAAACGTAAGAAAGTCACTTACCGAGAAAGAGAAGCACGTATTTCAATTCCATGTCTCTGAGCGAAAGTGATAAGAGAAGTTTAACTAGGACAATACTATCTGTATAATTTTAATCAAGAATTAATGTCAGGTAAATTCCACGATAAAATACCTGAAATTTGGCATTTCAACTTCAGATATACATAAAAACAATTGTCTGACTAATCATGGCTTTCGAAAATAATGAAATGAAGAGTCGTCTTCGTATTTAATGACATCGACATAAATTAATTGGTACTAACTTTTTCGACAAATTCAACAACTTACATGTATATTTAACAGTCTATCTTGAAATTGACAGGACAACCATTGATGATATTCTTGATTTGAACAGAACAGGCAAGCGAACGTATTGCATGTTCATGCGTCTTTCAACCCTTCAAACCCGACCACTAACAGAACAAAATTCTGATGAAGTCCGTGTAAAAGTACAGATAAAATAATAACACTGATACCGTATTAAACAATGTTACCAGTACGTGTAATAGAAATCAAGCCGTTGCCGGTCCTTTAATAAAAATGTCTAGTACATAGGAAGCTGCATTATATATAGTACATTTCATGCAGCATCGCCATACACAGTATAAGAAGAAATGTTTTGTTTAGGTATTGCTTACAGTAAATGTACTAAATTGTGTCATAGTAATCTCAGTTTCAATAACGAAAAATGAAAGAAACGTCTTAGGATCTCTTACTTTTCACGTTCAGTGTTTCAAACTACATTTGTCACGTAAAGCAACCAACAATCAATCAATCAATCATTTGTCACCAAAAATATCCGAAGCACTGAATTGTTCAACAATAGTATAACAATATTCTCTATCAACCTGTTTGATGTCCCAAATGGACAGACTTAAATGACTTTGCCCAAACTTCAAGCTTTCACTATATTAATGAGTGTTGCTGTGTCAAAGGATTGATGTGAAATACCCAGTTTTACCCATTTATCGAGGGAGGAAGCAGTGTACATGATGTGCCAAAATCGTTCCTTTTTCCATATATGAAAAAGAATGCGAATAATGTGTAATATCAAGGCAAGGATCTGTCACTTAGATTGCATGGTTTTCTCTTCTTTTTAGAATTTACAAGTCATTTATACATCAGTCAAATTCGATTTTTACTTAAGTATAGCTGTTTTCAACCGATTTAAGACAGATGGGAAAGCCTGGTTGTTATCTGCTTTAACGTAATCCGATTTTTGTATGAGTTCAGTTGTGTTTTTCTTCGCGAAACTGCTTTCCCCAGAAAACATTCTAACCTAATTACTTTGACTACAAAAAAAATATTCCGGATATATACATCGCCATTACCGTGTTTGTAAAAAATATATATATAAAATTCATCCAATGAAATCGTTCGACACATACGCTTAGCAACACGACGCCATCAACTGCTGCATAATATTTTTCATTTAAAAAACCGATTAATTTATAAAATTTCCGTTATGGATCAAACAAAAAGACCCCTCCTTATTCCCCCAGAGTTCGGAACATATGCCGAGAAACATGGAATATTCGATTTATATAAGGTTTGAATATAAAACGTAGATTTCTTATATATAAGTTATAATTTTATTTCCACAGCCACAAGCACGTAAAGTAAATGATTACCATGTTACTATTTTGTCTACTTATAGCAATTATTATGAAATGATGAATGTCACTTTTAAGCTGAATGATAATTCACTAGTAAATTTGTTCTTTCAGGACAGGTTCTTAATGACTAGACTATTGAATTGCCATACTACTGTGACAGGATCACAGGCACTTGTTTCTATCCAATGGAAGACCCACTTGGAAGACCCACTATCAACGTATATTTCGTAAATATACCTTGATAGTGGGTCTTCCAATGGATAGAAACAAGTGCCTGTGGACAGGATTGCTTCCCTTAGAAAAACTTAGTAGATACTTAGTCAACCGTAAGCGGTTGAGCTAAGGAAGAACTTCTTTAGCTCAGTCGGTTAACGTGCTGCCTTGTAACACAGAGGTCCCGGTGGAGACATGCGATTTTGCAAGTAAAATCATGCTCTCCGGTTACACTACATACATGTATCTTTTCACAAGAACTATTCAATACACCTTATTGCATTTGACGCCATTACTGGAGATCACATAGGTTCCCGTAAGATTTTGATGTCATAAAACAAAATATCTGACGCCACAATGGAAAAGTGATTGTTGTATGCGTCAAAAGTTCAAGCGGCTGGGATTAGCGATACGGTGTATAAGAACTTAAGAAGAAACTTAAATTAATATCTTACTTACATGGTCTGTAAATGAGCGCTAGATCACTCCACTATGCTCAGATCTTTAGTTATTTGCTGACTTGTTTCGGTTCCGGTTCCTGTGTCAGCTTTTGCTCTATAGTTATATTTCATTTCACTATTTGTCCAATATTTATCTAGGCGGCTTTCAAATGTCTGAATAGTTGGTGCATTTACAACATTGCTGGGTAAGCTGTTCCATATTGGTGCAATTCGTTGTGTGAAGAAGTTGGATCTTATGTTTTTGTTGCATCTTTGGATAGTCAGTTTTTTGTTGTGTCCTCTAGTAGCAGAAGTGGTGTTATATGTGAGTAGGTTAGGTAACGCTTCGTCATATATTCCCGATGTTAATTTGTAAGCTTCTATCATATCACCTCTCATTCGTCTGTATTTAAGTGTTGGTAATTTAAGCTTCTTCAACCGTTGTTCATACTCTAGATCTTTCAATGTTGGTATCAATTTTGTTGCTCGCCTTTGAACATTTTCAAGTGCTGTTATATCTTTAACTTTGAATGGGCTCCATATAGCATTGGCATATTCGAGGTTTGGTCTTGCTAATGCTTTATAAAGTAATAAGAACATTTCCTCATTGAGGCAGGTAAATGTCCTTCTAATTAGTCCCATAATACTATTGGCTTTATTTATTTTTTCATTCATATGTTGTTCGAAATTTAGTTTGTTATCAATGGTTACTCCTATGTCTTTTTCTTTGTCAACATGTTCTAGTGTGGTGTTACACAGGTTGTATGTATGGTTGTTAGCATGTTGTTTCCCTGTTGTTAGGACTTTACATTTATCTGGGTGAAATCTTAGCAACCAAGTATTTGACCAAGATTCTAGATGAGATAAGTCTGTAATATCTAGGAAGATCATCACATTACCTCTCTTGAATCAATGTGTTAAAAAAATCAGCTCAAGGATGCATACTATTACTTAACCAAATACACATAAATATATATAGATATAAATACAATAGTATTACAGACTAATTACATGTATATGCCTGTATTGTAATAAAGAAATAAAACTCTACACTTTGTGTTGTGTTACTTTTATGATCAAAATCTATATCGAAGGCCCCAAACAAAGGTAAACGTCATAAACATATTAAAGACATAAATACGGTAAACATAACGTTAACATTTGCATTATATTCTCAACAATGTCATTGTTACACGTTGCACCTGCAGGATGAAGCAATATGTTGATCAGAAACTAGAGAGCACCTACTACATATAGATGTAGAGACTAGTGTTGTGTACAGTAGTATCATTTTAGATGATATATATATCTTAAGTGAAATGTGGACTGTAAATATTGTAAAAAAAGATACTAATTACTATTATTAGTAAAATATGGACTATAAATATTGAAAAAAAGATACTAATTACTATTATTAGTAAAATATGGACTGTAAATATTAAAAAAAAAAGATACTAATTACTATTATTAGTAAAATATGGACTGCAATTATAGAAAATAGATATATCATTTAAGTGAAATATGGACTTTAAAAATATAAACTTTTTTTTTAACATTAATTTATTCATCTATGCTTTATTTAAAATGAATCAATGATCATAACTTTAGAAAAAAATGGAGATATGTAATGACTTTAATTGGGAGTTACAATGTTATAATGTAGTTAATTATACTTTCAGAGACTAATGGAACAGTTATTAATCAACAAACCCTCAGATCCATTAGTATTTCTGGTGGAATTACTGAAGAGGGACAACAATGATGGTATGGATTGTTTGATCAACGATTTACTGGCACTTTAAGCAGTGGTTTACTGCTATTTTTTTTAAGAAAAATAATTGTTTAATCACTTTATTTGCTGTGAATGTAAATTCTTGTTTGTTCAAATGTTGAAATTTTTCCAAAACATGACATGGCTTAAACAAAAGATATTTGGCATTTTATTTTATAAAAAATACATTTGTTCAATTGATGATGTGAAACAGCTTTTACAACCTATATTATTCAAATTCAAACACACATAGTTAGAGATAAGTCTTCTTTTTCTTAAACAAGATAAAAAAAATTATAAAATATCATATATGTTTGAGGTAATAATTAAATGACCATACAAAAAGAGACCTGCTCTAAATTCAATAATTGTCAAATTCTGAATGTATGTTTAAATCTTCAGCAATAAAAAAAATTCTAAATTCCTATCAATTTGTAAAATTAAAGGTGTGACTTGAATTAAACTTAGGTTGTAATTATTGTGATGTTCATTGGGCATTAAAAACCTTTTTTTCTTCAATTTGTTTTATGGAGATATATATATATATACATATACAGCTATTAAATAGAAAAGCTTTATTAAAAAATAATTTTGTTTTCTACTTTCAGTTCCTCAAGTAATAATTCTAGGACCTCCAGCCTCTGGTAAGAAGACAATAGCCAAACTTTGTTCCAATAAACTAAGAACTGCACACCTGACAGAAGACAATATGGTTGCTGAAGCTGAAACAGACACCAAAGTTAAAGTACAGGAGATGATAAAAAAGAGACAGGTATTGCATCACAGACCAGCTGTGTATAAACAAAAGGAGTGTACACTCACTGAAAAAAGTACAATCACAAAACTAAAAAAATAGACACCTCTTTCAGCTTTCAGAATAAATTTTAAAACCACATGCCCAGAGCTCTCAATCTTTTGAAAATTTGAGTTAACTTAGATTGTGCTGGCATTTAGAGATCATTTTTACAGGCCTGAAAGCATTTTAAAAGCCTAGGTGCTTGGTCTTTTATTAACATGAAGTTCATAGATAGTTTATATTGATGCACCATAGTAAGACTGTCTTTACAGAACATGTATCTGTGAGAGTTTGAAACAATTCTTGTAATGACATGAAATTGTTCAAATTCATTTTTGCACTGTTTTATCACATTTGTTTCTCAGTTCATAGTAGTAACTTGTTGATGGAAAATTATCAGATACTTTTCACTGAATCATTATTTTGTGAACTCTTTCAATTCTGTAATCTCAAGATATAAGATAAGAATAAATCATAAGCAGTCAAACATTTTACCTCCATAATACTTTAGATCCTTAGATTCCTACTTATTTTCACAGGTTGTTCCAACAGAAGTATGGGTTAAGATATTGACTGACAGGATGAAACTGGCTGACTGTATAAAAAAAGGCTGGGTCATGGAAGGATTTCCTCAGACTAGAGAACAAGCTTTAGCACTACAAACTGCTGGTGTTTATGCAAAACACACAGGTATGTCAAATATAGAAGAACAAATCTGCAAGTGGAACACTATAACTGTTCCTCATGTGTACTTGATATGGTAGGTTGGGGATGTGGCCCGTGTGGGGAATGTGTTCCAACTTTGTAAAAAAAATCTTTGAGCATGTTCATATTAGTAGGTTTATTTGATCAGGACTTAATTCTTCTGTGGTTGCTGGTCTGTTTGATATCCAATGCAGTTCTCAAATCCATTAATGAAATTTATGTAAAAGCCAGATTCTTAATTACATATGTACTTTACTTGGCAAATATTCATTAGTATTGGAATATCAAAGCACTAACTTGTATATACAAGTAAATTTGTATAAAAACGATCTGATATGAAATACCATATAAACTGTTATAAGATTGAAGATTAACATTTTCTCTTAAAATCACAAATTTTTTAAGGAATGACTAATATTTTTTCTGTCTATGAAGAAATAACATAAAAAATGTGGTGCACACTGAAGAATAACACACGTCGTACCCGTAGCAAGGGGGGTTCGTTCGAACCCCCTTTGAAACCAAATAAGCACTGTTAAAGTCAACTTTCTGTTCAAATTGTGACTGTTAAAGTCAAGTTCATGAGTCCAAATAACCTCCCCCCCCCTTTGGAAATTCCTGACTACGGGCCTGCACGTAGCGGGTTATTTACAGTGTGCACCACATTTTTTATGTTATTTCGAATAGACTGACAAAATATGACAGTTATTTCTTATAATTTAATTCTAAATTCCATTTTAAACCGACGTAAATCATTAAAAAATGTTGATGATGGTCACATGACAAATTTGTTTCTATGATATGATAAACAAAACAACGTCAGCCAATCAGAAGACGCGTTACATCCAAAACTAAATTATTATGAAATAACAAAAAAAGTTCAAGTAGATGGAATCTTAGAAATATATATGTAAAAAAAAAAATATTTTCACACGTATCTTGATTACATTAAATTGAGAATAGAAATGGGGAATGTGTCAAAGAGACAACAACCCGACCAAATAAAAAACAACAGCAGAGGGTCACCAACAGGTCTTCAATGTAGTGAGAAATTCCTGCACCCGTACTTAATAAATTCCAAACAACTTGAACATGTCTGTATAATGATAATTGTGTTTATATTTCAGTTATATTAGATGCACCAGACACTGTGCTGATTGAGAGAGCCCAAGGTAAAAGGATTGATCCAAAGACAGGAGACATTTACCATACTACATTTGATTTACCTACAAATCCTGAGATCCAGGGACGTCTAGAAGAAGTTCCAGGTTACAAAGAGGAGGAAATGGTACAAAAACTGATAGAATATCATCGCCATATTGATGGAGTGCTAGATTGTTACCAGAAGACAGTTAAAACTATCAATGCCGATCAGCCTAAAGCTGATGTCTTCTCACAAGGTAAAATATTTAAAAATTGTTTGTATGGTATAAAAGATTGGTGAAAGATACCAAATTAAAGAGATAATCAAACTCATAAGTAGAGAAGGAACTGGCAATGCCATGGCAAAAAATAATGAAAACCCACAGGTTTGGTTTATAAGATCCTGATTGGTAATATTGTTAAACCTAATATTTACATTGATGAATGGGTTTATAAGATCCTGATTGATAATATTGTTAAACCTAATATTACATTGATGAATGGGTTTATAAGATCCTGATTGGTAATATTGTTTAACCTAATATTTACATTGATGAATGGGTTTATAAGATCCTAGTATTGGTAATATTGTTAAATCTAATATTTACATTGATGGCTTGGTTTATAAGATCCTGATTGGTAATATTGTTAAACCTAATATTTACATTGATGAATGGGTTTATAAGATCCTGATTGGTAATATTGTTAAACCTAATATTTACATTGATGGCTTGGTTTATAAGATCCTGATTGGTAATATTGTTAAACCTAATATTTACATTGATGAATGTTTCACATTTCTATTGATCTTTTATGGTTTACATAAAAAAGTTCTTCACTCAGGATGTTGAGCTATATCTTTTGCTACATTCCTTTCAATTTTTGTCCAAAAGTGAATTACATTGCCAGCATAACACTAAACTATTACAGTTTGTAAATTATTAATTCATGATCAAAATTCTTATCCATCTGAGTTAACCCTTTCCTCCATTGTGACGCCTTTTGACGCCACCCCTTTACTCCATAATGACGCCTTTTGACGCCTGTGTAGTACCTCAGTTGAAATGATTTGACTACAAAGTGTCTGCAGTATACTTAATAAAATTTGTATCCAGTATGAAAAGGAATATCAAAGGAATATCCGACTTAATTTATTTGATGAAATATTTGTTTTTCGCAATGCATTAATACTTTAAAGCATATTCTCAGCATTTTATTGAAAAACCCTATGCGTAATCAACTATGCAAAAAAAAAATCAATGGAGTAAAGGGTTAACAACATAATAGCATATGCAATTGATTTTTAAATTTTGATTACAGTACGTTCACTATGTTGATAGTACATGTACATTGTAGCTGTACCCTATGTCCAATTGTTATGTATTGTATTTTTAATGGCTTGATTATTTTACTTTATATTTTCAGTATACACATACCTATGTAGAAACTCAAGATCTAATGCACCACACACCCCAAGAATTGTGTTACTGGGACCTACAGGATCAGGGAAAGGAGTCCAAGCAGCTCTCCTGGCCAATAAATATAACATTGTTAATGGTATGTATTAGACAGGTTGAACTCAAACAACAGTATTAGTATGACTAACAAGATTGGCCTATTAATATAATTAATAGATGTATACATGTTTGTGTGTCTTAGAACATCAGAGTCAATTCAGATGTAAAGGGTACTTACTTAAACTTTCCCATGTATCTTGTAAATAAAAAGATAAATTAAATCATATCACATATTTCCTTTTATCCTATTAATTTCTTCTTGTTAATGAAACAAACCATGATAGATCAAATTATGTTGCCAGACAAACAATTTACTGTGTAAAAAGCCTTTGTTTTATTTGAACACACCTTTTTCTATTTTCAGTATCATGTGGACAGTTGGTGAAACAATCCATAGCAGATGAAACTGACCAAGGAAAAGCTTCAATACCTTATGTGGACAAAGATATGATGGGTAAGAAACAAACTTTGTTTGGAATCTTGTATATTTTTTTTACCTCTAAATGTCTAATTTTATGGAAAAAATCTTAACTTGACAAAATAAAAAGAAATCTGTGTTAAACATATTTGAACACATTGTCAAAATGACAAAAAATGAATAAAAAAAAAGGCTTACTGCAAGCTGATCATCATTATGAAAAGTCAATAATTGTAAGAAACTCCATCAGAATGCATATTTTGCACCTAGATATTCAGCTTTCTTTACTTGCCTTAAAAAACAAGCTATTTTCCCTTGTAAATTTACAACAGACAAATATACCTATAGCTATCTTAAGAGCTTTGCCTAGTTATCCCATTTGATGGATTTTAGTCCAGCCAATCTAGCATAAATTTGACCCTAACCCTGTAGTAATTGCAACAGAAGATTTTAAAGCTTAAATCATTAGCATTATACCCAAAGTATACACAGAAAAAGTCCAATAAAATCTTACTTGAGGAAAACTAAAAAAATCACGATTTTAAATTTCATATGGAGATTTGCATTGATATGGGAGATAACTCTGCAAAAAAGGCAGAAATATCATTAAAAATTGATACAAAATTATAACTTTACCGCTTGTATTTAACAAAATGTATTGATTCTTGATATTTTCAACAGAATGTATTGATTCTTGATATTTTAACCGTCTATAGAGTATAACAAACAACTCTAAAGGTGTTTTCATATCTTTTATTAAGCTACAATCTATATTTCATAATTCATTAGTTGACAATTAAATTTTTCAGCATATCAAGGTTAAAGAATCTCAAATTGAATAAAACTAATTAAGCATATATTCTTCTTTTTGTGGTTTAAGGTCTCTTTGAACAAGGTAGATGGCGAACAAATATAATTTACAGATATAAACAATACCAAATATTCACATTAATTTTTCAAATTGGTCACAAAGCCATAAATCTGCATTTTTTTAATGAATAATATGCCCAAAAAAAAATATACCCATAACACTTCGGATTTATACATTTCATGAGCAGAAGATTGTATAATATAGTCAAATACAAACTTATAACCCCATCAAAGTATCATACTTTACATGAATTTTGGGGAAATCGACCAAAAACTGACCAAAAAAATATTCATTTATGCAGAGTTATCTCCCTTCCCAATGTTAATTTCCATAAGAAATTGAGAATGATGATTTTGAGTTTTCCTCACTAAGATTTTATGGGACTTTTTCCTGTGTACGTTGGGGGCTTAATGCTATAGGTTATAACTAAAACATTTTCTGTTGCAATTAGTTTGAGGTTCAAACTTAGTTTGACTGGAATATTATAAAAACATGAACATTACTACACTGAATTGAATACAAACTCAACAAATGTATCAGAAAGAGAAAAACATTTGATATCAAAAATTCTGTGTCAAAATTAATTCTTAGAAATAATAGGCTGTTGAGGCATAAATATTGTGATTTTAAAATATTACAAATTACCATACCAATACAATTGAGTTGTATCCCCAATGAATTTCTAGAATAGCTAATTCATACCACAAGATTAAATACAATTTAATGTGTTTCTGTGTACATTCTAATATACATGATATAAACATTGTATGACTGTATGCATCTTTTTCTATAAGTTATCTTGTAACTTTATGTATTAAAGAAAAACTTTATTCTTTTAGTGCCAGATACAATTGTACAGAAAATAGTGAGCAACAGATTGTCCCAGCTGGACTGTGTCAGTAGGGGATGGGTGCTACATGGTTACCCAAGGACCAGAGAACAGGGAGAAATGCTGGCTAAAGAAGGATTTCTTCCTAACAGGTAAGTACCTAATACTAAAGGAACTCTGTAAGTTGTACATGCAAATTAAATTGAGAATAGAAATGGGGAATGTGTCAGAGAGACAACCTGACCATAGATATCAATGGGTCTTCAACACAGTGAGGAATTGAGCACCTGATGATGGGGTTCGGCTGTCCACTCAACAAAAATGTGTACAAGTTCAGCAAATATGAATATCAAACTAAACTCTGAAACATGTTATCTCATGCCCCAGAAATCCATTAGTAATGCTTACTTTAAAGGACATCATCTCAACAGGTTGTAGAACAACAGATATTAAATAAGCTTGACAATATTCAAGTCAAATTTCTAAAGTTATACAGAATGAAACAAAAACAATTTACACAGATAAAATTTCCAATACACATAATAATTTATTATACATTAGCTATTTTTTCTACATCACTATACAAATCCAATCCTATCTTATATTTAAATGATCTAAAAAAAAAACCAAAGCAACAACAATAAATTTGTAGGGTAGAAAAGGTCTCAGTAAATTAGAGTTAATTGTGACATTATTTTTTTTTCAGAGTATTTTTCCTCAATGTGCCCAATGATTCAGTGATAGAGAGATTAACATTACGGTCCACTGACCCAATCACTGGAGATAGATATCACAGTCTATACAATCCTCCACGGACACAGGAAGTCAAGGATCGTCTCTCTAAACATAACAAAGATGAGGAAAGCAAGGTGAAGGCCAGGTTATCACAATATCATGCCTATGTAGAGGAGTTAGCAGACTTATATATACAAGGACAACAAATTAATGCTGACCAAGATCCACATACAGTGTTTGAATGTATTGAGAGTATGATCGTTAATCCACTGCCGAAGAAGTTTATGTGAAAATAAACAATCAAGCAATTCTGTGATATTTATTTCGTTGGACCAGTTATCTTACAACTTATGTTTATTAATTAATAAGATATTGAGTGTCATCTAGACTTGAATTTTAAAATGATGCATTGTCATACTTTATACAGCATGAAATAGTACAGAAAAATGTTTTAAATGCAAGAACAATACTTAAAATAATTTTAAGCAATATTTACAAATGACAACATTGTTGATACAATATTAGACAATGTTACATCCAAACTTTGTGTATGACTGCCTTTGTGATGATGAATGATCTTGCTTACAAGTGTCCTTTATATTTAAAGCTATATTATGTATGAAGAAACCATAAAGTATGCAGTGGTAAATATTGCATTTATCTCAACAACTATTTAATCAATATATTTTATTATGGTATTTTGAGTTGAGAATTCATTTATATGCCATTTAAAATCCAAAAGGTGGTTTCTTATAAAATTCCAAAAATTGTATGCATCCATGAATTAAGATGATGTTCCTCAATATCATCCACACCACCTCCTTTGTCTTGTGGAAGAGTGCTCACCTTGTGGCAAACCAAAATCTTTTTAATTGGTATTTGCTGCTTCTCTGCCATGCACTCAACAGATTAACCCTTTCCTCCATAATGACGCTTTTTGACGCCACCCCCTTTACTCCATAATGGCGCCTTTTGACGCCTGTGTAGTGCCACAGTTAAAACGTCTTGCCAAAGACAAATGTAAAACAGACTTAATAAAAGTTATATCTAGTATAAACAGGTTATTCATGAGAATATCTGACTGGAATTTCATTGATGAAATATTTGTTTTAACAATGCATTTTAGTACTTTAAACCTGATGATTTTTTTTATTGAAAAAATTCTATGCGAATCAAGTATGTTAAAAAATAATTTCCATGGAGTAAAGGGTTAAGAACAATGACTGGTTGCCAAGAAACAATATTATGTGCCTTAAAATGATATGTCTGTTTTATGATTGCATCATAACCTAGTGAGCTAGCAATAATCTGTTTAAATCCATTCAAAACAACAGAAATTTATTCCAAATCAAAATTTAAGATATGCCATGAACATGTTTATTATCTTGAGGTAAAATGTAACGGTGGAACTTTATAATTGACAAAATGGCTTCATTTGTTTCTGAAATTTTTTCAACTTCCTGAATGACACTTTTAGATATCTCTCGGAAAAGGTTCAAATCAAAGGTAATATGCCAAATATAGCCCGCTTGTTTAAATAACTGTATAGGAAGATAATATTTTTGACAAATGTCGCACTTCTAGATATAGTAGAAGTTCAACTTTTCCAAATTTCATGAAGCTCTGATTAGTTGCTCCTGTGAAAAATGCTACCATATTTTATGGAAAAGATATACCGACAAAAACACTAAAGTATGAAAGGATGTAAATCATTTTAACAACTCCAAGTATAACTACAAATGACTTATCCAAGAGGTGTTATTACTATGCAATATTTTATTGAGTATATAATGAAGCAGCAAAAACAATATCCCTTTTCACCATAGATGAGGCTTCCTCCATTTTCTGATAAAGAACAGGATCTCCTATAATTCTGGCAGCATTTCTGACATCTCGTAATGTTTCATTTAGTCTCTGTATACATCTCACAATTATTCCTTCTTGTACATCTGTTAAGTTTGTTATTTCAGAAAAGGGCTGCAAAATAATATTAATTGTTTCAACAAAATGTATGAAGTGATAGTGCATCACTGAAATCAGTCTGTATTCTATTGTTCATGTCTATGTTACATTATATGTCATAGTGCATCACTGAAATCAGTCTGTATTCTATTGTTCATGTCTATGTTACATTATATGTCATAGTGCATCACTGAAATCAGTCTGTATTCTATTGTTCATGTCTATGTTACATTATATGTCATAGTGCATCACTGAAATCAGTCTGTATTCTATTGTTCATGTCTATGTTACATTATATGAAAACATACTTTTGGTGGTGTTCTAATGAAGTGTGTTACTACAATGAAAATTTATCTTTTTTACTCTAAAATAATACAATCAGCAATTGTTTACATTAATAATTTACATCCTTCAAAAGTCAGATTTCACTTATTATTTTTCAATTTGGTAGATAATGAATAGCAATTCAACAGGTCAAAGAACACAAATAAAGTACATACAGTTCTGTGTTCTTTGATGTTTTTTTTTCTATCAAACAACAGTTAAATTTATAAACAGACATTAATGCTGTGGAAATTATTTACCAATCCTCTTGCCCACTCAAATACAACTTCCATCAAATTAAATTTGAATTCTTCCTCATAATCTATAGGAGCTTGTATTCCAAACTGTCTCTGTAGAGAGTCAATCTTCCTGGCTATACCAAGGATCTTCTCTTTTCCCTACAAACAATCTTATTATATTAAGCATGTCCAGAAAGTTTTATTATTTATACTAGATGTCCATATGGAAAGCAAAATTGTCATTAAAAGGAATTTACATGACCAACAGAAGTGAGAGACAAATCTCATTCATAAACTGAAATACTTTTAAATTTATTGATATATATGTAAATCACAGTGTTCTATATTCTAAAGGACACATTGAGTACTGTGGATTCATTAATATTCGTTAGATACCAATTTTCTTGAATTTTGTTGATACAGGTGAACCATGAATTTAAATGTTCAACTTATTTAAATTTTCTAAAGGTTAACTGCTACAATTGAGTTCTTGGTACAATAGATGTCAATTAGATAATACTTATATTAACAAGACACAGTCAGATTGAAAGCAAACTGAATTTTCCAGCATGAAAATAATATTGCAAATTTGGACCCTATCGATTCAAGTAAAACTAGAGGCTCTAAAGAGCCTTTGGCACTCACATGTCAGTGAATATTAACAAATGAAGCAAGGGATAGACAAAATTGTGTTTTGGTGATGTGATGTGTTTGACATCTTACTTACTAAACATCTTGCTGCTTACAATATAATCATCTATAATAACTTGGCCCAGTAGTTTCAGTGGAAAATTAATAAAAATTTACAAATTTATGAAATTGTTAAAATTTATAAAGACAATTATCCTTGGGTCAATTGACCATTTCGTCATGTTGATTATTTGTAACACTTACTTTGCTGAACATTATTGTGTTTATCTATAATAATATTCGAGATAACCAAAACAGCAAAATTCTAAAATACCGATTCAGGGGCAGCAACCAACAACGGGTTGTCGATTCATCGAAATTCCAGGGCAGATAGATCTTGACTGATAAATTTTACCCTGTCAATTCTTAAACCATTGGTTTTGAGTATAAGCCAAAACTGTATTTTACAACTAGTTTTCATTTTAGCCATGGCGGCCATCTTTTGGTTGCGGTCACCAGACAATATTTTTAAACTAGATTACCCCAATGATGATTGTAGCCAAGTTTGGTTAAATATTGGCCAAGTATCTTTCAGAGAGAAATTTTTGTAAAAGTTAACGACGCCGACCGGAGCAAAGTGATGAAAAGCTCACTTGGCCCTTGGACAGGTGAGCTAAAAAAGGATTTTTTGTAGGGTTCAGAAATAATAAAGCCGAAGTCAATCTAAGTATCACTTTTTGCTACATGAAGGTCAATGACTAAACAATAATAAAATCTCGTCAAAGCACCCTGCTACCTGCCCAACTCCCTGCTCACTGTACATTGTAAAATTTACAACCGATTATTTATTAAACGATATTTTCCGTTCATAATCAGGCATAAAACTAATCTCACCTGTACAAGGGTATCAATAAGTTTTGGTTCAGAGGCTCTCTTCTGTTCAAACACAACACATGACATTAATGCAGCAATCTCCGTTGGATGTAACTCAGTCAATGCATTCTCAAATACTAATTCTGTTATCATCAGTTCATGTGTACTGATCTCACAAGCCACACGACCTTTAACTGAACTGCATTATGTTCATCTATGTAGTTCAAAGATTTTAGCACCTGAAAAAAAAATCTCAATTCAAATTCAAATATATTTTAATAGATTACCTTAGTTGAACTTGGCAAAAGATTCTTTTTATGCAACCAGTTTCCTGGTTTATAATTAGTGTGTATTCATTTAATAGGCTTTTTTGCATGTAGGAAAGTAATGTAATTTTCAAGAAAAAGTACAAGGGTTACAAGCATGGGGAAACTAAGACTGGCCATTATGAACAATTCTGCCCAACTCGTTAAGATATACAACTATTGAGTTCAATAGTTTACCATTTCTAAGTTCTATTTTTAATTTACAATTTCATAGGTTAGTAGTTATAACATACCTCAATTCTTTGTTGATATTCTGGAAGCAGCATCAAACTTTCATCTGACAGTAAATATTTCAGATGTCTGTATTTAGTCCTTAATTCCATGTTACTGCTGTGTTCATCAAACTAAAACATAGATGGAATTTGTAACTTTCAATGTTTTTAAACTCTGGTGTAGATGTTACATTTTCACTCATTCTATTGATTCAGTCACAAGTAACCCTATCAAAACTTAGGGTAAATCAGAGAACTGTGGTTAATTTTTTCAGTAGGTTCCTATTTTTGTAACGAATGGAAGAAAATTGTATATTTTTGGATACTTGATTTTGTGATTTGGCCAAAGTTTGCCTATAAGGGATATTGATTTTTTCACACATTTAATTTGTGGTTCCTCAATATCCACAGAACCTATGAACATTGTCTCTTTGTCACATTCCTCATTTCCATTCTCAATTTTACATTTGTACCCAACAAATAATAAGAATCCTCAAGTAAATACAATTTTGACTTCCACCAAACACTTAAAATTGATAATGGAAATTACTTATTCGTATCCCCACTGAAAAAAAAACCAATTCTATGTTACTTCTATGCATATCAAGCTCCTGGTGATTGCATTTAAAACCAGATGTGCCTGTACAACATGAATGGCAGGAGGTTCAATGCTAAATTTGCAAAGTTAAAAACATGAATGGCTCCTAGCATAAAATACTCACTGAATGAAAGTTTCATTGAAGGAACGCCATCGGTGCAATTTAAATTGAAATCCTTGGTACCCCTTTTGTATGACTTTTGTTCTGACATCCCACACCAATTTTATATGTTGTTTTGTTTTATAATAGTGATTTTGTGCTTAAATGAATAAATTTGCTGATGATGGAAGATGTTTGGTATTCTATAAGATCATAAATTATCCAATGTGTACTCTATAGTTTATCTGAAGAAGAAGTTTGGTAACACTGGGTTCTGATACTGATACCAATACAGTAAATAAAGTAATTTTGATTGCATTTATTTTTGTGATATCTGCCCAACAGACATGAATGAAAAATCAGTTTTTGCAACTTTAAGAAATGCTGCATACAAGTTATGCTGTCAAAATGTAAGTTTTTATTTTTAGAACTTATCCTGAAACAATTTTTGCAATAACAAATCTACACATCTACAGTATTTAAGTGTCTACTCTGTAGAATATATATGTATATATTTTTTAAATATCTCTGAACAAGTGGCAACTTTTCGTCAGATCCATCCATTGGATCACCAGTGAAGTGATACATGGGCCACAGCTGAAAAAACATTTTATATTCATAGCTACTCTAAATATCAATTTTTTGTTCTTCCCTCCCCTGGATTTGAACTCATGCTAATTGGAAATCGAGACAACAACACATGCACTGTGTCCAGCGCTCTAGACCACTAGGACACATATAATTTTATATATATTAATAAAAGATAAAAACGGTTTCAATACATCACTTTTACTAGTACTTTCACTGCTTTCACAGATCTTCAGGTAATGTGACTTGTATACATAAGTATAATACAAATCAATTGAATGATGTTAATATATATATATCTGAGGTTGTAGAGTAGAAAAAGATTTGAATGACACTTACATGTTCTTGAAATCTAGGACAGTTTATACATTGAAATGATGTAAATGTCTGCTCCATAGCCTGTATAGATCTAAACTGTTCTACTAATTCAATGTCTCTGATATGTAAATCTTTAACAGGGTCCAGTCCTGGTAGGCCGTCAGAATTAGTTTCTGTTAAACGTAACAATTCTTGGGTTGCTATAGAAACTGATTGGCCAGGAGGATCATCTCTAAAAAAAAAAAAAAAAAAAAGTTGAAGAACAATGAAAAAATTTCAATTCTACACAGAAAGGAAACCAGGATATAGAATACAACATCTAAATAGTAATATAAGCACTCCTATTGAAGGTAATCAAGAATCAATTACAAAAAAAAAATCTAATGAAACTCTGATAATTTCAAAATGTGAGTGATTGTTTGTAGTATTTTCATAGTAAAACCAGATTTCTGGCTTCAAGTTAAAGTTGAAAATGCATGTAAATGATTCTAAAAACTTCACGAGTGTTAAAATTTCTTGCTTATCAATATTCTATATATCACTTCTGTCTAGCTTTTATTTTTTTGTGGACCATAAAAGCCCAAATTTATTATTATTCATGGCGAACAAATAATTTTCATGTATTTCGTGGTACAAATGTATAGGTAAACAATTAATTTGAATGTCTAACAAAGGTTATATTTTTAAAGGCTTGTAAGCAAAATTTGACAAAACAAAGCAAATCGATTATCCACTAATATATAATATACAAAAGAATCCACAGTATTCGATGACAGGCAAATAAACTCATATAGTCAAGCAGTGTTAAACTTACTTAAATCTAGGCTGTTGTCTTTTCTTTAAATCATTAATTATTTTATCTGCATCAACTCTTATGGTCTTGGTAGTAACAATGCTAACATTAGCAGCTTTCACTTGTACTAACTCATGCCAGCATGGACTTTCAGGTATAAATAGTGTATTTCCCAACACCGGAGAAATCTTATCATATTTAGTTAGATCTTCTTTAGATAGAGTTACTCCCCTTTTTTCACATATTGCTAAGCAAGTAAATGCCCTTTCATTGTTTGTACCTACAGATGAGTTCAATACAACAGCGACAACATTTTTGCGTAGGTTGTCATTTATTACAATAACACGTCCAGCTGTAAGTGATTTAATGGCCGCTGGATGAGACAAAACAACGGCCTACAAAATAAACAATCAAATATGAATTGTACAATAAAAGAGAGTAAATAAAGTAAGGTTACAGTATTATACAGTGTTAAATACTACTTTTTATTTTTTCCATAAGTTATTCTTAAAATAATTTTTTTTTTCACAGGAGGTGTGCAAAGGGTCATATTTAGACTGAATTTTTACAAAAACATGTTGTTTTTTTGTCGTATGTGAATGGTTTTAAATATCATGTCTTTCAATTATTATAAAAATTTCTGCTATTTTTAAAGGTTTTAAAAATTGGCATGATCTAATACATGTAATTTTTTAGAAGGCAAACAAGAATGTGTCCCATGTACACAGATGCCCCATCCGCATTATCATTTTCTATGTTCATTGGACCATGAAATTGGGATAAAATCTCTAATTTGGCATTAAAAGTAGGACGGTCATTTCATAGGGAACATGTTTACTAAGTTTCAACTTCATAAAAAAACTATCTAGACCCAAAACTTTAACCTGAAGCGGGACGGACGGACGCACAGACAGATGGATGGATGGATGGACGGACAGACAGACGAACGAAATGACTGAAGTACAGACCAGAAAATATAATGCCCATAAATGGGGCATAAAAACAATTTCTTAAATAATTTTGAGTGAAAAGTATTAAAGATAAACAAGCAATACTGTGGTAAATCATTAAGTTGGTATAAAGGAATGTCATAGAGATTGAAATATTTTAAACTAAAATTATTTTTTAAATGCTAAGATCCATTTACTTTTTATGCTAAATAACACTGTAGTATACTTTTAAAATGCAAAATGGAAGTGCAGGCTTCCTCGTGTATATCACAATATCATAGGAACTATATGCAAATAAATTTCCACTGCCTTACCTGTATTTTTTTCTTGAGCTGGTGATAATCTTTACAAGTTTGGTAATACATTTCCAAGTCTATAGAACACATATAACACTCTATATCCTTTACTTTAGCTATTTCTTTATACAGTTTATCCATGTCCTCTTTATGTTTGACTTTATCCTTCTGTGAATGAAACTCAGAAAAACTTCTTTTAATCATGTCCTCAACTTTCAGCTGTTCAACTCTAAGTAGATTTAGTATCATAGAATATGTCAGTCGGAACTGAGATTCTAGTTTGGTTGGTTTTCCCTAAAATAAATCATAATATGGAACTTTACTGTGGATTTTTAATCATTCTTTGGGTATTAATTTTCGTAGATTTTGAGTAGATATTTGTGACCATAGAAAATAAGAAGATGTGGTATGATTGGAAATGAAACAAGATTAAAAAAAGAAAGATAAAAGCCATTATACTTATAGGTCACCATATGTCTTTGATAAAAGCCATTATACTTATAGGTCACCATATGTCCTTGATAAAAGCCATTATACTTATAGGTCACCATATGTCCTTGATAAAAGCCATTATACTTATAGGTCACCATATGTCCTTGATAAAAGCCATTATACTTATAGGTCACCATATGTCCTTGATAAAAGCCATTATACTTATAGGTCACCATATGTCCTTGATAAAAGCCATTATACTTATAGGTCACCATATGTCCTTGATAAAAGCCATTATACTTATAAGTCACCATATGTCCTTGATAAAAGCCATTATACTTATAGGTCACCATATGTCCTTGATAAAAGCCATTATACTTATAGGTCAACATATGTCCTTGATAAAAGCCATTATACATATAGGTCACCATATGTCCTTGATAAAAGCCATTATACTTATAGGTCACCATATGTCCTTGATAAAAGCCATACTTATAGGTCACCATTATGTCCTTGATAAAAGCCATTATACTTATAGGTCACCATATGTCCTTGATAAAAGCCATTATACTTGTAGGTCACCATATGTCCTTGATAAAAGCCATTATACTTATAGGTCACCATATGTCCTTGATAAAAACCATTATACTTATAGGTCACCATATGTCCTTGATAAAAGCCATTATACTTATAGGTCAACATATGTCCTTGATAAAAGCCATTATACTTATAGGTCACCATATGTCCTTGTGTTTTGCTACAGAAACACAAAACATGTTGTACTTATGAACCAATAAACAAAGGAAACACTATCTTTCAGATTCATAGAAATTATTAAATGTTAATAAAGTTCCCTCTCTGAATGTGGAGGAGTTATAGATAATTGGTGGACAGACTAATGCATAGAAAAACATTGGATAAATAGCCAATATACACCCATTATGATTCTGTTATAAAGCTGGCTAAAGGTCTCATATTTACTCACCAACATCATCTTCTGTAGATCTGACACCACTGGAATATCTCCTTTACAGAGCTTTATAACAGATTAACTCACCAACATCATCTTCTGTAGATCTGACACCACAGGAACATCTCCTTTACAGAGCATTATAACAGATTAACTCACCAACATCATCTTCTGTAGATCTGACACCACTGGAATATCTCCTTTACAGAGCTTTATAACAGATTAACTCACCAACATCATCTTTTATAGATCTGACACCACTGGAGTATCTCCTTTACAGAGCATTATAACAGTTTAACTCACCAACATCATCTTCTGTAGATCTGACACCACTGGAATATCTCCTTTACAGAGCATTATAACAGATTAACTCACAAGCATTATCTTCTGTAGATCTGACACCACTGGAGTATCTCCTTTACAGAGCATTATAACAGATTAACTCACCAACATCATCTTCTGTAGATCTGACACCACTGGGATATCTCCTTTACAGAGCATTATAACAGATTAACTCACCAACATCATCTTCTGTAGATCTGACACCACTGGAATATCTCCTTTACAGAGCATTATAACAGATTAACTCACCAACATCATCTTCTATAGATCTGACACCACTGGAATATCTCCCTTACAGAGCATTATAACAGATAAACTCACCAACATCATCTTCTGTAGATCTGACACCACTGGAATATCTCCTTTACAGAGCATTATAACAGTTCCTGTTGTATCAAGTCCACGTCTTCCCGCACGTCCTGCCATTTGTATATACTCCCCAGGAAGTAGGTCACGGAACCCTGTGCCATCATGTTTACGTGCCGTATCAAACACAACTGTTCTGGCTGGCATATTTAACCCCATAGCAAATGTCTCAGTTGCAAATAGAACCTGTCAATATATTAATACAAGCTATCAACCCATAAATTTACATTAATTTAAAAGCTAATAGTAGGAGGAAAAATGGCACTTTCTAGATAGTAGATTGTTTAAACACTTGTCTTGTCAAAGCATCAGTAATTTACTGAAAACCAACTTACGGTATTCTTGTGGATTCTTTATTTTGTGTTTTACCCTTTCTTGTGTACTTCACGGCTATTTAATTTCGCATTTTCTAATTGAATTGATTTAGTTTGATATGGAAAGATCAAACTTTTACATTTTTGCGACACTTTTGCGATATCTTTTTAACTCACAAAAGTAGTAAATTGCTTGTGAAAATAAAAAGAGAATATCATATGGCTTTTTCAATATCACATCCATATCAACTTGAGACATCAATATAATCCCAAGAGCTCCGCTTGAGGGATTATATTGGTTGATGACGTGACGTCATACAGATTAAAGGTGTAATAAAGCTTTTGCAACCGTGCTGATATCGATATCATCACGGGTGGCTGACACAGCACGCTTGCCATTGATTGTATTACACATACGGTCCGAGTACACAGTTATTTCGTAGTGCATTTCTTTTAGACAATAAATGAAAATTAAAAAAATCCCACCTGCGCTTTCTCAATAATATTTTTACAGTGTGTTGTACTACTTTTGGGACAAATTATATCAAAATTATAGAAAACTTCATCAGCTCTAACTCAAAATATGGACAATTTTGTGTTAAGGGGGTCTTGAAATCTTTTGACAGCTTCCGAAGTGCTAATTTTTGACCTTTTTCAGCTGGACCTAATCACTACTTTACATTAATATTTATGACCC
Source organism: Mytilus edulis (assembly GCA_019925275.1). NCBI lineage: Eukaryota > Metazoa > Mollusca > Bivalvia > Mytilida > Mytilidae > Mytilus > Mytilus edulis. The sequence continues at coordinate 106,975,325 of CM034353.1, read as the reverse complement.
AAATTTTTTTACAGTGTCATTTCACCCCCCAACTTGCTATATGAGGCATAAAACATGGAGAAATAAATTTGGAAGGAGTATAACAAAAATTGGCAAGTAACACACTGTCCACACTAAGGACTATATTCGTGGACAACGAAAATCAAAGGACGATAACTGTGTACTCGGACCATACAATTTATCTGTATTTACTACTAAGTATATAATAAGTTGGATAACAGTATGTTTGGTTGAGATATTAGTTCTTTCAAATGTCTCTTTTATGTATGGAACTAAATCATTATTTATTTTATAATGAATCCATCATATTCAGCTATAAGGAGAATCTACTTCTTCTTTTTAGTTTTTTTCTGTCCTATTTAACTATATTCTGGAATTATGCAGTTCAAGAGTTCAATACACATGTGGAATTTATTGAGGAAAGGATATGACAGAATTTTGAAAGGCCTTTTCCAGAATAACATTTTGACCTACTTTGACAAGACCTTTCTGGAACAACATTTCTACCACTTCTTTCAGTATTGGTAATATCCCACTGTGATGAACACCAAGTCCTCTCTTAAGTATATCTTCCATCTGTGTTATCTGTTAAAAACACATAAAAAATCTATAGGTTAAAAATGATCGGCAACTTTAAAGATGTATGATTTTCCTTAAACTTAATAGAACAACCTATATATAATATCAAAGTTCATTTTTACAAAAATTCAAATAGGCAAGTAAACAACAACTGATTTTGTGTTTTTATTTCCTGAAGCTTTTAACTTTAATAAAACTAATGAATCATCATATACACACACCAAATAATGAAATTATATGGCTGTATGCCTATCAGTTTTGAGAACCAATAATGCAAACATGGACACTGTCCCTATCTTTTTCAACTGAAGTTATTTAAGGTGGTACCCAACACTTTCACTAAAATTAATTTGGCTCGTTTAATTTTCATAAAATTTTGTCAAAGTATTTACTTTGACAAAAATATAAAAAAATCAAAAATTTTGAACCAACCGTTTTGTTAGAAAAATTACACTGGTTATATAGCAGTTTGACAAACACCAATTTTGACCATTGAGAAGCTTAATATTCCCTTTATAACACAACGTAATTAAAACGTTAAGCTGACTTTACAGAGTTATCTCCCTGTAGTGTTAGGTACCACCTTAGGGTGCTATAAACAGTTTCATATAAAAAACTAGGGGTTATTCCCCAACTAAAAATAGACATGGAGGGAAGTCCCTTTTTATCAACATAATTGGTGAAAAAGTATCATGTTTTTTGTATTTGGTTGTAAAGATATGTTAATTAACTTCAATTAAAACAGGTTGAATGATTAAAATAATTTAAAAAATTAGGTTTTGAGGGGAGACAACACTGTAAACAGTCTGTTTTTTTGGCAGTGAAAATTCAAAACTTATTTGCAGCCACTGTAGCTCTTTTCGGAGCAGGCGAACGTACCCTGAAGAATGAATTTTTGGAAAGACCAGGTAAAAATCTATGAAATTCATACAACTTTGATTATGAAAAATGTGCAGGTATCATGTCTTCTGGGGTGTGCACATGACCTGATTTCAGGTTTTTTAAGCTTAAATTAGGCAATGTTTTTCCCAGTTTCTCTGGATAAAACTTTTTTATACTATTAAAAGTACACTTTTTTTTTTATTCCATTATAAACTAGAGAACATTCTGATTCCAGTGATATCTAGTTTTATACAGGTATCTTTATTAATCAGTCCACCACTAAGGGTCACTTTTACATGGTCCCTCAAAATATGACGTCTTAGAAAAAAACTGTTGATAAGGCAGAATTCATAGCTTACCCAATAAAATGCATTTTAGATAATACCTTCAATAAACTATTTACCTGAGGTAGTTTCTGATCAGTTCCCTTCAATCTATTAATAGATTTATGAAAGAAAATATGTATTTCACTTTTTTCCTTCTGGTCAGTAAGGTCCAAACTTCCTAGATTATTGGCTGTTTCTTCTATTCTCTTTTTAGAAAATATAAATGATACGACAGGTAGCTTGTCCTTCTTTTTCAACATATCAATCAGGGATATCCAGATATTTTTGTCCTGAAAAAAACCCAAACAGATTTCATCTGTTAACGACTTCTGCATGTGGATTCATTTATTTTATTGGTAAAAATGTTTGTGTTTTGAGTACATTCCTATAGAAAATTTCCGCCTACCGGTATTTGAATATTAAAATTTGTAGGTCACCTATATCAAAGAATTTCAGAAGAATTGGTATCCCATAAATGATAATGAATCCACAGTCCACAGTTCACAAATCATTGATACCTTTGACTTATAATGTTGCAGTTTAAATTCTCCTGCTTTTCATTCAAGATCAAATTTATAAAAAAATGTCTTTTCTGCATATATAATTTTCCCTGTATAGTAAGAATGTGTTAACATTTTCATTGATGCAAACAACATCTGTATAAAAATTCTCCATGGAATCATGTTTTGGGACTCAACATTTTTGTATAAGATGGGGACAGATAACAATATGAGCATGCACAATTATCCACCCCTATATAATTAGGGCCATCCACTACATACATCAATTGTTAATCACTTTTGTTTTAAGAGATTGCCAAAGTTTAGTCTTCAAAGGGCATCAATGTTAGTATATGTTGTAGTTAAGTTAAACCTTGATTTGTATATGTAACAAACAGGCAGGTTTCCATTGATTTGGTATGTTCAGAAACAGAAGTTTGGTATGTTTAGAAACAGAAGTTTGGTATGTTTAGAAACAGAAGTTTGGTATGTTTGAAGTTAATTAACATTTTGACCAGTAATTTTCTATCAAACTATCAAATTGACCTAAGCAAATTAAATTACTTCAAAAGTTGCAAAACTTACAAATCAGCAAATTATTTTATTAAGTTAATTTTTTTTTTAAATTTGGACAAATGTAGATAAACAAATTTTTAAACATTTTTTGAAAAAAGTACTGCATTACGCTGAACTCCTTTATGACTGCTATAAACTTATTACCTGGTTTGGATGACCTCCCCTTTGACCTTTTGCTCCAAAATTCTGTGATGCCTTACTAGTTCTTTCTTTCTTGGCATCAACTGCCTTGTTATACCTGTGTAAAAGTTATGACAAGTAAATATCAGAATAATATCTATTAATATTCAAACATGTCAGATATCCCAACAAAAAGAAACTATCACAAAAGATATCTTAGCACCTACACCATATTTTTACGACCAGGATATTAATGTAGAATAAAAAAAATATAAAAATATACTGATTGTCTTCCATGGATCCCTTTAATATACATACATGTATCCCTCAATCTAAAACTGTTTCTCATGATCAACTATGAGAGGCAATTGATAACTAGTTTAATAATTGTACTCAGTATACAGAAAGTCTGCAAAGGATTCCTTAAATATACATACCCTCCAATCTGGAACTGTTTCTTGTGATCCAGTATAAGGAACAATTGACTGCTAGTTTTATTACTGTTCCCTGTGTATAGATAGTGTTCCAAAGGTACTGGTCTCTTAAGGGTACTAATCACATATATCTTCTTCCTTTTCGTCCTCCTAGCAATATAAACACATAAGCAAACTATTATGTCGTGATAAGGCAAATATACAAAGAAGAACAGTTGGTTTGAAGGTCTAAAGAAGATGATCAATAGGAATACAAATTATCTGACAAAATGAGATACAATTTTTCATAGATACCAAGATTAAAATTTTGAATGCCAGATGATTATCGCGCCTACAAAAGACTCATCATTGATGCTTGAATAAAAAAAGTTAAACAGGACAAATAAAGTATAAAGCTGAAAAGCATTGAGGACACAAAATACTGAAAGATTTAGCCAAATACAGCCAAATCTATTCTTGGGTTAGAAAATCTTTAAAAAATGTTCACAAACATATATGTACTATTAATGTCTTACCCAATCCAATCTGCAAACTCCAAAGTATTGGGTACAGTTGCACTCAGTAAAATTATGTTTACATGCTGAGGTAACATAATGAGGACTTCCTCCCACACAACTCCTCTCTGTTCAAATAAACATCAGTAATATTATGTTTTAAATTCACTTAGAGACTTAGGTAACATTTAAGTTATCTCCCTTCAGCTGTTCTAACAAAAATAATATCAATGAAGTATAATTGTTGTCCTTGGTTGATGTCTGTCAGATGTCATATCTGATGGTTTTTTTTTGTGTGTAATGTTAAATGTTATACCCTTAATTCAGGCTGTTATTGTTTTTTGTTGGATTGTTTTACATTATATTCTGTTGTATTGGTTAACATTATTATATTCTGTTGAATTGTTTCACATTTATATGATATTCTGTTGGATTGTTTCACATCATTATATTCTGTTGAATTGTTTCACATTTATATGATAATTTGTTGGATTGTTTCACATTTATATGATATTCTGTTGAATTGTTTCACATTTATATGATAATTTGTTGGATTGTTTCACATTTATATGATATTCTGTTGGATTGTTTCACATTTATATGATAATTTGTTGGATTGTTTCACATTATGATATTCTGTTGAATTGTTTCACATTTATATGATATTCTGTTGGATTGTTTCACATTTATATGATATTCTGTTGGATTATTTCACATTATGATATTCTGTTGGAAAGTAGTAGCTTCTCTAAGGTATGAATTTTGCTCATTTATGAAGGCCACACTGAAAACTAAAGTGGTTCTCATCCTTATCCTTTGGTTTTTGGTGGATAGCTGTCTCATAAGAAATTTATACTTATATCTTGTGTTAAAGACTTATCACATAAGTGTTTATAACACATCTCTAATTGGCTGAATATATGTAAGAGGGTTGCAATTAACTCATCAGAAAATTACTTTATTACTGTCTATCCAGCAATACTGTGATAAAGTTAAGTAAAAATTGCTTAAATCCAAATTGATCTATCTCACTATACAACAATAATATATTCTTAAACCCTACAGCTACAATGGTTCTTACCTCAGCATCATTTATGTAATGTACTTCATCAAAGATGACCCATTCCAAATCTCTGATCACATCTGATCCATTGTATAACATTGACCTAAAATCAAAAGATTAAATATCTTACACAATGTAAAAGTCTTACTGAGCAAGCTCACTTACCAACAAACCCTACATTAACAATATAGAAAATATAGAAATTCCTCTTCATTCTAAATATTCTCTATATCAGATTTTCTGGTAAACTTAACTGATCCAGGTTTCGGTACAAGTTAACCTTTATTCTAATTGAAAGCAATTACCTAAAACAAGAGTGGACACACAGAAATGTCTTGCCTGTCATGTATTTGTATTGAAAGTAAAAGCTACAAGATATACATTATACATTTAAGCTGTAAATAATGAGATAATGTCACTGCTGCTGATGGTTGTATGAACACTAAGATTGCTGCTAGTCAACAATAAACATTATTTGTTCAGGTGTATATTTTTTTATTATCTATTTCAAAGTTCATAAAAAGATGATTTTATACTGCATCTGGACTAATTCTGCATTACAAAATTCAGTATTATCAACACTTGAACGATTGAGCCATACAAGTGCTGCTCCATTGCTTTTTGTTTTGTCAAGTATGTAAAGGGATATGAATTGATACACCAAATCCTGTCTTTTCCTTTACTCATACTTTTACTAGGTAAAGTCAGCACACATTGTAGGATAAACACTTCAATAGTGAATCTGGTCATATCTTGATACAAACGACTGCTTAATTGCAGCCCTGAGATAACATGTAAATACTACCCACCTGAGAATTTCAGTGGTCATTATAAGACATGCACTTTCTTGATGGATCTGGACATCTCCTGTAATCAATCCCACATCAACAAAGGTCTGTTTAAAGTCTCTGTATTTCTGGTTTGACAAAGCTTTGATTGGAGATGTGTAAATTGTTCTGCAATATAAAATGGTTGTTTGTAGATACTATCAAGATATATAATAAAAGGATAATAAAAGAAACAGCAACCCAACACTAGAGATTCCTCTAAGATATCATCTTCATTGTCATAATATGCTTTTGATAGTTTCCCCCCCCCCCCCTATTTTCAAATAGGACCAATGGATTTAAATAACCACTGCTGTCCTAAAATCATAGCAACATAGCAAATGTACATAGACATTCTTACAAAATCTATTCATATAGCACCACAGTAAAAAAATAGTGTCATGGTACAAGCAATAGTAATAACATATTCAGCTATATTCCTCACTTCTGAAGTAAAAGGATTGATGTTATATTGACATACCTTGTTACCTGCTTCAGTGGCAGGCCAATAGACCTTATCGCTATTTGTGAATCTGTGACATATGACCTTAGAATTTGAACTATTGACCTCATATAACAATTACTGTTCCTTTGTAGCATCATACATTATCCTTGTCATGCCAAAATTTTGCAGGAAATTCTGGAATTTTTAGTAATTGTGGACAAATAGCAAAAAGGTGTATAGCAGAATTTACATTTGATATTACCCTGCTGAGTTTTTAGTGACATACCTTGTCATGTGCTTGAGTGACAGGGCTATAGCATATTCAGCTATAACAGTCTTCCCAGCTGATGTGTGTGCTGCTATAAAGACGCTATCATGATTCTCTAGGTGAAGTATAGCTTGCTTCTGGAAGACATCCAATTCAAAGGGCCACTGAAATAAAATCAAAAAGTTTTTGTCTTATCATTTTAATAACTTAATTTATCAAAAATCATCCGTAATATCATCTACTATAATTCCACCTTTTTGGTTATTAAAAGAGATCTTTCATGAAATCAAAGTTCTGCTTAAACACTACGTTCTCCTTCCTCTATGACAAAGACATTATCCTATGTTACAGGCCATATAAGGAACGGTTTTATTATAGTCATAATCAAGATGGTTCATATCTTCAATGGCCAATTATAAAACCACATCAAATTATCAAAAGAAAGGTCAGCATCAGTTCTACATTCTCACTGCTCATTTATTGGACTTTTATCTTACCTTGTATGCCATATCAGGAATCCTCTTGTAGAAGTCATCCACTGGATGATCTATATCCACATTAATGGCCCATTCCTCCTTGACTGGAGCTGGTACTGGTTTAGTTTCATCTGCAGTGCTAGTAGGAATTGTCGCCTATAATATAATTTCCATTATCAATCAAAATAATAAATCCAATGTTAACCCAGTTCTTTTTAATTTTCTCTTTAAAAGGTCCTTGAACGTTTGTATTGTAATGGTTATCTAAGGAGGCATATGAAGATATTTTCAGATGTATTAAAAAGGTATGGGACCAAATAATATTAGGTTCATTTTTGTCTTAATATAGTATCATTTGTATGGTCTTTTTTGTAGTGTGTTTGGTAATTGTCTTTTTTGTCTAACATATGAATATATATTTAAAACTACATCTTCAACAAATTACAAATTTCCTATAGGCTTGTATGTAGACTTTGACAAAATTATGAAATCAAATAGAACATACCAGTCTCAAACCTTAATCAATTTTTTTTGCTCATCAAACTTGCCAGTGGTAGGGGACATACCAGTCTCTAACCAATAACACGTTTTGCTCATCCAACATGCCAGTGGTAGGGGACATACCTCAATCCACAAAAAAAATGGTACTCTTAAAAATAAATTAATTCACACTTTGCACTATAGTGATATTCCCTCAAATATTAAACAATTAGAAAATGCTATAACTTACAGAGACAATTTCATCCATACTTTCACTTCCAGATACTGTGATTGGTTCACTTGTCTCCTGTAAACAAAGATATATATTTTACATGCTCTTTATGCAAATTTGTATACTTTTAACTTCAAATATAATAATATTACAATTAATATTCTAACTCAAGGTGAGCTGTAAACACATTTATCTATATGTGAATACATAAAAACAATGCCAATTTTATTTTTATGAATGAGTTACACCTAGGTCAACTGGTGTAAATGTCATAAACTTACAATCTGTTCTGAATGTGGTGTTACAACATAAGCAATGTGACATAGAATATTTAGGCCAACTAAAATTAATTAGTAGATTTTCATCCAAATTTTTTTTTTAAATGGGGCGGGTGGGAGGATTTTATTTTTTAATTTTTATTTCTTATGAAACCCTCATGTGACGTGTTCTTCAAATGTGCAAGTGTAATAATAAGCTTATATTATGTATATACATATATAAGGAATCGTACATAATATTTCAAATCTTAACATGAATAAAAAATCTCTAATTGGCAACCACTGTTCTACATGTAATTGCTGCTTTAGAAACCTAAACAGCAAAAACATAAAAGAAGAATGCTCTCTTCAGTTGGACTACCTTCAAAAAATTCAGTGTCTTTTTAAGCAACCATTTTTTGTCTACATAAAATGAAACAAATATGCAACTAAAGAATTACGAGTTCAGAATAAAATGAAACCGTTTTGAAAACGAAAGGGTTGGTGCTTTTATGATTCGTCTTTAATATAGATGCAAATATAATTAATATGTTAAACATGAACTTAACCAAAAAGGAGAAGATGTCTAATGGCTCTATTGAGGGTATTGGGACAGAAGGTGTTTGTACTGTTTGTCAACAAAAAAGCCATGGGTAAATCTAAGTGTATATTTGCCGACTTTTTGAACTCAATTATACTGTCATAAATCTAACAAGTTTGTGCTTGCGTCATTTTATTTATACAGTTATGGTTTTGTACGAATGTGTTCCACGATTCGTGCTCTTTGGGTATAATTCACAGTCCAAAATTCCTACCACAAAGTCATTTTATCAATAAAAAAATCAACAGTTTTCTAAATCACAAAAATTTGTGTCATGCCGCGATTTGCCATCTTGGACACAGCGTATTACTTGTAACCCAATTATTTCATGCCCTTCTTGAAATCAATCTCTATTCTCGGTAGACGATTTTCTCATCATAGAGCTGCAGAATATTTTTTAATTACTCGAAGTAATACGAAAACCGAAATTTGAAATAGGAAGTTTGGAAGGAAACAAAATTTTTGACGGTTACGGGAAACGGAGATGAACAAATCCGGAAATCGTAAATTTTTCAAAATAAAAAAAATCGGGGCGGGACGATTTCAGAGGGGCGGGCGGGGATGAAAATCTATCAATTAATTTTAATTGGCCTTACAGGAAAGTGCAAGAATTCAAAAGTCATGTAGAGTTGAATGAGAGACTTCATTTTTACAAGTCTGGTCTTAGCTAATTAACTATTTAGTCTTCAGTTTTCTATATTTTGTTATGTGAAGTTGTTTTTCATTTCTTAAAATGGTCTTTTTCTTTTTTTCCATGATGTCAGTATATTTTCTATTTATGAGTTTGAATGTCCTAATGGTATCTATCACCTCTCTTGTGATTCTTACCTCTTTGGAATCCTGCTTAACCTCTTCTTCATCTTTTCCCCAGTCACCTAAATCATCAAAGTCCTGGGTCAGGATATCTGTTAGATTTATAACAGTGGGTGTGGTCTCTTCTGAGGTTGGCTCTTCTGGAATAGACTCTTCTTTGGAATTTGTAGTCTTGAATGTCATCCCTGAACTCATACCAGGAGCTACTGTTAGAAAATCTAAAACAGAAATATTTTCATTAAAAATGATATATTCATCATTAAAATCATAACATGGACTAATCTTAAAATCTAAAATGACATCTTATTGAAAAGATAAACAGGGCTTACTAACAGCAGAATTGAAAAGTGAAAATAAAAAATTCAAATCTGCACAATTGAAATAAAAAAATTCTAATCTTTTATATTAGTGTTCGTACACTTTTGCCTCACAGGTTACTCGGATAATCGTTCAACCAATTAACGGTAGTTTAAGTTGATGTTTGAAGGCCTTATTCATAGTACCCTACACATAGATATAAGAAGATGTGGTATGAGTGTCAATGACACAACCTTCCATCCAAGTCATACATTTACGATTTTATAATACGATGAATTGAATTTTGTCCTTTGGTATTATAAGGCTTGTCTGTGAAGATTCCTGATGAAGTTTGACTTTTGATAATCAAATACACAGTATTAAATATTTAGCATTTGTACTAACTTCAGCTTAAAAAATAAGAAAAAACCTTTTTGAACTTGTATAATTTAATATGTCTGAAACTGATAATTCTTTCATTTTACTCGCCAAACATAATGCGGAGTGTTTCGATTTGAAATGATAAGCCAAAGCTTGTTACTCGTACTATCAAACATTCACATTGGTTTGCATTTCGCAATTTTTGAGTTAGCATTTCGTTTAAAGTATGACAAACACTTGAATGAAGGAGATTGTACATTCAGATGTGAGTCTACACAATATAAGAACAAATAAATAAAATCATAAAATTTAATCGTATTAATGATTTAAAGTAAATGTTAGAAAAACATGTATACTAATTATGTTTCCTTAAGATATTTCCCCCAACATACAAGTTCTAATTAATTTTATATTTTTGAATTAACAATAGCAATCAATATACTGGATAATTGATCTGTCAAATTGATTACCACTACAACAAGTTTTCGGTATTCGGTCGTTCAAACGGTTAACCGTTTAATCGTTGACAACACTAGTTTATATGTACAAATGTGAAGATGATATAGATATGTCTGTAATCTATATATAATTAATGTTCCTACCTTTTTCCCGAAGTAAATTATCAAATGAAGAATTTTCATTTAAATTATCTATATCTGGTTCATCCAGACCTCCTGAAAAAGACAAAATACATTATCATTAGAATAATCAGTAAAATTTAGAGCTTGACATATCAGATTTTTTAGTACAGCATATTGACCTATATGTCCTTTGGTTTTAAAGGTTATTGTCATTCAATTTTCAAATATTTATGTATTACACAATTACTTTATTCATATTTTTATAACCTTCAGCTTTCAGAAAAAGATACGAACTCTAAACCAGATGCTCCGCAGGGGGCAGTTTTATACGACCACAGAGGTTGAACCCTGAACAGTTGGGGCAAGTATGGACACAACATTCAAGCTTGATACAGCTCTGAATTTGGATTGTGATTATACAGTTGACACAAAATAGGTTTCTGACACAGAATAAATGTGGTCTAAGAACTTTAACTTAAAAAATTATAAAATTTTAAATTGGTCATTTACCTATTATGGTTCTCAATATCCAAAATCTAAATACATGGTTAGATTGAGCATATCAAAGAACCCCAAGAATTCAATTTTTGATGAAATCAAATAATGTTCACTTTTGGACACTTTAGACCTCAAGGTGGACCAATTTGATATCTGGGCCCAAATATTAAAAATCTAAATACATGGTAAGACTCAGCATATTGAAGAACCCTATATATTCAATTTTTGTTGAAATCAAACAAAGTTTAATTTGGGACCCCGATTTGGACCAACTTGAAAATTGGGCCCATAATCAAAAATCTAAGTACATGCATACCTGCCAACTTTTTAAAATGCCCATGGGGGTTTTGCGTGCAAGGTGGCTCTTATAATTCTAAAAAAAACTTCAAATGTGTATTAATGTTGTTTTTTGGCTTCTTCATACTATTAAAAGCCTATAGCAATTGTAAAATTAACTGTTTTGTTTAAAATTTTACACAAAATTGCTGTTACAAAATTTTCATTAGGGTGCTTTCATGAGGGAAATCCCCTGAAAATAGTGACAGTTGGCAGGTATGTACATGTTTAGATTCAACATATCAAAGAACCCCAACAATTCAAATTTTGTTAAAATCAAACTAAGTTTAATTTTGGTCCCTTTGGACCGTAATGTAGACCAATTTGAAAACGGGACCAAAATTTAAGAATCTAAAAACATGGTTAGATTTGGCATATCAAAGACCCCCATTAATTCAATTTTTGATGAAATCAAACAAAGTTTAATGTTGGACACTTTAGGCCCCTAATTCCTAAACTGTTGGGACCAAAACTCCACAAATCAATCCCAACCTTCCTTTTGTCGTCATAAACCTTTTATGCATACCTAAGCAAGCCCATATTGAAGAGTGTACAGGATCTCCTAAAAACATAATTGTCTTACCTGGCCAGAAAGGATTATGTGTTCTGGATCTCCTAATATATAGTTGTCTTACCTGGCCAGAAAAGATTATGTGTGCTGGATCTCCTAATACATAATTGTCTTACCTGGCCAGAAAAGATTATGTGTTCTGGATCTCCTAATATATAGTTGTCTTACCTGGCCAGAAAGGATTATGTGTTCTGTATCTCCTAATACATAATTGTCTTACCTGGCCAGAAAAGATTATGTGTGCTGTATCTCCTAATATATAGTTGTCTTACCAGGCCAGAAAAGATTATGTGTTTTGGATCTCCTAATACATAATTGTCTTACCAGGCCAGAAAGGATTATGTGTGCTGTATCTCCTAATATACAGTTGTCTTACCTGGCCAGAAAGGATTATTGTGTTCTGTATCTCCTAATATACAGTTGTCTTACCTGGCCAGAAAGGATTATTGTGTTCTGGATCCCTTAATATATAGTTGTCTTACCTGGCCAGAAAAGATTATGTGTTCTGGATCTCCTAATATACAGTTGTCTTACCTGGCCAGAAAAGATTATTGTGTTCTGGATCTCCTAATATATAGTTGTCTTACCTGGCCAGAAAAGATTATGTGTGCTGTATCTCCTAATATATAGCTGTCTTACCAGGCCAGAAAAGATTATGTGTTTTGGATCTCCTAATATATAGTTGTCTTACCTGGCCAGAAAGGATTATGTGTTCTGGATCTCCTAATATATAGTTGTCTTACCTGGCCAGAAAGGATTATGTGTTCTGGATCTCCTAATACATAATTGTCTTACCTGGCTAGAAAAGATTATTGTGTTCTGGATCTCCTAATATATAGTTGTCTTACCTGGCCAGAAAAGATTATGTGTTCTGGATCTCCTAATATACAGTTGTCTTACCAGGCCAGAAAGGATTATGTGTGCTGTATCTCCTAATATATAGTTGTCTTACCTGGCCAGAAAAGATTATGTGTTCTGGATCTCTTAATATATAATTGTCTTACCAGGCCAGAAAGGATTATGTGTGCTGTATCTCTTAATATACAGTTGTCTTACTGGCCAGAAAGGATAAATGTGTTCTGGATCTCCTAACATATAGTTGTCTTACCTGGCCAGAAAGGATTATGTGTTCTGGATCTCCTAATACATAATTGTCTTACCTGGCCAGAAAAGATTATTGTGTTCTGGATCTCCTAATATATAGGTGTCTTACCTGGCCAGAAAAGATTATGTGTGCTGTATCTCCTAATATATAGTTGTCTTACCAGGCCAGAAAAGATTATGTGTTTTGGATCTCCTAATATATAGTTGTCTTACCTGGCCAGAAAGGATTATGTGTTCTGGATCTCCTAATATATAGTTGTCTTACCTGGCCAGAAAGGATTATGTGTTCTGGATCTCCTAATACATAATTGTCTTACCAGGCCAGAAAGGATTATGTGTGCTGTATCTCCTAATATACAATTGTCTTACCTGGCCAGAAAGGATTATGTGTGCTGTATCTCCTAATATATAGCTGTCTTACCTGGCCAGAAAAGATTATTGTGTTCTGGATCTCCTAATAAACAGTTGTCTTACCAGGCCAGAAAGGATTATGTGTGCTGTATCTCCTAATATATAGTTGTCTTACCTGGCCAGAAAAGATTATGTGTTCTGGATCTCCTAATACATAATTGTCTTACCAGGCCAGAAAGGATTATGTGTGCTGTATCTCCTAATATATAGTTGTCTTACCTGGCCAGAAAGGATTATTGTGTTCTGGATCTCCTAATATATAGTTGTCTTACCTGGCCAGAAAAGATTATGTGTGCTGTATCTCCTAATATACAGTTGTCTTACCAGGCCAGAAAGGATCATGTGTTCTGGATCTCCTAATATATAGTTGTCTTACCTGGCCAGAAAGGATTATTGTGTTCTGGATCTCCTAATATATAGTTGTCTTACCTGGCCAGAAAAGATTATGTGTGCTGTATCTCCTAATATACAGTTGTCTTACCAGGCCAGAAAGGATTATGTGTTCTGGATCTCCTAATATATAATTGTCTTACCAGGCCAGAAAGGATTATGTGTGCTGTATCTCTTAATATATAATTGTCTTACCAGGCCAGAAAGGATTATGTGTGCTGTATCTCTTAATATACAGTTGTCTTACTGGCCAGAAAGGATTATTGTGTTCTGGGTCTCCTAATATATAGTTGTCTTACCTGGCCAGAAAAGATTATGTGTTCTGGATCTCCTAATATATAGTTGTCTTACCTGGCCAGAAAAGATTATGTGTTCTGGATCTCCTAATATATAATTGTCTTACCAGGCCAGAAAGGATTATGTGTGCTGTATCTCTTAATATACAGTTGTCTTACTGGCCAGAAAGGATTAATGTGTTCTGGATCTCCTAATATATAGTTGTCTTACCAGGCCAGAAAAGATTATGTGTGCTGTATCTCCTAATATATAGTTGTCTTACCTGGCCAGAAAGGATTATTGTGTTCTTGATCTCCTAATATAAAGTTGTCTTACCTGGCCAGAAAGGATTATGTGTGCTGTATCCCCTAACATCCAACATAACTGGTCCAGGTTGTCGTTTAAGTGATAATGAATTTCTGGCATTTTCACTGATATTAGCAAGATATTCCTGAAAAAAAACATATAATAACCTACTCCTATGTTTTACTATAAGTTACCTGCCTGTAAAAGTACACAGCTTTCATTGGATACTTATAAGCATACATGTTTAATGTGTAACTGTGCACAATAGCTAACTTTAGCCTAGGATTATAACTTTCAATAAGAACTTTCACTTAATTCCTTACTATTTGTTTGAAAATTTTCTGGGGACATTTTGCTGTGACGCCAACATATATATGTTTGTTTTTAAATTTTAACTACATGTATATTGGGCTATGAAACATAAATTATCCATACTTTAATTAGGAATTCAATAATGAAATCATTAAGTGATGCAAGTAGCTTAGTTTCTTTTGTTACCTATTTTGCGTTTAACTGTGCAGATTGCTGTGTGTTTGTTTATTCAACATTAGCTAGAGGTATAGAGGGAGGGTAGAGATCTCACAAAACATGTTTAACCCCTCCATATTTTGCATCTGTCCCAAGTCAGGAGCCTCTGGGCTTTGTTAGTCTTGTATGTTTTTTTTTAATTTTAGTTCATTTATAATATATGTTCAGAGTTAAGTGTGACATCCACTTCATTGAAGGAGTACACATTTTTGTTTGGGGGCCAGCTGAAGCATGCCCCATGGTGAGGGATTTTCTCCCTAAATTGAATACCCATTGGTGGCCTTCAGCTGTTATCTGCTCTTTGGTCAGGTTGTTGTCTCTTTGTCACATACCTCATTTCCATTCTCAATTTTATGTAGAAAAATTACCTCTTTATAACCTAACAATACACCAGTAGTAGGATTTCTCACTACATCTATTTTGGTTTGACAAGGACAAACATCTGAAGAGTACAAATTCTCTGGGCAAGGTTCTCTCTTCCAGAATCTAAAAAATAAAATTTCAAATTTAAATGTTGTTTTTTTTTTATAAAAATATCTTACAGGAAACAAATTACACAATATCTTTTACATCGTGATAAATATGATGAAACTGAAAATACATGTATATGATTTCCCAAGTTCTTTTTAATTTCTGCATGTTTACACTGTTGCTACAGTAAATTGTTAATTTACCAAAATATGTTAATATTATAAAGGGAAAGATACCAAATTGAGAATAAATACCAGACCAACAAAATAATAACAAACACTGAAACAGCTAAAAATGAAGAATATATAAAGGTTTCTCGTTTTTATAAGGATTAGACCGTTGGTTTTCCCATTTGAATGGTTTTAAACTAGTAATTTTGGGGCCCTTTATAGCTTGTTGTTCGGTGTGATCCAAGGCTCCGTGTTGAAGGCCGTACATTGACCTATAATGGTTTACTTCAATAAATTGTTATTTGGATGGAGAATTGTCTCATTGGCACTCACACCACATCTTCCTATATCTATCTCTCTATAAATATAGTAATTTACTCACTTTCTATTGATTTCTGTTCCGTGAGTTCATACTTTCTTAATTCAAACTTCTAGTAAGTAGATTCACATAAGACTTATAGATACTTATAAATATTATTTACAGATAATTCACCAGCTTACTTTTGACTTCTGTTGATACTATTAATAGGTAAGTCATCAATACATGTCAGATATTCTTCTAATTCTTCTTTCCATTCTTCCATAGCTGTCTTTTCTGTCATCTGTCTATAAAAGATTAAAAAAAAATTAGTCTTATGATGAAGGTATTGATACTTTCTTTAATTTCAATCATTTGTTCCACTAACATTCTCCTAAAAATTAAGTTTTTATAAAATTGTACTTAGTTGCAAAATTATAACTCTATAATTAATCTTACTGTATCGAATACGTCAAATTCAGTATAAGTTGTATGATAGCCAATGAGAAAACTGTCCACCATGATAACCATAGAATAAATAGTCCTTCTCTGAATATTCTGTGCAGTGAGTTTGTGTACTTAGATGTTAAATCATAATACAGTTGCCTACTTGTTTCTTAAGTTAGAAATAAAACTCATTAAATGTTATTATAGTACATACACTATTGTTTCAGATAAGAGAGAAGGTTTCCTGCCATTAAAACCATTAATCCCACTGACTGCAATTGTTTGCACCTGTCCTATAAATCAGGAATCTGATGTTCAGTAGTTGATGTTTGTTGATGTGGTTCATAAGTGTTTTTTGTTTCTTGTTTTTTCATATGGTTTTCCTGTTTGAATGGTTTTACACTAATAAAATTTTTGGCCCTTTATAGCTTGCTGTTTAGTGTGAGCCAAAGCTCCCTGTTGAAGACCATACCTTGACCTATAATGGTTTACTTATATTTATTGTGACTTGGATGGAGAGTTGTCTCATTGGCACTCATACCACATCTTCCTATATCTATATACAATATCATTAAACAAATTGCTTCTCTTTGAAAAATTGAACTTTTGCAATGTGATTATTAAAAAGAAAAAAACATGCTCTTAGGCAGTCAGTGAGCCCCATTTCTGGATCTGCCACTGCATTGGATATTTGTGTATCCTGCATAATCAAGAGAACACACATGTTTTCTTTCTTATTATCAAATGGAGGTTTTCAAAGTAAAGGATTCAGTGACTACTGTAATGTAATAAATAAAATCCATCCTCTGTTAAATATTGTCTAGTCCTGGACTATGTAAGGTAGCAATACACAGTTAGAAGTTTAGTTTCGCATTATGGCCCCTGTGAATTTTTTAAATATGAAAGTTTTTGTACAATAAAATTGATTTTTAGATAATTGAAGAATAATTTAGCCTGCTTAGTTGGTTTATATGATCATTTAGATTGTTTTTAACATGTTTTATAGGCCATTTATATGATTGACAGTCCATATTTTCCTATCCGTACCGTCCATAGGTCCATAAATTATTGTAGTGTTTATCAACAAAGATTTTGCGCTCGATCTTTTCAATTCAATTTTATGGAAAAACGAGCAGAAATGATTTTTTTTGGACCACTTGAAAGATATAAACCTATGGATTCAGGAAAGGTATCACTGTAATTGATTGAAATTTTGCTTTAGACCAAATTTTGGAGACTTTTGTGACATGTTCACCCCCCTTTTTTGCTATATTTTGTATCTAAGAAATGCAGATTGTTGCCATGGTTACACCCAAAAGGGATTATATTTCACCCTTATGACCATTAGAAGTCAAATCTATGGAAGATTCTCTTTCTATGAGTATATACATGCATAACACACATATAAAGCCTTCTTTGTTAGACAGGAGGGGAAAGAGGGTGTTTAAAAATTATGAGTGTCAATTTTAAGTTTTTTTCCTAACTGTGTATTGCTACCTAAATAAGATGTGATATAGAAGAGGGCAATAATGCCCTTTACTGTCATGTGTCAAAAGGTCATTATCGGCTATTGTTAGTGTCAAACTGGTAATAATTTTACCGTGATTCATTAAACATTCTCAAATAATTATTGTCACAGTCATTTTGGAAATAAATTAATGTGATTCATCAAAATGAGTTGATTTTTTTAAAAAGTGCATTTATTGTTATGCACTAAAAATACCATGAACGTCATTTGGCAAGTATTTGTGTTTAAACAAATAAACGAATTACCCTCCAGAGACGTCATATTATTTGGACTAGCTTTAGGCCTGATTTTGTTTCACAAAAATCATATAGTTATAATGACTAAAAGTCTGTATTCTAAAATCATGAAAACTAATTTCATTTTTTAATAAAACTAAGGATTGCTTCCCTTAGAAAAACTTAGTAGATACTTAGTCAGCCGTAAGCGGTTGATCTAAGGTAGTACTTCTTTAGCTCAGTCGGTTAGCGCGCTGCCTTGTGACACAGAGGTTCCGGGTTCGAGTCCCGGTGGAGACAAGCAATTTTGTAATGAAATTCGCGCTCTCCGGTTACATTGGCGCCCAACAATAATAACCCACGGTTAGAAGAATTATCTAGCCAGGTTAAAATATAAATATAAAAAAGATGAAATATCATCATTATAGAGTATAATGACTCTTGAGGTGGGGGAATTGTGACAGGATTGCTTCCCTTAGAAAAACTTAGTAGATACTTAGTCAGCCGTAAGCGGTTGATCTAAGGAAGTACTTCTTTAGCTCAGTCGGTTAGCGCGCTGCCTTGTAACACAGAGGTACCGGGTTCGAGTCCCGGTGGAGACAAGCAATTTTGTAATGAAATTCGTGCTCTCCGGTTACAATAGAAAAAATCCTTGAAGAAAACACACGAGATACAAAATTATATAAATAGACAAAATATTCTGGGATGTTTTTTTTTGTATCTGCCTTAGAGTAGTGAAATAGACTTATTGTGTGCCTACCTAAGGCAGCAACCATTTGATTTTCTGGGGGGGCTATGGTTTTTTTTTTCTTGACAATTTATTTTTTTCGCCTGCGGAGAAAAACAATCTATTTTTTTCGCGACAAGTCGAAAACAATTTTTTTCTTTCAATTTTAGCATTACATATAGTGGCAGCTGAGGGTGAAACAAACAATTTTTTTTTTCTCAGAATCAAAAACAAAATTATTTTTTTCTCCAAAAACTGGAAACAAACTTTTTTTTTCCAAAAAAAACCATAGCCCCCCCCCCCCCCCCCAGAAAATCAAATGGTTGCTGCCTAAGTATCTGAAAATTTAGGACTTGAATAAAATTTATTAATCATTGAATATGATATCAAGGATTTGTATATCTAACTATACAAATCCTTGATGATATCAAACTTACAAAGCTGTTCTAATTTATGTATTAAGTACGTGCATTTTAAGTAAGAAATGCAATCAGAAAAGCTACTGTCACATCTTTAACAAAACGAAACCATTCTGAAGCCTTCTTAGTCGACACTGTCTGTGGCACCGGGTGTTGTGTCAACTTTCACTTTGAAAAATACACCGGTTCCGACTCTAAAAGTATAGTTAATTTGGGGTCTCACTAATAAGCGACAAGAAGCGTGAAGAAGCGTGAAGAAGCGACAAGAAGCGCCAAGAAGCGACAAGAAGCGTCAAGAAGCGACAAGAAGAATAATTTTAGCGACAAGAAGAATAATTTTAGCGACAAAAAGCGACAAGAAGCTATTTAGCGACAAGAAAACATTTTTTTTTTTTTTATTGAATATAAAAAAAATATGCATTAAGTCTTTTTTAATATACGGGCAGCAATAAATTGATAATTTTTATTATTATATTGATAGATGAAGAAATTTATCATTTGTGAGGAAGAGTTTGTGTACTTTTTATTATAATATTGACTAGATGAAGAAATTTAACATTTGTGAGGAAGGGATTGCATGTGTACTTTTATTATTTTATTGATAGATGAAGAAATTAAACATTTGTAAGAGCAAAGGAAATGCAAACGCTACAAAATTAAAATAAAAACAAAGATTTTTCACCTTTCCTTTGAAGGATTTATTGATACAAAAACATGACATATTATTTCCATTCTAACTGTACAATTCATTTTCCTGATTGGACCAACGTTGGCTGTGCCTTCTAAGGTAATACACTATGTAGAACATCAAATGAGATTAACGAGGCGCGTGTCCCTTATTTTATTGCTACAATAACATCCAATTAACACCTTCAACTTTGTACACGCGCCAGAATATACAGTTATTGTAAATAGTGAACACCTGTTGAAAACTCAAGATTGTTATTGATTTCCTTTAATCTTTAATCAAATATCGTTTAATGAAGCAATACACTAAATAAAAAGATGAACAAATATTCACATTTTAAGTATGTTTCTAAATAGTGTCTTGTCGCTTCTTGTCGCTTTTTGTTACTATTTAGTGAGACCGTTAATTTTGTACTTCCGGTTAAATAGAAAGTTGAAGTTACAACCTGCAAAAGCTAAGATTTAAAGAGAGATAGATGTAAGCAACATAAAGTGAAATCATAGACAGAAATAAACACCCATTCTTACCAATACAATGGCCCGATTTCAACTTGTGACATTTTTTTTTAAATAGGCTCCATACAAAGATAAAACCACCTCACACGTGTAAAAAGCAGGTCAACATTACCAACAACTGTCAACTCTTTGCACATATGAATGCTGAGTTAAATCCTCAAAGCAAGTGCAAAAAATTGTCCTACTGGCATTTAGGTTAGGGGGATAGTAGATTTGAAATACCCAGCGTTTTTCTGTCCTCTTTGCAGCAGTCCATTTCATCTTGGTAGTCTACATCTACATCTACGACATAACGAAGCTATGTCCTCGAAAAGGGTAGTGCTCTCGTACAATTCTTGCCTGATTTTTTATAGAACTCATATCATAGGTTTATATCAGAAAAGTGATGTCTTGGGCAAGATAAAAAAAAAACCAGTTCCTTGAATGCTGATGTTCTCCTTAACCAGTCAGGGGACTTACTTAAACAAGTGATTTTCTAAATCACTGATTCAAGTAACATTATTTCCATAAAGGTTGGAAGTTAGAGTTGTCTTTCTTTAATAATCACCTATTTAAGTAGTACAAATTAATCACTAGAAGAAGTGATTTAATATTAGTGTAGCTTTAAATATAGAATACTAATGATCCAGGGACTAATTATGTTTCTAAACTTATCAGAACCAACATCTGTTGTCTAGGATGACCAGGTCATTTCAGGTGATGACCTTGTACTGAATCTAGGATAATGACATAAAAATCACTTGTTTAAGTATCAGACCTCAATGTCCTTCCCAAAAATCACTTGTTTAAGTATCATTCTTTTAATAACCCTCACTAATTTCAACACCCCCGAACAGTGATATTTTTATCGCAAACAGTAGAATTTTATTACATAATCTGAAAGATGAAACCTTGAACTTCACAGGAAAAATACTCCCACTGCTGTGAAAAATCTTTTAAGAAAGTATCAGTTCATTATGTAAAGCCATTATTATGGCATTTTTTTCAACTAAAATAGAATTTTCAGGTAAATGATAGCATCAAAGGCATAAACCTTGCTACTTAAAAGAAGCAAAAAGTTCATGCTTTTTTAATTTTACTAATTAAAAGATGTTATTTAAACCTATGTGTTTAAAATTTTGAAAAAAACTAAAAAATCCCAATTTGTGACAAAACCTCGAATTTGCTACTCAAATAAGTGATTTAAAAATCACTTATTTCAGTAAGTCCCCTGACTGTTAACTAGTCAATATAGTAAAATTTAAATACTTGTTCGGTTTGGAACCCTCATACTGCTGAACAATGCAATAAACTTGAGATGGTTCAAAGTCGGGCTGCTAGATATGCCCTAATCATTATCACAACACCTGTAGCGTTACAGACATGCTCAATACTTTAAATTGGCCTACCTTACAACAACACAGACTTAAAACTAGACTTATAATGTTTTATAAAATTGTTCATCATATTGTCGCTGTACCATCAACATTACTCATACCAACAGACAATAGAACCTGACAATTTCATCCACAAACTTACAGACACCTACTTACATTTAAAGATTGTTACAAATATTCATTTTTCCGTATACTAATACACAATGGAATGTACTACCTCCAAAGGTAGTACTTTCTCCCACTCTAAATATTTTTAGAGAACAGTTGACACCTACTGTTCTCTACAATATAGAATAGTAAACCTAGTAGTTATGTAAATAGTTTTAACCACATGTCATGTTAGTATTTGTTTATTTTTTGGCACTTTTATTTTGTAAAAATTTATTTATTATTATCCTACGCATGCACAGCAGTTAGTAATCATCAAAAATCTGATGGATAACTGGATACCATTAGAAGAAGAAGACCTGTCAAAATCAGCACCCTGAAATAAATAAGAAGATATAGTACGATTGCCAATGATAACTCTCCAGCTGTAGAGTCACAGTATTGCCTTAAACAATGAGCAAAACCCATACTGCCTACCAAGATAAAAATAGGCCATGAATTTAAATATGTAAAACAATTCAAACCAGAAAACTAATGGTGTGATTTATGTACAATCCTCCATAACCTGGGACAGGGGTGTAACAACACAACATAAAATAAATATGTTGGACAAACTATAAACTAACTGTTGATTGATACAATCTATAGTATACATATCTGTTATAGTTATGTTGGCTCTCGTGGCACCTAGAAGGGAATTTCTGGAAATTGGAAAAAAATAAACTGGTTAATAGGATATTTTCAAAGGATGTTAAAGAAAGGGTTTGGTTGAAAGTAGACTCTTTGGTGTTATCTCATCTACTATTTGGTTGATTTGACATATTGCATTGTATTATTATAATAATAAACTTAATTCTAATAAAATAATTTTCTTTTGCAGTATAATGCTGTTAGAATCTGTTTGCCTCATGTAGATGTTTCCTGATATAAATATACAAATTTTTGTCTGCAATGGAGAATGCTGAATGTATATACCATACTGGCCCAGTTACAGCACTTCATGTAGAAGGCACCTACATTATTGCAGGTTTGTATGGTCAATAGATAACACTTGTATTAGATACTGGTATATCTTACCGGTATATATCAACTTAGAAAATCTCAATCAAATCCTGCAGTTAAATGGAAATTAATGGTGAATTTGAAGACATAATCACAATATTTTGTTTGTAATTTATTTCAAAGAACTTGCAATCTATGATTCTATTTTTTATCCCCTCGCTGTAGCGGTGGGGGCATTAAGTTTTACCCTTGTCCGTCCATACATACTTCCCAAAATTGGTTTCCTTTCTCTAACTTTAGTTTGCCTCAACCAAATGTTATGAAATTTATACACAATGCTTATAACCACATCAAGTTTTAATTTTTGTGGCGTTACTTTTACTGTTATGGCCCTTTACAAATGGAAATAATTGCTAAAATTTTTGTTTCCCCTTCTCTTACTTTAGTTTGCCTCAACCAAACTTATACACAATGCTAATCACCACAATACACAGATCAAGTTTGAATTTGGATAGCATTACTTTTACCATTCTAGAGTTATTCCTTTTTACAAATGAAAATTTGCTGGCATCACATTTCCTTTTATTGGGATATGCCCCTTTACAAATTGAAAATAAAGTTTTTCGTTTTTGTTTTCTAACTAAAGTTTGCTTCAAGCAAATTCTAGGAAAGTTATACACAATGTTTATTACAACAAAACTCAAATCAAATGTGGCGTGTCACTTTTACTGTTCTTAAGAAATGTCCCTTTATAATGTTACAAAATGTATTGTTGCCGTTTTTTACTTTGCATTCTGAACTGGGTATGATATGAAGTAAATTTAATTCAGTTAATGGAGACAGGTAATGTTAGATAATATCAGAGATTATATTTGAAGCTAATTATTAATTTTGACATTGTTTCAGGTTGTGGTGATTACTTGAACTTGTATGACAGTAAAACTACCCAATGTTTACAAAGGCTATCAGCATTAACTTGTACAAGAATTCATGGGATAAGATCAGGTATGTGATCAACACATATACTCTCACACATTCACACAACTAATGTCTGCAGTATCCTTTTTAGACTAGACTTTACCTGAAATAATGTGATCATTTATTTAAAGAAGTAAAACTTCACTCTTAGGATTTTGGATGATACTGTTTTATATTTCCTAATTTTAATTGGATCATCCTTCTCTGTTTTTTAAAAGTCCTTTTTTAAAATATGTATGCCACAACTTTATATTGACCAAATACAACTTTATATTGACATTTTACATTGATGGCAAGACTATCATTTGATCAATTCTTTGAGGACACTAAATTTTGTGAAATATCCAACATAAAATGATGTATAGCATTTATTTCAATGGCAATCATATTTGTAATATTTTAGACAACAATGGCATGTTGTGTGCTTTTGGTGAGAAGAGAGCCTGTATTGTAACCATAGATACAGATACATTGTCACTCACAGATAGGAAGACTCTACTTCAGGACTTAATCTGGGATTCACAGTTCTTAAAGGTTTGTATTATAATTATTAACTGTTCTGAAGATTATATAATAATTATATGATCTTCAGAACAGTTAATAATTGTGTAGTATGTTGGTTTCATTGTCTGAAAGGGAACAGGTGAACAGTTTTATCAATTTTAACCACTGTGAATTCAGAATTTATTTTGATGTTATAAATTTAATTTGGAAAAGTTATTAAAAAGGTTGCACATGGGGATTGGTTTTCTAGCTTTAGCATGTTTCATGTGTTTTTAGAGAAACAATACATGTATGAACCCACATTAATTTATTTAATATTCATCAAAAGTGGCCGGGTTCTTACTTACAAAGAGAATTTGAACAGTATTTTCAACTTGATTTTGTTCTATTTACACAGGTTAAAAGTCAGGTTGTTTTTGCTTTGGCACACAACACCATTGTTAGATGGGACAACAGTAATGATCATATTATGGACATTGTACAGTGTGTAGAAAACAGTATTCTGTATCCTTATTCTTAGATGACAATCAACCAATACACACACCATGAATTTTATTAATATCGAGTACCGTGTCATGGATTTTGGATATATTATATTTTAACTGATATATTGGATGAGTGTTGTTTTTTTTATTCTGGGAAAAAATCTGCTGAGGATTCATGTCATGAACTAAGCATTCAGATATTCCAAATATTGAGGGGTGGGTGGGGTTGGGGTGTGGTATCGTTCTTTGTCTTTTCAACTTTCTTCAGAGTGGCTATTTGTACATCTAAGATGGAAAAACAAATGAAAAGTTTGATACAACTGTTATATCATGGTTTTAGCATAGAAGTGAATTATAAGAATTAAAAGCTGCTTTTGATAATTTTAATATGGTTTTAAAGCGTTGATCATGCACAAATGTTTAGAAGGAAGCCATTCTACACTGCATACAAAATGTGCAATGGCCAAAGTTTTTATACAGAATAACAGCACAAAAGAAGCATTTAATTCTTATTTATTTTAAAATAAGGAATTGTATTTTCAGGACAAGCATTATTTACTGTGCTTTATTTAATCTTAATTCTATATTTGTGTAACACGAACTATTTAGATAGTTTAATGAATTCTTTTATAACTCATTGTTATATTGCAGTTATTTAAAAAGTTTTCTTTAATAGTAGATTTTCAGATACTGTGCACGTTTTATTACATCAAGTTGGGAGAATTTGATTTTAGCTGCTGGAACAGTAACAAATCAAGTTTTGTTGTGGTCACCTAATACTACAAGAAATAGTTCAGGACTTTGCACAATAATTCACAGGTTCGAAGGTCACCAGGTAGGTATTAATGTTGTTTATATTTCTTTATTGGTGTAGAAAAATTAAGAATTCCGCAATTGAAGATTTTGTACAGCAGTAGAATAAAATATTAAAAACAAAATGCATTATAAACACATGAATAAAATTGAGAAAGGAAATGGTGAATATGTCAAAGCGACAACCACCCGACCATAGAGCAAACAACAGCCGAAGGCAACCAATGGGTCTTCAATGTAGCGAGAATTCCCGCACCCGTAGGTGTCCTTCAGCTGGCCCCTAAAATATGCATAATAGTACAGTGATAATGGACGTCATACTAAACTCCGAATTATACACAAGAAACTAAAAATTAAAATCATACAAGACTAACAAAGGCCAGAGGCTCCTGACTTGGGACAGGCGCAAAATTGCGGCGGGGTTAAACATGTTTATGAGATCTCAACCCTCCCCCTATACCTCTAGCCAATGTAGAAAAGTAAAAGAATAACAATACGCACATTAAAATTCAGTTCAAGAGAAGTCCGAGTCTGATGTCAAAAGATGTAACAAAAGAAAATAAATAAAATGACAATAATACATAAATAACAACAGACTACTAGCAGTTAACTGACATGCCAGCTCCAGACCTCAATTAAACTGATTGAAAGATTATGTCTTCATCATATGAATATCAGGTACAATCCCTCCCGTTAGGGGTTTAGTATCATACTATCATAAAATATACGAGAAGAACATAACCCGTGTCATGCCAACAGCTGTTTTTTTAGAAATAAATGTGTTTAGTTCCGATGCAAAGACCCTATCAGTGAATCAATGTTAAAGCCAAAATATGCAATCTTTAATGACCTGACAACAGTATCGTAACTATATCCCCTTTTAATAAGTCTATTTAAAGGTTTTGTTAGTTTCTGAGGAGAATACTGACATTTTTGTGCTTTATAAAGAATATTTCCATAAAATTTTGGATGTGAAATACCTGAACGTATAAGATGTCTGCATGTTGAGTTATATTTACGAATTATTTCCTTATACCGGTGATAAAATTTAGTAAATGTTTTGACCAGTTTGTGATATCGAAAACCCTGGTGTAATAATTTTTCAGTAATACATAAATTTCTCTCGCTAAAATCTAATACATTGTTACATACACGAGCGAATCGTACAAGTTGAGATATATAAACACCATAAGATGGTGACAAGGGAACGTCACCATCTAAAAATGGATAATTAACAATAGGAAATGAAAAATCATCTCTTTTATCATAAATTTTTGTATTAAGCTTCCCGTTTATGATATAGATATCAAGATCGAGGAAAGGGCAGTGGTCATTGTTATCATTAGCTTTATTTAAAGTAAGTTCTACAGGATAAATTTCTTTAGTATACATACTGAAGTCGTCATTATTTAGAGCCAATATATCATCCAAATATCTAAAAGTATTGTTAAATTTTTGTATCAAATGTTGTTTTGATGGGTCTTTGCTAATTTTAGTCATAAATTGTAACTCATAACAATACAAAAACAGGTCCGCAATAAGTGGTGCACAGTTAGTCCCCATTGGAATTCCAATAACTTGACGATATACGGAATCTCCAAAGCGAACAAAAATGTTATCAAGTAAAAATTCAAGTGCATAAATAGTATCAAAGCATGTCCAATTGACATAGTTCTTTTGTTTAGGCCAACTAAAATTAATTAGTAGATTTTCATCCAAATTTTTGAAAAAAATGGGGCGGGTGGGAGGATTTTATTTTATAATTTTTATTTCTTATGAAACCCTCTTGTGACGGTTTCCTTCATATATGCAAGTGTAATAATAAGCTTATATCATGTATATACATGTATAATGAATCGTACATGATTTTTCAAATCTCACATTAAAATCTCTGATTGGCAACCCAGTGGCGGATCCAGGGGGAGGGGGTCAGGGGTTTGGAACTTCAGAGGCGGATTAAGGGGGGGGGGTGGCAATCAATGCATTTGAATAGGGATATATAGTTGGAACCGCCCCCTTTTAAACTGGCTGGATCCGCCACTGCAACCACTGTTCCACATGTAACTGCTGCTTTAAAAACCTTTTGTTAGTAAACAGCAAAAACGTAGAGAAATACTTTCTTCAGTTGGACTATCTCCACCAAATTTGATGGTCTTTCTAAGCGATGTTTTCTGTCTCCATAAAGTGAAACTAATATGCATTGGTATGCAACAAACTTTTGAGTACAGATAAAATGAAAACTCAAACTGTTTTATTAATATGATTCTGAACTTAACAAATAAGAAGAAGTTGTTGAATGACTCTATTATTGGGACAGAAGGTAATTGCTGTTGCTGTTTGTCAACAAAAAAAAAGCCATGTGTAAATCTTAGTGTATGTTTGCCGACTTTTTGAACTCAATATACTGTTATAAATTTAACAACTTCGTGCTTGTGTCAATTTGTTTACTCGAGTTATGTTTTAGTACCAATGTGTTCAACGATTCTTGCTCTTTGGATATAATTCACAGTCCAAAATTCCTGCCACAAAGTCATTTTATTAATAAAGAAATTAACGGTTTCCTAATCACAGAAATTAATGCCCTGCCGCGATTTGCGTACTTGGACACGGCGTATAACTTGTAACCCGATTATTTCATGCCCTTTCGAATTCTCGTAATCAATCTCTATTCTCCATAGATGATTTTGTCATCTTAGAGCTTCTTAGTCATTTTAGAATACTCGGAAAAAATACGAAGGAAATTTGAAACAGGAAGCTTTGAAGGAAACGAAATTTTTTACGGTTATCGAAAACGGAAATGAACAAAATCCGGAAATCGTAAATTTTCAAAAATAAAAAAAATCAGGGCGGGACGATTTCAGAGGGGCGGGCGGGGATGAAAATCTATCAATTAATTTTAATTGGCCTTATTGCTACTAAAAACTGATCTAAAAGAGTTTGAACATATGTACTCGCATTCCGACTTTTTAAATGCCCAGTTAATTAGGGATGTGAATTTTTTCTTAATAAGAATATGAGGGAAAGTGGTATATAGGTAGAAAAATCAAAACTTTGAACAGATTCAAAATCACCAATATATGCATGCAATTTATCAAGTACTTCCAACGAGTTTTTGACACTCCAAAAGTAATTAATTCCACTATTTTCAAAGGCCTTATTTGAACAATTTATTATCAGGTTTTTTATTGTACCAAGTGTACTAGTAAGTAAAACAGACAATTTAGTAGTTGAACAATGGCTGGAAGATGAAATAAATCTATATTTGTAAGGTTTTTTGTGCAGCTTCGGAAGCCAGTACATAGTTGGGACTTTCATTGTGTTTGGTTCTGCTTGTAAAGAAGTAGCTAAAAGTTTATGTTTGTTACAGATGTCGTTTTCTGAAAATGAAGTCAGTTGGAATGTTGGTGAATTCGTGATTTCCTTTTGCAGAACCTCTATATAAAATTTACGTCAAACAATAATGATATTATTAGCAGCTTTATCAGCCGGGACAAAAACAAATTCCTTGGCTAGTTCTGTTAGTTTATTTTTGATACGTGAAATAGGGTTTTTATAGTTTTTGTTGAGGGTAAAATGTTCTTTAAAATGTTGTATTCGAATATCAACTATCTTCATTACTGAATTAAAAAAAGAGTCCAAAGATTTTTTGTCAGCTTTTTCCCGTTTTACCCATTTCAAACAGTAGGCGCGGAGTGAGTCGTTGATGATATTACGACACTCATTCCAGTTAATAGTTGACGGGGGACGATATTTAGGTCCTTTACTGAGGAATGATTTTAACTCTCGGTCGCGAACGATGTTAAGGTCTCCTGTTATAACATGGGAAATTGGTCCATAGGTGTATTCTGAATTACTGCAATTACACGACATAGGTGTATTTTCAGTGATATTTACATCTTTACACAATTGGCTATAATTAAACACATATTTTCGGGTAGATTTCTTGTAAATATAACAAATGAGAGGGAGTTCAGTATTATCAAAATATCCAGGAATTTGGTCTTTAACAGAATGGTCGTTAAAAATACCGGCAATATTTACAAAATCAAAACCTTTATTGACATACTTTATTTTAATAAAATGTTTTTTATGATCTTCAGGGCGATCAATTTTTGGAAACAGTTTAGAATAACAATATGCCATTATAATTTGGACAATTTCATACTTAGGACTGTAATATGAAATTGTGTTGCAATCCTCTAAAATTTTATTTAATTTATTTATAGGTAAAGAACAAAGCTTGGTTAACAGATAATGTCTGCCGTTGTTTTTTGAAATGGAAATTAGGTCCGAAATATTTGTATGGTTGGTCCGAAACTTTCTTTGATTGCGATTTTTTCTGCGTCCATGAGAACGATTTTTACGAACAGTTTTAGAAACTATATCCAAAATGTTAACAGAATCGGTTCTTGATATATTGCCAATTCCCATGATATTATCATTAAGACCGAGAGGGTAGACTGTCTGTAATTTTTTAATCCAATTTAATTCATTTATTTTTCGTGATCGTACAAACTTGGAATACATATTCAAAAGATGTTAAGTTTTAATTTAACTTAGATTGTTACAAATCTGCAAATTGGCTGCATGTCTATGTGAGGAAGTCACTTATACAGAGTTTATTCAATGTATAACTGGTTAAGTTATATTTTTATTGTGACATGGAAACACTGGAAAGAACATATCATGATAATGCAGAAATGAAGATTTGAAAATGAACGTAGAAGTAAATTGTTGTACCTAGGCCCTTTTAATAACATCTGTAGGAATACCTGCCACATTTTGTTAATTAGTAAAATAAAGATCAATCATCAACTATATCACTTCTATCAGCCTTAACTTACACCTGGCTACAACAAGAATATTTAATTACAACTAAATTCAAATACTGAGGTGCCTGTCTTTGGACATGCAACCTTATGGTAACAGGATTAAATTAGTGATTTAGCTCTCAAACTCTAAAAAGTTAAATGCATGGACAAAGTGTCTTACTGTAATAAAATCTAGTATTGATTTTTATTCTTTTCAATTTTTAATAGTAAAACTTCTTTATCAATATTATTTCAGGGTGTTATTTTCTCGGTGCGATACAACACACAAAGACAGCAAATTTGTTCTGTTTCTGATGACAGGAGCATTAGAATATGGCAAATGACCTTTCCTGGTAGGATTACTATGGTAACAGATGACCTTGACATAGAAGATTGGACTGGGTGTCAGAGCACTCCACTACATGTTTTATATGGACATTCAGCCAGAGTCTGGGACATCAATTTACTGAGTAACGTTATGATCAGTATTGGCGAGGTAATTACAAAATAATTTATACATTCTATGATTTTGTTGTATGATTCTTACCTCATATCACCTAACAGGAATTAATGAACAAATAGAATTTTTATCTTTTTATAAGTAGAAAAATTTCTAAATACCACTCATGGAAATCAGAATACAATCAGATATTAAAAGTCAACTTAAAATCTTTTTATTTTGATATACATGTAGTTTAGTGTGATACTAAGCACATAATATTAAAGTGAAAATGAATATTATATAAAGTACATTTAAACCAATAAATGTGATTTTTTTCAGGACAGTTTATGCTGTGTATGGAACTACAATGGAGAGGTCATTCAAAAATTTAAAGGTCACAAGGTAGTTGTTCTTCGTAAATTTATCTTGTTAATTTCCTTATATACAGTTTTGTGTGATAAGTAATTAAACATTGTTGTACTTGCTACCTAGTCATTTCATAGCAACCCATGCCTACATTGAGCAACCAATTAAATCTGCTTTAAAGAAAAAGGATACCGTGCAGTAAATATTTTCTGACCAATTGGATAAATAAATTTTTAAATGTGTAATGCAGTCCAACAATGATGCCTGGGTGTCCACCTTGAGAGGATTTTATCTTTCTGTGAGAATTAGCAATTTTACTTGTTTTCATGCTACTCAGCCATCTCATTAAAATTGATTTCGAACTTTAATTTAAATTTTTAAAGAAAAGCTTGAATCTTACAGTAGAGTAAGTATATTTCTTATTAAAAGGAAATTATAATATAGACATTGCAATTTTGATCAGAGCATTCTATTTGTACTGTACATGAAGATGCCACTAATTAGTGACGTTTTCAATTATCTACTGTATGTATGTACTACAGTAGAGATCATTTAAACTGTACCGGTACATTATAACCGGTCTGCAATAGAAAGAACTTTTAATTAACAGTTGTGAATTGAAGCAACAGAATTATACTGATCAGTTTTGCATAATTTTCTTGAGTTGTTAATAAAAGTTTCATTTTTCAATCACCATCAGACAGGCAATATACAACATTTTCCTGCTCTTTTGTTAAACATTAAAGAATTACCAGTAATGATTAGATATTGAGCCATGTTGCTGTCCTTGTTCCTGATGATAAAATTGCTGTTTGATTTCAATTTTGTCTCAATGACATTCTTTTGGCACTGGGATAAAAATTATATGATCTAATGAGTTCATAATTTTTATTTGCAGGGAAAAAGTATATGGAGTTTAGCTGCAGATAAAAAGGAACAGTTTTTTGTAAGTATAAAAATGTATTGTTATGTATATTG
This sequence comes from Mytilus edulis, assembly GCA_019925275.1. Taxonomy (NCBI): domain Eukaryota; kingdom Metazoa; phylum Mollusca; class Bivalvia; order Mytilida; family Mytilidae; genus Mytilus; species Mytilus edulis. The sequence continues at coordinate 106,942,932 of CM034353.1, read as the reverse complement.
GTTTTAGATGCATACCAATGGATGATAAAAGACTGGAGAAAAATGTTTAATGTTTTTGATAACTGAAGGACACTCATATTTTTAAAAAGAACATGACCAGTATACATGGTATAGTTGTAATAGTCAGTTTCTATTTTTTGTAATTCTGAATAAACTATGTGGAGTTTAAAGTACTGTTTTTTCCATATCAATCTTCTAATTTTCTTCACAAAAAAGAAATACCTTATAGATTTGCGAATGGAAATGGGGAATGTGTCGACAACAAACTGACTAAAGAGTAAAAAATGCAGATGAAGGCCACAGCAAGATAATCCTGCACCTGGAGGAGGACCTCTGCTGGCTCCTAAACAAAAATGTATTTTTGCTATCAAAACTTGTAACTTGGTTAATGGAAATGACTCTGTGATCTTTACATGGAGATGTAGGAAAAATGACAGCCTTGTGAAAAATGGACAACTATGATTATTTTTCTTTTCTGTAGGTCACTGGTGGTGGTGATACCAGTATCAGATTGTGGAAACTTAATGTTGCAGAAAACCAATCAGTGAATAAATTACATAGTCAAAGTCTACCATTCCAGAATGAAAATGTAAGTACCTGACTTGAACAGCTATAGGTAAATTATCTCAGTGCATACTTCATTGAAAAAAATCCAATTCCGAAATTTTTATCTCAAATGGATGTCAATGTTAATTGTGTAAAAAATATATGGGTTGGATGTACATGTATATGAGACAACAGATAAAACCCACAATGAGCCATTGTATTTAGAAGATATAATTATGCTCTCATTGCCATTCATCACTTTCACCATTCTGGGGTTATGCCCCTTTATAACATTATATGCAAGTCGGGGCATCATCTGTGTCCCATGTCTCCATTTTGTTCCTCACTGCTTGACATAACTTTAAACAAACAGAAGAACACAACATTGAGTACATTCAAAACGGATGAGGAGTTTTACAAATAGATAACACTTGCTAATTCCTATTTTTGTTTTACAGGATTTTGTTAGAGTTGTGTCCCTTTGGAAATCAAGTTATGTTATAGGAATTACAGATGAAGGGTAATTATAAACATGTGACCTTGAACTGGCAATATCTTAATAAGAAAATTCTGAAAGTATGTGGATGTCAAATATATACTTCTTTCATAGAACATTATTATGCCTTCTCACACACTAAAACCAGCTGTCATACCTCTGAATAGATTTTCTAAAGGAATGTCAAGAACAGTTAGAAAAACAACTTTTCATTAGTTCAGAGCTTTTAGAATTTCAACATCACAGAAACTGATAGGTTTGTAACCAAGATAAGGAAATACATCTGTTCAGACTAAGGAGAACAGTTTAGATAGTGTTGCCAAAAATGGTTCTGAAAGCACCATGTTCTTTTTGAAGGGTAGAATGGTATACAAATAATAAATTTTAGTGGCCTAATTCATGTTGAAATTTTTTGTTTTAATTCAATGTTTTATTTTGCAGGTCACTTTTGATCCATAGCTTAATAGATGATAAAACCTCAGTGATATTTAAAGATCCTAACTTTAAATCGTATACCGTGATAGCAGTATCCCATGTGATAGCTCTAGGGAATATCAAAGGGACTCTACGTCTTGTATATTCAGGTAAATATTATGTAGAGCAGTAACAACATTCCAGCTTTTAATTTTGAGGAACATCAGAGGAATTCTATAGGCCTTTTATAACACTGACTATACAGTATAAATATTGCTTGTTGTTGAAAGGACATACAATGACCTAAAGTTGCTTAAATCTGCACATTTGCAATCACACCTCATATACTTATTTTGTAATGAGCAGACTGATTTTCTTTTAAAGCTTTATAAAATTGACAAAAAAAGTTTAGGAATCTTGCTTATAAAGTTTGTTATGAAGTTTTATCATGCATTGCAATTGAAACTGACACAATAAAAATATTATTTGATCTATCAATTCCCAGTATTTTTTCAATAGACCAAACTCTGCCTAAACTATTGTCTTCAAGTGCCAATTTTAAAATTTGTTTATTTAAGTGAACAAACCTGTTTAGTGTTGCTAGTATTACCCAACATTTAAGTAAATTGATCATGTTTAGAATTTTGTGATTTTCAGAGAATCTGACCGACATGAAGTTTAGATGGACAGATTATGATATCTACAAAGGGAAAGTACTTTCTATCCACTGGCTGTCAGAAGATCTTTTGTTAACCACTGGACCAGACGGACTTATTGTAAGTATGTTGATATCTACAAAGGGAAAGTACTCTCTATCCACTGGCTATCAGAAGATCTTTTGTTAACCACTGGACCAGACGGACTTATTGTAAGTATGTGGATATCTATAAAGGGAAAGTACTCTCTATCCACTGGCTGTCAGAAGATCTTTTGTTAACCACTGGACCAGACGGACTTATTGTAAGTATGTTGATATCTACAAAGGGAAAGTACTCTCTATCCACTGGCTATCAGAAGATCTGTTGTTAACTCAGGACCAGACGGACATATTGTAAGTATGTTGATATCTACAAAGGGAAAGTACTCTCTATCCACTGGCTGTCAGAAGATCTTTTGTTAACCACTGGACCAGAGGGACTTATTGTAAGTATGTTGATATCTACAAAGGGAAAGTACTCTCTATCCACTGGCTGTCAGAAGATCTTTTGTTAACCTCAGGACCAGACGGACTTATTGTAAGTATGTGGATTTTGTAGGTACTCTCTATCCACTGGCTGTCAGAAGATCTTTTGTTAACCACTGGACCAGACGGACTTATTGTAAGTATGTTGATATCTACAAAGGGAAAGTACTCTCTATCCACTGGCTGTCAGAAGATCTTTTGTTAACCACTGGACCAGACGGACTTATTGTAAGTATGTTGATATCTACAAAGGGAAAGTACTCTCTATCCACTGGCTATCAGAAGATCTTTTGTTAACCACTGGACCAGACGGACTTATTGTAAGTATGTTGATATCTTTAAAGGGAAAGTACTCTCTATCCACTGGCTATCAGAAGATCTTTTGTTAACCACTGGACCAGACGGACTTATTGTAAGTATGTTGATATCTACAAAGGGAAAGTACTCTCTATCCACTGGCTGTCAGAAGATCTTTTGTTAACCACTGGACCAGACGGACTTATTGTAAGTATGTTGATATCTATAAAGGGAAAGTACTCTCTATCCACTGGCTATCAGAAGATCTTTTGTTAACCACTGGACCAGACGGACTTATTGTAAGTATGTAATATCTATAAAGGGAAAGTACTCTCTATCCACTGGCTATCAGAAGATCTTTTGTTAACCACTGGACCAGACGGACTTATTGTAAGTATGTTGATATCTATAAAGGGAAAGTACTCTCTATCCACTGGCTGTCAGAAGATCTGTTGTTAACCACTGGACCAGACGGACTTATTGTAAGTATGTTGATATCTATAAAGGGAAAGTACTCTCTATCCACTGGCTGTCAGAAGATCTTTTGTTAACCACTGGACCAGACGGACTTATTGTAAGTATGTTGATATCTACAAAGGGAAAGTACTCTCTATCCACTGGCTGTCAGAAGATCTTTTGTTAACCACTGGACCAGACGGACTTATTGTAAGTATGTTGATATCTACAAAGGGAAAGTACTCTCTATCCACTGGCTGTCAGAAGATCTTTTGTTAACCACTGGACCAGACGGACTTATTGTAAGTATGTTGATATCTACAAAGGGAAAGTACTCTCTATCCACTGGCTGTCAGAAGATCTTTTGTTAACCACTGGACCAGACGGACTTATTGTAAGTATGTTGATATCTACAAAGGGAAAGTACTCTCTATCCACTGGCTATCAGAAGATCTTTTGTTAACCACTGGACCAGACGGACTTATTGTAAGTATGTTGATATCTATAAAGGGAAAGTACTCTCTATCCACTGGCTATCAGAAGATCTTTTGTTAACCACTGGACCAGACGGACTTATTGTAAGTATGTTGATATCTACAAAGGGAAAGTACTCTCTATCCACTGGCTGTCAGAAGATCTTTTGTTAACCACTGGACCAGACGGACTTATTGTAAGTATGTTGATATCTATAAAGGGAAAGTACTCTCTATCCACTGGCTATCAGAAGATCTTTTGTTAACCTCAGGACCAGACGGACTTATTGTAAGTATGTTGATATCTATAAAGGGAAAGTACTCTCTATCCACTGGCTATCAGAAGATCTTTTGTTAACCACTGGACCAGACGGACTTATTGTAAGTATGTTGATATCTATAAAGGGAAAGTACTCACTATCCACTGGCTGTCAGAAGATCTTTTGTTAACCACTGGACCAGACGGACTTATTGTAAGTATGTTGATATCTATAAAGGGAAAGTACTCTCTATCCACTGGCTATCAGAAGATCTTTTGTTAACCACTGGACCAGACGGACTTATTGTAAGTATGTTGATATCTATAAAGGGAAAGTACTCTCTATCCACTGGCTATCAGAAGATCTTTTGTTAACCACTGGACCAGACGGACTTATTGTAAGTATGTTGATATCTATAAAGGGAAAGTACTCTCTATCCACTGGCTATCAGAAGATCTTTTGTTAACCACTGGACCAGACGGACTTATTGTAAGTATGTTGATATCTATAAAGGGAAAGTACTCTCTATCCACTGGCTATCAGAAGATCTTTTGTTAACCACTGGACCAGACGGACTTATTGTAAGTATGTTGATATCTATAAAGGGAAAGTACTCTCTATCCACTGGCTATCAGAAGATCTTTTGTTAACCACTGGACCAGACGGACTTATTGTAAGTATGTTGATATCTATAAAGGGAAAGTACTCTCTATCCACTGGCTGTCAGAAGATCTTTTGTTAACCACTGGACCAGACGGACTTATTGTAAGTATGTTGATATCTATAAAGGGAAAGTACTCTCTATCCACTGGCTATCAGAAGATCTTTTGTTAACCACTGGACCAGACGGACTTATTGTAAGTGTAGCGGATCACATCATTCAGGCATCAAATTATAAATAAGGCGATAACTCGAGTATGCGGTCTATAAGTATCTTTTATTTCTTCAAAATTAATTTTGGCTTCGTATACTTTATATCATATCAACCGATTCTCTACAATAGAATACAAATACACATAAACATACATCGTAAGTAAAAATATAACTTAAAACACTAAAATCATAATACTAAACAAACAATAAGAAACACTTTCTTTCACGCTTAATGAATAACTTGTTAAATTAAAAGTTAATTGAATAAATATTACTTTATAAATACTTTTACAATTCTTCATATTTCTTCCTTAAATAAATATTGTTCTTAAAAATGTACATAAATTATCTCTTACTGATTATGATCTCTCTATAAAAATAACGATGTGTCTCCGAATATCAAATAATTTGTAATGAATAAAAACTAGACAACGTAACTAACGTACGTAAAAGGCTAAACGTCATAAAACTTTAAAAACGGGAAATATAACAATTCATAAGAGCGCAACGTTACATGTATGCGCAAATACCCAAAAATCGTATCTACAAGTATTACAAATAAAATAAATAACTTCAGTAATAATAAATGAAGTAACCCAACAATTTGGAATTACATTTCAAATCTAACACTCCCCACCATTTCTTAAAATTGTCATCACACAAAAAACTAATAAAATATCAATTAATTATTGTAAATTCTATTGAGAACATTCAAGTATGCATAATTTAGTTACTGGTCTTAAAAAATTTGACTCTTTTGTTTTGATCACACAACTACGTATAAGACTATCGCGGCTCCTAATGACCTCAATTACTCGGCCCAATGGCCACTGTCCTCTCGATGTATGGTCATCTGCAACGATTACAATGTCGTCAATCTTTACATCTCGTTGTTCTCTTTGCCATTTATTTCTCTGTTGTAAAGTTGGCAAATATTCACGTAACCAACGTCTCCAGAATACATTGGCTAAGTATTGTATCTGCTTCCACCACCTTTTAGCATACACATCTTTCTCGTCAAACACCCCTTGCGGTATTGAAGTGTTGTTTTTCATTAGTAATAACATATTCGGTGTGAGAACTGGCAAATCTCGAGAATCATTACTGACTGCTGTTATCGGTCTATCATTGACGATTCTTTCGGCTTCAGCCATAAAGGTTAGTAACTGTTCATCGGTAAGCAGTTGTTCATTTGCAAGAGCTCTGAGAATTTTGCGTGTCGTACGAATCATTCTTTCCCATACACCACCACGATGACTAGCGTTTGGCGGATTGAAAGTCCAATTAATATCCTTGTGTGACATGTAACTGGATATTTTTGTTTTGTTCCATTGATCAATATATTTCCGAAGTTCCGATTCTCCACTGACAAGATTTGTCCCGTTATCACTATACACCTTTTCAGGTATGCCTCGCCTGCTCGTAAAACGTTGGAAAGCAGAAATAAAGGAATCTGTAGTCAAACTATGAGCTACTTTTATGTGAACAGCTCTTGTTGTCAGACATGTAAAAAGGCAACCGTATCTTTTAACGACTGAACGTCCAACTTTAACATTTAATGGACCAAAGTAGTCTATTCCAACAAAGGTAAATGGTGGTTTATCAGGAGTTTTCTGATCGTCTATAACAGAAGCCATCTTCTGAAAACAAAGCGGTGCTTGATATCGTCTACATCTTACACACCTGTTCAAAACTGTTCGGACAGTACTAGGTCCTTTTAAAATCCAATACTTTTCCCGTAATGATGCTAGCACTTGTGCCATTCCTGTATGACCATTTTGTTCATGAAACGACCTGATTATCAAAGTGGTCACGTGATGAGAATTTGGTATAATGACCGGACATTTGCTTAGTGACAAGTTGAGACGTCCCTTGACGCGCAATAACCCATCATGCATAACAGGATTTAAAGATGCTAAACGACTATCTTTCTTAACAGGATTTTGCTTTTCAATCATTTTGATTTCATTTAAGAATGATTCTTGTTGTACATGTATCAATATATACCTTGTTGCTTCCTGTAATTCATCAGCATTTAAGCTGTCTGTCTTTATTTCGTCGTCTCGTTTTAAGAAACGACGTATACAATATTTCTTGAAACGGATTAGCCATGCTACAGTCCGTTGTAATACTTGCCAGTTTGAAAAGTATGTAATTATATCGCGTATCGAATCAGTTGTAGTTGAGTTAATCATAACGACCCTTTTGATCTCAATGTCTTGCTCGTCTACCGTTGATACAGCTTTTGGTTTCGGCCATTCATACGAGTCTTTCAACAAGAATTCTGGTCCATGGAGCCAAAATTTGATCTGTTTATTTTCTGTTGCAAGAATGCCTCTAGATGCTATGTCGGCAGGATTTGATCTTGTATCTACATATCGCCACTGACCTGGTGATGTCAACTCGTGAATGCTGCTTAATCTGTTTGCAACAAATGTTTTAAAACGACGAGATTCATTCTTAATGTATCCAAGTACTATCATAGAGTCGGTCCAAAATACTACGCTGTCAATCTTAATCTCTAATTCGTCTCTAATTATTTCGTAAAGTTTGCAAGCAACAACGGCACCTGATAACTCTAGTCTGGGAATCGTTGTCTGTTTTAATGGCGCTAAACGAGATTTTCCCAGAATAAGTGAACAGTTCACTTTTCCATTAGTGTCTACTAGACGTAAGTAAGCGCATGCTCCATAACCAATTTCAGAACCATCGCTAAATATATGAAGTTGAGCATCAGATATTTCTTTCATGTCTTTTGTCTTGAAGCATCTAGGTATTGATATATTTTCAATTTTCGGCAGTGTCGATTTCCATTTTATCCATTCTTCTTCTTTTTCTTTTGGTATAGGATCGTCCCATCCAAGCTTAATTGGCTGTTTACTAAGATCTTGTAATATAATCTTCCCTTTTAAAATGATTGGCGCTATGAGTCCCAGTGGATCAAATATCGAACTTACCGTAGAAGTTATTCCGCGTCTTGTCAGCGGCTTCTCCTCGAGTTTGACTTTATATTTGATGGCATCATCATTTACGTCCCATATTACGCCTAGTGCGCGATCGGTCGGCAAAGCTGTGTTTGACTTCAAAATTTCAACTGAAGGTGCTCGTTCCGAATTCGGTATTTCGTTTATAACGACTTTACTGTTACTTAACCACTTCGTTAATCGGAATCCACCACGTTTCATAATTTCTCGTAAATCCGTTGCAAGCTGAACGGCCCTTTCTTCCGTGTCCACTGACTTCAAGAGGTCGTCTACATAAAAGTTTCTCTCTACGGTTGATGCTATCTCTGTTTCAAATAACTCACCGTTGTCAATAGCTGTCTTTTTCAATGCGTATGCGGCACAACTGGGCGATGATGTTGCACCAAACAGATGAACCTGCATCTGGTAACATTTTGGCTGTACTTTTAAGTTTCCATTAGGCCACCATAAAAATCGTAAAGCATCACAGTCATCGTCTTTCACGCGGACTTGATGAAACATAGCCTCTATATCAGCAGCTAATGCAATGTGGTCTTGTCTAAATCTCATTAAAACTCCTACCAAGCTGTTCATAAAGTCTGGACCTTGTAATAATCGGCTATTTAGCGAAACATCTTTAAATTTGGCTGCACAGTCGAAGACTACTCTCACCTTTCCGGGTTTATGTTCATTTGTGACAGGGTGGTGTGGAAGGTACCATATGTGACTTGACTCATTACTTACATCAGTAACTTCCTTTGCATATCCTTTTTGTATATAATCACTTACCGTTGCTGTGTACATCTCATGCAGCTTCGGATCATGTGACAATTTGCGGTGTAATTGATTTAATCGAGCATGTGCTAAAGGCAAATTATTCGGCAATTTTACATTTTCATCCCGCCACGGTAATCCGAGTTTATAGTGTCCATCTTCATAGGCTATTGTTGACTCCATTGTTTTCAAGGCGCGTTTATCCTCCAGAGACATGCATACTTTCTCCGTGCTTGGCTGATCGAGAAAATCAGTGGTCCAAAGTCGCTCTAACTGCTGCTGCAAAAGTACATTATCTGCATGCTCAAAATTGATGTTAACTACATCACTGGTGCTTGTGTTGTTGATTGGTCCTCTAACGATCCATCCTAAGCGTGTTCGTACGGCATATGGCTCATGACTACTTCCTGAACGCACTTCTATGGGAATATGTGCTTCTGGTGTATCGGTGCCTATTAGAAGCAGAACTTTATTGCTGCTTATTTCTGGTATATAAATATCTGACAAGTGTTTAATACTCTTAATATCTTTATTATTTGCGGCTGAGTGTGTCGATATCGGTAGATTTTTAACTGACCATACCTTACTAAGTGTTATCGGACAGTTGCTGCCAACTGATTGTACATGTAAGTCAACCTCTTGACCTTCATGTCGGACTCGCTGTGCTGTTGCTGTTGTCATTTTAAATGTAACCGGTCTACTTTCGGTTTCTAGCATTTTTATCAAACGCTCGTCACATAACGTTTTATCCGCTCCATCATCAATCAAGGCATAAGTTTGACAAGTTTTTCCATTTGACCCTTTAACCTCGACGGGTATAATTCCTAGACAATTCTTAATAACTGTCCCGGCGGATGAACAATGGATGCCTACCTTTGTAGCCGTGTGATCAGTGTTGTTATTTTTACCCCAACTATGCATTAAAATGTGATGTTTAGAGCTACAATTTTCTACAGTACACATTTTAGCTTTTCTACAGTCCCTTGAAAAATGTTTACCCTTTAAACAATTAAAACATAGCTTAGCAGTTCTTACAAAATTGACTCTATCGATTAAACTCATAGACTTGAATTTTACACACAATTCTAAATTATTACATGTACCATTACAACAAATACATTTATGATCTTGTGTCGTAGCCTTGCTGTCATACATATTATTAGAAGCAAATGTAGATACCTTTTCTCTTGTATTCATATCAGTACGTTTGTCTTTATCTTTTCTATATGTATTTGAGTTTTCTCTTACGAGATCTAGACCAAACATTGACGAAGCTAGACGAGACTTTTTATCAATAAAATTTGCTAAATCAGTAAATCTAGGTTCTCTACCATTTTCAGTAATGGAATGAGCAATATCAACCCATTTTACCCTTAAATGCATAGGTAAACGCTTTACAATCTTTCTAAGATTATCAGTATTATCTATATCAGAAACATATCCTAATTGTGATAAAGTTATCTCACACTTTTGCATTTCAAGAGCTAATTTTGAAAGTGACTCAAAATCTGACGCCTTTATCGGGGCACCATATACAAGATTTTCTATATAAGACCTAACTATCATGTGTGACCTGCCATAACGTGAGTGTAAAATAGACCTAGCACGTTCATAACCCTTTTTCTCTAACAATACACAATCTTCAATCGAAGATTTAGCCTCACCTTTACAATACTGTATTAAATAACTTAACTTTAACTGATCATCTGTAACTCTACATTCAACATTCGTTTCAAAGTTCTTTATAAATTTGCAGTAATCTGTGGGTTTTCCATCAAAAGTCAAAAGTTCAGGTTTAGGTAGATTGAATCCTTCTTGTAGTGTTGATGCTAATCTTTGGAATGCAGTATCGATGCTGCTGCTTGACTGTAAACTTCCGGCAGTGGTGCACTCTATCCTTGAAACGACATTTTCTGTACTCTTTGTTGTAACATGTTCCTTATTATTAAGTGTCTTATTTTCTGTGTTAAATGGCACGTTTATGTTTTGCTGGTTCTTAAATGTTACCTCAGTATCTTCTTCTTCTTCTTCTTGCCACACAGATTCTTCTAACTTTGCTTCTTCTAGCTGACTTTTTCTTTCTAACATCTGTTCTTTCATTTCTATTTCTCGACGAGCGCGTTCTAGTTCTTGTTTTTCTTCCATTTTCTTCACTTGAACCTCGGCCTTTAAGCGGTTGGCCCTCGCTAGCTTCAGCCTATACTGTGTTGACGATGAAGTCCGAGACACAGACGTAATACGGCTATTCTTGTCTTCTTCCTCTTTTGCCTTTTCGGGTTCGCGTATCCACTCATTATATCTCTCACGGAATTCTATGAAGTTTTTCTGTGAACTGTCAAAGTTTATTTCTAATGTCTCAATTATATCCGAGTTTGTACAAAAATCCAAACATTCCAAATGTGCAGCTTTAAAGTGTTCATAGCGGTCACACAATTTTGTGAATAATATTTTCACAGTTTCCACATTATCACGTGAAATCATCTTTGTTTCCAATTCATTGTATAACTTAGTAAGCTGAGACAAATTAACTGTTCTTTTCTTCCGGGATTCTTCATACGCTCGCTCCGCTTCTTCACTATCCATCTTTTTGGAGTAATCGAGAATTGTAGCGGATCACATCATTCAGGCATCAAATTATAAATAAGGCGATAACTCGAGTATGCGGTCTATAAGTATCTTTTATTTCTTCAAAATTACATTTAATTTTGGCTTCGTATACTTTATATCATATCAACCGATTCTCTACAATAGAATACAAATACACATAAACATACATCGTAAGTAAAAATATAACTTAAAACACTAAAATCATAATACTAAACAAACAATAAGAAACACTTTCTTTCACGCTTAATGAATAACTTGTTAAATTAAAAGTTAATTGAATAAATATTACTTTATAAATACTTTTACAATTCTTCATATTTCTTCCTTAAATAAATATTGTTCTTAAAAATGTACATAAATTATCTCTTACCGATTATGATCTCTCTATAAAAATAACGATGTGTCTCCGAATATCAAATAATTTGTAATAAATAAAAACTAGACAACGTAACTAACGTACGTAAAAGGCTAAACGTCATAAAACTTTAAAAACGGGAAATATAACAATTCATAAGAGCGCAACGTTACATGTATGCGCAAATACCCAAAAATCGTATCTACAAGTATTACAAATAAAATAAATAACTTCAGTAATAATAAATGAAGTAACCCAACAATTTGGAATTACATTTCAAATCTAACAGTAAGTATGTTGATATCTATAAAGGGAAAGTACTCTCTATCCACTGGCTGTCAGAAGATCTTTTGTTAACCACTGGACCAGACGGACTTATTGTAAGTATGTTGATATCTATAAAGGGAAAGTACTCTCTATCCACTGGCTATCAGAAGATCTGTTGTTAACCACTGGACCAGACGGACTTATTGTAAGTATGTTGATATCTATAAAGGGAAAGTACTCTCTATCCACTGGCTATCAGAAGATCTGTTGTTAACCACTGGACTAGACGGACTTATTGTAAGTATGTTGATATCTACAAAGGGAAAGTACTTTCTATCAACTGGCTATCAGAAGATCTTTTGTTAACCACTGGACCAGACGGACTTATTGTAAGTATGTTGATATCTATAAAGGGAAAGTACTCTCTATCCACTGGCTATCAGAAGATCTTTTGTTAACCACTGGACCAGACGGACTTATTGTAAGTATGTTGATATCTACAAAGGGAAAGTACTCTCTATCCACTGGCTATCAGAAGATCTTTTGTTAACCACTGGACCAGACGGACTTATTGTAAGTATGTTGATATCTATAAAGGGAAAGTACTCTCTATCCACTGGCTATCAGAAGATCTTTTGTTAACCACTGGACCAGACGGACTTATTGTAAGTATGTTGATATCTACAAAGGGAAAGTACTCTCTATCCACTGGCTGTCAGAAGATCTTTTGTTAACCACTGGACCAGACGGACTTATTGTAAGTATGTTGATATCTATAAAGGGAAAGTACTCTCTATCCACTGGCTGTCAGAAGATCTTTTGTTAACCACTGGACCAGACGGACTTATTGTAAGTATGTTGATATCTATAAAGGGAAAGTACTCTCTATCCACTGGCTTCAGAAGATCTTTTGTTAACCACTGGACCAGACGGACTTATTGTAAGTATGTTGATATCTATAAAGGGAAAGTACTCTCTATCCACTGGCTATCAGAAGATCTTTTGTTAACCACTGGACCAGACGGACTTATTGTAAGTATGTTGATATCTATAAAGGGAAAGTACTCTCTATCCACTGGCTTCAGAAGATCTTTTGTTAACCACTGGACCAGACGGACTTATTGTAAGTATGTTGATATCTATAAAGGGAAAGTACTCTCTATCCACTGGCTGTCAGAAGATCTTTGTTAACCACTGGACCAGACGGACTTATTGTAAGTATGTTGATATTAAAGAGTACTCTCTATCCACTGGCTGTCAGAAGATCTTTTGTTAACCACTGGACCAGACGGACTTATTGTAAGTATGTTGATATCTATAAAGGGAAAGTACTCTCTATCCACTGGCTGTCAGAAGATCTTTTGTTAACCACTGGACCAGACGGACTTATTGTAAGTATGTTGATATCTATAAAGGGAAAGTACTCTCTATCCACTGGCTGTCAGAAGATCTTTTGTTAACCACTGGACCAGACGGACTTATTGTAAGTATGTTGATATCTATAAAGGGAAAGTACTCTTATCCACTGGCTATCAGAAGATCTTTTGTTAACACTGGACCAGACGGACTTATTGTAAGTATGTTGATATCTATAAAGGAAAGTACTCTCTATCCACTGGCTGTCAGAAGATCTTTTGTTAACCCTGGACCAGACGGACTTATTGTAAGTATGTTGATATCTATAAAGGGAAAGTACTCTCTATCCACTGGCTGTCAGAAGATCTTTTGTTAACCACTGGACCAGACGGACTTATTGTAAGTATGTTGATATCTATAAAGGGAAAGTACTCTCTATCCACTGGCTGTCAGAAGATCTTTTGTTAACCACTGGACCAGACGGACTTATTGTAAGTATGTTGATATCTATAAAGGGAAAGTACTCTCTATCCACTGGCTGATCAGAAGATCTTTTGTTAACCACTGGACCAGACGGACTTATTGTAAGTATGTTGATATCTATAAAGGGAAAGTACTCTCTATCCACTGGCTATCAGAAGATCTTTTGTTAACCACTGGACCAGACGGACTTATTGTAAGTATGTTGATATCTATAAAGGGAAAGTACTCTCTATCCACTGGCTGTCAGAAGATCTTTTGTTAACCACTGGACCAGACGGACTTATTGTAAGTATGTTGATATCTTAAAGGGAAAGTACTCTCTATCCACTGGCTGTCAGAAGATCTTTTGTTAACCACGGACCAGACGGACTTATTGTAAGTATGTTGATATTGTAAGGTACTCTCTATCCACTGGCTGTCAGAAGATCTTTTGTTAACCACTGGACCAGACGGACTTATTGTAAGTATGTTGATATCTAAAAGGGAAAGTACTCTCTATCCACTGGCTGTCAGAAGATCTTTTGTTAACCACTGGACCAGACGGACTTATTGTAAGTATGTTGATATCTAAAAGGGAAAGTACTCTCTATCCACTGGCTTCAGAAGATCTTTTGTTAACCACTGGACCAGACGGACTTATTGTAAGTATGTTGATATCTACAAAGGGAAAGTACTCTCTATCCACTGGCTATCAGAAGATCTTTTGTTAACCACTGGACCAGACGGACTTATTGTAAGTATGTTGATATCTATAAAGGGAAAGTACTCTCTATCCACTGGCTGTCAGAAGATCTTTTGTTAACCACTGGACCAGACGGACTTATTGTAAGTATGTTGATATCTTAAGGAAGTACTCTCTATCCACTGGCTATCAGAAGATCTTTTGTTAACCACTCAGGACCAGACGGACTTATTGTAAGTATGTTGATATTATAAAGGTAAAGTACTCTCTATCCACTGGCTGTCAGAAGATCTTTTGTTAACCACTGGACCAGACGGACTTATTGTAAGTATGTTGATATCTATAAAGGGAAAGTACTCTCTATCCACTGGCTATCAGAAGATCTTTTGTTAACCACTGGACCAGACGGACTTATTGTAAGTATGTTGATATCTACAAAGGGAAAGTACTTCTATCCACTGGCTATCAGAAGATCTTTGTTAACCCTGGACCAGACGGACATATTGTAAGTATGTGATATTTAGGAAGTACTCTCTATCCACTGGCTGTCAGAAGATCTTTTGTTAACCACTGGACCAGACGGACTTATTGTAAGTATTTGATATCTTAAGGAAAGTACTCTCTATCCACTGGCTGTCAGAAGATCTTTTGTTAACCTCAGGACCAGACGGACTTATTGTAAGTATGTGGATATTTAGAAGTACTCTCTATCCACTGGCTGTCAGAAGATCTTTTGTTAACCACTGGACCAGACGGACTTATTGTAAGTATGTTGATATCTATAAAGGGAAAGTACTCTCTATCCACTGGCTATCAGAAGATCTTTTGTTAACCACTGGACCAGACGGACTTATTGTAAGTATGTTGATATCTATAAAGGGAAAGTACTCTCTATCCACTGGCTATCAGAAGATCTTTTGTTAACCACTGGACCAGACGGACTTATTGTAAGTATGTTGATATCTATAAAGGGAAAGTACTCTCTATCCACTGGCTGTCAGAAGATCTTTTGTTAACCACTGGACCAGACGGACTTATTGTAAGTATGTTGATATCTATAAAGGAAAGTACTCTCTATCCACTGGCTTCAAAGATTTGTCCAGACAGACGGACTATTGTAAGTATGTTGTATTTAGGTACTCCATCCATGGCTTCAGAAGATCTTTTGTTAACCACTGGACAACGACTTATTGTAAGTATGTTGATATCTATAAGGAAAGTACTCTCTATCCACTGGCTGTCAGAAGATCTTTTGTTAACCACTGGACCAGACGGACTTATTGTAAGTATGTTGATATCTAAAAGGGAAAGTACTCTCTATCCACTGGCTGTCAGAAGATCTTTTGTTAACCACTGGACCAGACGGACTTATTGTAAGTATGTTGATATCTATAAAGGGAAAGTACTTTCTATCCACTGGCTTCAGAAGATCTTTTGTTAACCCATGGACCAGACGGACTTATTGTAAGTATGTTGATATTTAAGGTACTCTCTATCCACTGGCTGTCAGAAGATCTTTTGTTAACCACTGGACCAGACGGACTTATTGTAAGTATGTTGATTTTATAAAGGGAAAGTACTCTCTATCCACTGGCTGTCAGAAGATCTTTTGTTAACCACTGGACCAGACGGACTTATTGTAAGTATGTTGATATCTTAAAGGGAAGTACTCTCTATCCACTGGCTGTCAGAAGATCTTTTGTTAACCACTGGACCAGACGGACTTATTGTAAGTATGTTGATATCTATAAAGGGAAAGTACTCTCTATCCACTGGCTATCAGAAGATCTTTTGTTAACCACTGGACCAGACGGACTTATTGTAAGTATGTTGATATCTAAAAGGGAAAGTACTCTCTATCCACTGGCTATCAGAAGATCTTTTGTTAACCACTGGACCAGACGGACTTATTGTAAGTATGTTGATATCTTAAGGAAGTACTCTCTATCCACTGGCTGTCAGAAGATCTTTTGTTAACCACTGGACCAGACGGACTTATTGTAAGTATGTTGATATCTATAAAGGGAAAGTACTCTCTATCCACTGGCTGTCAGAAGATCTTTTGTTAACCACTGGACCAGACGGACTTATTGTAAGTATGTTGATATTTGTAAAGTACTCTCTATCCACTGGCTGTCAGAAGATCTTTTGTTAACCACTGGACCAGACGGACTTATTGTAAGTATGTTGATATCTATAAAGGGAAGTACTCTCTATCCACTGGCTGTCAGAAGATCTTTTGTTAACCACTGGACCAGACGGACTTATTGTAAGTATGTTGATATCTATAAAGGGAAAGTACTCTCTATCCACTGGCTATCAGAAGATCTTTTGTTAACCACTGGACCAGACGGACTTATTGTAAGTATGTTGATATCTACAAAGGGAAAGTACTCTCTATCCACTGGCTATCAGAAGATCTTTGTTAACCACTGGACCAGACGGACTTATTGTAAGTATGTTGATATCTATAAAGGGAAAGTACTCTCTATCCACTGGCTTCAGAAGATCTTTTGTTAACCACTGGACCAGACGGACTTATTGTAAGTATGTTGATATCTAAAAGGGAAAGTACTCTCTATCCACTGGCTATCAGAAGATCTTTTGTTAACCCAGGACCAGACGGACTTATTGTAAGTATGTTGGATATCTATAAGGAAAGTACTCTCTATCCACTGGCTGTCAGAAGATCTTTTGTTAACCACTGGACCAGACGGACTTATTGTAAGTATGTTGATATCTATAAAGGGAAAGTACTCTCTATCCACTGGCTATCAGAAGATCTTTTGTTAACCACTGGACCAGACGGACTTATTGTAAGTATGTTGATATCTATAAAGGAAGTACTTCTATCCACTGGCTGTCAGAAGATCTTTTGTTAACCACTGGACCAGACGGACATATTGTAAGTATGTTGATATTTAAAGGAAAGTACTCTCTATCCACTGGCTGTCAGAAGATCTTTTGTTAACCACTGGACCAGACGGACTTATTGTAAGTATGTTGATATCTATAAAGGGAAGTACTCTCTATCCACTGGCTTCAGAAGATCTTTTGTTAACCACTGGACCAGACGGACTTATTGTAAGTATGTTGATATCTAAGGAAAGTACTCTCTATCCACTGGCTGTCAGAAGATCTTTTGTTAACCACTGGACCAGACGGACTTATTGTAAGTATGTTGATATCTAAAAGGGAAAGTACTCTCTATCCACTGGCTATCAGAAGATCTTTTGTTAACCTCAGGACCAGACGGACTTATTGTAAGTATGTTGAATCTATAAAGGAAAGTACTCTCTATCCACTGGCTGTCAGAAGATCTTTTGTTAACCATGGACCAGACGGACTTATTGTAAGTATGTTGATATCTAAAAGGAAAGTACTCTCTATCCACTGGCTATCAGAAGATCTTTTGTAACCACTGGACCAGACGGACTTATTGTAAGTATGTTGATATCTATAAAGGGAAAGTACTCTCTATCCACTGGCTATCAGAAGATCTTTTGTTAACCACTGGACCAGACGGACTTATTGTAAGTATGTTGATATCTATAAAGGGAAAGTACTCTCTATCCACTGGCTATCAGAAGATCTTTTGTTAACCACTGGACCAGACGGACTTATTGTAAGTATGTTGATATCTATAAAGGGAAAGTACTCTCTATCCACTGGCTGTCAGAAGATCTTTTGTTAACCACTGGACCAGACGGACTTATTGTAAGTATGTTGATATCTATAAAGGGAAAGTACTCTCTATCCACTGGCTGATCAGAAGATCTTTTGTTAACCACTGGACCAGACGGACTTATTGTAAGTATGTTGATATCTACAAAGGGAAAGTACTCTCTATCCACTGGCTGTCAGAAGATCTTTTGTTAACCACTGGACCAGACGGACTTATTGTAAGTATGTTGATATCTATAAAGGGAAAGTACTCTCTATCCACTGGCTGTCAGAAGATCTTTTGTTAACCACTGGACCAGACGGACTTATTGTAAGTATATGGATATTGTAGGTACAGTAAAACCTGCCTTAATGGTCACCTTGTTCATGTACTGGTTATAAATTTCATTCTCTACAGTTTCATGACAAAAGTAAAATAATCTGTCTACAGTATTTAACAATGCTTCATATATTTTCTTAAGAAGAGAGGCAAATGTTAAATAATACCTATATATCATTTCAGCATTGTTATGAATTGTCATCTGTAGAAAATGGTGTTGCTACGATGAATTTGATACAGACATTTACATTGCCATCTTGTAAACAAAGATGGGTGTCTGCTGTGACACTCAGCACTGATAGAAAGAGTCTAATCTGTGGAGATAGAGCTGGAACAATCCATGTTTACAAATGGGGAGAGCAAGTTAAACAGGTAGTCTATCTGCAATACTACTTTCAAATTATCATTGCAGATTATTCATATGAAATAAATGTATGAGTTTTATTTTTCAATCCTGTCATTTTGAAAAAAACCTGTTCTCTGAGAAATAATTGAAACAATTCTGTTGCTATATTTTCTCAGTTGAGTAGGTAAGTTATTCTTTCAATGATGTCCAGTATTGAATGATCTAAGGTTTGATACCATACATGAAAAACATATTCAAATGTGACAACACATGAAGGATTTAACCTGTTTTGCCTCGAATAAACTTTTTAGAGTATAGATTCTCTCATTAAATAGACTTACCCATGCCCTTTTACTCATATGTGAAGAAGGGATTACATACATGTTTAGTAATCATTCTTTGTAATATCAATACAAACTGGCTAATTTTGAAGTTATTTTTACAGTATTTGGATCCAGTACAGAGTTTTTGGAAGATACATGGAAAAACTGGGGTAACAGATATTTGTTCTGCAGACGACAGTATTTACACAGCAGGACGTGATGGCCATTATAGGCAATTCACAATAGATAATGGGCAACTACAGCTGCTCAACAGCAACAGGGTATAAAGTTGGAATATATCTAATTAAATCTTTATCTTTTATCTGTTAAATCGTATAAAACATTAAAAAACAAAATAACAGACCCTAGTTTAAAGAAAAAAAGTTTGAAATGAAAACATATGCATGAAAGTTAACATACTGAGCAACTGCTTATGTATTTATCAATTCTAAGGACTTCATTATGGAAACAAATGGAGAAAGCTGTTTTTATTGAAAAAAAACTATACTGTTGATCAAAAATCAAAATATTTGACCAATAAATTAAGATCTTTAGAGGTTTCAAAGGTCTTTAGCACATATTGTATATAAAACACATGAGAGAATGATAGAGCTGATTGTTACCCTGAGGAAAAACATAGTAAAAGGACATGATTAGAAACTATGAAACAAAATTAAGATAAAGCGAATTGTTTCCCACTGAGCCATATATACAGTTCAATTTTCGCGAAAGCCATCCCAAACTCCAAACACCGAGTTTTTTGCTGGTGTGACACCAGGAAACTCCGACATCACTCCCTAAATTGTCGGAGAAATTTGGGAGTATTCCCTCTGACTTCCGCGTAAATCCGTTACCTTTTGTTTATTGTATTAGCGACATCTCTCCCAGTCTGGAGTGACGCGGTGTCACACCAGGTAATTAATTGCCCTAATCCTTCTGATCTATGCCGGCACTCGACAGTCAAGGTATGCGAGATTTCTAATGTAATTAAACAATTGTATTTCCTGTCTATTGATTATCAGGTTATATCTGATTGCTTGAAACAAATGAAAGATTAAAATAAAAGTCAAAACGTTGTTGTTAATTCTTTCAATTACACTGTACATTTAAATCAAGTTAAAAAAAAACTACATTTGATTTTGACTTCCGTTTTTTATCAGTAAATAAATATTTAATTTACTAAAAGAGATATAATTGTGTTAAAAATAAACGGAGACTAACGTTGAATAAATTAGGACAGTTTAAAGAAAAATTACACATCTCAAAGTTTTTTATACAAGTAAAAAAGAAAATATTATTCACTATCTGTTATGCTAATAAGTTTCCATTTCCATTTTACGATTACAAAATAAAAGTTTTAAAAAGCAAAAGATTGTTGTTAATGCTTTCGATTGCAGTAAAGTTTTATAAAAAAAAATCTATACTTGATTATGATCTCTTGTTCTTTTTATCGGTAATTTATATAACTTGCGAAAATAGACGGAAATTAACGCTGAAGTTATAAAATGTGAGAAAAAAAGAAAATTACGTGTCTTTAAACTTGTATATGCAAGAAAAAAAGAAAATACTATTCACAATTCGCTATGCTTAATAAGTCTACGGCATTTTCTCTTCACGATTTGTTAGCATTACTTTAGGATAAATAATACATTTCGGCTACAACAGGAATACTTCTATAGCTGCATCAAATCGTCGTTGCATAATATTCATTTACGCACAATGAATGTAAACTTTTGTGTTGTATTTAGAACAGTAATCTTTAAATATTTCTAAACCAATAAATTGCCGTGGGAAGACGATACGCAACTCAGTGATCAACAGTGCGTGGTTGAACTTGAACTTGACTTCGCTCACAATATTGAATGCTAAAAATAGTGACATCAATTTTGTCCACGAGATTTTTATTTGGCGGGAAATAGTATCATGTAACAGTTAACTCAGGTGACCTTTCTGGATAACCGTGGGAAAATTCATTCAAGGTTTAAACTTGCTTTGTAATGATTGACATAAATTTGTGTGCGTTAAGTTTGAGGCTCTAGAAGGTCCTTTTACAATTGATTAACCGGATTCTAAAATTATATTCCTTTTCTGAATAAACCAACATCAGCCTTTTATTTTTACGTTTCTCAGTCAACAGAGGACATAAAACCGGACATTATTTATACGTCTATAGTCAACACTATATATTAATGGTATATGAAAACAGGATGCATGTTCATGATGGGCGTTGGTAGAGACCTCTGTGAAAATTTGTCGATCGTTAAAATCCGATCTAATTATTTTTTTACATATTTCTTTCTTGTAGAACACGATATAATTTCATTTTAATATTCTATTGTATAAATTGTTGAACTACTTCTTTTTATATTTCGCCGAGGAGTTTTAACGAGCAGTAAACTACGGATTGCGCCAATCCAATTTTATTTTAAATAATTAAAGATCAATAACAGATTAAAAACACATGATTTCTTTTCTCCATATAATTAAATAAGGTTGTGATTATTGTGTTGTGTCTTCTCAGTATTTATGAATATAGGACTGCCACATTGCATATAAAACTATTTGTCACTTTACAGTTTCTTTTAAAATTCAAATATTTCAAGTCGGAAATTTTATTCTACTGAGGTAGTGAAACATAATATTTTACATTTCAAAATAAATTGAAAGTAACAGAATTCACTTGTTGATCCGATAAATTAACTCTTGGGTTTAATTTAGATTGGACAAATTACCGTAAAAACATCATTTTGTTTTAAGCCAGTTGATATTAATTTTATAATATTGAACTATTAATGAACCGAATATTGCTCACTGAGTAGGTCATAAAAGGTTCTAATTGTGGTAAAATCGTCTTTGTTGAAAAAAACAAAAATTATGACCTGATCGGACTATAATGAAAATACAAAGTGTTTTATTCATGGGCATGGGCATATACATACAAGAATAATAATCTTATTTTAAATAGAAATGTCACACTTTTATCTGACAATGAAAGGACATTTAAATAACGTATTTTAAAGCACACAGGTGCAATCAAGATCGATTAAATGTACAAAGGTAATAAATCTGGCTAATCCGATGATGTTGTCACGCGTCATTAATTTTCAGAACATCCGATGGGCAATAAACCAATTAACAGCCACGCGGTGTTGGGAGAGAATCTTTGGAGGAAATTGGGAGTATAATCCGTGATTCGCGGTGTCACACCGCTACACTCGGAAATCGGTGATTAGAGTTCGCGATTACATACTCTCTGGGCGTACTGTATAAACCAATATAAATTGACGTATTCTCTATACTACAGATGACAGAAATACAAATGACACCATTTATCTGCCATTGACAGCACACCAACAACACCTTCTTTGTACACATGGCAGAAAGAAATAAACTCAAATGCAAATTCAACTTGTCGACAGCCCGTTATACGTTATAGATATAAATATTTATTATTCCTTATGAATTTGTTTGTTTAGGTATTCAAAGGATTTGATTGGTTAGATAAACTTGAACTACGATCTGATGGAGATATTTATATCTATGGCTTTCAATCAGTAAGTTGAAAACTGTCTGTTGGTTATTCACTATAGTATAGTATAATATAGGAACTTCATGTTTCATCATAAAAACTGTTCAATGAAATAAGTGCCTCTTTAATTGTTGAGCAGTATTTGCAATATATCTATTCCATATTGAAAATTATTTGCATAAATGATATTCATACTCTTTGACATCAGATATATCTACAAAATAATTAATATTGAGTTTCTGAATTTAAGCAGTTCTAGGTATACCCCACATCTTTTCAGCTATATGTTTTTGTTTACTTCAGGACAGTTTCATATTGTTTAGTGTGAACAACAACCAGAAACTGGTCAAGATACCATGTGGTGGAGGACATAGGACATGGGATTGTCAGATCAATCAAGACAAAATCTCTTTTGTTTACCTGAAAGTGAGGGATGTTGTTCTGTGCAAGACAGATCTTCACACAAACCAAGTAATATTGAAGGTAGGATAGATTATTTAAATTCTCTGTTCAGATTATATATGTATAAATATCTATAGATTCAAGACAAACACTATTTAGATTTAGGAATCAATTATTGGGCCTAGTTTGTTTGGAAAAAATTTATATGACTTGAAATAATATTTTGCATTTCTTTTATAGGTCAAAATATTTAATTAACAAGAATGTGTCCCTTGGTACACGGATGCCCTATCCGCACTATCACCTTCTATGTTCAGAGGAACTCGAAAAAGGGGTAAAATCTCTAATTTGACATTATCATATCATAGGGAACATGTGTACTAAGTTTCAAGTTGAATGGACTTCAACTTCATCAAAAACTACCTTGACCAAAAACTTTAACCTGGAGAGGAACAAATATACAGACAAACAGACGTACGAAAGGAGACACAGACCAGAAAACATAATGCCTATAAATGGGGCATAAAAAGATTTATATCTCTTTCTTTTCTTTCTAGGAAAGTTTACATGGAAGGGAGACTACTTGTATAAAACATTTATATTCAACTGAATTTGGTAAGCAGAATTTTTTTAAATCATTAAGACAATTTTGTTTGTGTGAGTCAGATCAGGTTGTTGATAATTTAAAAACACAATGAATGTAATATATGCTAAATTAACCCTCGAAGGACCAAAATATGAAAATATGTTGGAATATGTATGTGGAAACTTATTTATGGTGCAGTAAAACTTGCCTGAATGGGCACCTTGTTTCAGTGGTCATCTGTTTCTAGTGGTCACATTCAGACTATTCCAAACGTTTGCTCAGTATAATTTCAGTCTCTTCAGCAGTTACCTAATTTTCACACCAAATTGTTCTTCCAACTGTGCAATGCAAAATTGAAACTGAATAAATATTAAAATATGATATCTTTACTGAGTGAGTTATTCAGGCTCTTAGATGTTTCTTGTTATTGAGGATTACATTGATTGATTCATTTTATTTTGTATTTTCAGACTGCAAACCATGTGATATTATTATAACCTGCAGTGAAGATACAACAGTTCTTATCTCTAGTTTGACTTGTATCCTTCCTATGATTTAATGAGATATTGTTTTCTCAACATTTTATAAATGTTTGCCGAAATTATATGTCAGTAGAATTGACTTAACAAATATGTTATCGAGAGGTCTGGAATTAGATTAAAATTGCAGGGTTAATTCATACATGAAATTGAGAATGGAAATGGGGAATGTGCCTAAAAGACAACAACCCGATCATAGAGCAGACAACAGCAGAAGGTCACCAACAGGTCTTCAATGCAACGAGAAATTTCCGCACCCGGAGGCGTCCTTCAGCTGGCCCCTAAACAAATATATACTAGTTCAGTGATAATGAACGCCATACTAAACTCCAAATTGTAAACAAGAAACTAAAAGTTAAAATAAAACAAGACTAACAAAGGCCAGAGGCTCCTGACTTGGGACAGGTGCAAAAATGTGGCAGGGATAAACATGTTTGTGAGATCTCAACCCTCTCCCTATACCTCTAGCCAGTGCAGAAAAGGAAATGATGTAAATGATCTCTTTGTGTCTGTATAAACTATCTAAATCTATAATACTAAAATAACGAGGTCCAATTTGTCAGCTGTGCTGGGGTTGAAACGACAACTTTATATATAGCTAATACAGGACAATGGTGTAGATTAAAAATTACACCACTCCAGACCCTTTTGTTTTCCAGATAATTAATATTGCCAATAATTAACAAGTTCCGGGTCGAATCCGATACCAATAGTATATTCACCTGTTACCTATTACCTTATCTGTACGTTCCACATCTGACAGGCACACCACCAAACGGTGTATTTAGGATTTTGCTATATACACGGGTCATAATCACAGGGTTGGCTCTGCTAAATTCAAGTATTGTCAAATTGTTACCTATTGCAGTATTTTAATCAGTAAGACTTTCTAAGATAACAATACGAATACTAAAAATCTGGACTTAAAATAAGGCGTATAAGTACAGTTTTCAATTTCTTAGAAGGCATGACGTAAAACAGCGAATCAAAGAATTAAACTTTATTTATAACTTATAGAGGCGGAATATACAGATTAGGTAACAGGTAACAGGCAACTTGTATAGGACGATGCTTATGATTAAAAGATACTCTATTTCAGGACCTTTTGTTTTCCAAATAATTAATATTACCATTAATTGATAAGTTCCAGGTCGACGGGTTCAAACAGAAAGATTTGAAAGCAGAGAAAACTGTGTATCTCATAATCGGCATGACTTTATCAGATGAAAATACCAATACTAAAATAAGGCTTAGGCATAGTTATATACTTTAATTCAGTCACGGACCCGCGATATCACAGGTGTGTTCTAGTATTTATTAAATGGCTAACAATCAGTGTCAACAACTGCAGGTTAAAATTTGAAAAATTCAAAATATATGAAAACATTATAAAGACTAAATTTTTGTTTTCCTTCATTGTGATGCAGATAATGAAAAGGGAATTGTAAAGCTTTCCTGTCTTCATACTCTCAGGGATCATATTTCAAATGTAAAGTGTATGGCAAGCTGTGTTTCAAACATTCATGGAGGCCATCTTGTTTTTACTGGAGGTGCTAGGGCACAACTTGTGGTTTCTAGGATTTTAATCCAGAAAGAGACTGAAATTTGTGATATCAAAACTTCAGTTCAAACTTTAAAGTCATGTCATTTGAATGAGGAATGGTTAACAAGAAAACAGAAGAAAGCCAAATCTTTCCGTTCAAATCCAGAGACGAGGATTATGGACTTGTGTGTACTGTCTTTACAGGATATTGTTGTAGACGCTCCTGGTCATCTCTATGTTTTAGGAGCTGCATGTTCTGATGGCTATGTCAGGTAAAATCTATTTTAAACTAGGAATTTTGTTTAATCATTGTGAAATTTCATAGGTGTCACAAAAATGAAACTCACATTTTGAATTTCACAACATTACTTTTATGCAGCATTGCAGCATTTCCAGAAATTACAATAATAATGGTTAATTTCACACATTTTTTTTTTTCAATTTTGCGACAATTGTTATACTAAAAGCAGGCAAAAGTTTTTGAACTTTCAGTACCATCAAAATATCATTATACTTGCTATATTTACAAATTATTATGTTCATTTGTAAATGGAATTATTAATAAATGGACAAAATTGTGAGATACGTTCATTTGATATGTGAATACTTCATACAAATAATGCAAAAGGTGGCATCTGATATGTTGTTTAGACATTGAAGACATTATAGCTGTTGATCTCTTAATGCTTTAATCATTGAGTTTCTGCTCATTGATGTCTACTCTTATATGTCCTAATTTACATGAAGGTAGATATTATTTCATAAGATATATAGTTTTTTTTCATTTTTATTAGGTTTTTCATATTCAGTGAGACATCTAAGGATTTGATACCATTATACTACTCTTCTTTTCATGATCATTGTGTACTCAGGATAACTCATACATTTGTATCCACAACAAATGGAAGCAGGCAGTTATTATTCTAGATGTTATTTTCCTTAAGAATAAAGATATATAGATTTTTTTTCATTTTTATTAGGTTTTTCATATTCAGTGAGACATCTAAGGATTTGATACCATTATACTACTCTTCTTTTCATGATCATTGTGTACTCAGGATAACTCATACATTTTTTTCCTCAACAAATGGAAGCCGGCAGTTATTATTCTTATCAGCAGGAACTGATGGAAGAATTGCATTGTGGGATATTTCTAAATTACTTATGTCATTTATTATATCAAATACAATAATGGTAGAAGAAAATGTAGAAAACAATCAATTTAATGGTACACATTTATCAAATTTCAAAGATGCCTCTACATTAGATTCAAAATGCACAAGCATAACTAATGTGGATAAAGTGGATACATGTACTAACAGTGAGAATAAAGTTATATTCAGTACTAGCTCTGAAGGAGAGAAATGTTTTGATAAAGACCCTATTAGTAGCAATAGAGACAATAGTGTAGAGGACAAGTCTTGTGAACCAGTATTTGTGATACCTAGTCATCAGTCTGGAGTTAATGGATTAAGTTCTCTACCGTTACATGGTGAGTTATATTCATAGTTTTTATTTTAATTCTTTTCTCAACTTTAATGATAAGAATGTATGTAAAATATTTGCATCTTAAGAAAGCAAAGTGCAACTGAATTGATTATGTTCACTTTAAATTTGGATAGTTTTCTCAACAGGAAGTAGTCAGATGGTATATTATTATTATTTCTGTCTGTTCTCCCGCCTTTCTGTCCATCTTTCCATTTTTGTTTCCACACTCTAACTTAAGATTGCTTCATCCAAAGTTTATGTAACTCATACACAATGCTTAGAACCAAAATTGATATATAGATAGTAAATTGATATACAAAATATATTTGATATAATTACAGATGGTAGGTTGATGATAGCGAGTGGAGGAGATGACAATGCCTTGGTCATATCTGTGATTTCATTACAAGACAACAACAATATAAAACTTGAAGGAAAATGTCAACAGTTATCTGCTCATGCTGCTCAAATTACAGGTGAAGAACATAATTGTTTGTATGCCACATGATCAATTTGTAGAGATGAAATCAAACTGCATTTTGTTAAAACATTTTAGGGTATTGTGAAAAAGAGGCTAGAGACACCAAAAGGATATTCAAACTCATAATTCAAAACAAACTACAATGCCATGGCAAAAAACTCAAAACAAGAGTTCACAAAACACACCATAGAACCCTTAAGAATAAGCAGTGGGAATCCTGCAAAAAACCTGGGGTGATATCCAGTGCTCTGGAAGGGTAAGCAGATCCCGCTCCAGATGTGGCACCTGTTGTGTAGCTCATATAAATACAAACCATGTGATAATTCATTAGGTCACAATCAAGGAAAAAGGGGGATGAAGGCTTTAGGATATGCACAGTAAAGAGTCCACATAAGGATTCAATCTTTAAAGAAAGTTAAATTTCTTAGTTAAGCTTTTTTATGGCCCGCAATGAAGTTGTCAGTGTTCCCTATGATATGATCTTTCTAATTTTAATGCCAAATTAGTTTTTATCCCAATTTGATGGTCCACTGAACATAGAAAATGATAGTGTTAAAGTTTTTGGTTCAATGTAGTTTTGGATGAAGTTGAAGTCCAATAAACTTGAAACTTAGTATACATGTTCCCTATGATATGATCTTTCTAATTTTAATGCCAAATTAGAGTTTTACCCCAATTTCATGGTCCTCTAAACATAGAAAATGATAGTGTGAGTGGGCCATCCGTGTACTATGGACACATTCGTGTTTCTAAATGCCTTCAGATATTGGGCTGATTTTTGGTATGTGAGTTAACCATGATGAGTTACAGATGAAGTTTAAGTTTCGTTCCGCCCCTCTAATTTTTGCCGAAATTATGGGCTTTGGACATTGATAAATTGTTGAAAATCACGGTTAAACAGACTTTTTTATGCTCCACCTACGATAGTAGAGGGGCATTACGTTTTCTGGTCTGTGCCTCCGTTTGTCCGTCCGTCCATCCGTCTGTGCCTCCGTTCGTCCGTCCGGTTAAAGTTTTTGGTCGAGGTAGTTTTTGATGAAGCTGAAGTCCAATCAACTTGAAACTTTTAATACACATGTTCCCCATGATATGATCTTTCTAATTTTAATGCCAAATTATAGTTTTGACCCCAATTTCATGGTCCACTGAACATAGAAAATGATAGTGCAAAGCTCAGGTTAAAGTTTTTGGTCAAGGTAGTTTTTGATGAAGTTAAAGTTACATCAACTTGAAACTTAGTACACATGTTCCCTATGATATGATCTTTCTAATTTTAATTCCAAATTAAAGTTTTGACCCCAATTTCACGGTCCACTGAACATAGAAAATGATAGTGGGAGTGGGGCATCCGTGTACTATGGACACATTCTTGTTTCTAAACGCTTTCAGTTATTGGGCTGATTTTTGGTGTGTGAGTCACCAATGATTAGTTACATATCAAGTGTAAGTTTCGTTTTGCTCGGCTAATTTTTGCTGTAATTTTGGGCTTTGGACTATGATAAATTTTTGAAAACACCAGTTATACAGACTTTTTTTCTATACGCCTCCAGATTTTGAGCTGATTCTTGATATGTGAGAGACTACCATCATGTTTGTTTCCACATGTGCTATTGAAATTGCAGATTTTTCAATTTTTTTAGACGGGGCCATTCATATCGCTTTATCATATCTAGTTTTTTAACTGGGTCAATATTTTTTTAGGATACAAATTTGGTTGCAAACACAAAATTTTATGCCAATTGAAAGACATGGTATTGATTTTGTTGTGTTAAATGTAACAAACCACAAATTTAAATTCACATACAAATGGTGTTTCTGTATTCAATGTCAAATTTAATCCACAAAAAGGTCCCTTTAGTAAAAAACATATTCCTAATAACTATTTACAGGTGTACAGATAATTAATGAGACAAAGGTTTTAACAGCATCAGTGGACCAGAGATTGTGTTTATGGGATGTATGTTTTCAAGATTCTGAACCTGAGGTAAGAATTTTATAGTCCTCTTTATTAAAACCCACAAAAGTACACATATAGATAACACATAAAACATACAGAAATATAGAAATAGATGTACTATTTATTTTATTTTATCATAATTGTTCCAAGAAATTTTCAAATTTATTAGTTTTGAAAAGAGCACCTTGCAGTGAACCATGCATGAACATAAGACATCTTATTGGAGTGTGGCAAACATCATATAATGTGGCAGTTGCTAGCAGTATTTAAATACGGCTGGAGTGAAAAAGCAAATGTTGCTAAATAAGCTACAACATGGCGTTTTTTAAGGACTTTTCCCTAAAATCAACATATAAATAAGCCTAAGATTTTCTGCAAATTTGTAAATCACTACATTAAAAAGACAATAAAATTTCATGCAAATTTGTAAACCAGATATCCAAAAGTATGATTGGTAATACAAACATGCACTAATAACCTTCAAGAATTCATGCATCATATTACTATAGTTGGACAAGAGAAGAGTGACCCAACCAAACAAGTTTTTGCTTAAAAGAGATGACCTTTATTGCAGGTTTGTCTGTAATTGTCATGTTGTTTTGTATTTTAGTAAATTTATTGTATGCATATTGAAACATGAAAGTGCAGACCCAATTGCACTTGTCCTTCGTGTTACAATTATGATCATTATAGAAGAACTACTGACTTTGCTTCATGGATGTCTATAGATATATATGGTATTATGAATTGATCTCAATATGTAGTTACATGCTATTATTATTATTTTAGATGTCAATGGTATGGTGCAGATTTGTCAATGTACCTGATATATCACATATGAGTTATGGCAGAATGAAAATAGGTTGGAAAAATATAAATTTGAAGATTAAAATCAGTAGAAAAAATCAATGATTAAATAATGTTCAGTTTGAATTTCACATATAAAAATGAAAAGATTGTGGTATTATTGCCAATGAGACAGCTCTCCACCAGACCAAATAATGACAAAGCTAGCAACTATAGGTCACCATACCTCCTTCAACAATGAGCAAAACCAATATCACACAATCATCTTTAATATTCAATTTGAATGACACACTTTATTACATATCATGTGAAAAATAGGTCTTCCTAGGCTTGTCAAATTATTTGTTTTTGTCAAATGTTCTGTTCAGTGTTAATATTACAGTGATGTTATAAGTGTTAAATTAAAAAGTAAACAGCATTATTCTTACAGAATTTGCTTATTTGTGTCAAATCAGTTACATGTTGTGTGTACTATGTAAGATTTTCCAGAAGAAAATGTTTTATTTATCTTTCACAAAACCCAATTTGCTTTATTATTGTATATAGACAAATCAAATACAAAATGTATGTGCATATTTAAATATTTATTTTTCTAATATTTATTTTTACTACTTTCAGATTAACAATTGGACTGTCTGGTGAAGGACTATCAATATTTGAAGTTGAGAAAAATAAATTATCTTAAAGACATGTATGAATTCATTTCTTACATTACAATTTATAAAAAAAACACAAAGATACAAAATAATCTTTTTAATAATGTTGGGGTCACTAGTACAGTTTTTGGCAATTTTAACTTATACAATCAACCTTATTGCATTTTGTCCACCATTACATGGGTATGGGCTTTGCTCATTTTGGGCAGTCTTACAGTGACCTAAAGCTGTATAGTTT
This sequence comes from Mytilus edulis, assembly GCA_019925275.1. Taxonomy (NCBI): domain Eukaryota; kingdom Metazoa; phylum Mollusca; class Bivalvia; order Mytilida; family Mytilidae; genus Mytilus; species Mytilus edulis. The sequence continues at coordinate 106,911,549 of CM034353.1, read as the reverse complement.
CAGTGTCATTTGGTCTCTTGTGGAGAGTTGTCTCATTGGCAATCATACCACAGCTTCTTTTTTATATGACAACCGTTCCTGTAAAGAAATTGATGTCACAATAGAAATTGTCTAGACACCACAAAAGTAACAGTGATTGTTGTATGACTTCAATAATTCAAGTGTTTCAGATTCCCAAATAGTATTGTTAATGTAAGAAATCTATATGTTCAAAACAATTTTGTTCTTTGAAAAAATGTTGCTTTGTTTCTTCAAGGTTATATAGCATGTCTTCGTGCAAAATGTTCATTTAAATGTCTTCAAGGTTTTCATGATTAAGTGAATACATGTAAAATTGCTATTGAAATATTAACTGTAGGTCAGAGCAATATCCTTTCTTTACATCCCAATTATAAATCGAAAGAATTTCTTAATATAAAGCACTAATTTGCTTTTGAGGAGTTTTTGAATGCAGAAATATTGGATTAATGATAGAAGTCATATTTTTTTTTAAATGTCAGCTTAATAGTCAGAAAAAGAAGACAATATAAATAAACTTGCAAACAAAAACAGCTCAGTTTTTAGTGAATTTGCATGATTTACCAATAGAGCATTTTTTTAACTTTGATAGAAAAGGAATTGAGAATCTCCAACATCTTCATGCATCCACTTGTTACTTTAATTTTTGGCTTCCTTCGCCCAGTAGGCCTTATGAACTGTTGCCATCATTTGGCTTCCTTTATTATTTTAAACCATCCTAATGGAGTAGGTTTACTATATGTGGTGTATGGAATGAATGTTATGGGTTCATGTCAGTCTAGCAGGTTTCATCTGACCTCAACCTCAATTTCTTGGTTCATTGATCAATGTAATGTTTTTGTGCTTGGGTAGGTTTTTTCGAGTACTACAAGCAATATGTCAACTATATTTGATGTATGGAATGACTATAGGTGTACATGTCTGTCTGGCAGGTATCATCTGACCTTAGCCTAATTTTCATGGTTCATTGGTCAAAGTCAAGTTTTTGTGTTTTGGTATGTTTTTCCAGTACTATAAGCAACAGGTAAACTATATATCATGTATGGAATGACTAAGATGTACATGTCTGTCTGGCAGGTAACATCTGACCTTGACCTCATTTTCATGGTACATTGGTCAATGTTAAAGTTTTTCCTGTTTTGGCCTGTTTTTATTTTTTTGTGTGTGTTTTTCAATTATCATAAGCTGCACTCTATATATTTTGCGTATAAGTTCACAGCTTGTCCTTTGGTTACTCTTTATATTGATAACAATAATTAATACATTCTTCTCTTATTTTTATAAACCTTGTTTACAGAGGATAAAGTGAAATGTAAACAAGTACATAACATGTCTACACCAAATATTGCAACTCTTATTTCAAAATTAAACAAAAGACATTTTTACATTCAAGAACTATCATTTCAAATTAGTAAATTTATTCACACTTACAACATATGGACTAAAATCAATCAACTCGTCAATCTAGCATTGATAGACTTGCATTCATCACCATGTATTTTTGAACGCTGACATGTACACTTAAGTAAAACAACTCGTACACTCCAACACTGACATATACACTACATAAAAGCAACTTATACACTCCAACACTGACATGTGCGCTACAGTAAATCAACTTGTACACTCCAACACTACTAACATGTGCAGTAAAGTAAAACAACTTGTACAACTTAACACTGACAAGTGAAACAACTTATACACCCCAACACTGACATGTGCACTAAAGTTAATTAACTAGTACATTAGAACACTGACGCAAACCTAAGTTCATGAACTACTTTGCTCTGACATAGATAAAATTCAATGAACTTGAACTTTATAACACTAAGATATGATCCTTCAATTTATTTTTAAAACTTGTAAATTTTAACACTGACACACATTTATTTAATGTACTTGTACACAATAAAACCAAACACTAGCATATTGATTAAAGATATATAAAGATATGTAACTCGTACACTCATAGTAGCACTGTTTTTCCATTTAATAAATTTAACATATGAATAAAAGAAATATTGCTCATATCAATTTGTCTTTGTTAATTGAAATTTTTTTACAAGTTCATGTGAAACAAGCCACACATAAATTCAATGATACAATTATCTTGAATTTTATAGTCAATCAATTTTATCAATGTCAATTCTTGAATTTTATCAAAATTCATTTTAGGTGAAATTCATTTAATGTGTAATTTCTTAAAGCAAATCTGAAAACCATATTAAAATATGAATTTCAAAGATAAGGAAATATCAGAAAATGTACAAATGTACATTAACAAATTGATGTTAAATTCATAAATTATGCAGTTAAATCATTTTTTCTTCTTTAAAAACCTTTTAAAATGACATCAATCAACCTATTCTTTTCAAAGCATTTCTGTAGTTATATGAAAATGAGAGAATACATCAAAATAGCTAATTTAGCTAATTTTCTATCTTGTGTCTGACTATCTGGTGCTAAATATTATTCAAAACAAATTTAAACCATTAATAAAATTTAACAGCCATCGGCTTCCATAAAGCAGATTTCTAACTGGTTCAATTCATATACAATACATTACATAAATACCACTTATATAAGCTTTCAGAAGTTATTCAGAGTGAAATAAGTTATAAATAGTTTAACAATTATAATAAATAAGAAACTTAACATACAAAAAATATACAAAATTCATTTAAAATGACTTGTGGCACATGAAATGAACAACAATACAGTAAAGCCTGTATACTGGAACCATAACAGGTAAAATGTACCTGTACTAAGAAACCACAACAGGTAAAAACACACCTGTGTACATCATTACTGAGTAACTGTGATCTCTTAATTGAGGTACATTAACAATACAATATATTCCTGTAAAGATGGTGGTCACTAGTAAGAGGTAGACAAATACAATTATACATTAACAGTGGTAAACAATATGCAATAAATCACTACTTAAAAGCTTTCTGAAGGATTAATAAGACATATCAAATACTCCAGTTTCTGACATGGTGTTAAATTTTCACTGAATAGATAAGGGAAGTCTGAAGTCAAGAGTTGGCCATCATTTTGATATTATATATCTTTAAAATAACTATTACTAACAGTCCTTGAGCTGTTGTACTTATTGGCAATACAACTTTAAAAGATTTTTTTCTTAACTTCCATATTTGATTAATTATAAAACGCAATAAATTTCAAATGGCAGTTTTTGCTTATAGAAATTTCATGACAAAGTCACAATTACTGTCGAAGGCTGACTTTACCTGTAGATTATTTGAAAGTACTTCATGGCAATCCTAATTTTTCAACATCTGTAATCTTTGATTGAAAGTTAAATTTAGATTTAAAATTAAAATATCTGATAGATTTGAAAGGGACAAAACATTAAACAACTTCATATAATTTTCTTAAATGATGGTACCAAAACAGACAAGTGGTAAGACTACAGAAATGATCTACAAAAACAGGTCAGTAAATATTACCTACAGAACAATGTATAATTATGAAAGGCTAGTTATAATGAATCAACAGCAGCGTTACTGGCCTTGATCATTGAATGAGTTTGTAGTCTTAATATAGACCATGTCCACTATATGTTGTTCTATTGTAACCTAGCTTATCCTAGCCCTCTCTACTGGGAGAATATACCCTAAATATAGATTTACAGTATCCCTTAAGTTAATTATGTAGGTTTAATCATGACTTTTGTAAGTATACAACCTTCATCTTTCTGAAAACCAAACTTTTAAATGGCACATGAAAACAACCTGAGTTAATGTGGGAAAAGAGAATGCAAGATGTTTTTGTCACTGAGTAACATTGGGAAAAGAGAATACACATTTATTTTGCCACTGAGTTACAGTGGGAATAGTGAATGTGTTATGCAACTTTATTTTTAAACAACCTTTTCTGTTATTGTATTAAAAATAGAAATCTATCAAAATAATGTTCTAGTTTATATCTCCAGCACAAAAATCTTTTGTTTGTTATCCAAACTTCTGCACTTGATAATTGTTGTTAGTACATAGATAAACATCATGTTGGCTGCTATACCATTTCGAGCACCTGCAAACATAAACAAAGAAAATATCACTGTATGTACATGTATCTAGATCCATGTCTTAAAAATAAAATCATTCTAGTTGTAAATTTGTATATGATATAGCTCATTTAAGAAAAAGTTCTTCCAGGCAAACCTTTATGCTTATTTTTGTATGCATAATATTTGTCAATATATTTAAACAAAACGTTTTTTTTTGTGATGTCAGGCATGTGCACCCCATTTTATATTGGAATATTATAACATTGCTTTGTGTTAACAGGAAATGAAGAGAGTAATATTAGAACAGGTATGTAAGCCCCCCTTTTTATAGGTAATTTCTCGACATGGGCATGGATAGGATAAAAAAATATTCATCTCCCTGTACTATGTGAGGTCAGGCTGTGAAGACAGCTAAACATAGATGATATGCCAGTGACAATAAAGGACTGCTTCCACTTGTAACAACATTAAAGTTATTGCCTGATCCATAATTTCATTTATAACTTGTGGTGTATTTTACAAAGTGTAATGTTAATTTCATAAATGCAATCTATGAATTTTGTTACAGAAATTTAAACTCACTTTTACTGTCCCTTGACTATTAGCAGCAACCATAACATTGGAGCCCTATAAATGATAATACCAAAAATAAAACTATGACATACAATGACAACGTTTCATGCAAAATTATTAATTCATGTTTGTAGGAGTATACTCTCAACAACTTTGTAAAACAGCTTTCACAAGACACGAAAAAGCTCTACAAAAATTACCATCTGTAAAAATGCATTTATATAGAATATGTTCTTGTGGCGGCAAGAATATTTTTGTGAGATGGTTATGATGTCAATATAATTCAATTACAAACATAAAATTTTCAGGTCTTGTACTGATTTTTTTTTTGTTAAGTGACCTTAAAAAAGACGACCATATTCTTGGTAATTTTTCACAGACAGAACAATTTTTTTTTGCAGGTTGGTGAAAAACACATTTGCTTACATATTTCCCCAAAAATCATTAAAACAGATTCTACAGATATTTCTCAACTTTCCACTGTATAAAATTTAAATAGTTTGCAAGCCTTTGATATCTTTAATAATTGAACATTTAACTGATTAGTAATATATCAGATTTGACACAGTAACATTTTATACACATGTGTGAACTGTATTGACATACTATAGAAGAATACTCACAGGTCTCCAGGAAACAGCACTAACAAACTCATTCACTTCTTCCTCTTTTTTATTCTTTTCCTAGAAACCAGAAAATAGAAAGACTATACTATTTGTTAAAATATTAATCATATAATATTTTTTTCTTTTGATGAATGAAACCAGATGTACAGTGAGCAATAGTCACTAATATACCCTTGCTTTAAGTATTTGGTTAACCGGGAATTGATGAGCAATGAAAGGGAAAATACATCCAACATTAAAACATGCCCACATGACACAATATCAAATTCAAGAATGCTGTGAATCTTTAGAAAATCAGACGAAAAGGAGGTTCTTAAAGAGTTGAAATTGGTCCTCAGACTTTAATGTTTTCTATTTAGGCCAAATACTGGATACTACAAATTTCACACAATGATCTAATGGATGGCTAGCTCTAAATGTAGCCTGGCGGTCTACTGTACTCACCAGCACACTTTTAACAGTTTCAAACTTAAATGTCAACAGCTGCTTTGATAATCCTTTATAATAAACAAACAAGGAATTATTCTCACTACCTGAAAAAAAGAAAGAAATATAGATGAAACATTAACCTTAAGCTTTACTATCTAGGTCCTGTCTTTTGACAGAGTTAGAGGCCATTTTCGACCTTCAGTAAAAAAAATGTATGCATGTTAATTTTTGTATTCATAAACTAGACTTAGCCATATTCAAACAGTTTGTAGCCTGCCATACACTGTTATATTAAAATTCTCTAAAATCTAAATTATTACATTGTTTAATATAAATACCATTGTTAATCAGGATTGTTTTACTGTAAATTCAGAAATTATTGCATGCATTTATTATTGCAATTTTGTCATTTTAGACTAAAATGCAATTTTAATTTTTGCAATAATGTATTTCAATTCATATATCCTACTAGAACACACCCGTGATATCGCGGGTCCGTGACAGAATTAAAGTATATAACTATGCGCAAGCCTTATTTTAGTATTATTTTTTATCTGATAAAGTTATGCCTATAATAAATTTCTCTGCTTTCAAATCTTTTTGTTTGAACCCGTCGAACTGGAACTTATCAATTATTGGTAATATTAATTATTTGGATATCAAAAGGTCCTGGAATGGAGTAATTTTTAATCAACAGCATTGTCCTATGTTAGTTATAAATAAAGGTGAATTATTTGATTCACTGTTTTATGTGTAATATTAATTATTTGGATAACAAAAGGTCCTGGAATGGAGTAATTTTTAATCAACAGCATTGTCCTATGTTAGTTATAAATAAAGTTGAATTATTTGATTCACTGTTTTATGTGTAATATTAATTATTTGGATAACAAAAGGTCCTGGAATGGAGTAATTTTTAATCAACAGCATTGTCCTATGTTAGTTATAAATAAAGGTGAATTATTTGATTCACTGTTTTATGTGTAATATTAATTATTTGGATAACAAAAGGTCCTGGAATGGAGTAATTTTTAATCAACAGCATTGTCCTATGTTAGTTATAAATAAAGTTGAATTATTTGATTCACTGTTTTATGTGTAATATTAATTATTTGGATAACAAAAGGTCCTGGAATAGAGTAATTTTTAATCAACAGCATTGTCCTATGTTAGTTATAAATAAAGGTGAATTATTTGATTCACTGTTTTATGTGTAATATTAATTATTTGGATAACAAAAGGTCCTGGAATGGAGTAATTTTTAATCAACAGCATTGTCCTATGTTAGTTATAAATAAAGTTGAATTATTCGATTCACTGTTTTATGTCATGCCCGCTAACAAATTGAACGGTTCCTATATACACCTTATTTTTAATCCAGATTTGTAGAATTCGTATTGTTATCTTAGAAAGTCTTACTGATTAAAATACTATAATAGGTAACAATTTGACAATGATTGAATTTAGTAGTGTCAACCCTGTGATTATGATCGGTGTATATAGCATAATCCTAAATACACCGTTTGGTGGTGCACCTGTTAGATGCGGAACGTACAGATAAGGTAATAGGTAACAGGTGAATATACTATTGGTATAGGTATTGGACTCGACCCGGAACTTCTTAATTATTGGCAATATTAATTACGTGGAAAACAAAAGGGCCTGGAGTGGTGTAATTTTTAATCTACACCTTTGTACTATATCAGTTATATATAAAGCTGAATTCTTTGATTCATCGTTTTACGTGATGACGGCTGACAAATTGGACCTCGTAATTTTAGTATTATAGATAAATAATTTTGTATTTATATTATCATATATTGACAAATACTGACTGTCAATTATATAATGTTAAGAAATAAAACTAGAGGCTCTCAAGAGCCTGTGTCGCTCACCTGTTAATGTGTTTACTGATGTCGGCCATCTTCGTTGGTAGGCGGGGTCATTAGACACTTTTTTTTAAAAAATAGATACCCTAGTATTATGATTGTGGCCAAGTTTGGTTAAATTTGGCCAAGTCGTTTTAGAAAAGATTTTTATACAAGTTACAAAAATGACGAAAAGTTGTTCAATATTGACTATAAAGGGCAATAACTCCTTAAGGGGTCCTCTAACAATTTTGATCATGCTGACTTATTTGTAGATCTTACTTTGCTGAACATTATTGCTGTTTACAGTTTATCTCTATCTATAATAGTATTCAAGATAATAACCAAAAACTGCAAAATTTCCTTAAAATCACCAATTTTAGGGCAGCAACCCAACAACAGGTTGTCCGATTCAACTCAAAATTTGTGAGGGGATATATCTTATTCTGATGGACATTTAAATCTTGAAAGATTTGCCCTAAATGTCTTAGTTTCAAAGATATAAAGCAAAAACTGCATTTTACCACTATGTTCTAATTTTAGCCATGTCGGCCATTTTGTTTGGCAGGCTGGGTCATCGGACACATTTTTTAAACTATAAACCACAATGATAATTGTGGCCAAGTTTGGTTAAATTTGGCAAAGTAGTTTTGGAGAAGAAGATTTTTAGAAAAGTTACAAAAAATGACGAAAAGTTGTTAAAAATTTACTATAAAGGGCAATAACTCCTTAAGGGGTCAACTGACAATTTTGGTCATGTTGACTTATTTGTAGGTCTTACTTTGCTGAACATTATTGCTGTTTACAGTTTATCTCTATCTATAATAGTATTCAAGATAATAACCAAAAACAGCAAAATTTCCTTAAAATAACCATTTCACAGGCAGCAACCCAACAACAGGTTGTCCTATTCGTCTGAAAATTTCAAGGCAGATAGATCTTGACCTGATCAACCATTTTACCCTATGTCAGATTTGCTCTAAATGCTTTGGTTTTTGAGTTATTAGCCAAAAACTGCATTTTACCCCTATGTTCTATTTTTAGCCATGGCGGCCATCTTGGTTGGTTTGACGGGTCACGCCACACATTTTTTAAACTAGATACCCCAAGGATGATTGTGGCCAAGTTTGGTAGAATTTGGCCCAGTAGTTTCAGAGGAGAAGATTTTTGTAAAAGTTTACGGACGACGACGGACGACGGACGACGACGACGGCGACGGGCGCCAAGTGATGAGAAAAGCTCACTTGACCTTTCAGGTCAGGTGAGCTAAAAAGAACACTGTATTGCCATACTTACCACAAGCTATATAATCACCATCTGTTGCTAGACCAACAAAGTTTTTCTCATTGGTATGTCCTTTAAATGTCCGTAGACAGGATGGTTTACTGACCTCCCATAACTTTAACTGGCTATCTGTTGACCTGTTCAAATACATCAAAGCATAACGTGATATTAAGATATTGAAATATCGTTGTTTTAACATATCTTTTTTATCTTCAAGTCATTAAAAACAAGAATGTGTCCAAAGTACACGGATGCCCCACTGGCACTATCATTTTCCATGTTCCATGGACCGTGAAATTGGGTCAAAAGTCTAAGTTGGCTTTAAAATTGGAAGGATCATATCATAAGCAGCAAGTGTACTAAGTTTCAAGTTGATTGGACTTCAGCTTCATCAAAAACTACCTTGACCAAAAACTTTAACCTGAAACTCCCATTTTCATTTTCTATGTTCAGTTGACTGTGAAATTGGGGTCAAAAGCCTAATTTGGCTTTAAAATTAGAAAGATCATATCATAAGCAACAAGTTACTAAGTTTCTAGTTGATTGGACTTCATCAAAAACTACCTTGACCAAAAACTTTAACCTGCAGACGAACGAACGAACGGACGGACGGATGGACGAACGAACGAACGGAGCCACAGACCAGAAAACATAATGCCCCTCTACTATCGTAGGTGGGGCATAAAAAACAACTTTTTTATCTTCAAGTCATTAAAAAAAAAAACAAGATGGCAAAATTCTTCAACATAAATTAACACTATATATTTGAAACAAATACAAGGAATTATAAACATGACCATCAGACTTTAAAATTCTCGGAAGCTCTATTCTTTTCATTGAAATAGCAAAGAAACTTTTTATATTTAGATAACTTTGGACTTTCTTAATGCTGAGTTCACACGTAATTCACATTCGATTCGCATTAACTAATTCGAATTTGAAATGTTTAACGTCCTAACGTCAATTTTAATTCGAATTAATGCGTGTCAAATTAGCTTAACTGTCCAAACAACGTTAACTTTTAATTTGTATTAACAAAAGCCTATTTCTAATGCAAATTGGATAATTCGAATTAGCCAATTTGAATCAATTTGAATTAAAAAAGAAGAGTGTGTGAACGTGGTTAGCGAATTCGATTCGCATTCGATTCAAATTCAATTCAAATTAAACGTACGTGTGAACGAGGCATTAATGCTTTTTATATCTAACCTTATTACTCTAAAATCAATACTTACGCAGAAACTATTTCCTGAGAATTTAAGAATTTACAGTAAGATACTGCCTTCCGATGCCCTTTGAAAACCATCACAGCTTGTTTTGTATTCCGTAAATCATAATAATGAACACAATGATCTGTAACAGTAAAATGAATTACAGTGTTTATGGTAATAACAATATTAATGTTCATATATACTTAGTTAGAAGGTGCTACTTCTTAACAATATATGTACAAAATGGAAAACAGGAAACACAAATATATCGAACAAACCATATCAACCACAGAGAGTTGTCTCCCCTGCAAAATTGCATATTCTAAGACATGCAAGACCTTTAAAAATCAAAGACAAAAAAATTTGTTGAAAACAGATTATTTATGTGATTCTTTTAAGTCCAAGGACCATAACTTTGCACAAAATCATCAGACCTGAATAAAATTCAAATTTTATCTGTAACTTGTCAAGATAACTCTATATAAACAAACAAACAAACAACAAAATATATATATATATATACCAATTATCAAATTAATATCTTCAAGAAAGATAAAATAGTGTAGTAAACTGATTATTCTAATGCAATTTGGATGTAACAATTTTTTTCATTGGCTAAAAGTTGCCATCAAATCCACAGTTGACCAGGTGTAACTAAGGAGGGACTCGCCATTTTGAATTGATTGAATCAACAAATGTCGATTACTACTATATAATCAAAAATAAAACAACACCTACCTCGAATTCGCCGTTTTAATGTAATTTTATCCGAATTTGAAGCGTTCAGGTAATGGAATAAACTCCAGTTTGTAAGTTTTCATTTGTATGACATCACGTTTAGCCATGATGACTCTGTGCCAAAATCATTCATGAAGGTCCCCGATTTTTTCTATTTGTCAAATTTATACATTTTTTCAAGTTTTATCATATTTTTTCTTTCTGTAATGCATTAGAATCGGAATAACAGTACTGTAGTTGAAGAGTTGCCACCGTCAATTTTGATTTAATGGTCGCAAATCTCCGTTTTACTGTCTCCGTTACGCGTCGCCAGTAAAACTGCATTTGCGACCGTCAAATCTACAATTGACAGTGGCAACTCTTCAACTACAGTACTGTTATACCTTAATTTTAGTAATTTTCTAGGTCAAAATAGTTTAGCAAAAAATCATCAGACCGAAACCTAAATCAATCTTGTTATGTAATCGGTCATATAAACAAAACACTAAATATCAAATCAATATCTTCAAGCATGAAGAAAAAAATGCGGAAAACTGATTTGCTGGACTGACAGATGGACAGACAGACAGACAGACAGAGTGCAAATAAATAATCCCCTTTGACTTGGCCAGTAGGGGAATAATAATTTGTACAAACCTGCAGATCCAAAAGCTAAATGATAACGACTTTCTGGATTGAAGTAAACACAACATACATTAGCCTTGGCTTCTAAACATGCTATAGAATGATCTGTATTTGTGGACCATAATTTTACTGTAAAAGACAATAATTTCAACATGTTACTAATAATTCTACTTAGTTCCCAAACATGATTAATGTTGATTACAATATCAGTGATTCAAATCCCCTCTTTTTGTAGTTAACTACAAAATATTATAATAACAAAATAGATATTTTTAACTGTCTGGTTTGAAAGTTTGTGGACAATGTTATTGAAATCAATATGAACTAGAGGTGCTGTGAGGTAAACTTACAATGTATACCAAAATGAAATAAAATATTTTATTATACCAATCATTGACGCAGTACTAGTGTGTGCAATAACAGAAAACAATCAAGCATCATTATTATCTTTCAAGGCATTCAAAAGTTCTGATACAACTTTGTGTGATCCAATATGTGTGTGTTATAAGCAGTTGAACTAAGTTTGTAAAGTTAGGAAAGACACATTCCTACATTATTTACGACACAAAGTATTTTTTATGACAAAGTAAGTTCTAAAAAATATATTTGTTCGTTCCTGTTTTAAATGCTATTATCAAACAATCTGCTTATTACATCAATATACTTTCTAAATAGCCCAAATTATACAATGCAAAACAAACCTTTGGCATCATCAGAACCTGAAGCTAATAGTTTAGGATCCATTCTATTGAAATCTACACTCCAACATCGTTTTTCATGTTCCTGTAAATATAATAACATTACATACTCTGAAGAACTTGTTAAAAAAAATGGCATCAACAGACTCACAAAAGTTATGTTAATAAGCAACCTAGCATAACGGGCATGTCAAGTAATTTTTTTCTGTTGACTTCTGTGATTATTCATTATGCATTAACTAACAGAAGATAAATCCTTTTTGTCTTTCCTACATCAAAATTCACAGATGCGAGACAAAGAGATCTATTAATGTTGTTGGTGTCATCAGCATACAGTCTCAGGTTAAAAGCTTATAATCAATAATTTTGTAACTTTCATGGAATTTTATGAAACTTTTATTACCAAGAGGTGGCATCTAAAAAAAACTTTGAATTCTGTATTTTTTATCATTTACCGCTTATACTTTGTAAGGCCTGATTTTTTGGGCGATTTATTAACTTTGTTAAACCTTCATAAAATTTATGACAAACTTTACACAAAAGCTTTTTTTATAAATAAGATATATATTATCTGGAGAATTTTGAAAATATATTTATTTGGGATTTTATGAAACTTGGACAGAAGCTTCTTCATAATAAAAAAAGAGCATTGCACTTTTAAACTTGACAGCAGCAATCACAGGAGAGACACAGGGTTCCAGAAACTTTAACAATTTTTTATTCTTGTAGTTTCTTAGATTTTGACCTTAACACACAGCTCAATCTACATTTCCAATGAGTAAAATTAAGGATATAGATCTCGTTTATCAAGTGTATGGAGCATTGTCACTTTTCTTGATGTGACAACTGAAAAAAGAAAATATAACTACCTCCTATCTGTCAGTCTTACCTGAAATATTTTAGAAGTTTGACCCGTAAAAGCATCCCATAGGGTGATTGTCCCTTCATAGTCTGAGCTAGCTAGCAGATTTTTATGGTATGAACTCCAAGTCACACAACTGTAAAACATCAAATACACCATGATTAAATGTACCCAACAAGAAAATTTACTACACTTATTATAAATGAAGTGTAGTAAGTTTTTCATACAATGCTTACAGACACTGCGAACATAAATAATATCACTTGATAAAATGTCGTTATAGTTTATAGTTCACATTCAAGAAGACCTGTGATTATATTTCTCTAAAACAATTCTCTTGAGCAGAAACTGATTTCCATTTCCATATTTCAATATTAATATTATGTACAATAAACATGGAATCATTGAAATGTCGCTTTTGTATTTTTCATCTTACTTGGCATTGAAAGCATAATGAGATCTGGCCTTGAAGGCATAAAACTTTGCTCAGTGCTCGGAGCACAAAAATCATGCTCGAAACATGAAATCTAGCAATTTGATTGGTTGATTTTCAAGTCTGAGTACAAAAATCATGCTCGAAAGTTTTATGACCGTGAGACCAGGTTCCCAGTACATGCATTAATAAGTTCCCTGCAGTCATGTATGACCTTTGAGATGAACAATGTCATGAAATACTGACCTGATTTTAGAATTGCACACCATTTCATGTACAGGATAATGTATATCTACAGCATCCTTTATCACAGTATCATATTCATATATCTGAAATAGAAAATGTAAGTCATGTGACTGTCATGTGACCATGTATCTACAGCATCCTTTATCACAGTATCATATTCATATACCGGTATCTGAAGTAGAAAATGTAAGTCATGTGACTCCCATATGTCTATAGCATCCCTTATTAAATAATATTATAGGATTAAACACCTCTTTAAAGTAATTTATTGGTGTATAAACTTGACCAATTCACTGACAAATGATATGTTTGTGAGTGACTTGGTCCAGTTTATACACCAATAAATTCAATTAAAGAGGCGTTTAATCCTTACAATTCTTTAAAATTGGAGATAGGGAATATATTTTTCCACACTCGTTACCTCTATCACATGTAAATTACATATTTGTGTCATTGAATAGGTCTGGTGCATAAATATATTTGTTCGTTAACGCAAAAATATGCACTCAATAAAATTTGCTATCTGATAAAAAGTTAACTGCAAAAACTCTCATTATCATTCAAATGAACGTTTTTGTTTATTAATTTGTTTAACGATTTTAAATGGGCTGTGAAAATAAATTTGGTGACGCAAGTGCTATTATCGTCTTCATTTTGTTTACATTGGTTACGAAAAGAAGTTTGGTCAACGTTGTCTATCGAAAAATAACCAACATCAAGATCAACTACAGGAATGTATTCCCTTATATATGCAAATCATATAAGAATTATACAAGCATATGAAATAGTCAATATCATACTTGACCTCCATTTTATTAGTAACAACATTTTAAAATTATTGAACATACTTTTTATCTATAAATCCATAAATCATCACTCCATACCCTGGTGTTTTATTTGTAAACTTACTTTAATTTTTCTTGTAACTCCAGCTATAGCAAAATAATCACAATCTCTATCAAATTCTATACTGTAATAAAATAAAACATAATTAAAATATATCACAACACAACTGTATCTTTCTTCAATCTTAACTACAAAAAAATGTAAATGTTCAGCGTTGACTGTTGTGTAATTTTCTATCTTATTTTGACCATTGACCCAATCAAATCCTATTTATAGTTATTCCATTAAAATGGACATGGAAGGGTATGAATGAACTGTTAACTTGTTACTTATTTCACTAATTATTTTATGAATATATATAAATATATACAACTCGTCTCAACATCAACCCAACAATGTTAGATCTGTAAATTTGCTTTCGCAAATGTTTTTTGCTGTCAGTTACTTTTCTGTGTTTCAATATTTGAATCTATTATCATCAGATCTTACCTGGATACAATATTACTAGATCCATTATACATATCACTAGCATAACTAAGTGTAGCTAATGGTCGGAATGAACTAAATCGTGTAAATTTGGAAAGACTTTCAGTAAATTCATCTAAACCATTGCTTTTGTCCTCAAATTCAAAGAGTTTTTTCTGTCGTATATTGAAATAACATTGTTCTAAATCTTCATAATGCTGGTCTACTTTCTTCCGTCTTGCTGCATGAGTTGTGTTAAAGAAAGGTTTTCCAGCCTAAAACAAGGTTTAAATAAATTAGTTCTTCTCCATCGAATTATTTCAAAACTTTTCCTCAATTTGCAGATTTAGAGCTAACATACTTTGTTACTGCCCTACACACCAATGGCTTTCAAGGGCAGTCAGTAAGTTAATAAGAGGAAACAATTATTAGTCTGTGCTTGTGCATTGTTGAAAAACAATATTTATGACAAGCGAAAATAGCATGCTCATAAAAATTATTAAAATACACAACTAAATGCTAAAATAATTAGCTTGATTTGTTTGGAACTATTCCTTTTAAATCAATAAGTACTTGCTCATTTTCCAAATATGTTCTTCAAATTTTAGAGTCTGTCTTTATATATCTTAGTTACCAAAATTTAAAACTTGATTATTGTCGTCAAAAATCTATATCAAAGTTTTCTTTATTTTATAGAAAAATATTAACACAGATGGGACAAATGATTCCTCAGATATAATTCTGTGATAAAACATATGCTAGTTGACCTATGATAGCATATATAAGCATTTTCTTCTTTTCCAAGTTATGGATCAATAACTTTTTATGCTATGACAAGAATAATGGAATAAGCTATAACATGTTACAAATGCATGACTCCCATAGATTTGGCCTCATTTTTTTCAAAAAGTCAATAAACACTCCCATAGCTTACATTTTTACTACCATTAAATCCATCTTGACTACCATTATCTGTGGCCACATCAAACCCATTAGGCACAAGATGATCCTAGAAATGAAAGAATAATCATCATAGTCAGGATTGACACATTCATCAGGCTGAAAAAAAATTGCTAACATGGTACAACACAATATTATCAAGACCCAGAACAAGTCATCTCTTCTCATAAAATAGAAAATGCTAGAAGATAAATAATCTTTATAAACTGACCAAATACCAAATAATTCTTTAATTATGAAGAAGCTGAATCATTAAAAGAGGAGCTTTTCAAGAAATCTTCCCAATACTGCTATTTACTTGAGTAAATTGTAACTTACTGAAAAGGATGAAAATTTTCTCTTTGTTTCAGAAATCATCACCTACAAGATACATTATATATGATGTAACCATACATTATCCCGTACAATGCTAAAAACCAATATTTTTATTAATCTTATATTATAACAACAAACTTTAAAGTTTTGTTTTATTCTGACAGAGCATGCATATCTATTCAAGATTAAAATTTATGTAATCTAAATATTTTTGTACATTGACTATTTTCTATTTTTATATAAAAATATATACATACAAATCCTACTATGGTTACTTATTTCTAATCATATTCTGCATTGTAAATTTACCTTTAAAAGAAACTAAATTAAGCGACCTTATATTTATCTAATGACAACTTGGTCTTTCCAATGGACACATGATTAATTACAGCACACAGTCTATAAATCTTACCTCTACTTTAGATAAATCTTCATCTATCAATGATAATTCCTTCTGAAGTTGATCCAATTGCTAGAAGATACAGTAAAGGATCTTTATAAAAGAGACTCCCATGTAGAATTTTTTAAACTTATACATAAAAACAAAACTTGAAATTTGAAATCAGTTCATTTACATTTATTTGCTATTGATACACAATTTTTTTTTATTAACTAGTTTTGAGTATTCTCAATCTCTAACTTGTATTTTTCCTGTTTTTGTTAGTTTTTTTTATTTATTTGTATAGATCTGAAGAGTTAAACCATTTTCAACTGATATTTATAGTTGTTCTTATGTTGTGCTGTGATACGACTGTCCAAGGTTCACGGTTGGTTCGGCATACACAAACATGTTTAACCAAGCCATATTTGATATGAGCCTGTCCAAAGTCAAGAGCCTGTAATTGTGTTGTTGTTCTTTGTTGCTGTATATCATGTATATCATATTTGTTTTCATAATGGTATAGTACATTAATCACACCATTATAAGTTTCTTGTTTGAATTGTTTTACATTTGTCATTTCAGGGTCTTATATAGCTTACTATGTGGTATGGGTTTTACATCTGTCATTTCAGCGTCTTATATAGCTTACTATGTGGTATGGGTTTTACTCATTGTTAAAGGCTGTACAGTGATCTATAGTTTCTTACTTCTGCTTCATTTGGTCCCTGGTGGAGAATTGTCTCATTGGCAATTATACCATATCTTCTTATTTTTATAAATAATATTAATATTACGAATATTAAAATTTACATTTTTCTGCTATAACTTGTTTGTCATAAAGTAGCACATTTTGTTTAGAAGTTATTGGTGTGTAACAATATATGGTTGAGTTGAATATAAATGATAATACAAATGATAATGGTCAATCTTTTCTTACCTCTTGTTTTTTCTGTCTGACATTATGTAAAAAATCTTTCAATATCATGTGCTGGGATAGCTGATTGTCCTGTAATATCACAAATATATTTTATTATTAATCATATGAGATGTTTTTAAGTTTTTTCAGAATAATTTATATACATATATGTCAAATGTTTACAGTATAGGACTTTTATATGATATTTCATCAGCATTTATGTCTTTGTATTTTAGATGATATTCCAACATAAAAAAGTGTCTTTAGATGTATAACAGTGGATTCATTATCAATTGTGGGATACAACTTTTCATGTATTTTATGGGAATAGATTTACAACAAATTAAAATGTTCAACAAAGTACAAATTAAATGCAGGCAAAACCATGAAATCTCATATCAGCAAAAATGCAATCTTTCCTGAATCCATGAAAATAAATGAATCAACAATATTTATTTTGATAACACCAGATTAATATGTATAATAGTATGTTTTATTCTGCTTTTGAAATGAAAAGACATTAGATGACTTAATATAATAAGCTAACCGCTTCAAGTTTTTGTTTCTTTGTCTGTAAAATCTCCAGTAGGTTATTGACATTGGGAAGATCTAAACTATCCTCTGTGATCATGTCATACCAATTTGTACTTCCTCCATGTATATTCTAAATAAAAATATTAAAATCAAATCATATATGCATTCTGTGCTCGAATCTCCATTTTATTGCATTTAAACTCTCGTAGTAATCAAACTAGTTAGTCAAGAATTGTTTAATGAACAGTCTTAATTGATTAATAATTATGTTAATTTAAAACTAATCAGAAATAGCCTATATGTAAATGATATAATATTATTTTGTTGCAGGAGTTGACTTGGGCATTGACCTCTGCCTTGGTCAGTGAATTTTGAGGTGGCCGAGTAAAAGGTATACTAGTTGGTCCAGTAAATTTAAGATGACATTTTGAAGTTTAGCTTTAAGTAGAACAGGTTATTTCAAAATGCAAAAATATATTCATTTCAACTGGTCCTACTGGCCAGTCTAATGTAAGATTTGATGATGACCACTGCTACTGACCTGATCATGAGTGACTGTAATAATTGTTGTCTGTTTTTGACATGTAAGGCGGTTTAAATAACATACAACTATCTAGTGTATGGAATAAGAACTTAATTACCAAATAACTGGGTTTTTTTTCATTTAAAAGTTCATTTTTCCATATGAAAAACTTGTTTTCTTATCATTTTGTTCTGTAGGATTAAGGAACATTTCTTTTGTATTCTATCTAATAAAAAAAAGTATTTCAATGATTACATAGTAGATAATACATATAGAAAAAGACATTGTTTTCTCTATTCTAATATTAGATACATTTACAATTGTACAACTCACATTTTCTACCTTTATCTTTTTCTCTTCTAGTTTTCCTCTGTGTTTCATTATTAATTCATTCACTACAAAAAATATCATACATGTACAATGTACACAAAGGTATATCAAACAAAATATACATGCATCTTTCCAAAGTATAATTATGCCAATCAAAATAAAAAGACCTTTTCTTTGATCAGATCTAGATGTAAGGATCATTGCGTTTTCTTTATAATCTTATACTTTTTATTCTGTCAGATTTCCTACCAAAGGACGGTGGTTCTTTCAGCATGTTCAAGGCAATTTGGCTTCCTCCATCAAATAAAAAACAACTAACTTGATATAGCACAATAGTGGTGTTAAACACAATTTAATCAATTCAAATGGATATATGCAATTCATAAAGAAATTATAGTGACTTCATCCTGTATTATCAGTTCATAATATATCAATGTTAACAACTGCCTGATACATGTATTTTAATACCGTAAAGATATTCTATGATCATGATGATCAGCCTTTGTTAAATAAATACAAAATTATATATAAAAATAAACAATAAAAATTGCAATTTCCTAGCATTTGAATCAAAGTATAAAAATAAAAAATATTTAAAGATTGTATTCAAATACATAATCTTTGATGTGATTATAAACATGATAAAATGGATTGGTTCTTTTTTTAAAATAAAATTTGAGTTTTTGAAACTGGTTTAAATATAGAGACAAGTTTCTCAACACAATTTAAATTCTCTCTACATGTACATAGGATGTTATATCATTGTTTATATTCTTAAATCTTTCTAAACATGTTACTTAAGTAGCACATGCATCATTTAAACTACATATTCAATCATTCCAACAGTTGTTTTTAGGTTTATTTTATCAATTTGCACCCTATGACCTGACATTTAAATGTTTAAAGCTAACAGGATGCCTAGCAGGTGTAGGTTACTGGGTCTAGTAAGTTTATAGGACACTGTCTTGTAAACATCCTGTCCTGTATCAAATATAATATCCTATCTTCTCACAAATATCTGGTGTCAGCTTTAAAATTCTTTCAAATCATGCACATAATATAAAACATTCAAGTAGTATGGATCAGTGCATTTCATATATATCTTCTATAAAAGACATTATTAAAATTAAAGCATGAATAAGGCTAAATGAATGTTTACATACAACAAACTGTCCATTTAATATCTGATTTCATCTTTTTTGGATAAAAAAGGGGGGAGGGGAGTGAAAACTAAAATCCACGAATTTAAAAACCCACGAACATTTAAATGTTGTTTTTAAAATTCCAATAGGGAACATACTTTTTATAATTGTATAAATAAACCAATTTTTCAAGACGTTTTATTTAAATATTGCTCAAACCACGAAAAATTGATACCCACGATTTAAAGTACTTTCACAGTAATTTATATACAACATTTTGAAAAATAAGCCAACAACATAAACATGCAATAACTCTACACAGCTAAGGAATTAATTACTTACATGTGAAGTTTGGAAAGATCTGATCTGAACTCTCTATTAAATAGTTACACTTGGGACATCTATTACTGTTCTCTAAACTTTGTTTGATACATTTGTAGCTGAAAATATATTTTCTCCAGTTAGTTCCAATGCCAACATAATAATAATTGGTGGTAGAAAGAAATAAGAAGATGTGGTATGTGTGTTAATGAGACACAATGTGTCAAAAGTAAACAATTTTTATAAGTCAAGAATGGTGTTCAACACAGAGCCTTGACTTACACAGAACAGCAACCAAGCTATAAATGGGCCCAAAATAACTTGTCACAGTCTAGTGTAAAACAATATAAACAGGAAAACCAAAAGTCTTTTCTATACAAAAGACAAGAAACCTTTAACAAGAATATTTTCCCAGAACTTTGTCCCTGTACCCTGACATGAACCTCATAGAAGAATTGCGAAATATCAAAATTTACTAGACTAACCACCATATGTATGCAAAACAATGTTGAACAATAGTGACTAGTACTGCAGAATTGATACAAAACAATGTTGAACACTAGTACTGCAGAATTGATACAAAAAACAATGTTGAACACTAGATACTGCAGAATTGATACAAAACAATGTTGAACACTAGTACTGCAGAATTGATACAAAACAATGTTGAACACTAGTACTGCAGAATTGATACAAAACAATGTTGAACACTAGTACTGCAGAACTGATACAAAACAATGTTGAACACTAGTACTGCGAATGATAAAACAATGTTGAACACTAGTACGCAGAATGATACAAAACAATGTTGAACACTAGTACTGCAGAATGATACAAAACAATGTTGAACACTAGTACTGCAGAATTGATACAAAACAATGTTGAACACTAGTACTGCAGAATTGATACAAAACAATGTTGAACACTAGTACTGCAGAATTGATACAAAACAATGTTGAACACTAGTACTGCAGAATTGATACAAAACAATGTTGAACACTAGTACTGCAGAATTGATACAAAACAATGTTGATGAACACTAGTAACTTGCAGAATTGATACAAAACAATGTTGAACACTAGTACTGCAGAACTGATACAAAACAATGTTGAACACTAGTACTGCAGAATTGATACAAAACAATGTTGAACACTAGTACTGCAGAACTGATACAAAACAATGTTGAACACTAGTACTGCAGAACTGATACAAAACAATGTTGAACACTAGTACTGCAGAACTGATACAAAACAATGTTGAACACTAGTACTGGCAGAATTGATACAAAACAATGTTGAACACTAGTACTGCAGAACTGATACAAACAATGTTAACACTATATGCGAATGATACAAAACAATGTTGAACACTAGTACTGCAGAATTGATACAAAACAATGTTGAACACTAGTACTGCAGAATTGATACAAAACAATGTTGAACACTAGTACTGCAGAACTGATACAAAACAATGTTGAACACTAGTACTGCAGAATTGATACAAAACAATGTTGAACACTAGTACTGCAGAACTGATACAAAACAATGTTGAACACTAGTACTGCAGAATTGATACAAAACAATGTGTTGAAGAACATGTGACTGCAGAATGATACAAAACAATGTTGAACACTAGTACTGCAGAACTGATACAAAACAATGTTGAACACTAGTACTGCAGAACTGATACAAAACAATGTTGAACACTAGTACTGCAGAACTGATACAAAACAATGTTGAACACTAGTACTGCAGAACTGATACAAAACAATGTTGAACACTAGTACTGCAGAATTGATACAAAACAATGTTGAACACTAGTACTGCAGAACTGATACAAAACAATGTTGAACACTAGTACAGTACTGCAGAATTGATACAAAACAATGTTGAACACTAGTACTGCAGAATTGATACAAAACAATGTTGAACACTAGTACTGCAGAATTGATACAAAAACAATGTTGAACACTAGTACTGCAGAATTGATACAAAACAATGTTGAACACTAGTACTGCAGAATGATACAAAACAATGTTGAACACTAGTACTGCAGAATGATACAAAAAATGTTGAACATAGTACGCAGAATTGATACAAACAATGTTGAACACTAGTACGCAGAATGATACAAACAATGTTGAACACTGTACTGCAGATGATACAAAACAATGTTGAACACTAGTATGCAGAATTGATACAAACAATGTACACTAGTATGCAGAATATACAAACAATGTTGAACACTATATGCGAATGATACAAAACAATGTTGAACACTTACTGCAGATTGATACAAAACAATGTTGAACACTAGTACTGCAGAACTGATACAAAACAATGTTGAACACTAGTACTGCAGAATTGAACAAAACAATGTTGAACACTAGTACTGCAGAATTGATACAAAACAATGTTGAACACTAGTACTGAGAACTGATACAAAACAATGTTGAACACTAGTACTGCAGAATTGATACAAAACAATGTTGAACACTAGTACTGCAGAATTGATACAAAACAATGTTGAACACTAGTACTGCAGAATGATACAAAACAAAGTTGAACATAGTACTGCAGAATGATACAAAACAATGTTGACACTATACTGCAGAATGATACAAAACAATGTTGAACACTAGTACTGCAGAATGATACAAAACAATGTTGAACACTAGTATGCAGAATTGATCAAAACAATGTTGAACACTAGTACTGCAGAATGATACAAAACAATGTTGAACACTGTATGCAGAATGATACAAAACAATGTTGAACACTAGTACTGCAGAATTGATACAAAACAATGTTGAACACTAGTACTGCAGAATGATACAAAACAATGTTGAACACTAGTACTGCAGAATTGATACAAAACAATGTTGAACACTAGTACTGCAGAATTGATACAAAACAATGTTGAACACTAGTACTGCAGAATGATACAAAACAATGTTGAACACTAGTACTGCAGAATGATACAAACAATGTTGAACACTAGTACTGCAGAATTGATACAAAACAATGTGAACACTAGTACTGCAGAATGATACAAAACAATGTTGAACACTAGTACTGCAGAATGATACAAAACAATGTTGAACACTAGTACTGCAGAATGATACAAAACAATGTTGAACATAGTACTGCAGAATTGATACAAAAATAAAGACAGAATGATACAAAACAATGTTGAACACTAGTACTGCAGAATGATACAAAACAATGTTGAACACTAGTACTGCAGAATTGATACAAAAACAATGTTGAACACTAGTACTGCAGAATTGATACAAAACAATGTTGAACACTAGTACTGCAGAACTGATACAAAACAATGTTGAACACTAGTACTGCAGAATGATACAAAACAATGTTGAACACTAGTACTGCAGAACTGATACAAAACAATGTTGAACACTAGTACTGCAGAATGATACAAAACAATGTTGAACACTAGTACTGCAGAATGATACAAAACAATGTTGAACACTAGTACTGCAGAATTGATACAAAACAATGTTGAACACTGTACTGCAGAATGATACAAAACAATGTTGAACACTAGTACTGCAGAATTGATACAAAACAATGTTGAACACTAGTACTGCAGAATTGATACAAAACAATGTTGAACACTAGTACTGCAGAACTGATACAAAACAATGTTGAACACTAGTACTGCAGAATTGATACAAAACAATGTTGAACACTAGTACTGCAGAATTGATACAAAACAATGTTGAACACTAGTACTGCAGAATTGATACAAAACAATGTTGAACACTAGTACTGCAGAATGATACAAAACAATGTTGAACACTAGTACTGCAGAATGATACAAAACAATGTTTGAACACTAGTACTGCAGAATGATACAAAACAATGTTGAACACTAGTACTGCAGAATTGATACAAAACAATGTTGAACACTAGTACTGCAGAACTGATACAAAACAATGTTGAACACTAGTACTGCAGATTGATACAAAACAATGTTGAACACTAGTACTGCAGAATTGATACAAAACAATGTTGAACACTAGTACTGCAGAATGAACAAAACAATGTTGAACACTAGTACTGCAGAACTGATACAAAACAATGTTGAACACTAGTACTGCAGAATGATACAAAACAATGTTGAACACTAGTACTGCAGAATTGATACAAAACAATGTTGAACACTAGTACTGCAGAATTGATACAAAACAATGTTGAACACTATACTGCAGAACTGATACAAAACAATGTTGAACACTAGTACTGCAGAATGATACAAAACAATGTTGAACACTAGTACTGCAGAATTGATACAAAACAATGTTGAACACTAGTACTGCAGAATTGATACAAAACAATGTTGAACACTAGTACTGCAGAACTGATACAAAACAATGTGAACACTAGTACTGCAGAATTGATACAAAACAATGTTGAACACTAGTACTGCAGATTGATACAAACAATGTTGAACACTAGTACTGCAGAATTGATACAAAACAATGTTGAACACTAGTACTGCAGAATTGATACAAAACAATGTTGAACACTAGTACTGCAGAATGATACAAAACATGTTGAACACTAGTACTGCAGAATGATACAAAACAATGTTGAACACTGTACTGCAGAATTGATACAAAACAATGTTGAACACTAGTACTGCAGAATGATACAAAACAATGTTGAACACTAGTACTGCAGAACTGATACAAAACAATGTTGAACACTAGTACTGCAGAATGATACAAAACAATGTTGAACATAGTACTGCAGAATTGATACAAAACAATGTTGAACACTAGTACTGCAGAATTGATACAAAACAATGTTGAACACTAGTACTGCAGATTGATACAAACAATGTTGAACACTAGTACTGCAGAACTGATACAAAACAATGTTGAACACTAGTACTGCAGAATTGATACAAACAATGTTGAACACTAGTACTGCAGAATGATACAAACAATGTTGAACCTAGTACTGCAGAATGATACAAACAATGTTGAACACTAGTACTGCAGAATTGATACAAAACAATGTTGAACACTAGTACTGCAGAATTGATACAAAACAATGTTGAACACTAGTACTGCAGAATTGATACAAAACAATGTTGAACACTAGTACTGCAGAATTGATACAAAACAATGTTGAACACTAGTACTGCAGAATGATACAAAACAATGTTGAACACTAGTACTGCAGAATTGATACAAAACAATGTTGAACACTAGTACTGCAGAATTGATACAAAACAATGTTGAACACTAGTACTGCAGAATGATACAAAACAATGTTGAACACTAGTACTGCAGAATTGATACAAAACAATGTTGAACACTAGTACTGCAGAACTGATACAAAACAATGTTTGAACACTAGTACTGCAGAATTGATACAAAACAATGTTGAACACTAGTACTGCAGAATTGATACAAAACAATGTTGAACACTAGTACTGCAGAATTGATCAAAACAATGTTGAACACTAGTACTGCAGAATTGATACAAAACAATGTTGAACACTAGTACTGCAGAATTGATACAAAACAATGTTGAACACTAGTACTGCAGAATTGATACAAAACAATGTTGAACATATACTGCAAACTGATACAAAAAATGTTGAACACTATACTGCAGAATGATACAAAACAATGTTGAACACTAGTACTGCAGAATGATACAAAACAATGTTGAACACTAGTACTGCAGAATTGATACAAAACAATGTTGAACACTAGTACGCAGAATGATACAAAACAATGTTGAACACTAGTACTGCAGAATGATACAAAAACAAGTTGAACACTAGTACTGCAGAATTGATACAAAACAATGTTGAACACTAGTACTGCAGAATGATACAAAACAATGTTGAACACTAGTACTGCAGAACTGATACAAAACAATGTTGAACATAGTACTGCAGAATGATACAAAAACAATGTTAACACTAGTACTGCAGAATTGATACAAAACAATGTTGAACACTAGTACTGCAGAACTGATACAAAAAAACCAATGGAACAATAGTACTGCAATTTGATACAAAACAATGTTGAACACTAGTACTGAGAACTGATACAAAAAAAAATGTGAACACTTGAACACTGTACTGCAGAATTGATACAAAACAATGTTGAACACTAGTACTGCAGAATTGATACAAAACAATGTTGAACACTAGTACTGCAGAATGATACAAAACAATGTTGAACACTAGTACTGCAGAATTTATACAAAACAATGTTGAAACACTAGTACTGCAGAATGATACAAAAAAACAATGTTGAACACTAGTACTGCAGAACTGATACAAAACAATGTTGAACACTAGTACTGCAGAATTGATACAAAACAATGTTGAACACTAGTACTGCAGAACTGATACAAAACAATGTTGAACACTAGTACTGCAGAATGATACAAAACAATGTTGAACACTAGTACTGCAGAATTGATACAAAACAATGTTGAACACTAGTACTGCAGAATTGATACAAAACAATGTTGAACACTAGTACTGCAGAATTGATACAAAACAATGTTGAACACTAGTACTGCAGAACTGATACAAAAAACAATGTTGAACACTAGTACTGCAGAATTGATACAAAACAATGTTGAACACTAGTACTGCAGAACTGATACAAAACAATGTTGAACACTAGTACTGCAGAATTGATACAAAACAATGTTGAACACTAGTACTGCAGAATTGATACAAACAATGTGAACATAGTACTGCAAATGATACAAACAATGTACATAGTACTGCAGAATTGATACAAAACAATGTTGAACACTAGTACTGCAGAATTGATACAAAACAATGTTGAACACTAGTACTGCAGAATGATACAAAACAATGTTGAACACTAGTACTGCAGAATTGATACAAAACAATGTGAACACTGTACTGCAGAATGATCAAAAACAATGTGAACATAGTACTGCAGAATTGATACAAAACAATGTTGAACACTAGTACTGCAGAATTGATACAAAACAATGTTGAACACTAGTACTGCAGAATTGATACAAAACAATGTTGAACACTAGTACTGCAGAATTGATACAAAACAATGTTGAACACTAGTACTGCAGAATTGATACAAAACAATGTTGAACACTAGTACTGCAGAACTGATACAAAACAATGTTGAACACTAGTACTGCAGAATTGATACAAAAAACAATGTTGAACACTAGTACTGCAGAATTGATACAAAACAATGTTGAACACTAGTACTGCAGAACTGATACAAAAAAACAATGTTGAACACTAGTACTGCAGAATTGATACAAAACAATGTTGAACACTAGTACTGCAGAACTGATACAAAACAATGTTGAACACTAGTACTGCAGAATTGATACAAAACAATGTTGAACACTAGTACTGCAGAATTGATACAAAACAATGTTGAACACTAGTACTGCAGAATTGATACAAAACAATGTTGAACACTAGTACTGCAGAATTGATACAAAACAATGTTGAACACTAGTACTGCAGAATTGATACAAAACAATGTTGAACACTAGTACTGCAGAATTGATACAAAACAATGTTGAACACTAGTACTGCAGAACTGATACAAAAAAACAATGTTGAACACTAGTACTGCAGAATTGATACAAAACAATGTTGAACACTAGTACTGCAGAATTGATACAAAACAATGTTGAACACTAGTACTGCAGAATTGATACAAAACAATGTTGAACACTAGTACTGCAGAACTGATACAAAACAATGTTGAACACTAGTACTGCAGAACTGATACAAAACAATGTTGAACACTAGTACTGCAGAATTGATACAAAAAACAATGTTGAACACTAGTACTGCAGAACTGATACAAAACAATGTTGAACACTAGTACTGCAGAACTGATACAAAACAATGTTGAACACTAGTACTGCAGAACTGATACAAAAAAACAATGTTGAACACTAGTACTGCAGAACTGATACAAAACAATGTTGAACACTAGTACTGCAGAACTGATACAAAAAAACAATGTTGAACACTAGTACTGCAGAATTGATACAAAACAATGTTGAACACTAGTGACTAGTACTGCAGAATTGATACAAAAAAACAATGTTGAACACTCGTACTGCAGAATTGATACAAAACAATGTTGAACACTAGTACTGCAGAATTGATACAAAACAATGTTGAACACTAGTACTGCAGAATTGATACAAAACAATGTTGAACACTAGTACTGCAGAACTGATACAAAACAATGTTGAACACTAGTACTGCAGAATTGATACAAAACAATGTTGAACACTAGTACTGCAGAATTGATACAAAACAATGTTGAACACTAGTACTGCAGAATTGATACAAAACAATGTTGAACACTAGTACTGCAGAACTGATACAAAACAATGTTGAACACTAGTACTGCAGAACTGATACAAAAAAACAATGTTGAACACTAGTACTGCAGAACTGATACAAAACAATGTTGAACACTCGTACTGCAGAATTGATACAAAACAATGTTGAACACTAGTACTGCAGAACTGATACAAAACAATGTTGAACACTAGTACTGCAGAATTGATACAAAACAATGTTGAACACTAGTACTGCAGAATTGATACAAAACAATGTTGAACACTAGTACTGCAGAACTGATACAAAACAATGTTGAACACTAGTACTGCAGAACTGATACAAAACAATGTTGAACACTAGTACTGCAGAATTGATACAAAACAATGTTGAACACTAGTACTGCAGAATTGATACAAAACAATGTTGAACACTAGTACTGCAGAATTGATACAAAACAATGTTGAACACTACTACTGCAGAACTGATACAAAACAATGTTGAACACTAGTACTGCAGAACTGATACAAAAAACAATGTTGAACACTAGTACTGCAGAATTGATACAAAACAATGTTGAACACTAGTACTGCAGAATTGATACAAAACAATGTTGAACACTAGTACTGCAGAACTGATACAAAACAATGTTGAACACTAGTACTGCAGAATTGATACAAAACAATGTTGAACACTAGTACTGCAGAATTGATACAAAACAATGTTGAACACTAGTACTGCAGAATTGATACAAAACAATGTTGAACACTAGTACTGCAGAATTGATACAAAACAATGTTGGACACTAGTACTGCAGAATTGATACAAAACAATGTTGAACACTAGTACTGCAGAACTGATACAAAACAATGTTGAACACTAGTACTGCAGAATTGATACAAAAAACAATGTTGAACACTAGTACTGCAGAACTGATACAAAACAATGTTGAACACTAGTACTGCAGAACTGATACAAAAAAACAATGTTGAACACTAGTACTGCAGAATTGATACAAAACAATGTTGAACACTAGTACTGCAGAATTGATACAAAACAATGTTGAACACTAGTACTGCAGAACTGATACAAAACAATGTTGAACACTAGTACTGCAGAATTGATACAAAACAATGTTGAACACTAGTACTGCAGAACTGATACAAAAAAACAATGTTGAACACTAGTACTGCAGAATTGATACAAAACAATGTTGAACACTAGTACTGCAGAATTGATACAAAACAATGTTGAACACTAGTACTGCAGAATTGATACAAAACAATGTTGAACACTAGTACTGCAGAATTGATACAAAACAATGTTGAACACTAGTACTGCAGAATTGATACAAAACAATGTTGAACACTAGTACTGCAGAACTGATACAAAACAATGTTGAACACTAGTACTGCAGAATTGATACAAAAAACAATGTTGAACACTAGTACTGCAGAACTGATACAAAACAATGTTGAACACTAGTACTGCAGAACTGATACAAAAAAACAATGTTGAACACTAGTACTGCAGAATTGATACAAAACAATGTTGAACACTAGTACTGCAGAATTGATACAAAACAATGTTGAACACTAGTACTGCAGAATTGATACAAAACAATGTTGAACACTAGTACTGCAGAACTGATACAAAAAAACAATGTTGAACACTAGTACTGCAGAATTGATACAAAACAATGTTGAACACTAGTACTGCAGAATTGATACAAAACAATGTTGAACACTAGTACTGCAGAATTGATACAAAAAACAATGTTGAACACTAGTACTGCAGAATTGATACAAAACAATGTTGAACACTAGTACTGCAGAATTGATACAAAACAATGTTGAACACTAGTACTGCAGAATTGATACAAAAGAGACACACATTAACATGATTGAGACTAAGACAGTTCTTTAAATATTTTTTTTTATTTTAAGATTCATTATATATCTGTTTCTACTTTCATTTCTATATATATATACATGTATACATTTTTGTAACTGTTAAGCCTCTTCTGCTATTAGACAAAAGTCCGCACATACAGTACTTTAGGTACATTTTACCCTATTATTACCTTCTGATGTAGCCACTCATGTGGTGTAACATGTAGACAAATGAATCTTTATTCATGTAGGGTGTTGTTGTCTTTGTTTTCTATGATAAAAAATTAAAAAGGAAATGGGGAATGTGTCCAAAGGGACAATAACCCGACCATAGAGCAGAAAACTATCAAATACATGTACCACTTAGATATCCACCCCGACTTTTGTTATTCATATAGATTATAACCAATCTAATTAAAATTAAATCCTTTAATTGCTCCTGTTCTGATGCGCGACATATCAGAACAGGAGCAATTAAAGGATTTAATTTTAATTGGATTGGATTATATATAACATGACCTTTTCCTAAATGGCCCTAGTACCATCCCGAGACTCCCATTTCTGCCCGAGCCTTAAGCTGATTGCCGATATGGGTCAAGGGATGATACCAGGGCCAATTTAGAAAAGACATGTTATAATCTATTTATCACATATTTATGTTCTACAGATAAGAGAAAAAAATCAATTATAACAATTTAATGAAACATAACAGGTAAAATATTAAACATTTTATCACAAATGTGTTATCAATTGTCTTTAATGATGCAATGACATCACGTCATTTGGAATCAGGACACAATAACCAATACACTCTTTTTTGCCCTAAGCAATTTTGTGTTTATTGCATATGCAAAACCTAATGTATTCGTAACAAATATGTGATAATATCAGATTATTACATGGCATTTTTCATATCGCATGTATTATCAGCCCTAGGTTCAATATCAGCCCAAGAGCCGCATGGCTCGAGGGCTGATATTGACCGAGGGCTGATAATACATGCGATATGAAAAATGACATGTTATGTTCTTTTTATCATATGCTTCAACAGTAGAGAAAAATAACAGATTCATATTGATCCTTCTACGTGGTTCCCGAAAAGAAGTTGAAAGAGTAAAAAGTTCACGGACGTCGGACCCAAAATTTGATACATTCAATATGAAATCTTTCCATCATATGCCTCAACAGAGAAAAAACAGATTTTAATATAGACGAATCGACAAAAAAATAATTCAACAATTAATATACATAATGAACATTGTTTGGAAAAGTCAACTTTTTTAAAGTAACTTTCTAAATTATGTTTCAGAAAAACTTGCATTTATTTAATTTTTTTATTTTTTTTAAATTAAATTTAATTCTTTTACACAATATACTTTCCAGTATTCAAATAATTGTTTTGTACACTACTTTGTAATGTTTTTCACTGAAAACGTAGCATTGAGGTGTATTTTCCGGAATTTGCCGAGTATCACCGGAATGCCATGTGATAACGTTACGGAAAGGCATGTGATAACAATCGAAGCATGTGATAAACTTTTCATATCAGCCCGCTAAGCACCAATTCGAAAAATATGGAAAATACTTTAATTTAATGCTATTATCATACGGTAAAAACCATATGTTATTTAGTCTAAGTATATGATAAAATAATATACATGTATAGTTCAATTGTAATATAGCAGCAGTTATAATTAAAAAAAAATCTCATCAATAACAAAATAAACTCCATAGTTACTATCTGAAGAGATATATTTAATTTACAACACTTGGTTGTACTGGTTTTTTTTTCAAATATTAATTTTAACTTACCAAAAAGTATGACCACACTTGGTCATGTGAGCTTCTTCTATGATATCAAAACATATTGGACTGAAAAAGAAAAGGAAAATGTATTGGTCCACACAGTTTATAACTTTTAGACAATTATTTTCACCAGTTTGATACAAATAACAGCAAACAGGGTTTTTCTTACATTTTTCCATTTTTTAATGCATTAAAATTAAATGGTTAACATGGCTATAAGGACACAATGAAGGAGAAATAACTCATGATCATGAACTGCAATATTGAATAGTGAAAAATTTCAAAATAAATTTGAATCTGAATTCTGTTATTAAAAGAAATAACATATTGAAATTTAGAATGGTTATAAGGAGCAATAACTCCTGATCATAAACTGCAATACTGAATAGTAAAAAATTTCAAAATAAATCCTGATCTCCATTATGTTAATAAAAGAAACACTATATTGAAATTTGACAAAGATGATGGATCAAACATTCGCAATTTATTGCATAAAATTAAACATAAAGTGACATTTCCCAACCAATCAACAACCATCCAAGTATCAAAAATTGTGTATTAGTAAAAACATTTTAAATTTTGGTAAGCATTGGTTGAACCATTCTCAAGTTATTGACAAACAATCATTGAATTAAGGACCATATACATGTATATAATTACTTCAGTACAGCACAAGAGAAAATCATAAATATCAAACTTGACTGTCATCCTATCAAAGATACAATGTACATGTACCAGTACTAGTTTAAAAAAATTTATCAAACTGCTTTCAATTATTGCAAGGAAACAACTTAGACTTATTTTTCCCCTTTCACAGGTACAATAATCCCTTGCCCAGGCCCCCCTTTTCTGGAAAAAAATTGGTTGATTATAAAGGGAATCACTGAAGCTCGACCGAAGCAGGCCCCCACTTATGAAAATTTCTGCATCCGCCACTGATAACAATATAAGATAATGACCAGTCAACAACCTGATAATCCTGCCATGCCTTTGATGTGCATACAGGCCCCTACCTCTCCTCCATTTATGTTTGAATTTAGTTGTTTTGTGATGAAGATTTTAAATGCTTCAACATGATAAGATTTATTTGACTGAACATATTGTTGTGAGCCAACCTTTCACAAAGAAAATAAGTATTTACAAGTGTATTATCTAAAAACTATTCTTGTCATACAAAATGTTAGTAAAGGGCAACAATTACTATAAGTTTTGTTACTGAATGCCTGGAAAGCCTTTTGCTTATCATTCTTTATATCATGCTTAAGGCATGTACATTGTAAGGTGTTAGTACAACACAAGAAATAAGACTTAAAAGAAAAGCATTACAATCCAAATAATGCATTGGAAAAAAATAATATTTCCTGTAATCACTTAATGATACTGGAATATTGAAGCTTCAATATGCAAATTTTGTGACATTCAATTTGGTGGCATCAGATGACTTTCAATTCCTTTGATATATATACAGTATTGCTACTTTTTCATTTTATATATTATGATTATAGAGAATGGTAATTCTGCATCTTTTTGCCTTTATTCCATTCTTTAATATTATTTTACTATATGTCCAACAGGGACTCAAAATTGGAAATTAAAGATGTCATTGTACATGGTGTAATGTTAAAAGGCAGTGTCTGCGCGTACCCGCATGTGGGTACGAATAGTCAAATTGCCGTTCTAGGCTGCGCGTACCCACATCTGGTTTTATAATAAAATGCCGTCGGATCGGGAATGAAACGTGAAATATATACGGAATTTGTTGCAATTAGTGAATAAATTGATTAAAACTACTCAGAATTTTCATAAATATACACATATATATTTCATACAATTGTATATAAGAATTTATAGAAGCCGCAGAGAAAAGTAAGAAGAACCGGGAGCACAAAAATTAAAGAAGATTTAAAGTACAACAGAATAATTAAATTTTTCCTGCATTCATGGTGGGAAGCAATTCCAAACAAATTCGACAAGAAAAAGGCCTAATACAAGGTATTTGTTTTAAATTGTAGTTTTTAATCGAATTTGCCACGCGTTTCATCTAAGTTTTTTTATAATGCCGATTACTTATAGTTTTTGTATTGTAAATAGTTCGTGATATTAAAGATATGTCTAATTTCAGTACTTTCCAAATGGAATGTCCTTTCCACATTAAACTTGGCGTAACTAAAGATGGACAAAACCTTAATTAGTTACATGAATCTTTTATAATTGGTTTAAATTGATATCATTACTTGCTTCTTTAATTTTTATAAACTCAAGCTTAAATTTTAGAATTTTTATATATTTTAAAATTTCAGTTTCTGTTTTACATTTTACTAAAAGATTATTTTAAAATATCATATGGGTATTTTTTTAAATTATTAAAATTTTATTCTTAAAATTTTCATTTAAATTTTATAATAGTATTAATTTCTATCATGTTTTCTTTTACAGGGAATGTACAGTTTCATTTTCCATCATTGTGCATTTAATTTTTGCAATGTTTATTATGTATCATTATTTAATAAATACAATTTGAAAATATTATTTTTCATACTCTTCACTCGTTCTATACGAAATCCCTATATTATCGATAATTTCCGTATATATTTCACGTTTCATTCCCGATCCGATGGCATTTTAATAGAAAATCGTTTTGTGGGTACGCGCAGCCAAGACTGGCAATATGACTATTCGTACCCGCATGCGGGTACGCGCAGACACTGCCATGTTAAAACATGTTAACTGTTCTAAAGATCAGCAGTCCACTTTTAAGTGATTTCCAAAATTTTGGAATTCATAACATGTCAGGCTATCATTTTTGTATTGTATTGACAGTTGTATTTAAAATTTCAACATGACAGATAGATTAAAAAAAGATGATACATTGCATAAAGTCAAATTGCTGCATTGGTGATTTCTAATTTGAAAATGCGTGGGAGTGCAGACGACAAATCCATAATTTCTCCGCTGTACATTATAACTTTTGAACACGCGGCGAAAAAAATAAGCTGTCGATAAAGAAACAATGCAGAGCAAATAATAAATGCAATCACTGTCTTACCAAACAAAATCATTGTCTTTGTCCTCAAATGACCCACTTATTCCGGTATACACGGGTGGCAGAGTTCGACTTCTTTTTCGTCTTGTACGATCAGCTTGCTGCTGAGTTCTTCCAGCCATTATTGAGGAATCAAAATGTCACATGCCAAAATATAAAATCAAATGCTGCATTCATTTTTGTTTCCTAATCTTTGCATTAAACAATGGACAAGCATAGTACAAAATGTGTATCGCCAAAAACATCAAAGGAACATCAAACGGAAATTAACAGACTGTTTTGATTTTGTGCGCATGTCGGTGAATCCCAAATTCCGAAGTCCTTACATCCCCAAAAAATATTACGAAAAGCAGCACTGAACGGATATTTTTTGTCAATAATCATTACTTTTAAATATTTTGAATAAGATATTCTATTAAAGTATCATCAAAGCGAATACAGAAACACTGCAGTTAACACTTTTTGTTATTGATTGTAGCGACATGTGGGAAATATGAATCTGTCAAAAGTGGAAACTGGAGCACAGGTCTTAATAAGTTTATTTGTGTTTCACAGTGCATGTTTGAAACGCGTCATTAATTATTCAGTAACTGTAAAACCATTTTAAACTATGTTCAATTCATTTATAGATTTTATTGTTTGAAATAAAATCAGGAACATATAAATATATATATGAGACAATATCTGAAAAAGTCTAGTTTTTGGCAATAAGAAAAAACCAAAAAAAATTCTTTAGACTCGGTATTTTAATAGCACAAATCGAAGAACACACATTGGGGATCTAGGAACTGTTGTCTGTAATTCAAATACTTGTTAAATAAGGAAACAATGGCAATTTAAAAAATGGTACCAAAAAAATCCAGTTCTTTCCTGTTATCAAAGTGAATCAATTTTAAAAAGTTTCTAATGGGAATAAGGAATAAGTTTAAGACACTATTTGTGGTTTACTAGTATATCCTGCAATAGTTTATCAAATGCCAATTATTGATTTTAGCATTTGCAATACAAAAGGTTTAGAAATATACTTAACAGTGCTCTAGCTAGAATTCAAAAGGGGCAGGGTGCCAGTGGAGGGCAGGGCACTTTGTTGTGATAGGAGAAGGCACTGCTCATTTCTTTTGTCTACGTCCCTGCGTGTATCACGAGTTCACACATTTTTTACTGTATATATTGTCAATAAAGATGCATAAGTTGTTGTTATGATTATTTATTCTATAAAATTTTCATAAGAAAAGTCATTCATACTACATGTTCATATAACATGGCAATACACATTCATACTATTAACCAAAAGAGGCAAAATAAACTTACTTTTTCTCCTCACCCCCTCTCCTTCCAAAAAAAAAAGAACATAAACTAAACATCTCATAGTTTACCATACGTGTACATGACAGAGTAGTTGTATTTCAAAATTATCATCTAGAGCTTGGCCCTCAAAACTTTTTTTATTGTTTGTGTTTAGGAATATATTATTTAGTGTAGCTTCATCATGTTAATTTGTGATGAGAGTTTAACTACACACTTCCATTTTTGTAAGGTGATAGCTTGACACCAATCAATCAATGGTTGTAACATATTTTTTACTTGAGAATGTATAAAACATGGATTGCCAAAAGTATGATTATCAAAAATAAATTGCAATATATTTTTTTTGTATGTTCAAGGACAGTTAGTATCCTTAAGGTAACATTCTTATATAATTTTGTATTCAATTGGTTATTTTTTCCTATTTTTAATGCTAAATACTATTTTAGGAGCACAATTTTGTAATAAGCTTTTTCAGGGGAAGTAACTCCAAAATTAATTTCCAACATGTTTACGTCTGCTTGTCGCTCACAAGTTGAGATGGACGATGTTTCTGTGAAGGCAAAGTTGATTACTTCAATTCAATTCTAAATTCATGAAAGTCTTCATTCATACACTCTTCCATTGTGACTTGGAGATCGAAAATAAAATGCCGACCCATTCATCATATTTATGACAAAAAGGTACATTGTCTTAATTAAATTACCTAGTAATTAACACCTTTGAAGTCTTATCCACAATAATTGATTGTAATGACATGATTAACCTCGTTACCTGGGGGCAATCACCAGGTGTCATATATGTAATTAAACTTCTGATAAGAAATCGATGAAACAAAAGGCAATTTTACCAAAACGGCACAAGGGTTTTTCAGAAAACGGCGTCAGGGCAGAAGGGCGCGTCTGAGGGCACACAGGGCGCGGCTTAGGGCACCCAGGGCGCGGCGCCCTTCTATTTTGGGCTAACGAGACCACTGCTTAAATATAGTCAGATATGTCGGTAACATGAAAGAATCTTGAGTAACAGGACAACGGTAACAGGACAGAGTTGGTAACAGAAAGGATTTTTCTGCTTTATTTTAAAGTTTAAGAAAAATAAATCATTTTAGATTGGTCACAATTGGAAGATAACAGCAAACAATGTCATTTATCCTTTGAAACTGTATTTGCAAGATGAAAAATCTGCCCAGGTAATGAAAAATTCTAAAATAAATTCCTTTCTGTTACTATCTACTATACTAGAATTGCACAATGTTCTCTGCTGTTATCAAAAGCAAAAAACCTATTTTTTTATTCAATATACTGTATATTATTTTGAAATTTATTTGATATGGGGGTGATAACTTATATTAAATGAAATGGTTGGCATATAGTAGATTAACTGTTCGATTCGTCAGTGAAATTGTCTTGAACATCCTTCCTGTTACTGATGATGGTTATGCTGTTACTTTTGATCAGGTAACATGACAGAACGTAACAGAAAGGAATTACGCGATAGTTTTTGTACTTTTTATCACATTAAATGTAAGTGTATTTCCTGTGACATATAGCTTTTAAAAAGATGATATAAAAACACACTTAATGTTGTGGTGCACACTTAAAAATATTCTCAGAAAGTGTAAAAAAAGGCTATAACAGGATAGAACACCAA
This sequence comes from Mytilus edulis, assembly GCA_019925275.1. NCBI lineage: Eukaryota > Metazoa > Mollusca > Bivalvia > Mytilida > Mytilidae > Mytilus > Mytilus edulis. The sequence continues at coordinate 106,873,109 of CM034353.1, read as the reverse complement.
TAAGTATTTTCTATAAATTCTTACCTTGGATGGGCTTGAATTTTCAAACCTGGCCGCCTTTCCAACTATTTCTTTGTACTAATACATTCAGGGAATGATGCTCTTCACAATACATAATGGGAAAATAACTTTTGGTCTTGTAAACGTTTCCACAGGTAAAAAAAACCCAGTGGTAACAGGAGGGAAATCACCCCTGGGGACAAATTTTTTTTCTCTTAAAATTTGCAAAATTTTATTACATGCTATAGTTATAATATAAAAAGACAAATTAGGGGCAAGTTTATCAAATAATATATCATATATATGAGAATCGGACGCCTGTTTAGTTAATTTGAATATTATTTGAATGATTTAGTTTTCAAAAAAACACAGGGGACAACATGATTTTAGGGGAGGTTGAACATTTAAATTACAATATTTTATTGGAAGAAATATAAGAATAAGTGTTTAATTGGCAGGCCATGGTGCATTATATAATTTAGTTCATACTAAAACTTAAAATTTTCAAAAAAGATGGTTGAATAAAAAAATAATTGCTGGTGAAGTGCGGGACATGGAAATTAGACTTTTTCAGATATTGTCTCATATATACTAGCTGTTCCCAGATAAAATATATTTACAGCTTTTACATTAATGCTAGCAAGACAAATCTTTGTTTGGCTTGCTTGCTTTGTTTGTATCAATGTTTGCTCAAGCATGGCAATTAAGATAGGCGGGGCTTCAGCTTGTATACATCATACTTAAATTTTATTGGACGTTATGTTTGAGGTTTAAAAGGACACATAATCACATGACAAATATTCTCCCCTGTTTCCTCATGCCTGTAAAAATACAATAATTTGTCAATGAAAGAAAAATATAAACTTTTTTCTTGTATGAGGCTGAGAAACTGGCCTTCGGCATTGACCTAATATTCGGCATTGACCTAATATTGTTTGTTTTTATAACATATCAATCTATTAGTTCAGTCAGGCAGCAACCATTTGATTTTCTGGGGGGGGGGGGGGGGGGGGGGCTATGGTTTTTTTTGGAAAAAAAAGTTTGTTTCCAGTTTTTGGAGAAAAAAATATTTTGTTTTTGATTCTGAGAAAAAAAAAATGATTGTGTAACAGGAGGGTCGGGTGTCTATGTGTCACCGTTCCCCCGTGAGTACTTATGTGAACCTGGAATCGCCAACAAAATCCAACACCAACAACCTTTGACCTTAAACCAGTGTAAATGTAATTTATTCCATTTATAACCCAAAATACTGTTAACGACGGATGCCTTTTATATTGGTCTAAATGGCAAATACATGTATATACCACAAACTTCTGAGTTAGCAATTCAGGTTTCTCGTTCGTTCCTCTGGGAGATTGTGTTTTGGTAGAGAAGACTCAAGATTTATTAAGTTCAGATACTTTATATAGAAATAACATAAATCAACATGTAACAATTAACAAGTGTAAACAAGATCCAAAATCAGTATAATTATATCAACAAGGCAAAGAAAACTATAAACAGTTTTCTTCAATTTAACTTCAATAAATCGGTACTTTGTTTACAACAAAAATAGAGCACCAAACAAAAAATATGCAAAAATAAACTTATTTCTTTCTTTAAATTGAACTTATATAAAAAGAAGTGTAGTAGCTATCTAAATATTAGTGTTGAAATATCGGAACACACCCTCCCTACGGAAAGTCGAGTGCACCGCGACACGTGGATGAATATGGCTAATCTATTTATAAATTAACATCGCAAAATTACTAAATAAATCTAGAATCAGAAGAACACACTGCGGTGAACGATTGAAAAGTTTTACCAAATAAAATTCTACATTTTTATCTTAAAAATTAACCAGTCTACTTAAAAGGGGGACAATATTTAATCAAACATTTAGTAACTGACAAAATCTCGGCTATATATATAGAGAGAGGAGAGAGAAGTAGACCTTACTCAAGTCACTGGCCAAGAGACAAACTTTACTTCGAAACGGCCGCTTTTATACCACCGTTGACCAATCAAATTAATTATTCAAATTTATTTTCCTTAACCCATAATTAGCCAATGAAAATCGCGGTATCAGACATCATTCGGAATCAGTGCCAAAATGGATGACATAATAACATTTGAAGATTTCCAAAATGAAATATCGGAACTATCTACTTAAAAACACAATTTACACCCAAAAATATGTAAGACAAAGTTAAACTAGATGGTAAGTGACAACGTCTCTCCCTCTTATGTGAACATGAACTATAAAATTTAAATTATATACGAAAAAAAACTGGCAAAAGTTATTTTTACAGGCAATTTTATCAAAACAATTAATTTGCATAATCCAATTCCGCTACAATTGTTTCACCCTCAGCTGCCACTATATGTAATGCTCAAATTGAAAGAAAAAAATTGTTTTTCGACTTGTCGCGAAAAAAATAGATTGTTTTTCGCCATAGGCGAAAGAAAAAAAAATTGTCCAGAAAAAAAAACCATAGCCCCCCCCAGAAAATCAAATGGTTGCTGCCTCAGTTATTTCATGTCTGCCCTTCCATTATGACTTTATGTAACTCAAGAAAATATTCAAAAAAATGGGAAACAATTGTATCGAAAAGAGGAAATTTTCCTCTTTTCGATACAATTGTTTCCTTCCGAAATCGAGTGTACATTTTTTATGTTAGGGTGTGTTTGAGATGAATATTTTGTCTTGAAAACGTACAAAGCAAGAGTATTTGATACATCATCTCGCTTCAGATTTTATCATTTTAATATAGCAAAGCTACAGGTTGACTTTATAACATAAAAAAAAATCACAGACACAGTACTAAAAGATGAAATATAGGGGTGAAGTGAAATACCTATCCAATGGATCACAAAATCAGAGTAGGTGTGTTCGAATAGCTATTTTACTAAAAGTGCTTGACGACAGTCTTTAAGTTGGATATTTGAAGAAAAAAAATTGTCTTCCATTTCTACGATTGTGAAAATAAACTGGCGTAATGGGGAGATAATTTCGACGAAGTAAAATCCTGTCTGTATTGTATATTTACAGATAAGGAAACATTTGAGAATATGAGTCATGGGATGTTTTAAAATTTAGTGTCCTTATAACCTCAAACATAACGTCCAATAAAATTTAAGTATGATGCATACAAGCTGAAGCCCCGCCTATCTTAATTGCCATGCTTGAGCAAACACTGATACAAACAAAGCAAGCAAGCCAAACAAAGATTTGTCTTGCTAGCATTAATGTAAAAGCTGTAATGAATGGTTATTATTTATTTTGAATTTATTGAACCATAAAAATAATTTTTGACTCTTCACATTGAATAATCCGCGAAGCGGATTATGTAAAATGTGAAGAGTAAAAAATTCATTTTATGGTTCAATAAATTCAAAATAAATTATTGCCATTCATTATAAAAATAAATTTCTATCAAAAATAAAGCTCAAAGAACTTTTTATATTATTTATATTAACAATAACAACGTACACACATGCTGGCGTATGAATACACAACGTCAGAGTGGGCGTGTCGCCATAAAAATGGACAACATTGAAAATAAAACTAATAAATTTAACTAATCAGAAGACAGCAAATACACCAAATTTATTTATTTAGATATTTTGGAGTCCCATACTTTTAAAATAATATTTTTATTATAATATGAGGCAGGCATTACCTGTGAATTGGGACGAAGTCTGTATTAATTTTTTTTTTAGTCAAACATGTTGATAAACGGAAATACCGTAACGTTTCCGATATTGGTTCTGTTGTTAGGGATTTAATTGTGACGTTATTTAAGTAATGACGTCATATTCAATGTAAACAAAGAAACGCTGTTATCAGGTAACATTTTTTTCATATCAAACAATTATTAAAAATGAGTTTTAGTACATTTTGTATAAAGTTACATACACTGTAGGGATTAATAGCTGGCAACATCAGTGTAAACTGTAAACTATAACTTTGGATAGTCCAATACTTAATATATGTACATGTACCACATAAATATTTCAAAGGGTAGCAGACCTGGATGCTTAGATACATGTAGCTTATATTACCCAGTTACAGGGTGTTATATACAATGATATATGTTGATTATCCTTGACCTCATTTCCATGGTTCAGCAACTGCTTGAAAAATAATTAACATTACAGTTTTCTGTCATGTTAATTTCTCACATATAAATGAGTAAAATGATAACTACATTTGGTATCTACATGTAAGTTCCTTAAAGTCTACATATCCATCAGACACTGTTCTGACCTCATCTCTTTTCATGGATCAGTGATCAAAGTTAAAGTTACATGATTAGGTCTAGTAATATATATATAAGTGGTAAAAATGTATATGTGGTGTATTTAATGATTGTGAGGATACATTTTGTACTTGTCAGTCTGGCAGGTTTTATCTGACCTTGACCTCAATTTCATGGTTCATTGGTCAATGTGAAGTTTTTGTGTTTGGTCTTTTTTGGGAATACATGTAATCGAGGTTAACTATATTTTTTTTATGGAATGATTACAAGTTGTACATTGCCTTTAATGCTGTTGTCATCTGATCTTGAACTCTTTACCTAATGGTTCAATGGTCAATGTCAAGTTTTTTGTGTTTTGGTCGTTTTTAAAAAAAAAATATTAACAGCAATAGATCAGATCAACTGTCATGACTGTATGTAATGAATGTAATGCCTGTCCCAAGTCAGGAACCTGTGATTCAGTGGTTGTCGTTTGTTTATGTGTTATATATTTGTTTTTCATTCATTTTTTTGTTCATAAATAAGGCTGTTAGTTTTCTCATTGGAATTGTTTTACATTGTCATTTTGGGGACTTTTATAGCTGACTTTGTAGTATGGGCTTTGCTCATTGTTGAAGGCTGTACGGATGTACGGTCACCTATAGTTGTTAATTTCTGTGTCATTTTGGTCTCTTGCGAATAGTTGTCTCATTGGCAATCAAACCACATCTTCTTTTTTTTATTTGTCAATCTGCCAGGTATAATCTGACCTTGACCTCATTTACATGTATTGTTTCATTGATCGATTTAAAGTGTTTGTGTTTTGCTCTGCTTTTCTAATACAAACTGTTCTAAAAAAATTGTTAAAATTTTCTTGTTAAATTTCTAAATCTATTAACAATGATTAACTGAGAAGACCTCATTTTGTCACTTGTGTGTTGCTTCTCTTCCATCCATAATAAATTAATAATCATCCCTTTGTGTCCTATACATGTAGGTACCATGCATAGATGAATTTGTTTTTTTCGCTTAATATTACACTCCACTAAATTATATTGCCACTGAACAAAAGATTATGGTACCCTAAGAAACTAAAGAGGTATTAGAAATCTAGTGGTCCTTCACAAAGTAAGCTTTATTTCCTATGATTGTGTTGTAAAACCGAATTATGAAGGTTTGGTGGCAGATTTGTTCTGCCTCTTCATTGTCAGTTATTTGTTGTATTAATTTTCTACCTTTTTGTTAGATATTTTTCATAACAATTTATTAGGATTGCATTTCCAAAGTCTGCTCACCTGAACACTGAAGTTTGTTCAGGAGCAATTTACTTCATTTTTAGCTCACCTGGCCCGAAGGGCCAAGTGAGCTTTTCCCATCACTTTGCGTCCGGCGTCTGTCGTCGTCGTCCGTCGTCTGTCGTCCGTCGTCGTTAACTTTTACAAAAATCTTCTCCTCTGAAACTACTGGGCCAAATTTAAGCAAACTTGACCAAAATCATCATTGGGGTATCTAGTTTAAAAAATGTGTGGCGTGACCCGGCCAACCAACCAAGATGGCCGCCACGGCTAAAAATAGAACATAGGGGTAAAATGTAGATTTTGGCTCTTATCTCTGAAACCAAAGCATTTAGAGCAAATCTGACAAAGGGTAATATTGTTCATCAGGTCAAGATCTATCTTCCCTGAAATTTTCAGATGAATCAGACAACCCGTTGTTGGGTTGCTGCCCCTGCATTGATAATTTTAAGGAAATTTTGCTGTTTTTGGTTATTATCTTGAATATTATTATAGATAGAGATAAACTGTTAACAGCAATAATGTTCAGCAAAGTAAGATTTACAAATAAGTCAACAGGACTGAAATGGTCAGTTGACCCCTTTAGGAGTTATTGCCCTTTTTAGTCCATTTTTAACCATTTTTCGTAAATCTTAGTTATCTTTTACAAAAATCTTCTCTGAAACTACTGAGACAAATTAATCCAAACTTGGCCACAAGCATCATTGGGTTATCTAGTTTAAAAAATGTGTGGCGTGACCCGGCCAACCTACCAAGATGGCCGCCATGGCTAAAAATAGAACATAGGGGTAAAATGCAGTTTTTGGCTTATAACTCAAAAACCAAAGCATTAAGAGCAAATCTGACAAAGGGTAATATTGTTCATCAGGTCAAGATCTATCTGCCCTGAAATTTTCAGATGAATCGGACAACCCGTTGTTGGGTTGCTGCCCCTGAATTGATAATTTTAAGGAAATTTTGCTGTTTTTGGTTATTATCTTGAATATTATTATAGATAGAGATAAACTGTTAACAGCAATAATGTTCAGCAAAGTAAGATTTACAAATAAATCAACAGGACCGAAATGGTCAGTTGACCCCTTTAGGAGTTATTGCCCTTTTTAGTCCATTTTTAACCATTTTTCGTAAATCTTAGTTATCTTTTACAAAAATCTTCTCCTCTGAAACTACTGGGACAAATTAATCCAAACTTGGCCACAAGCATCATTGGGTTATCTAGTTTGAAAAATGTGTGGCGTGACCCGGCCAACCAACCAAGATGGCCGCCATGGCTAAAAATAGAACATAGGGGTAAAATGCAGTTTTTGGCTTATAACTCAAAAACCAAAGCATTAAGAGCAAATCTGACAAAGGGTAAAATTGTTCATCAGGTCAAGATCTATCTTCCCTGAAATTTTCAGATGAATCGGACATTCCGTTGTTGGGTTACTGCCCCTGAAATGGTAATTTTAAGGAAATTTTGCTGTTTTGGGTTATTATCGTGAATATTATTATAGATAGAGATAAACTGTAAACAGCAATAATGTTCAGCAAAGTAAGATCTACAAATAAGTCACAAGGACTAAAATGGTCAGTTGACCACTTTAGGAGTTATTGCCCTTTATAGTCAATTTTTAACCATTTTTCGTAAATCTTAGTAATCTTTTAGAAAAATCTTCTCCTCTGAAACTACTGGGCCAAATTTAACCAAACTTAGCCATAATTGGGGTATCTAGTTAAAAAAAATGTGTCCGGTAACTCGGCCAACAAACCAAGATGGCCGCCATGGCTAAAAATAGAACATGGGGTTAAAATGCAGTTTTTTGGCTTTTAACTCAAAAACCAAAGCATTAAGAGCAAATCTGACAGGAAGTAAAAATTGTTGATCAGGTCACGATTTATCTGCCCTGGAATTTTCAGATGAATTGGATAATCGGTTGTTGGGTTGCTGCCCCTGCATTGATAATTTTAAGGAAATTTTGCTGTTTTTGGTTATTATCTTGAATATTATTATAGATAGAGATAAACTGTTAACAGCAATAATGTTCAGCAAAGTAAGATTTACAAATAAATCAACAGGACCGAAATGGTCAGTTGACCCCTTTAGGAGTTATTGCCCTTTTTAGTCCATTTTTAACCATTTTTCGTAAATCTTAGTTATCTTTTACAAAAATCTTCTCCTCTGAAACTACTGGGACAAATTACTCCAAACTTGGCCACAAGCATCATTGGGTTATCTAGTTTAAAAAATGTGTGGCGTGACCCGGCCAACCAACCAAGATGGCCGCCATGGCTAAAAATAGAACATAGGGGTAAAATGCAGTTTTTTGGCTTATAACTCAAAAACCAAAGCATTAAGAGCAAATCTGATACAGGGTAAAATTGTTCATCAGGTCAAGATCTATCTTCCCTGAAATTTTCAGATGAATCGGACATTCCGTTGTTGGGTTACTGCCCCTGAAATGGTAATTTTAAGGAAATTTTGCTGTTTTGGGTTATTATCGTGAATATTATTATAGATAGAGATAAACTGTAAACAGCAATAATGTTCAGCAAAGTAAGATCTACAAATAAGTCACAAGGACTAAAATGGTCAGTTGACCACTTTAGGAGTTATTGCCCTTTATAGTCAATTTTTAACCATTTTTCGTAAATCTTAGTAATCTTTTAGAAAAATCTTCTCCTCTGAAACTACTGGGCCAAATTTAACCAAACGTTAGCCATAATTGGGGTATCTAGTTAAAAAAATGTGTCCGGTAACTCGGCCAACAAACCAAGATGGCCGCCATGGCTAAAAATAGAACATGGGGTTAAAATGCAGTTTTTTGGCTTATAACTCAAAAACCAAAGCATTAAGAGCAAATCTGACAGGAAGTAAAAATTGTTGATCAGGTCACGATTTATCTGCCCTGGAATTTTCAGATGAATTGGATAATCGGTTGTTGGGTTGCTGCCCCTGCATTGATAATTTTAAGGAAATTTTGCTGTTTTTGGTTATTATCTTGAATATTATTATAGATAGAGATAAACTGTTAACAGCAATAATGTTCAGCAAAGTAAGATTTACAAATAAATCAACAGGACCGAAATGGTCAGTTGACCCCTTTAGGAGTTATTGCCCTTTTTAGTCCATTTTTAACCATTTTTCGTAAATCTTAGTTATCTTTTACAAAAATCTTCTCCTCTGAAACTACTGGGACAAATTAATCCAAACTTGGCCACAAGCATCATTGGGTTATCTAGTTTAAAAAATGTGTGGCGTGACCCGGCCAACCAACCAAGATGGCCGCCATGGCTAAAAATAGAACATAGGGGTAAAATGCAGTTTTTGGCTTATAACTCAAAAACCAAAGCATTAAGAGCAAATCTGAAGGGTAAAATTGTTCATCAGGTCAAGATCTATCTTCCCTGAAATTTTCAGATGAATCGGACATTCCGTTGTTGGGTTACTGCCCCTGAAATGGTAATTTTAAGGAAATTTTGCTGTTTTGGGTTATTATCGTGAATATTATTATAGATAGAGATAAACTGTAAACAGCAATAATGTTCAGCAAAGTAAGATCTACAAATAAGTCACAAGGACAAAATGGTCAGTTGACCACTTTAGGAGTTATTGCCCTTTATAGTCAATTTTTAACCATTTTTCGTAAATCTTAGTAATCTTTTAGAAAAATCTTCTCCTCTGAAACTACTGGGCCAAATTTAACCAAACTTAGCCATAATTGGGGTATCTAGTTAAAAAAATGTGTCCGGTAACTCGGCCAACAAACCAAGATGGCCGCCATGGCTAAAAATAGAACATGGGGTTAAAATGCAGTTTTTTGGCTTATAACTCAAAAACCAAAGCATTAAGAGCAAATCTGACAGGAAGTAAAATTGTTGATCAGGTCACGATCTATCTGCCCTGGAATTTTCAGATGAATTGGATAATCGGTTGTTAGGTTGCTGCCCCTGCATTGGTAATTTTGAGGAAATTTTGCTGTTTTTGTTTTATCTTGAATATTATTATAGATAGAGATAAACTGTAAACAGCAATAATGTACAGCAAAGTAAGAACTAAAAATAAGTCACTATGACCAAAATAGTCAATTGACCCTCTAAGGAGTTATTGCCCTTCATAGTCAATTTTTAACAATTTTTCTTAAAATTTGAAGATTTTCAATAACATTTTCCACAGAAAGTACTGTTATAGATAGAGATAATTGTAAGCAGCAAGAATGTTTAGTAAAGTAAGATCTACAAACACATCACCATCACCAAAACACAATTTTGTCATGAATCCATCTGTGTCCATTGTTTAATATTCACATAGACCAAGGTGAGCGACACAGGCTCTTTAGAGCCTCTAGTTGAGTAATACATTTTTCCTGTTCGTTATGAACATTTTACGTATAATTGGAATATTCATCATTTAGAATCACATGTATACTTAATGTAAAATTACTTTATACAGTTGCGGATCCAGAAATTTTCATAAGTGGGGGACCACTGACTGACCTAAGAGGGGACCCGCTCCAGTCACACTTCAGTGATTCCCTATATAAGGCCTAAAATAAAATATTGTTTGTTTCCCCAAACCTGACTGACCCTGCAAAAATGGTGCTACTCATGAAATTTTATTGTCAAAACTAAGTCAAATATTATTTTATTCATTTCTGATTTTCAGTCTTGCTGGATCTTCCGATAATGTTCAAGCTTTTTGGAAAAATAAAATTATTTCCCTACCTACCTACCCACACCTGGCGCGGCAGGGTCGGGATTGGGGAAACAAACATCTAGGCCTAAGCAACCAAATTTTTTCCCAAAAAAGGGGGACCTAGGCCACTGCCCCCCCCTAAATCCGCCTCTGTTATATGTTAAGAAATAACTCAGGAACAATTACTTAATGATGATTTGATTATCTTTTATAAGCTTTTTATCTCTCCTTCTCATCTGTAACTAGAATAATGTAGAATAAAAATAAGAATAAAAATATTTTTTAATATCTTTGTTCCGTGGCAGAAAAGATTTATTAGGTTTTTGCAGCACACTGTGCATATTTATATCATGTATATAGGCAATTTTTTATACCTAAAATCATGAAAATTATTAGGCTTATCTGTGAACTAAGTGAATTTTTCTTTTGTTACAGTTATTAGCTCGTCTTGGGAGCAGGCCAAGTATTCAAGGCATAGAAGATACATTGTTTATAGATGGGCCTAATGTGAAAGATGTGTATGAATTATATGGTGTTGAAGGGTCAGGAAAGACCGAGTTGTTATTATCAATTGTAACGTCAATCATCTTACCCAAAGATTGGAATGGATATAATTTAAATGGAGCAAATGCTGGAGTTATATTCATTGATACAGATTATAAATTTCAAATATTGCGTCTTGTAAATATTATGGAGAAAAGGATCATGGGAAAGACTGAACATGACAAACTAGACACAAGTAAAAAAACATCCTCAAATGATATTGAAGTTCTTGTGAAAGAGTGTTTAAAGAAAATAATGATTGTTAGGTGTACAAGTAGTTTTCAATTACTTGTTACCCTGCATAGTTTAGAATCAACAATTTCAAACAATCCTGATATAGCTGTTATTATGATTGACTCCATTTCCGCATTTTACTGGATTGATAGATGTAATGGCGGTGAAAATATTGGTGCACAAGAAACAAATATGAAACATATTGTACAACAATTGTCAAATCTTGTGAAAAATTATAACTTAGTATTGTTTGCTACAAAAGCATTAAACTTTAAAAAGACTAATAAAGAGAATGAATCAAAGGGGGACAACTGTGCATCTCCATCAGAGAAGAAAGTATTAAAAGACAACCATGCTGAATTTTTATGTAAATCATGGTATAAGTTTGTAAAACATAGACTTATATTTCACAAGGAGAAATCTTTCAGTGTTTATTGTAATTCCTTAAAAGTTGACATTCAGTTCACAATAAATGAAGGTGGTATATGTTTTAAATGAAATAAATAAACAAACAAGAAATTAGAAATTCTTTAAGAGGAACATTGCAAAGACATTATTTATGTTAACACCAATGGCTAAAAATGCAAGAAACATGCAAATGTAACGTAGAGAGGAACATTTCTATGTTGAATTCAGGAAGTCAGAAGATTTCTTTCCCATTCAGTTTAAATGCTATACAGTGGCGGATCCAGAAATTTTCATAAGTGGGGGCCCACTGACTGACCTAAGAGGGGGCCCGCTCCAGTCACGCTTCAGTGATTCCCTATATAAGCAACCAAATTTTTTCCCAAAAAGGGGGGCCCTGGGCACCCCCCCCAAATCCGCCTCTGCTATAGGCATATTTAGTTGCACACAGTAAGTTGTAGCGCCAATCAATATTTGATAAAACTAGATGGGGTATGATGGCCAATGGGGCAATTGTCAACCCGAAACCAGAGGACAAGAAAGTGATCTACTCTAGTTCACCTTTCCACTTTAATATGAGCTAAACCAATACCATATAGTACTGGAAAGCTAAAAAGTACCAGTATGACAAAATGTGAACAATTCAAAAGGTACCTTATTTATGCTCAAAACAATAATGGAAGACCGCAACCAGTAACAACCACTGAATATATAGAAGAACCAATCTTTGATGGGAACGTTTGAGATTTATAAAAAATTCTGACAATACTTAAAACTGCATCTTATTCTTTTTAAAAGTAAAGAGTTGTACTTTATAATAGGTATAATAGATCCTTTGAGGACAAGACTAACTTAATTAATATTTCAGTTACCGTTGTATCAATGTAATGAATAAGAAGGGGTATATTGTATCAATCTATGACACAAAGCATCTATACTTACTTAAGGTAGATGGGGTGTCTAAATTATAATCCATAGAATTTTTAAATGATTTGCCAAAATCTAGTTTATATCCTGCTTGTTTAAAAACATTAATAAAAAGAATGGGTCACACGACTTAGTTTCACACTACAGGTTGTATAGATTATGCATGGAAAACCCAATTTTCCGCCATAAAACGAAAACTACACCATAGAATTTTGAGATAAAATATAAGAAGATAGCTCCAATTCCTAACACATTCTATTGTTAAAGATTACACTATCTGAATTATCTGCCCTTGCATTTGAGTTGCCTCCCCTTATTTGGCAAAGTTGGAAAAAGTTGATTGAAACAACAGTTTTCGTTTTTTTGTAAAATACAACAATAAATATGATAAAACATGGCATTTTTCTATATTATAATGAAAATTCTTACACATGAATTACCTACTAATCTCAAAATTTGCACATTTTATCAAAGATCTAGACCTTGTTTTTCTGGAATTTCAAAATCCAAGATGGAGGAACTTAACAAAGCTGAGAGTAAAGGAACAGGACTAATAAGGATTTTCTTTTTTTCAATTCCATAGTTTGTTTTTATGAAATTTGAACTAAGTAAAAGGGATTTTTCTTCATTGTGCACAAGCCAATAAAATATTTCCTAATTGTTGTTAATTAATAACACGAATAAATAGTTATTGACATGACCAGTGACCAGTGACCAGTTTTTACCAATTTGTAATTGTAAACTTTTCCTAACTCCAATTATTTTAAACAATTGCCTATTAGTAATTTGTTTTAGTTTATCTACAAGTATTTGCATAGTAGAAAACCATGGTAATTTAGTGTTATCATGTAAGTTTATCATCTGCCTATGCAGACTATACCAAACTGGTTACCTTACTTGGATACTCAACCATACATGTATGAGCTGTTGTCAACATACATGTGTATGTAAAGGCTAAATTATTCATTATCTTGCCTCCGAAAGAAACTCTCAGAATATGATACATAGGGATGCCAATACTGTGCCAATACAATGGTAGCTCTTTGCATATAAATCTTTTTATTCAAAATGTAGAACACCTGGATTTATTCCTAACTTGTATAGAGATGCCATATGTTACAAGCTTCTCTCTGATTTGTCAACTGTCCTCATCTTTTATTCCATCATTCAGTGACTGCTTTTAATTGGAATGTCTACATTGAGCCATTTCAATTGATATTTTATAGTTGTTTTTTTATGTTGTAATAATACCCTACTGTCTCCAGTTAGGGTTAAGGTTGGCACATGTTAAAACGTTTAAACCTG